>JASAUF010000552.1:7956974-8566711 GCA_030180095.1 Magnolia changhungtana | reverse complement strand
TGTTGGTAAATGTACTATTGGTTGCCAATGGGTGTACACCATTAAATTTCAGCTTGATGGTATAGTTGAACGATTAAAGGCTCGTTTGGTCGTAAAGGGATATGCTCAGAAACTCGGCATTAATTATACTGAAACTCTCTCTCTAGTTGCCAAGTTGAATTCTATTTGGCTTATTCTTTTAGTAGATGTCAATCATAGTCGACCCCTCTTCCAGCTTGACATCAAAGATAATTTTCTTCATAGTGATCTTACAAAGGAGGTCTATATGGAGCAATCACCTAGTTCATTGCCTAGAGGGAGTCAGATAAGGTGTGTAACTAGAAATTCAATTTATAGGTTAAAACAGTCACCGCATGCATGGTTTGATAAGTTTAGTAAGGTTGTATTGAACTATGGTTTTGTTGATCATTCGATCTTTGTGAGAAGAGGCGCCTCAAGTCTAATTGTGTTAGTTGTATGTGTTGATGATATTGTGATTGCAATGAGTGACAGTAGGGGAATTGAGGAACTTAAAAAGTATCTTCAAAGTCATTTTCTAACCAAAGATTTGAGTCATCTTTGATACTTTCTTGGTATAAAAGTTGCCAAATCAAATTACAGAATTAATCTCGCTCAGGAAAAATAAGTTTTGAATTTGTTCCCAAAGACAGGTATTCTTGGTACTAAGCTAGTTGACAAACCAATTGATCCAAACTAGTTGGTGATCAAGGAGATGTGGTTAAAGACCAAGGAAGGTATATAAGACTGGTTGAAAAGCTTATCTATTTCACTATTACCATGCCAAATATATCATATAGTGTGAGCATGATGAGCCATTTTATGAGCTCTCCAAGGGTGCCTCACATAGATTTAGTTGTTTGGATTTTTTGGTATCTCAATAGTCTTATGCCACAATGGAATCCATGCTAGAGAATTATGTGCACAACGAATCATCATCATCAAGTCATAGCGTACTTTGATGTAGATTGGGCAGGCTTTCTAACTGAGGGGCGGTCTATTTCCGAGTATTGCACATTTGTGGGAGGAAATTTAGTTACGTGAAAGAGTAAAAAGCAGAGTGTTGTGTTAGATAAATAATACACAACGGAGGATAGAAGAAAACGATAACGAAACGATCAGATCTGTCAGGTTCAAGGCTTGACTTCTATAATCAATTTCTCAAGACAGATTTGCTGCCCTTTTTCTGGAATTTCCAGCAAGTGCAAACAAAGGAAGTCTGCAAATTGTCTTCAGGATACAATGAACACTCAATCCGATTTTCAACACGAAAATTTGCACATTTAAGTGTTGCACAGATCTCTAGTTTTGACACCGATATGCCTTAAGACGTTCAGAGAAAACTCAGTAAGAGATTAAATCGAGAGTAATTGCACAGAAGATGATCTAATCTTAATGATTTTTGAGTATATCTTCTGGATTATAGAATCCAGGATTTATATCAATTGAAAGGTTATGGATTTCATCCTGAAGAGGAGCAAAAGTGCCTCTTCAAGAAATCCATACCCATTCACAGCAAATAATTGCCTTCCATGAAAGGACATGACTCTGTCCTATGGCAGTTATTTCTGTACCCATTCAGACAGAAACAGTTATCCAACAGGAAAAACTGTATCCACATAAGCGACACATGGCATAAGTGCCACATGTACAATCATGTCACAATTACTCTCAATTAATAAAAAAGGTAATAAATCATCAGGGTACCATGGCCCAAAAAATTTGAACCGAGTGCCAAAAAGACTAAGGTTTTTATTGCTCCTTGCGACGATGCGCACGTGCGAAGTGCTAAGTGCGCCTAATAAAGCGCCAAAAGCCCCAGCGCTACAGCGGAGATTTGTGCCATGACCGTCCTCGAGGAGATTTGAACCCTGGTTGCATAAGTAAAAACCCCTCCTCTTACCAACTGGCTATACACACTATTTATGGAAAGTTTAAATAATTAATATATTTATTTACTTTCTAAAAATAACTTTTATTTTTGAAATTTTTTTTTTTTTTTTAAAAACACAACAATCCCCCTCAATTTCAAAATAAAATCAGATTCTGGAACGAATGGCATATCAGTATAAATAGGTGCATAAGTGAAGGTATCTTTTGGATTTGAACCTTTACTTTAGTGTATATGTATCAAAGTTATGCCAGGTACTTAGTGACCCATTAGTCTTGAACTAAGGACTTTATATGACTCACCAGACACATAACACACATCTATTCATATATAACTGGAGATCTTTAAGTTCGCACATTTCTGGCCTTGTGCGTATCCTTATTTCATGAGTATTCTAGAGACGATCCCAATCTCTTCAAAAGCGGCCTCACTTCTCTACTCATATAGGTAGATCTATCAAAGATAATTCTGCTTCATCTCAGCAAAGTCTGCTTATAGATCTATTAAGAGTTAGTACTCAGCCTCTTATGACATGCAGAAACCAAACGCTAGACTTTTAGGAATGAGACTCAAATTTTCTTTTTCTAGTGTATATTTCAGTCACATACTTGACTTGTTTGTCCCTTTGAACCTAGCCTATATTTCAAAACATAGGTAGGGTTGCCATCAAGAGTGAAAGTTACATCTTTATGGATCTTAGTCCCATTCCTTTAGTGGTTCTTCTTATCTGATCTCTTGATAAACCTTTTGTCAAGGGATCTGCTAAGTTCAGGATGGATTTAACATATTCCACTGTGATTACTCCATCTCTGAGCAATCCTTTAACAAAGTTATGCCTTAGACCTACATTTCTAGACTTACCATTATAAGTCTTACTCATAGCACGACAAAGAGTAGCCTGACTATCACAAAAGATAGATATGGCAGGAGTAGGTTTCGGCCAATACGGGATTTCCAACAATAGGTATCTTAGTCATTCACCTTCTTTACAAGCAGCACCAGTGCAATAAACTCACTTTCCATTGTAGAGTGAGATATGCACGTTTGTTTCTTAGATGCCCATGATATTGCTCCTCCTCCAAGAGTGAATATCCAGCCACTTGTAGATTTTGATTCTATGCTATCTGCATTCCAGCTTGCATCGCTGAACCCTTCAAGTACAGCGGGATATGATTTATAATGCAGTCCATAGTCTATGGTTCCTCTTAGATACTTTAAAACTCTCGAAATCGCATTCCAGTGTACTTGTCCTAGATTACTGGTATACCTGCTTAGCATTCCTACTGTGAATGCTATATCGGTTCTAGTGCAATTCATTGCATACATTAAACTCCCAATAGCACTCGCATATTCTTGTTGTGCTTTACTTCTACCAGTATTTTTAACCAATTTAATACTTGGATCAAATGGGGTTGAAACCGGTTTACTATCGTAATAATTAAACTTCTTTAACACTTTCTCTAGATAATGAGATTGTGTTAAGGCTATTCCATCATTAAGATTATAAATCTTAATACCTAATATTACATCGGCTTTACCCATATCCTTCATGTCGAAATTGGTACTTAGAAACTTTTAGTTTCTTTCACACACGATCCTCATTTGGTCCAAATATTAACATATCATCTACGTATGAGCATAATGATTTGACCTTTAATATATATGCACTTATCTGCTTGGTTTACTCTAAAACCATTAGATTGCACTACTTGATCAAACTTCTCATGCCATTGTTTAGGTGCTTGCTTGAGCCCATAGAGAGATTTGACTAGTTTACACACTTTCTTCTCTTGCCCAGGTTGAACAAACCCTTCAGGTTGTTCCATATAGACTTCCTCATCTAGATCACCATTTAAAAATGCCGTTTTAACATCCATTTGATGGATTACTAGGTGGTGAATTGCTGCAAGAGCAATTAAAGTCCTAATGGAAGATATTCGAGCAACAGGAGCATATGTATCGAAAAAATCGATACCTTCCTTTTGTCTAAATCCTTTGGCTACCAATCGAGCTTTAAACTTATTTATGGTTCCATCAGGATTGAACTTTCTTTTAAAAATCCACTTACATCCTATAGGCTTTGAACCTGGTGGAAGATCAACCAAACACCATGTGTTATTAGAGACTATGGAATCCATTTCATCATTGATGGCTTCCCTCCAAAACTGTACATCAGGAGATGAGAGAACTTCACTAAGTGTGGATGGATCACTTTCAGTACTTAGCGGTAGAGTAATCTCCTTTCTTATTTCATTTCTATCTCCTTCTATAAGGAACATATAGAAATCTGGGCCAAAAGATGTTTCTTTTCTTACTCTTTTCGATCTCCTTAGTTCATTTCCCTCTGGATGAGTTTTAGATTTATCATGAAAGTTATTATGCTCTTCGTTCATTGGTTCTATTATATTTTCATCAACCTGTCTTTTTGTATGATTATTCATATAGTCTTTGTATACTATATTTTCAAAAAATATAGCATCCCTAGACTCTATAATCATGTTTTTGTCGGCAAAAGAAGTTTGTTCTAGAATCAGGAATCTATATACGGGACTATGAATCCCATAACCCACAAAAGCACACTGATTCCTCTAGGACCTAACTTTACTCTCTTAGAATCAATAATCCTGACTTCTGCTATACTTCCCTTTGAAGTAATGAAGATATGGTTTCTTCTTTTTCCATAATTCATATGGGGAGATATCTAATTTTTTGTGTGGGATGGCATTTAGAATACGGTTTGCTGTTAACAATGCTTCCCCCCACAAATTTAGTGGTAATCCAGAATTTAATATCATACAGTTTATCATCTCAACTAATGTCCTATTTTTGCGTTCCGCTAGGCCATTTTGCTGAGGTGTGTAAGGTGTTGTAAATTCATGGATTATACCATTTGATTCACGTAGTCGTTGAATTCATTAGAAGAGTACTCACCCCTCTATCACTTCTAAGGGCTTTAATCCTTACATTTAACGATTTTCCACTTGACCTTATAAAGCTTAAACTTTTCAAAGGCTTCATCCTTAGATTTTATCAAGTATACATAGGAAAATCTAGTGAAGTCATCGATAAATGTGATAAAATACCTTTTTCCTCCACGAGTTAAGGTATTATTTAAATCACAAATATCGGAATGAATTAGCTCCAAGGGTTGTGATTTTCTCGTGCCAGTCCCAAACGGTTTTCTGGTTATTTTAGAATGGGCACACACATCACATTTCCTTCTTGTTGTATTTCATATTTTGGTATAAGTCCCAGGATCATCATTCTTTTCATTGAATGATAATTAACATGACCTAGTCTAGCATGCCATAAAGATATAGAATCCACTATATAAACGGAAACATCATTATTATTATTATTATTATTCAGTTTAATCATACCATTACATGAATATCCTTTGCCAACAAACATACCATTCTTGGTGATAACCAACTTATCAGATTCAATCACCATTTTGAATCCTCTCTTATTGAGAAGATCGCCTGACACTAGATTTTTAGACATGTCAGGTACATGCAATACATTTGTTAGTGTCATCTTTTGCCTGATGAAAAGCTGAAGCTCGATGTTTCTTTTTCCAACAACGTTCGCACGAACGTTATTACCCATCTTTACTTCTTGTCCAGTTGTAATACTTTCATAGGTCTTGAAGAAGTTTCGGTCCTTCGATATGTGAATGGTTGCACCAGTATCTAGCCACCATCCACCATCGGATATTACTGTGTTAGCTTCAGTAACCATTGCTACAAGTTGGTCTTCTCGCCATGTTAGCTTGAGCTTTCAATTGTTTCTTCTGTGTCGACATTCCTTTATGTAGTGTCCAGCTTATTGCGAAGTGACACTTGCCCTTTTTCTTTCCCTTTTTCTTAAACTCCGTATCTTTCTTTGGGGAATAGATTTGGAGTTACGCATTTTGGCTTGTCATCTTCTACAATATTTGCTTTGGAATGATTTTCCAAAGCACTTTCTTCTTGTCTCGGTTTACGGACTCTTCTTCTATACGAAGATGTCGTTGAAGCCCTTGAAGAGTGTACTTCCTTTCATCATGTTTCGGTTTCTTTTTATAATCAAACCATGATGAGGGTAATTTTGCAATTACCACACCGCCAGAATTCTTCAGGAAGATCTATACCACCAATCTTCAATTCATCAACCAAGTTCGTAGTTCGGTTACTTGGGAGAGAATTGGTGATCATTTTTAAACTTGAAGTGGACATAATTGTCGATCGAAAATTTCGAGTCTTTGATCTCTTCGATTTTATATTTTGATCTAATTTTGTCCACAGATCTTTAGCAGAGGATATTTTACGGTATGAGTTATAGATGGAATTAGAGATGGCGTTTAAGATATGACCTTTGCATAGAAAATCGTCCTCCTTCCTTTTCTTCCGTTCTGCCTTCACTTGATCTGAGTCATCGTCGGTTGGCTCGGTCAGAGAAGGCAGATCATCATCTAGGATATAAGATAACTTCAGAGTTGTCAAAAAGAAAAGCATCTTCTGCTGCCATCTTGAGAAGAATTGACCGTCAAACGATCCAATACAAAGTCTTGGTTCATAACTTGAATGGAATGAATTGCCTCCATTGTGAAAAGAGTTAAAATCTGTCTTGAATGTTAGATAAATAATACACAACGGAGGATAGAAGAAAACGATAACGAAACGATCAGATCTGTCAGGTTCAAGGCTTGACTTCTATAATCAATTTCTCAAGACATTTTTTGCCCTTTTTCTCGAATTTCCAGCAAGTGCAAACAAAGGAAGTCTGCAAATTGTCTTCGAGGATACAATGAACACTCAATCCGATTTTCAACACGAAAATTTGCACATTTAAGTGTTGCACAGATCTCTAGTTTTGACAGATATGCCTTAAGACGTTCAGAGAAAACTCAGTAAGAGATTAAATCGAGAGTAATTGCACAGAAGATGATCTAATCTTAATGATTTTTGAGTATATCTTCTGGATTATAGAATCCAGGATTTATATCAATTGAAAGGTTATGGATTTCATCCTGAAGAGGAGCAAAAGTGCCTCTTCAAGAAATCCATACCCATTCACAGCAAATAATTGCCTTCCATGAAAGGACATGACTCTTTGTCCTATGGCAGTTATTTCTGTACCCATTCGAAACAGTTATCCAACAGAAAACAAGATATCCACATAAGCGACACATGGCATAAGTGCCACATGTACAATCATGTCACAATTACTCTCAATTAATAAAAAAGGTAATAAATCATCAGGGTACCATGGCCCAAAAAATTTGAACCGAGTGCCAAAAAGACTAAGGTTTTTATTGCTCCTTGCGACGATGCGCACGTGCGAAGTGCTAAGTGCGCCTAATAAAGCGCCAAAAGCGCCGCGCCAATGCATGTGTGCACGATGATGCCAGCCGTCCTCGAGGAGATTTGAACCCTGGTTGCATAAGCAAAAACCCCTTCTCTTATCGACTGGCTATACACACTATTTATGGAAATTTTAAATAATTAATATATTTATTTACTTTCTAAAAATAACTTTTATTTTTGAAATTTTTTTTTTTTTTTTTAAAAACACAACATGTTGTAGCCTGATCACGCGCTAAAGCAAAATATAGGGCGATATCCCACCACATGTGAGCTCGAATGAATCAGGAAGCTATTGCAAGAAATGAGTTTTGCAATGAACCAACCAATGCAATTATTTAGTGATATTCAAGCGGCCTCCCACATTGCAAATAATCCAGCCCATCATGAGATAACCACACATACTGAAGTTGATTGTCACTTCATACATGAGAAGGTCTCTAATGGAGAAATCTCTACGCCATGTCTGAGCTCAAGATCAACTTGTTGATGTGTTCACCAAGACACTCAATCGCAGTCAATATACTCGCATTTATTCCAAACTTGGCATCAACGACATATATGGCAGCTTGAGGGTAGTGTTAACGAACACAAGTGTGCACAGCTATACAGCCCACCTAGCCATGGTGTTTGATCTTATTTATGTGTTAAGTCTTATTTCTTAATGTTTATGGGTACTTTGGCTATTTTTTCTTTTTTATCTCTTAAATATAAGAGGGGAAGGGGGGGGGGGGGGGACGTTTTTTTCCCTATTCTCTATTATTCTCATTCTCTTCTCTGCAACACTTTTTCTTCATCTCTTTCTTCTTTTATCTTCTATATTAATCTACAGTCATATCATTGGGATTCATGATGGCAAAAGTTTGACGCCACTTGATGCAACCCATTGTCCGAGCTTCGAATCGTCAATGAGAGCACATAACTGTCACAAGCGCTACCTAATAAACTATTACATAGGTTGATTACAATCAAGCGCTATCTAATAGTCCATTAAATAGCACTCTATTATATAGGATGATTACAATCAACAAGTTGTTTTCGAATTCCTATTTAGAATATAATTAAGGGTCGTTTGGAAAGCTGCAAAATCCTTCATTGTAAAGGAGTTACAGGTAAACACTTTCCAGGCAGGTGTTTGGATGGAAAAATTTGCATGTAAAAGTGTTTACAAGTAAGCTCACCTTTTTTTTCCTGGCAAAAAGCCATGGGTGAAGTCTTTATAGCTGAAAGACATTAAACATAGCAGAACATAATCGGTTGACACACACTCATGATGTATGGCTCCCACAATGATGTATATGGTACATCCCATCTGTCCATCATGTGTGTCCCTAGATGCTCTCCTATAGCCACCAAAAAACAGTCTAATTGATCCTCATACGGACTGCATGAGAGGGAAATTTTGGGATGAGGCATCCACCATTAAAAACATTCCAGATTGCATGTGGGGCCCACTATGATGGGTGCAGTGCATCCAATCCGTCCAACCTGTGCGTACTTTGATGCTCATCTAGAGCCCAAAAAAATAAAGTCATTTTATGTGATTTGCATACTTTGGCGGGATTTACCACCCCAACTCTGTGGTGTGAATATCTACTTTATACAAAGTAAACACTTTACAAGTTGGCCAAACACATAATTTGTTTGTCTCTGAACAGAATATCAATTAAAAGCCAAACAAAATAGCATGTAAACAGTTTACACCTCAAAACTCTTTTCAGGTATAAAGTGTTTAAAACTTAAAACTTCATAGGCATCCAAACAACCGGTTAGAATTTTGAATAGTTTTTATGGTGTTGTTCGAGCCCAATGGCTTTTGACTACTTCAATGCAATTCAGTTTTGTGTTGCTTTCACGTGATTTCTCTCCACACATAACATCAATTGCTGACTAATAAATGCACGTAAATTGCCTAAATTGTTAGTTTTGCATAATTTCTTTGCCAGAAGGAGAATCACATGAATGAGAGAAATCCACCTGACGCATGAATGAGAGAAATCCACCTGAGGGGAGCTCTTCAAGCCCAGATGCGGATAGAGACCCTGAAGACTCCCACCAAGATTTGCTGCTTGTTGATATTCTTCCACCATCGCAACTGCCTCACAGTATATGGCCTATACAAATCCACATCAAATCTAAGAAAATTTATTTAAAATAAGATAGAATATAATATATGAAAGGAAACCTAATGAGTGAACATGCGGTGCACCATCCTGTGATTGAGACCGTTAATTAGGTGTCCCGTGATGGTTCAGCAGCAGTAAGAAATCCCACCAGTTGCACAATATTAATTGCCCAAACAGGAACTTACAAATATATGTTGGGATAAATGTTTGCAACTGTCAGCACTGAACACAAAAGGGGGCCACCAAGTAGACAGTTAGGATATCCCAACAAGTGCAGTCTACGGACAGCAGTCCATCCATGATGCGAACGACCATGTGAACAGTCTGGATCACGTGGGAGACTGCAGGTCATGTCCAATTTGAGAGGGGTGGACCGGATGAGGAAATGGTTGCGGCATTCAATATAGATTTCCCCAACATAGAACCCATAAAAAGAAAAGAAAATTATGGTAAAAATAACAAAATAGATTACGAATGTAGGTGAAAATGTAAAATGTACCATCGCTTCCAAATAGCGGAGTCTCTCCCTTGACATCTCCTCCCTCGCCTGCCATTGAAATTTAAGAGAAATCAGAGAGAGAGAGAGAGAGAGAGAGAGAGAGAGAGAGAGGTGGTGGATTGGTGGTGGTGAGGAGGAGATGAGACCTGTTGGAGATCGTAGTAGGCGGATTTGGAGACGTTGGATCCATCAGGAGCGAGGCAATGGCGTTCTAGCTGCTCGATCAAATTACAGACGTCTGCTGGAAGATTTTGGCCATGAATGCCCTTTGCCATCTTTTCTCTTTCTCACGCAATCGCGTGCGAGAGAGAGAGAGAGAGAGAGAGAGAGAGAGAGATTTCAAATACGGATATTTGCTGCCTGTTTTGAAGTGGCCGTCGCCGCTCTCACCTTGCAAATGCGTTGAAGTGGCCGTCGAATGCGCGAGTAGCATTCGAGTCGGGCTAAAATCCTACCCGCGGGTTCACGCGTCCGGTCGGACCCTGAGCCTTCAATCTGCATCTTCTAGGGCTCCGTCGAAATGGATGGACGGTGTGGATAAAACGTATACATCAGGGTGGGCCCCATAAAGCCTCCGACAGGACCGTCCGTCTCTAGCCAGGTCCCGGTGGGGGTAGTACCCAATCCGTGCCAATCCAACTCGCCGGATTCTCAGGCCACATCAAATAAACGGTATGGCCTACCTTATGAACGACACGGATCTTATACGTACGCGCCGCATTCTAAAAGGAGAGTAGGATTTGGGGACGCGGTTTGGCTAGTGACGCCGGTCGGTGCTACGTGGACCCCACCATGATGTACCTATTTTATCCACGCCGTCCATCCATTTTGAAAGATAATTTTAGAGCTTTATGCTAAAAATGAGATGGATCTAAATCTTAGGTGGACCACACCATGGGAAAACAGTAGTGATTGAATTTCCATCATTAAAAACCTCCCAGAATCCACTGTAATGGTTATTTGACATCTAACCTGTTGATTAGGTCCTACAGACTTGGATGAAGGGAAAAAATATATATATCATCTTGATACAAAACTTTTGTGCCCCCGATAAGTTTTTAATGGTGGGCGTTCAAGCAACACTGTGCGGTCCACTTGAGATTTGGATCAACCTCAATTTTGGCCTCATACTATAAAATGATCTGAAAGAATGGGTGGACCGAATGGATGAAAAACATATCATGGCGGGGCCCACAGAGCACCGACCATAGCCATTGGCTAGTGGCAGGGGGAGTAGCGAATCCCTTTCCAGGTCTACCGTTGAAAAATACTCGCGTGCTTCTTTCTCCCTCTCTCTCGAGCTCGCTCTCTTCATCTCCCTCCCTCTCTCTCTGTCGAACAGATCCCCAATTCCCAAACCCGATCCCTTCAAACCGAAAACCCTAGAAACCAAAACCCTAACCCTAGAAACAGATCTCCATTTCTCAGGCGGCACGATCTTCAATGGCGCTCAATCTCCGTCAGAAACAAACCAGTAAGATCTCTCTCTCCACTCTTTCATTTCTACAAATTTCATGTTTACCCCCCTTCAATCCATCTAATTCCGATCCACTCCATTTCTCCACCCGCAGGCTGCATCGTTCGCATGCTCAACCTCAACCATCCCCCAAACCCCGTTGGTGGCACTGTCGTAAATCCCTCCAACTCCGAGGAAGAAGTCTACAAGATCCTCATCCTCGACTCGCTCTGCCGCGACATCCTCTCCCCTCTGATCCACGTCAAGGACCTCCGAAAGCACGGTGTCACCCTCTATTTCCTCATTGACAAGGACCGTCAGATGATTCCCGATGTCCCGGCCGTTTATTTCGTCCGGCCCACCCCATCCAACATCCAACGTATCATATCCGACGCCTCCCGCGCCCTCTACCAGTCCTTCCACCTCAACTTCTCCTCATCCCTCCCTCGCCCCGTCCTTGAAGATCTTGCCTCTGGTACGCTTCAATCTGACTCCATCCACCGCATCTCAAAGATTTATGATCAGTACTTAGAATTCATTACGTTGGAAGACAACATGTTCTCGCTTGCCCAGCGGGCCACGTATGTCCAATTGAACGATCCGTCAGCCGGGGACCGCGAGATTGAAGAGATCATAGAGAAGATTGTAGGCGGGTTGTTTTGTGTACTGGCCACACTTGCAGTCGTGCCAGTAATTCGGTGTGCGCGTGGTGGGCCAGCTGAGATGGTCGCTTCCGCGCTTGATTTGCGGCTGCGTGACCATCTGATATCGAAGAACAACCTGTTCTCGGAGGGCGGGAACTTGGGTAGCTCTTTTCAACGGCCGATCTTATGTATTTTCGATCGGAATTTTGAGCTCTCGGTTGGCATTCAGCATGATTGGAGTTATCGCCCACTTGTGCATGATGTTCTCGGGTTGAAGCTGAACAGGGTGAGTGTTCGGGAGGAGAAGGGTGCTGTCAAATCATATGAATTGGATGATTCGGATCCGTTCTGGTCTGCCAATGGATCATCACCCTTCCCAAAGGTTGCGGAAGAGATTGAGGCTCAGTTGAGTAAATATAAACAGGATGTTGATGAGGTAAACCGTCGGACGGGTGGTAAAGATGTGAGTGAATTTGACGGCCAGGATTTGATTGGGAACACAAAGCATCTGATGAGTGCAGTGAATTCACTGCCAGAGCTCACTGAGCGGAAGAAGGTGATTGACAAGCACACGAACATTGCAACCGTCTTGTTAGGTGAGATCAAGGAGAGAGCATTGGATTCATATTATAATGTTGAAAATGATATGCTGACAAGAGGGAGTATTGATCGGACTGCCCTGCTCGG
Source organism: Magnolia changhungtana (assembly GCA_030180095.1). Lineage (NCBI taxonomy): Eukaryota > Viridiplantae > Streptophyta > Magnoliopsida > Magnoliales > Magnoliaceae > Magnolia > Magnolia changhungtana. Next base: position 8,554,066 of record JASAUF010000552.1, on the reverse strand, counting down.
GGCACTCAAAGGGAAAGGGACAAAAGTCGATAAGCTGCGGCTTGCAATCATTTGTCTCCTTTCAGCAGAGGCGCTGCCACAGTCGGAGCTGGAAGCTGTGGAGGCAGTGTTGCGGGAGTCTGAGGTGGACACATGTGCATTTCAATATGTAAAGAAAATAAAATCATTGAATGTGTCATTGGCGAATTCAGCAAACTCAGCAAGCAAAAGCAACATTGTAGATTGGGCCGAGAAGCTCTACGGACAGTCGATCAGTGCTGTGACGGCAGGTATGAAGAATCTATTGTCAGGTGGGAGACAGCTGGCACTGACAAGGACTGTAGAAGCACTGATGGAAGGGAAGCCAAACCCAGAGGTGGATTCATACCTTGTGTTTGATCCACGTGCACCAAAGTCAAGCTCTGGGGCAGGCAGCAACCATTTGAAAGGGCCATTCAAGGAAGCCATTGTGTTCATGATTGGTGGTGGGAATTATGTGGAGTACGGTGGCTTGCAGGAGCTGGCTCAACGTCAGCAGCCAGCGAAGCATGTCATATATGGGACCACAGAGGTTCTCACTGGGGTGGAGTTTGTCGATCAGCTGACACTTTTGGGGCAGAAGATGGGATTAGGAAGCAGTAATGTTGTTGCTGCATCCCAATAATGAGTGCGATTCATGTTATTTTTTTTCCTCCTCTCATCGAGAAGGCTGCTGGATAGCTACTTGTCTTTGAAATTTGCTGTAATTGTGCTTGCATGGAAATGGGTGTGATCGCGATGGGCGCCATTACTCAGAGTGGTTTTTGTGTTTGAATCTGGTAATGCGGGAGGCAATGGTGAGTTTGGCATATGTTTTGTGGGGCTCTTTTGAGGTGGGCCATGGTATTTTTAGATGAAGAGACCAAGAAGACCTTTAAGATGTGAGATTGGTACCCCTTGTTCATGTGAGTTGGATAAGACTTCCACCTTGTACCTTCTGTTTCTTTTCTATTTTTTCCCTCTTATGTTATATTGCAAGCTTAACTTCTAGAAGTGAAATTTCAGTTCCATTCACATACTAAAATCTGAAGTATTCTTGAATTGTCAACCCGCATTATGGATTTCTGAGGTATATGTTCATTGGAGATCATAAAGAAGTATAATTAGTGATTCATCCATTTTCAAGCTCAAGAATGCCAATAATTCTGTTGTTATTTTATTTTTGGGGAAGATAAAATGAAAATTAAGCTCAAAAGATTAAGCTGAGGGAATAGATTCCCAATACAAAGGGCCAGACGGACCAATCACTCTTTAGCCATTTCATCAGCAAAGAAATTAACCTCTGTACCAGCATGAGTAAACAAAATGTTTAGACTAGAGATGGTGGATCCAATTTCACTAAAGATGGAGCAATGGCGTGCTCATAGCAATGACCAACCAACTTCTACACATATCCAATGTGGAGATACTAATGATGGGGGATATGAGGGCCCATATAATTCTTCTTCTTCTTCTTCTTCTTCTTCAATACTAATGATGGGGGATACGAGGGCCCATATGATAATTCTTCTTCTTTTTTTCTTGCAACTTCGGCCTGGGAATCGACTCTTGCTTGAAATTTTGGTTATATCTTCCCTTCTAAATTTCCAAAATAGGATAAGGAAGCAAATGTTGAAGCACCTTTCCTCCTTTCCTGCAGTTGTTTTATTGAAGTGTTGATGATTTTATCTGATTTGTCTTTACATAGTGGTCAACTGCATAATCATGTGATGCTCATCCGTTGCCTTAATGGATAAGGTTCCTATTTTCTTGGCTAATGAACTTTCATCGTTATTATAATTTTTTATTTTTTTAAAAAAAAAAGGATGTAATCCACCTCTTTTGGCAACTTGAGGACGCAAGATGCATAATGGCCGGAGATCAATTTATAATCCGCTGATGAATTAGAATGGAATAAATTGGTGACATCATGAGAATTCCCTTTAGCTATCTATTATGTGGTTATACCATAGTTTTAAAACTCAAAAAATTGACTTGACACAATGTCTAGCCGGGTTTGGGTTGACTCAAAGACTTGGATGAGCCTTCACTTGACTCAACTCGATATTTAACAATTAACATAATATTATCTATAAATATTTTAAATAGTAATGAAGGTAAAATATATAAATAATGGAAGAATACGCAAACATGTGGTGCTTGGCTTGTTGGTTAAAGATATATCCCTCTGTGTAATGTAATCTCACTGCATCCCACACGTGCATGCTCTACATTTGTTCACAAGAGAAGGCCCAATTTCCTTTTCTAGCTTGTTCCAAATTTCCTATCATTCATATTTCTATGTTAGGAAAATATCTCTATCCTAGGAAATGAGTATTATTGGATTTTCTTGTTCCAGGATTCTATTATTTCAAAGATCTTAGCTAGCAAGGAATTTTATTTTTAGATTCCTTGGATTATGCTAGAGATTTTTCTCAAAGAGGAAACTTTGTAAAAACTCATTATAAATAAGGGATGGGCCCTATGGAATAAGACAGTTGAATGATATTTTCTTTAAGTAAGTTCTCTTATTTCTTTACCGGGGGGGGTCTTTTCTCTTGTCGTGTGATTTGAACTTTCAATCTGGTAAATCAAACTTCATTGCAATTAGTTTCTTCCTTAATCTACTTGCATTATTTTGGTGTCAATGCAAGTTCTGCTCTTGGGAAATTATTTTCCTTTTTACTTTTTTTCTTCCCCACCTTCTTTTCACAAATTCCACCCTAATATTCATACCAAACCTACCCTCAATTCCCTAAATCGGCCTATTATTTAGCCATTTCACTACAGACCATATATAGCCTCCATCTTACCTAAGCCATCACCCTATTTCTATCCCATCAAATCTTGCCCATTGTTCAACTAGTAAACAACCCATAATCTATCATACACCCAACCTTCCCAAAACCTTCCATTCCCCATATTAAAAAATTTCTAAAAATTTATAATAAAAAAAAAAAACCCAAAACCAAAACCGAAAACAATCCTCAGTCAAAAATCACATCTCAGTCTCCTTTGTTGGGCTCGAGGAACTTAAAAGAAACAATGCAACAAATGACGATTTTGGAAAAGTATTTTCAACACTTTGCCAGTTCAAGCACCGAGTACCCATGATACCGGCCTGCATGATGGATAATTACTCTATACTACGAGGTTGTGTCTTCCTAAAACATCCTTGCAAGAGGTTGTGATATGAGAGCTTCATGTAAGTGGCCACGGTGGTCACTTTGGTTTCGACAAAACAATAGTCGTGGTCGAGGGTTGTTTCTATTGTCCATGTTTGAAGAAAGATGTTGGAATCATTGTTCAACAGTGTTGATTGTGCCAACTAAGCAAAGGTAGCAAGCGAAATACTTGTCTTTATACTCCATTGCCTATGCTAGATGCACCATGGGAAAACATCATGGATTTCGTCATGGGATTACGTAATGTTAAACATGGCTATGACTCTATTTGTGTTGTGGTCAACAGGTTTTCTAAGATGGCCTGTTTCATCCCTTCGGAAGAAGACATTAGATGCCCTACACATTGCTAATGTTTTCTTCAAAGAGGCAGTTCATCTACATGATGTTCCCAAGACAAATTGTATTGATTTTGATGTTAAATTTATGAGCTACTTTTGGCGAACATTGTGGGCCAAGATGGGAACTAAACTAAAGTTCTCAAGTGCTTATCATCTAGAAATAGATGGACAGATAGAGGCCAACAACTACAGTCCTATAATCTGCTTCGATATTTGGTTGGTGGTCCCATCAATTCATGGGATATTGTGTTATCACAGACTGAGTTTGCCTATGACTATTCTGTGAACCGCACTATGGGATTGTCCTTTGAAAATTGTAACTGGTGCAACATCGACAACTTATTGATTTAGTCCAACTTCTTATTACAACTCGATTAAGTCAAGACAGAAGCTTTTGCATAGTATATTAAGGAGATACATGAGAAAGTCCAATGGAAGATCAACCTTAGTAATGAAAATTATAAGGGGTATCTAGATGTTTGGCAACGTTTTGCACAATTTCAAGAAGAAAGGATTAAGGTGTGGCTCAAAACCAATGTTTTGAATATCGACAATATCAGCCGATATATCCCACGATATTTCTTGTATCCCACCTGTGCGATACGAAACGCACAAATAGTGGGATATATCCCACGTGTTCGATCCAGTGATCATTTTTTATTTTCAATCCAGTGTCAAATTGTTACAAATCCATGTTTTTTCATGTTTTGCATGAAAAATCATGGATTGAGAGCTTCGATTGTGAGATTTAAAGGAGAATGATCAAGTTGTGGAAAATTGAAAAACTTAAAATTTCCCTAATTTCTCGCAAATCGGTTGCATTCTGTGTCCAAACATAAAATCAAACATGTATGTAACCTGATTTACTGATTCTTCTTTTGCTTTTGAATATATTACTTGTATTTCCACACGTCTTCTTACATTTATAAATTATATGAATATACTTTGAATATACTTGCATCAATTCAATTAGACAATGCATAAATTAGGACCCCATATAAAGAATACCTATTATGTGCACTTATTTTTTTGTAATGCTTTGAATTGTAAGTGTGTATTGATGTCTTTTTTAATAATCACCGAAATTTCATTGAAAAATTCGACCAATTTCCAATGTTTCCGCATGTTTCCAACAATAGCAATACATTACGTGATACAACCAATATATCCCATGTGATAACCGATACGTATCCGTATCCCAAGGATGCGATACGTAACGCGATACCGATATTTCGAACACTGCTCACAACTAAGATGTTTCCAGCAAACTCTTACCACCAAGTTCCACTCCAAAAAGGTGGCTTGTTATCGTATTTTAAAGAAGCTAGGTGATAATGTGTACTTGATCGAGCTTCCACCTGAAATAAAAATTACCCTCGTTTTCAGTGTAGAAGACCTTGCAATTTATCTTGAACATCATGAAGATGAGAGCATGGAAGAACAAGCTATCCAAATACCTGAGGTACCATGCTAGTTTGAAGAAATCATTGAAGATGTGTTAGACGATCATATAGTTTCCACATGCTAAGGAGGGAATTAGAAGTTTCCATTAAGTTTAATGGTCTACTAGGATTTGACAACACGTGGATCTCAATAGACGATTTCAAGCGCATGAGGAGTACATTGCCATTAACTCAATGGGCCAAGTTTTTCCTAACTGGGGAGAATAGATGCAATCAACAAGGTATTCTGTAGTGGTACCAGTGGCCATAAAGGCCACCACTATTATCATTATGACTTTTTTTTCTTGAAAAAAAAAAAAAACTTATATCCACTTAGGATTGGGCTGTAATGAAGCTGTTAGGGGAAATTTTCCATAATGACAGTTACAACCCCATAACACAAAGGTTTCCACCATTACAGTTACGTAATGGCCGTTATGGCACACCATGGCAATCATGCCACATTCCCCATGTGCACGCTCCACACGTGTGCATAAGAAAAGGCCCAATTTCCTTCTCTAGCTTGTTCCTAATTTCCTTTTTCTTTTGTTTTCATATTTCTATGCTAGGAAAATATCTTTATGCTAGGAAATAAGTTAATACATTTTCATGTTTAAGGTTCTAGAGTTCTTGGCTTGTAATGAATTTTATTTTTAGACTTCTTAGATTATGCTAGAGATTTTCTTAAGGAGGAAACCTTGTAAACTTTCATTATAAATAAGGCATAGGCCCTATGGAATAAGATAGTTGAATGATATTTTCTTTGAGCGAAAGTTCTCTTGTTTCTTTATGCGGGCTGGGAGTGGTGATCTCTAGCATAAGACTATTGGAGTTTGTGCTTGGAAAACCAATATGAGCCCTAATCCATCGCCCATGCCCAAGTGGATTTGATAGGGCTGATCTCAGCCATAGATACATGATGACCATGTGTCCCATGTTGATAATTGGATATGCCTTATTATGTGATGTCACTTTAAACTTATGCGGATGAGTCATTCCTTGGTTAGTCCTTGGGAACTTGAGATTGGATGCGACTGTTGTTGACTAGGGAAAATTGTGGTCCATGGATCTCTGCACCCTATTTAGGCCATGACTGTCACAAGTATGTAAGACACACCTGTGGACATTCACTTATGATATGTTTCGCCATCCTATGTGGGGGGACTGAGTTGGGTCAAGATGGACATTCCACACCGTTGGGGCTTGACTTGGTATCAGTATGCCTTCACCCTTACCCTATATGGGAGTGTGAGTGTATCATGTATACAAGATCCTAGTCTGGACCTTTAGGCACTTACATTGGTAGGATTGATCCAGAGGCCTATTACCCTAGATCTGATTATCATGATATCTAGACTTGATGTTGTATGAAAGATAATCAATCCTTAGAGTCAAGGACGTGTAAGAGTCAGTACCTTAATTGATTGATTTCGGCTCTTCTTATGAGGCCCCCACGTGGCCATTAAAAGTGGACGTAGTTGGGTACTTCCATCAGGAGCCATTGATTCGTGCATGGGCCAACAAGGGATCCAATGAGTTTTACCTAGGGACATGTATATGGCTAGATCTGATTAGATTAGAGACTCATCAAGTGATTTTATTATTGGGCCCAATACATAAGATGTTTTAAACAACTTTACGAAGGCTTCTAACTATTGAAGTTTTCTTTTAACTGTTAAAGCTACTTTGATTGCACTTGATAATGATCTTATATTGTAGATATGATGGTCCACTATTTGGTAAGCATGGGATATATATTTCTAGTGGATAGCCATGACAATGAAAGGATTATATCATGAGTATATGCATGATAAGGTATTTTGAATGGACTTCCTTCACAATAGGTCACACAAAGTTTGTAGGATGGTGGAGCACTATACTAGGTGAAGGTATTCCGTAACGGTGGCCCTCACCACCGTTACCTTTACGATACGGGTCATAATGGTTGTTACAGCCCCCACAAATGCCGTTATGGACTCTTTTTTTATTATTGAAAAGAAAACCCAAGAAAGGAAATCCATTCAAAATACCTTATCATGCATATACCTTGTAACAGACTATTACGGGGCTGTTATGGCCTTTACATGGGACGTAACAAGCTGTTAATCGCGGTTACAAGGCCCTTTTTTACCCATAATAGTTGGTATGGTAATGCAGGGGCATTTTCACACCGGGCTCGAATGGGGTCGCCTATGGGATGCAGGAGCACACTCGGGATGGGCGAGGCCCACGGAGGAGGTCTCGTGTTCGAGACTTCTCACCGGGGGTGATTAATGCACATTTCATACCGGGCTCTAGTGGTGTAGCCTGTGGGATGCGGGGACACACACGGGGTGGGCGGCCCATGTGAGGCGGTACCCATGTGATTTGGGGCCCACGAAGGGAGTTCAGCCAAGGTCCTAACCCATGAGATGTGGGGCCTGGGTTATGAGATAAAGGGATTAATTCGTCACACTCTAACAGTTAGAGCTTTTAGAGCAAGTGGTTAATTGTCCTGCATCAAATTGGTATCAGATCGGGAGGTCTCGTGTTCGAGACTCCTCACCGGGGGTGATTAATGCAAAGGCATTTTCACAGCGGGCTCAAGTGGGGTCGCTTGTGGGATGCAGGGACATACTCGGGGTGGGCGAGGCCTACGGGGGAGGTCTCATGTTCGAGACTCCTCACCGGGGGTGATTAATGCGCATGTTACACCGGGCTCGAGTGGGGTAGCCTGTGGGATGCGGGGACACACTCAGGGTGGGTGGCCCATGTGAGGCGGTACCCATGTGATTTGGTGCATACGAAGGGGGTTTGGCTGAGGTCCTAACCCATGAGATGTGGGGCCTAGGCTATGAGATAAAGGGATTAATTCGCTATACTCTAACAGTTCGAGCTTTTAGAGCAAGTGGTTAATTGTCCTGCATCATACGGCGTTTCGACCCCGTAACTTGTAACGATTGCCACCGTTACCTTTATGTCCCCATAACAGCCTTTACAACATACTATGTACTAGGTGCACCAATTGAGAGCATCTCCCATCGTTCTTCCATCTCCTTCTATCACACATTGGGTTTGTGGGGTTTGCTTGTGTGGACGGCGTGCATGCACCTACTAGAGGATCTAATAGCGGCTCTCTAACATCTTCCAGCTGGGATAGATCGGTGAGAGACCTCTTTGCTTGGAGGATCGACATCAATGACTAGATTGTTTTCATCATAATCGATCGCATAGTGGTAAGATTTAAATAATTCATTATGTTTAGATTTGATTTAGAAATCCGTCGTGATCTAGATAGGACATCAAGGGCTGGATTTGTGGAAGACATGTTTGATTCCGCTGCTTAATTCACAAAAGCCCAGTCGTTGCATCTTTTCTCGTGCGATTCAAACTTTCAATCTGGTATGTTGAATTTTATTTTTTTTTTAAGATGAAAGGATTTCATTAAAAGAGGGGAAAAAAAACAAGGACAGAGGCTGCTGAGAAAGCAGACCGCAATTCGACTCCTAAAAAGAAAAAGTCAGGACCAAAAAGATCCTTGACATTAGAGGCCCATTTGATGATAAGACGCTTGGCCCTCATCGCCACTGCCCCAGCCATGTTTGAGAAATTTCTGAAGCATCTACTGTGGTCGGTTTGGGGAGAACTGGTATGTTGAATTTCATTGTGATTAGTTTCTTCTTGATCTCGTTGAATTATTTTGCTTTATGTCTTGGGTCCCGCTTCTTACCTTTTTATATAAACAGAGCTGAAGCGAGTGGCCCACTTTGAGTCACGTTGAGTAGAATCACTGAGTTTTATAACTATGGGTCATGCATGGTAAGTTGCTAACCAGTCATTCATGTCATAATTTAGCAATTACTGATTTCGCATGAACATGCAACGGATTATTTTTTTTTACCTTTTGAAAATTAAATGTGTCAGAATTTAGCATCAATAAGATATTCTTGGTTTGGAATCCTAACCATAGGAAGTGTTGGCATTAAAACTCTCAACAGTTCGAACAGAACCAGTGCAATGTTGGTGAAAATTGCTAATACAGAATTTGAGCTTTGGCTTGACATCCTTGATGGCAAATTTTGGTAAATGCCCAACTCCCAAGAGTGGTGGAAAATAGATGAAGTCTGCTGCAGATCTGGAATTGTTCATAATCTGCTTTGAATCTTTATTTTCTTCACATCAGATTCATAATCAATAAATATTGAATTAGAGAGATGGCTTGAATGGGTATGTTGCTTCTGTCCATCTTATATTGGGGGTATCTGGAGTATACCAGCAATTGTGCTGCTTGGATTTTTAGGTGTGGAGTGAACCTCTTAAGCCAAGCTCACTAGGAATTTCCAGCCATCCGCTGCATGCTTGTATACTTCCATCTTCACCTTGGAATTTGATTTGGAATCTTGGACTGAAAACATGATACGGGGTTTAGTGGATTGAACTCTCTTTCAAAGAAACTGTAGCCTTTTTATTCCTAATAAAATAGGGCCTTTGGGGGCACGGAACCTAAATCTAAACGTGGGTGCTGCGCAACTGTTGATCCCCCGGGATCTTTGATCCGAAGAGGGTGACAACAGTCTGGATATAGAACCCCAGAGGAAGGCCATGAGCTGCAGGTTGGCGATCCATATCTGATGCAACATACGCTCCTACTCATTGAACTAATGAGCAGGATTATTAGTGCAGCATTCCTGTTTCAGATTCTTACTATCATTTGAGGGCAGAATTTTGGAGCTTTCCACCAGGCAGAAGCAATCAGTTATATGGATTTTAGTTGCAGTATCCTTCTAACTAGGTGCCTCTTCCACTTCGAATCCCCACTTCGGACTCTTACTGCTGCCCCTGCACCCAAATATGTTGCTGCTTCACTTCACGCTCCATGAGGGTCAATGACTATTGACCATTAAGAGATCTTTGGCTTAGCTTCAAAACAAAAATAACAACAGAAAATAATAAGATAAAAGGTCTTTAAGTTGCACCAATAATAAGAATTCCTAGTAGCACCACACTGCTAGATAGGAGAGTCACACTCCCGAACAAAACGCACTACAGTCTATAGAAGATGAAAAGCAATATGAAATTTCATTAAGTGAGCAAACATAGATTTCTATGCAGACACACAAATAGGCAATAGGTTTGCAACTTTCCTATTTTAACTCTTAACTACCAATTTAGGGTTTGTTTTGGTAGGTGATCCTGCAAAATCAGGATTTAACCTAATACAGATTTTGGCAGTCCCCATGTCCTTCACGTCAGATTCACTGCTCCAAATTTAAAATACCGCCGTGTTTACTCTAGAACTTTCTTGATTGCAATTAGGTGGAGAGACTACTGGGTTGGTGATGAAACTGTCACAAATGATTATCTACTGTTGGTCTCCATTGCTCATAATAAGGCTCCAAGGATTTCTATGAGATGTGTGCTGGTGGTGTGGAATCTCCATTTATGCTGAAACGTTAAAGTCTGATGAAATTGTTAGCTTTGAAGTGTTAATGGGCAATCTCAATGATGTTCAAGTTGATGTGAATGAGCCGGACCTGAAGCCATGGAAGTGGCATACTAATTGGTGTCTCTTTGGAAGCTTTTTTCATTCTAGCTTCTTTCAGATTGGTCCGTTCTTGTATAAGGGTAGGAATGCAGTCCAGAGTATGTAGGTGAGGTGGATAAATGGCTCCCCGGAAGGTATTTTCAAACCTCTAATCTCCTTTCTTCTCCATAGTCACTTTCAATGTGAGTTTTGCCATTTTGCATCTTCAGTTCGCTGGTGTCAAGCTGTTATCTTGTGATTCTTGATTAGATTGAGGAGATTGGAGGATTTGGTGTTTGGAAGTGGTGGCAGGCTAAAGATTCAATCTAATAAAATTACCCTTGTTGGGGTGGCAGTAGAAGCATTGGGGGCAGAAAACCATGCCTACTCATATGGGGTGCTGGTGGAATTACTTCCTATACATTGGACCTCAACCAGAGGTTACAACAATTCCATATAATCCTCGTCTTGGCCCAATGAAAAAATGTTATATGCGCTTGTCAGAAGTAGAGCCTGTGGTTCGACGGGCAAAAATGTTATTGCACTTGGAGGACTACTGCATGCCCCGTGTCTAACTTGTGCATGCGGAGATTTTTCGCTGGGTCATGTCACAGGAGATTATTGTAACCGTTGGTTAGAGGCAATTCACTTCCCTATAGGACTAACTTGGCGCCAATCTGACGATAGAGACAATGCTGGACTAGTGGTTGAAAGATTTTAAAAGAAATGGGCATAGTGGAAGAGGTCATGCAGGTCTCTTATGTTATCTCATCACCGTTGTTGTCACCTTCCCTGCTCTCACACAAATGATGCCACCTCCACTCCCATTACACATTATGCTTCAAATATGCTGCTTGTGCTTGTATATCGGCTCGGCTCAGCTCCACTCTGCTCCGCAGCCACCACCATCACCATCATCATCATCCAATGTCACGGTGTCTAGGCTCCCATGCAAATGATTACTCGAAATACGTTTAGTGACGCCTCAAATGTGTCATGCTCCCACACACTTAAGGGTTGGGTCCGGGTCAGTCCAGGCCAGGTCCATTTTTATGGTGATCCAAATCAGCTCCACTTGAAAAATGGACAGCAGGTCAGTCACATTGGTTTTGAGAGGGCATGGACCCAATTCATTTAGTAACGGGCGAACTGTTGCACCCAGACCTCATTAGGTCACTGGTTTCGTCCAGTGACCCATCACTCCTATATGGCCAGGATGTATGTATTGTATGGCCTTATGAATGTATCCATCGTGCCCGACAGAATATCAATTATTATGAGTTTTTTTCTGTTCTTTCTTTTTTTATTTTCTCCTCAGGGGAATACTTTTAACGCTCTATTTTACAATGCAACCAGCAGATTTCTACACATTTTAGAACTTGAGTTCTCAGTTGATGATTGATGGGAACTCATTGTGCATGGAGTTCGGGTCAGGTTGTCAGGATCCTCCAGTCGGTTTATGGTTCAGCCCGATTCGAATCAGGTTGAGTAGGTTGTGGGAAATTTCTGGTAAGCTTGGGAATAATCACATGTATTTGAATTAGCTTGGGTTGGTTTAGGGTTGAGTAAAGATGAATTTGGGTTGGGTATTTGGATCAGGCACTTCGGATTGGAATTCAGGTCAGGTCACACGTTGGGTCCTTTTTGAGGGTTGGTCAGGCTCAGATTGACCCTCAACCAGACCCCAACCTGCCCGAGTTTTACCCATAATTCAGAACATAGTTCTCAGCCGACTCGAGTCAAATCTACGAAATTTCGAGCTGAGTCATCAGGAAACTCAGTTCATAACATAGACTTGGTTCTTACTCAGAAAGACTCGTTGAGTCAGCCTGAGGAGGGTTTTATGAAGAAGAAGAAGAAGAAGAAGAGAAAACAAGGGTAAACTGGATTTCAAGACAGTACCTGTAGAAGAGATGCAAAGGACTTTACCGGTGCACTACACATTACCCCGTTGGTTATTTAAGTACTTTTATATTACTTATACGAGTAAAAAAAAAAAAACTATAAATAAAAACAAACTGATTTGTTTTTTATATTATTAATTATTAAATTGAGTCAAGTCTTTGAGTATCTCCAAAATCGGACTGATTGAGCAATCCTAGCCATCCAAGGGATGGGTTAAGGTAAGATAGTGAGTGGTCGAAATATCAAGGACAGCTCTGATTGTCACCGCCATTTTCTGTCTGATTGCGATGCAACTATGCCATGTCACTGGATATATATAGTACCTTATGGAACTTCCCATGAGGTCGAGCTATGTGGACCCCAACATGGTGTGTCACGTTCACACCATCTATTAGATCTACCCTTGTGGGCCATGGGCCTCAAAATCAGGTCAATCCATGACTTAAGTAGGCTACCCACACCTGGATGCCCATTCATTAAAACTTTCCTGATTGTTTATAGGGCCCATTGAGATGTGGTTCACACATCTAACTCATCCATTGTGTGTGTGTCTCACTAGGATGAGGGTCACACCAAATTTCTGGTTATTTCTAAACTCAGGTGGGCCCCACCAAGTGCTTTTAGATGTTTCAAGCATGATTTTAGATTGTGTGGCCCACTTGAATTTCAGATACATCTGATTTTTGGGACATCCCATAACCCAGAGGTGACCCACCAAATGAATGGTATAAATGTCCAACACACATCATGGTGGGGAACTTGGCCTCATGGGAAGTTCTTGTGAGATTGACCTTGCAGAAGGTTTCAAGTACCACAGTTTACGGTCCACCCAGTAGATGACTCCAAATACTTGTGACATCCAATCCTCCTAATATGTTGGCCCCACGAGGTGATCCTCGTGAAAAATTCAGCCCTATCCACTTAAGAAGTGAGCCATACCATAGATAACAATGTATAACCATTGATAAATAGCAAAATACATGTGTGGGGTCCACTTGATGAATGTATATGGATAGGTCTGATTGTCCGTGTAAAGTGTTTCTTATGATGAGGCCAATCTATTGAATTTATTGTATGCCCCATGCACTTAATAAGTTAGAAGTTATGAGGTCGACATCACGGAGCTTCCCATGAGGTCGAGCTTTGTAGCTCATTAGGTGGGCCCCACCTATACGTTGAGTAAGACTCCATTGTCCATTGATTCCAACAGTGTCACCCAGCTGAAGTGCTAAATGGCTGTCCCAGTCGATACAGATGATGGGGCCTACTGTTTTATTGGTATAATGAGGTTTGCTAGATTACATGGCAGCATATTGCACTAGAATACCAGAGTTTATCCGTTGGATCAGGGTCCTTTTCAGCGATCCAAACCGTCCACATGATAGACCTTAGAGTGGATGGGGATGGCTAGAAAAACTCTCAAATTGAAATATTTAATTTTAAACATTTAATAATTCCAGGTTGAGTAAATTGTATGTTTTTGAAAGTAGAAAGTTCAAACGATCAAAGGGATAACAACAACCAACACGAGTGTTTTGATCCTATGCTAGCTACTCATCCAAGGTGTTCCATCATACAAAATCGTTGAAAGAAGACACCAAATTCAAAGGCTAGTGTATACGTATCCTAATATCAATACGTCATGATGTATTCTACCAAACCTCCAGTACAATAGGACGCAAGTTCTGTGGGGGTCCGTCAACCACACCACAGGAAACAAAAAGCACCAAGTGAACCGTTGGGTCACGTTTGGTACCATGGATTTGAAATACTTGGATTTGGAATCTTTCGGCCATGTTTGGCACTCTTTTTTTTTTGTTAGCTTGTTAGTACACCCACGGTCAGATCACACTTCACTGTTAGCCACCCCACTAGGGAATTGATGCCAAGACCTCAGTATTGAAACGAGGTATCTTTCACTCGGTCTACCACTTGAGCTATGGATCTGGGTGTGCCATGTTTGGCACCTTGGATTCAGAATCCCCTTCAATCCCAAAGTAGTCATCCATGCTATATTTATAAGAGTTTGAATTTAATTACTAAATCAAGTTTAATATTTCAAATTAGTGTATGTATATAACATTTGATACCATGATTATAATAATCCTGCTGGAATAAATACTTTGGCTGAAAATGATGAAATTCCAAGTCTCAGATCGATCGCAAGCATAAGATTACAACCGAGCAACTAAGCAACAATTTTTAACTGTTGATTTACATGGACAATGTTTGGACTACACAAATCATTCTACTAAAGTAGTTTTAGAGATGCAGTTGATAGCCTGATTGTTTTGGAATATCATTAGTGGGCTGCATGCTCAATAAATTAATAAGCTGGTGACATACATGTTACACATGCGGCTCTCTTAGATGAAATCTTAGCTTCCCTCTAAATTTAAAATCTCCATTTACTTTATCCTGCAAATAGGTTGGAGTGTACATAAGTTTTGGATCAAGTGTTTTTCCTTCGTCTTTGTTTGTCTGGCCTTATGAACAAGTTAAATGACAAATAAACATTACTATATACCCTAGGAAGGTTTCAACCGTAGACATTATCATCCCCACTATTTCCTATGATGTGGTCTACTTGAGTTTTGGATGTGCTTCAATTTTAGGCTCATGTGGTTAAATGAGCTGGTAAAACGGATGGACGGCATGGATAAGACACATACACCATGGTGGGCTCTATGGAGTTTACTCTAGCATACTAAGTTTGTAGGCAATCTACGTACAGTACAATTGTTGCCATCACCCAACATTTTGCCATGTGTACCTTGTAAAGCTATACATAACTTTTATGCAAGAGATTTCACCTATTTAGTTGAGGATTTTTTTTATTTTTTATTTTCTATTTCCTTGAAAGGTAAAAGCACAATGGTATCACTGGATGCTCCGTGTGTAAATTTCAACCCCCTTTGAGGCCAAAATTTTGTGGGCCCTACCATGATGCATATCTTATATCAACACCGCTCATCCAATTTTTCAAATCATCTTAATTACTAAGCCGAAAAATGAGGCGGATCCAATGCTCAAGGGGACCACACCACTGAAAATAGTAGGTTCAATGGTGGATGTCATTATTCTCATTGTGGACCATTTGAGCTTTGGATCTGCCCCAAATGATTTGACAAAATGAATGAATGGCATGGGTGAAGCATATACATCACAGTAGGCCCATAAAGTTTTGCTACATTGCACTATACCCAATGTCACAAATTTACATTTTCAGATATTATAAATGTAAATTATTATTACTTATTTACAGTTAACTACATGAAATTATGACCACTCAAACCGGCTTTAAAATTTCTATTTTAATTCTACAGGTTTTCATTCCTCTTGCAAAAAAACTGCAAGAAGAAGCTTTTTAGTAAAAACTGAAAAATAGAAGTTTTGGGCAAAAAAATTAACCAAAAGGTGCAAACTAAATTTATTTTCTTGAAAAGTAAAGTAAGACATCAGGAAATATAAATACCAGCAGCCAAACGCCCCTCTAGTCAAACAGCTATCTAATGCCATTTTTCCCTTGATTTTTTTCCCATAAATGCTTCAATCTCCTCAGCAAGTGGTATAATTAAAATAACTAAAATTACTTAAAATAATAAAAACAAAGGCAATCGTTCTGCTCTAAATTAGGTGTGGCAATGAGTCCGGTCAAGGTTGGCCTAGGCCTGGCCCTAGAGCTCTGCCCTTGGCCTAGACCAAGCACTAATGGGCTAAAGAGGCCCAGCCCTGGCCCTAAAGCTCCGCCCCTGGCCTGTCCCAAGCACTAACGGGCTAAAGAGGCCCCAGCCCTGGCCCCGCTCTAGAGGACCGGACTAGGTTTGGCCCAAGGCCACCCTACAAATTAGAGATAAGTTACTAACAGGTGTATAGGTTATTTTACAATTAGTTTTGATTTACAATTAATAAGCCAACATTAATGAATTATTAATTATGGTCATCCAAACTATCAAGGGTTTTTTTAATGGTCCATTGGAGTCAAATAAGATCATTCAAAAGCTAAGTGTATGTCCCGCCAAATTATCCACATATGTAGGGACTTAAGTTAATGCATCAATGTACAGTCCACAAATGTAAGCTAACAATCTATAAGTGCTTGCACATCATCCATCATGCTCTACCATAGTTTGGAAGTTCTTTATACCACATACACACAGTAACTAGCATATGACTAATAGTCTACGTTATAAATATATGTGTGTTATAGAGCATACATTAGGGTAATGCGTTGGGTTGGGGTATTCATCAATAACCCTAGCCCAACCCAACCTAAACACCGGGCCCAAATTTCAAGTCTAAGCCTAGTTCTCGGGCCAAGTTTCGCGGCCCAAACCCTGGCCCTTCAGGGTCAGGTCACCTCAGTTAGCTTGCGCAGCCTATCCCATTGCCGCCCCTAATTAAAACCACCTGGTAGAAAAATTGGAGGAAAAATTCACATGGCCAAGGGGGTTCACAAAAAAGTTCCTTTAGTGACCCAGCTTCGATAGGCCTACTAAAGCTAGGTTCAGGTTCTGAAATATTGGTAGCAAGGCATGCTAAAGCAAATCGCTCTTCCACCCCACCCTTGTTAGGCTCCAATTGTTGGGATTATTGACTAAGCTAAGCCAAGTGCAGGTTTGCGAAGTAGTAAATTACTCGATAAGACCAATATTGATTCACTGAGGACTAGAGGATAGAAACACTACTAGAATTAGAAAGCGAATATAAATCTAGGTTTTTCTATTATAGTGAATTGAAAATTGCTTAGAAAACAATAATAAACGACAACTAGGGCGCTAAGGATCCACTTTTAATAAATTCTTAATATTAATTCATCAATTCAATCTAATAACTCAATTGAAATTGAATAATGATTCATTCAAATCAGAAAATAAAATAATTAATTCAAATTATAACATCCAAATAAGACATGAATTTCAATTTATCGATCTCTCATGAAAAATTAAGTAATTGATCGCAGGAAATTCCAAGCATTTATTGTATCTGGAGTTAGCAATAAATCAATGGATTTTAAAGATAAAAAATTTCACAAATATTAAGAAGTCAATTAAAACAATCTCAATTCATCATTCAACCCATAATTCTTGAATTAAAAAAAATTAACAATAAGAATCTATTAAAAAGTTCACCCCTTAGTCTTAGTTAAGAGATTAGCTAAGCATAGCTAATGAAACTAATCTTAAAAGAAAGAAAAACATAAAACAAACAATTAAAACCGAATGTTGGGAAAGAAAAATGACGTTGAAGACACTCCTCCTCCTCCTCCTCTGTTGGGGATTTGTGCTGCGGAATCACACAGATCTAGATCTAGGATAGTAATTCAATAGTAACAAGCAATCACAAGAGAACACAAAGTTTTAACATGGAAAATTCTTGCGGGAAAAAACCACA
The DNA here is from genome assembly GCA_030180095.1 of Magnolia changhungtana. NCBI lineage: Eukaryota > Viridiplantae > Streptophyta > Magnoliopsida > Magnoliales > Magnoliaceae > Magnolia > Magnolia changhungtana. Next base: position 8,536,302 of record JASAUF010000552.1, on the reverse strand, counting down.
GCACAAAGCGACAGAAATCCACTATGAAATAGAAATTGCAAGAGAGAGGACTTACTCGATTCGAACAACCTCGAATCTCACCCTCACTACACCCTTTGATAACCCTAGGACCCCTTTAAAAAGCTTTAGAATTATTTCTCATACCATAGAAAAGCCATAGGGACACATATTTATAGTTTAGGCAACTTTCCTTTCGCACCCTTGCGAAAACCGACTCAAATTTCCGCAGTCCGCATCAAATTCGGAAACGAATCTGCGTAACCTCGACTTGTCGTGCAGACTGCTCGACCCGTCGAGAGGACCCCTCGACCGGTCGTGCATAGGTCACGACTAGTCGAGCACCTTGGACCCCGAAATTATGTGCTCGCTGGACTTTGAGTCGTGCAGTGCTCGACTAGTCGAGCAGCTTCCTCGACCGTTCGAGGCTGACCCATGATTGGTTGAGCAACCCAAAAGTCAGATTTAAGACTTCTGACAACAATCTCCACCAAGTCTTCAATCTTCAACCGTATAGCTCCTTGAGCTCTTCTCTTATCTCTTCATTGCATCATAGCTTCAATTAACGCTTCTCGTGCACACTCCATCCTTCTTTTACGCCATCGCCAAGCCCAGAGAAGTTGCACAGAACTTGAACTTCTCTGTAAGAATGACATTGGTGAGCATGTCTGCTGGATTCACGCTGGTGTGAATCTTTTCCAGTGTGACGCCTCCTTCCTCAAGCACCTGTCGAATAAAGTGGTGACGAACATCAATGTGTTTAGTACGTGAGTGATAAACAGAATTTTTAGCCAAATTGATAGTGCTCTCGCTATCGTAGTTAACCGACACGACCTTCTGCTGAAGTCCCAACTGATTTATTATGTCTCTGAGCCAAACACCTTCTTTAAACGCTTCCGTCACTGCCATATGTTCTGCTTCGGTTGTGAAAAGAGCCACCACAGACTAAAGCTTCAACATCCAACTAATTGCTCCACCCGCTGGTACAAACGAGTATCCTGAAGTAGACTTTCTGGAATCTATACTGCCTACGAAGTCAGAATCCACATACCCTACCAACTTTGTCCATGTCTTTTCAAAAGTTAAAACGTAGTCTTTCGTACCTCGAATGTATCGAAATAGCCATTTCACTACTTCCCAATGTTGCTTATCGAGGTTTGACATGTATCTGCTCACAACACCGACTGCCTGTGAAATATCTGGTCTCGTACAGACCATGGCATACATTCAACTGTCAACTGCATTCGAATAAAGCACATGAGACATAACTTGCTTTTCCTCATTTGATTTAGGACATTGTTTTGAGGAAAGCTTGAAGTGAGCCGTGTGGGGAACGCTCATTGGATTTGCTTGGTCCATCCCATACTTGATCAACACTTTTTCAAGGTATTCTGCCTGTGATAACCAAAGCCTGCTATTCTTTTTATCTCTATGAATATTTATGCCGAGAACCCTCTTTGCAGCCCCCAGATCTTTCATCTCGAATATCCCTGATAACTGAGTCTTCAGTATGTTGATTTCAGACATATCATGACAGGCGATCAACATATCATTAACATACAATACTAGGATGATGAATTTTTCATCACACAGTGATTGTATATATTCCGAGTAAATTTCTGACTACCATAAAAGAATTAAATTTTTTATACCCTTGCCTAGGCGACTGTTTCAAGCCGTATAACAACCTCATTAACCTGCAAACCTTTTTCTCTGCCCCTTTAATTTCGTAGCCCTCTGGTTGCTTCATGTAGATCTACTCTTCCAATACCCCGTGTAGGAATGCAGTCTCACATCCATCTATTCTAGCTCAAGATCGTATCAGGTAACTAGCGCCAACACGAATCTAATAGATACCTGCTTAACCACCAGCGCGAATATCTTTGTGAAGTTGATCCCTTCTATCTGAGCATAACCCTTCGCTACCAACCTTGCTTTGTATCTATCTTGTTTTCTTGTGAATAACCACTTACATCCGATCATTTTTCGGCCCACAGGAAGCTCCACCAGCTCCCATGTATGATTTTTGTACGAGTCCATCTCATCGTCCATAGCCGTCATCCACTTTTTGCATCAGGCTCATCAAGAGCCTCCTGAATAATAGACAGGTTCCCCTCATCTGTAATGAGGGCATATGCAAAATTAGAGTCATCCCTTTATCTTGCCAGTAACCTGTGATCACGCAGTGAGTTCCTTCTCACAAGTGGCTGCTCCACCTGATCCTGTACCTCTATCTTCGCATCTGTCTCTGCCTGAGTATCATCTGTGTCAATCTAAATGTCTACAATCACCTTTTCTAGTTCCTCTTGCTCTTTTGATCATTCTTGCGAAATAGGGAGTTTTCATCAAATCTGACGTCACGGCTAGTGATAACCTTGAGTGTGACCTTGTTGAATAACCTGTAACCTTTCATACCAATTCCATAGCCGACAAAGATATACTTTTTGGCTCTATGGTCTAGCTTATCTCTCTCAACTGACGGTACATGAGAGTAAACCTCACAACCAAATATGCGTAGATCTGAGTAGTCGATTTTCTAACCACTCCATACTATGGGATTTTACATACAATTGCTGTTGAAGGAGACCGGTTCACCAAATAACAAGCCGTGTTAATGGCCTCAGTCCATAGGTCCTTGCCAACGCAGCATTACTTAACTTGCATCTGGCCCTCTTCAGGAGAGTCCGATTCATTCTCTCAGCCACACCGTTTTACTCGGGGGTGTGGCGCACTGTGTTGTGCCTGATGATCCCTTCATCCTTACAATAATCATTAAACTCAGTGGAAGTAAATTCTCCACCATTGTCGGTCCTTAAAACCTTTATTTTTTGCCCTGACTGTTTTTCCACCATTGCCTTCCATTGCTTAAATATAGTGAAACCTTCGGATTTACGTTTCATGAAGTAAACTTAAACTTTCCTAGAGTAGTCGTCAATGAATGAAACAAACCATGACGACCCCCCAATGGAAACTTCTGGCGATGGCCCTCATACGTCAGAGTGCACATAATCAAGCACTCTCTTACAAACATGTTTTCCACCTTTAAAAGATAGTCTAGATTGTTTACCATATATACAATGCTCACATATATCTAAATCAGAATTTTTAAAGACTGGAATCAAACATCGATCAGAAAGTACCTTCATGCCTCGCTCACTCGTGTGGTCCAGATGAGCATGCCACATACGTAGAGACGTGGAGTCTACAATTGTTGCTGCCGCTCCACCTGCTGAAGTGCTCCCAATCAGCCTGTAAAGGTTTTCGTGCCTCTGTGCTCTCATAACCACAAGTGCCCCTTTTGAAACTTTAAGGACACCATCAATACCGATGATCTTGCACCCTATAGCCTCGAGTGCACCGAGAGAAATCAGACTTTTCTTCATATCAAGAACATGCCTGACGTCAGTCAAGGTACTCTCCATCCCATCAAACATCTTCATGCTCACCATGCCAATAGCCATAATATTACAAGCATTGTCATGGCCCATAAAAACCTATCCACCATCGCATTCCTTGTAACTAGTAAACCAACTCCGATGGGGAGTCATGTGATAAGATGCTCCTGTGTCAAGTATCCACTCGTCTTTATGATTGTCGTGTAAGTGATCAATCATGGAAACAGACATAACATCACCACCACTTGATTCTTCATCAGATGTGACCACATTGGCCTCCTTGGAAGAAACCGCTGAATTTTCTTTCTTCATTTTAGGATTTCTACAATCCTTCTTCATATGTCCAAACAACCCACAATTCTAAATCTTTAATTTTCATTTGCCCTTGCCCTTGGATTTGGATCTAGGCCTTGAGGATCTTGTACCTCACTCAGAATCTCTGCCCCTCGTAATCAGTGCATCGAAAGATACCCCCATGTCACCGTTTAACTTTCTCATAGCCTTCCTTTGAAGGGCTGAGATAACGGTGTCAACACTTAGGGTTTTATTTACGGTGTACATCGTGTCCCTGAAAGACTCATATGATGGAGGAAGAGAATTCAATAATATACATGCATGTTCCTCATGTTTGACCACTTCCTCCATATCCAGCAATTTGCACATCAATTTATTAAAGTTGTTGATATAAGCTTCTAGATCACCACCCTCTACCATCTTGAAGGTATAAAACTGTAGCTTCAAGTGTAGGCGATTTTCAGAGGACTTCTTCGCATAGATGTTCTCTAACTTCGCCCATAAACTAGCCGCAGTTTTCTCCCTTAAAACATTATAGAGAACCTCATCCATGAGACATAAGCAAATAGAGGCTAAAGCATTATTATCAAGGTTTTCCCATTCATCATCTTTCATGGTGGATTTTAGCTTCTCAAGAGCCTTAATCTCGCCTTGCTTGGTTAACAGGCTAATCATCTTAACCTTCCATAACTCAAAATTATTTTTGCCCGAGTACTTCTCAATATCAAACTTGTCATTTCTCATTATTATAATCTTGCAGATTCAGATCTATGCCCCACCGATTGCTCTGATACCACTTGTTGGAGATTTGTGCTGCAGAATCACACAGATCTAGATCTAGGATAGTAATTCAATAGTAACAATCAATCACAAGAGAATACAAAGTTTTAACGTGGAAAACCCTTACGGGAAAAACCACGGCACAAAGCGACAAAAATCCACTACGAAATAGAAATTACAAGAGAGAGGACTTACCTGATCCAAACAACCTCGAATCTCACCCTTGCTACACCCTTTGATAACCCTAGGACCCCTTTAGAAAGATTTAAAATTATTTCTCATACCTTATAAAAGCCCTAGGGATACCTATTTATAGTTTAGGCAACTTACCTTTCACACCCTTGCAAAAACCGACTCAAATTTCCGCAGTCTACATCAAATTTGGAAACGAATCTGCATAACCTCGACTGGTCATGCAAACTGCTCGACCGATCGAGAGGACCCCTTGACCGGTCGTGCATAGGTCATGATCGGTCGAGCACCTCGGACCCCGAAATCATGTGCTCACTGGACTTTGAGTCGTGTAGTGCTCGACTAGTCAAGTAGCTTCCTCGACTGGTCGAGGCTGACCCACGACCGGTCGAGCAACCCAAAAGTCAAATTTAAGACTTCTGACAACATCCTCCTCCTCCTCCTCCTCCTCCTCCTCCTCCTCCTCCTCTCTCTCTCTCTCTCTCTCTCTTTCTCTCTCTCTCTCTCTCCCTTCGATGCCCTAGGTTTCCTAATTCGTATTTAGAGAGCCTATTTAAATAGCTTTGCTTTTACCGTCTTTGAAATTACGCACTTATGCAACTTTATGCACATCGTCGATTGATCAAATTCAATCAATGAACTTTGATCAATCAAAATCTCCTTGTAGATCGAACAAACATGTCTGAAACTATCCAATGAGTTTTCTCAAAAATTCAGAATTATCTCGATTGATCAAACTCAACCTTCGATCGAATTAAAAGTGTTAAAAAGTGTCCAACAAGGAATTTGAATTGTCCAAGTATTCTTGACCGATCAACTTCCAATCGAGTCCAATAGAAGGTCTTTTGATCGATCGAACACTCTGATCAATTGATCGAACTTTCTCTGATTTCTTTTGAATTGTCAATTCTTGATCAACGATCTTCTTACATCTGAAATAAATGGTTCTTCATAATCTTTGAACTTAGAATTTTTCAATACTTTACATTCTTGAACTTGATATCTTTTTTAGCCTTAAATATTTATGAATGGCTTGGTTTATCTCAAACTTCCAAATTCTTCTGCATATTGAAAAATTACGTAATTAAGCCAGTTTACCATTCTTATATAAGGGAAAAGGATGCAAAAGTGGGCATAAATATATAATATTATACAGTTATCATACCCTCCAACTAGCATTTTACTGGTCCCGAGCAAAATATGCCAAAAGAATTCAAGAATCAAAGACAAAAGTTCAGTTACAGGACTAACTTCGTATACTCATGTAACATCAACGTGACCCAAATACCCGAATTCTAAGGCAAAAAGCTTTGTGAATAGTGTCAATCTAATTTTCAATCTAGATCTTAGTACACTCAGTAGGTAATCAATTCGTGAGTTCAAAACATTAATCATCCAGTGAAAATTTTTCAAACATTGAGTACCATGGTGCTCATTAAATTCTAGCTTAACACTAATAGGGGATCAATTCTCATTTTTTAGTTTTGTGCCCTAAAATAATGATCCAAAAGGGATGATAGTATGGATAAAATACATACATCATGGTGGAGTCCACAGAGCAATGCTAGTATGCAATCCACATCCTTTGAATCTATGTCAGGATTACAATCCCCCTCCAAATTGCAATCACGTCATGTGACATGCCATTAAAAATGAGGTGGCCCATCATGATTTGCATGTAAAATCCACCCAGACCATCACATGCTTCACCCCATATTAGGACTAGAGATCAAATTTCTTCCATATGTTATTATAGTGGATCACACAATTGAAAGCAATACAATGAAATGCTCACCCTCGAAACTATTTTCATTTGTGCCCCCACCAAAATCACAATTACATCTGATTGTTTCTCACTACTCATAATTTGTATAAGGCCATGTAAAGGTTAGATTAGAACTTGTATAGCCATCACAATGGGCCGCATAAAAATTAATCGTGGGTGTCTCTATTCTTATTGTTCCCATTTGTATGGCCTACCTAAATCAAAGACCATCGTAATTTTTGTGCCATATGGTTAATTTTGGACGACGGACCTAGGGGTCAGGTTGGATTTCACATGGACATGAAGGTGTGGCCTGTCTGAGCATGGCCCACTAGATTTTGCTTTTTTGAAAAGAAAATTTCAGTGTGAGTTCACCACATTTAACAAGCATCCAACTCTACTCCTTTATAAGCTCTCTTCTTCTCTTCCAAGCTCAATCTTTATCTCTCTAAGCTATGGATTACAGTGTTGTTGGATTTAGTTGGATCTCAATCTGTGCCTCTCCAAGCGCTCTCATCTTCGCCGTCTCCACTGACTTAAAACGTCTCTTATTTTGTGACTTTAGAAACTCTCCCAAAAGGGGTGCAGGAAGAGCCCAAGGAAGAGGCAGATGATGCAAGTGGATGGAGATGAGAGAGACTTTGCTCTACAAGAAAAGCTTCCAACAGTCGGATTTCTAACTATTAGATGATTAAAAAATTTAAGCTATGCGAAGGGAGAAGAGGGCTATGGTCTGTTAATTCAGGGTCTGGAGATTATGAATGGGTCTTATGACCGCTTGGAGATAATCAATTCATGTAAGAGAGAGAGAGAGAGAGAGAGAGTATTTTGAATCTTTTGAAAAACTAACAAGCTAGACTAGGTTGAAGGGATTTTAGACAACTTAGTCTAAACGTGATACACTAAAAAAATGAGCCCAAATTTTAAGCCCAAACCCAACCCTCGAGCTTGATACTATAGCCTAAGCCCAACCTAAGGTAGGAAGGCCTGGACACTCGTTGGGCCAGCATGACCCATTGACAACCCTAAGCCCTTATTTTGAAGTTTGATTTAATTCTTACAAACTAGGAGGGATGCATGGATTAAAAAGGCAAGCAAATTTCCTTCACAGTAGGGTACACAAAAACCATCCATATTGAATGTTGCACCTAAAATTCTAATCCCTCCTTATTTAAAATCCTATCCAAGGGGAGTGTGGAAGAGCCCCGTACGTCCAAGGCGCTTGGATTTATAAGTGGGAAGCTAGAGAGTGAGAGAGAAATAATGGGTGGGACACCCCACCTCTCTTCGCCCATCAGGTACACATGCTCTTCATGTGGTCACCCATTTGGACGACTCAGGTCAGCCCCTAACCATTATTAGAGGTTTGATGTACCTCTTCACTCTCCTACACTTGTGATAATCGAGAATAGACTCCCTATGTTGGGAGACTGACATTGACAAAAATAGGTGAGTCATTCCCATACCAAGGCATGCGTATATCATGTATTTTATGTGCTTAATTTTTAAATACGATATGTCATGACAATGATTCATTAGGAACCGATTAAAACTGAAATTTTACAGTAAATTTTTCATTGTGTTTCCATTAAACTTCATCATTACCATTAATGGGATATAATAATGATACCAAATGGTCACAATATAACTTCTTAATGAAAGGACTAAATGAGTGGGCCCACAAGATTTAATGGCATCTACAAAATTTTAAAGAGACCTTCACAAAGTCGAAGATGGACAATCTTTGTCCAGCAATCCACTTAATTGTCATGCACGCTGAAATATATGATTAACAGTTTAAATCGTATGATTAGAGCTATTATGGACAAATAAATATTCCCTCTTTTCTCCATATTTTATCTTTTATGGTTTTATAAGAAAATTCATCCATTTTATAAAGAAATGTATTGCAGAAGATTAGAAGAGCTTGTTAGGATAGGGAGATTGATAATATATTATCTCTATTTTAATTAATTTATATCTATTCTTTTTCATCTTTTTTCTCTTCATAATGTTTGAATCAAGAAGAAAATATATGCATCTAGAGAATGAATATCTACATGGAGATATTTTGAAGGAAATTATATAGGACCCGCTCACTAGTAGTTGCCCACAAGTGGGCTCTAGGGTCTATATCTAACATCTCTCACCCAATCATGTTATGGGAGGGTTATAATGTAGATTGCCCATCTAATTCATTTAATAACAACTAAAAACTAAAATACAATGATCAAAAGAATGAAACACGTGTAACTAGGTGGAACACTGTTGTATTTCCACAAATGTTTGAGTATTGAGTGACCACTTAGCTAGTACTTAACAACCCAAGCTTTGTTCTGCCTGTCTCAATATGCATGACTACATTGGATGAGGTTGACTTCCAATTTAGAATACTTTACTAACATATGTACTTATCCAACCTATAGAGTTTATTTAGAAATCTTTTATATATATATATATATATATATATATATATATATAAAAGCATTGATTGAAATATCTTTTTAAAATTATATACATATATATATATATATTTCAAAAGAATATTGTTTACAAATAACTACACAAATTCAATACTACCGGTAGATAAGAATCAAGTACATATTAGTAGTTCCAAAATTTTGGTGCAGCTGTCACAACATCTTTCCTTCATAAATGTGAATTTTGTATAATTTGATGTGGCTGATTTTTGCATGAGACAATCGTCATGGTGGGGCCAACTTATTAAATGAATTGGATGTGGCATGCACATAAAAGGTTGGAAGTTATCCGTTGGGTGGACCATAACTTATGGTCCAACTAGTTGGGCTTAAGACCACCTCATATATGACATCTTGCTCGTCCAGTAAGGTTGTCTCACCATGAGAATGGGTTACCCCAAAAATTATGTTGATTCAAGCATTAGATGCATGTTCCCCACTTAATGTGAAATTTTTTATGTGGTTGTTCATTGTTTTTTATGGTGTGCCCCACTTGATGGTTGGATCTACCATGGTGTCATAAGAACACCACGAGACGTTATACAGACAACATGGTGGGTGGTTGTGACCCTTTTATCTTTTTCCTATTTCAATGGTGGCTATGACTATCTTTCCTCTCTTAGTGATGGCGGTTATGGCTACAATTCTCTCTTTTATTTATTTAAAAGTATGGTAGACACCTTTGTTGAGAAGTGGAGCCACATGCAGGGATTCCGTGTCGCAAGTCCTTTCGCAACTGGGATGCGAAAGGGAAGTTGTCAGAACTATAAATTGGGGTCCCTAGGGCTATTCTTGGGATAAGGTGAATATTAAGAAATTATTCTAAGGTGTGGGCAAGGGATTTTCTCTGTACTTCCAAGGGTGAGGTTAGTATATTGCCTTGTAATCTTCATTTCTCTTCATAGTGGAATTTTGCATCTGTGGTTTTTTACCCTAGTTTGGAGTTTTTCCACGTATATCTTGTCTTGTGATTTGTTTGAATGCTTTTATTCCTTTCTAGTTTATATTTCTTTCTATTTATCGTTTGTGGGTGAGGCCTGAGATTGGATCTACGCTCACTGCGTTGTTGGCATGCTGCGCAACAACTGGTATCAAAGCTATTAGTTTAATTCTATTGAGAGCGATGGAGGAAGATGGGAAAACTAGAATTGAGAAGTTTGATAGTTCAAACTTTACCTTCTGGAAGATGCAGATGGAGGATTATCTGTATCAGAAGGACCTCTATATTCCTCTAGGAGGAAAAGAGAAGAGACCAAAAAAGATGACAGATGATGAATAGTTTTTACTAGATAGGAAGGCTTTAGGAACGATCCGACTCTTTTTGTCTAAGAGCGTCGCCTTCAATATATCCAAAATAAAAACGACAAAAGAATTAATGGAAGCCCTAGCCACCATATATGAAAAGCCCTCAGCATCCAACAAGGTTCATCTTATGAAACAACTATTCAACATGAAGATGTCAGATGGTGGGAGCGTGGCAGAACATTTAAACGAGTTCAATATAGTCACGAGCCAGTTGGAATCCGTTCGCATTGCTTTTGAGGATGAGGTCAGGGCATTATTGATCTTATCCGGTTTACCAGACAGTTGGGATGGTTTGGTGATTGTTGTGAGCAATTCTTTAGGGTCGACAAAGTTGAAATTTGATGATGTGGCCGGTATAATTCTCAGCGAAGAATCTAGAAGGAAGGCATCAGGAGTTTCAGAGGATTCAGGGAATGCTCTAAACGTTGAAGAAAGAGGAAGATCACTAAACAAAGGAGGCAATAAACACGGGAGTTCTAAGTCGAGAAAGAAGTCCAAGCGACCGAAAGACAAAGACGGGTGTTGGCATTGCGGCAAGAAGGGGCACATGAAACGTGATTACAGAGCGCTCAAGAAACAAGAAGGAAGCTCTCAAGGCGGGAAGGATTCAGTGAATCTGTCTGAGGAGAGCGACACAGAAGCATTGATCTTGTCTCTTGATGCGAGGAATGAGTTTTGGGTTATAGACTCGGGTGCTTCGTTTCATGCTACTTCGTGTAAGGAAGTTCTGCGTGATTATGTGTCAGGTGACTTTGGGAGAGTCTACCTGGGTGATGATGAGCCGTGCAATATTATTAGAAAGGGGCTGTTCATGTAAATCAGAAAGACGGAACGGTTTTGAAATTGAAGGATGTCAGACATGTATCGAGTTTGAAACGTAATCTAATCTCAGTGGAATAGTTGGCCGATACCGGTTATGTGACGACATTCACCAGTAACTCCTGGAAGATCACAAAAGATGCCTTGGTAATATCTCGAGGCAAAAGGAAGATACTTTGTACGTGACTTCAGGATCATATAGTTCACTCGCAGTCGCATCAACTGGAGTGAATGGGCAGTTATGGCATCATAGGCTGGGACATATAAGTGAGAAAGGGATGAAAGTGATATTGTCAAAAGAGAAGCTACCAGGGCTGAAGTCTATTGACTTGGAATTCTGCGAGGACTGCGTGTATGGCAAGCAGAAGAGGGTAAGCTTCAAGAAGACGGGACGCGCTCCAAAGACACATCTGTTGGAGCTTGTACACACTGATGTGTGGGGACCGGCACAGGTATTATCTCTTGGTGGCTCACGTTATTTTGTTACCTTTATTGATGATGCTAGTAGAAAACTGTGGGTCTACTTCTTAAAACATAAATCTAATGTATTTGATGTATTTAAGAAGTAGAAAGTTATGGTAGAAAATGAGACAGGTAAAATAATAAAGTGTCTCAGATCTAACAATAGGGGAGAGTATTATGATAAGAGGTTTGAGGAGTATTGTGCAGCAAATGGAATCAAACATTAGAAAATGATTTCAGGGACACCACAGCAGAATGGTGTGGCTGAGCGCATTAACAGGACCATCCTTGAGCACGCTAGGAGCATGAGGTTACATGCAAGGTTGCCCAAGACCTTTTGGGCAGATGCTGTGAATACCGCCGCATATCTCATCAATAGAAGTCCCTCAGCACTATTAGATGGTGGGCTACCAGAAGAAGCGTGGACTGGGAAGGAAGTGAACCTTGCACATCTCAGAGTGTTCGATTGCACTTCATATGTTCACATTGATATAAAGCACAGAAACAAGCTAGATACGAAGTCTAGGAGGTGCACGTTTATAGGCTACGGCCAGCATGATTTTGGCTACAGGTTCTGGGATGCAGAAAACAGGAAAATCATCAGAAGCAATGACGTAGTCTTCAATGAAAAAGTGATGCATAAGGACAGTGTGTAGGAAAATAAGGTCAAGAAAAAGGAATTCGTAGAGTTGAAAGAGTTACCGGACATGGGTGTTACAACGCCACAGGATGAGGCAGAGCCGCATACACTAGTTGTGAGGAGGTCTACTTGGGAGAGGAGACCCACAGTCCGATACTCACCCTCCTTACATTATCTACTACTGACAGATAATGGTGAGCCAGAGTGTTTTGAAGAGGCGCTTCAGTCAGATATACGGGTTAAGTGAGAGCAGACCATGGATGATGAGATAAACTCTCTTGAGTCTAATTATACATGGGAGCTAGTCACTCTACCTAAGGGTAAGAAAGTTCTTCATAACAAGTGGGTTTACAGACTGAAGGAGGAGCACGATGGTTCGAAACGGTACAAGGCCAGATTGGTTGTGAAAGGGTTTCAACAAAAGGGAGGTATCAATTTCACTGAAATATTTTCACCGGTAGTGAAAATGTCTACGATTCGCATGGTCTTGAGTATAGTGGCTTCAAAGGACTTACATATAGAACAGCTAGATGTTAAGACTGCCTTTCTTCATGGGGACCTTGAAGAAGAGATATATATGCATCAGTCGACAGGATACGTGGCACCAGGTAATGAGAACAAGGTGTGTAGACTGAAGAAGAGTCTATATAGCTTGAAGCAAGCCCCGAGGCAGTGGTACAAGAAGCTTGATAGTTTCATGTCAGGAAACGGTTTTAGGAGATGTCATGGAGACCACTGTTGTTACTTGAAGAAGTTTGATACGTCTTACATCATCCTTCTTCTGTACGTTGATGATATACTTGTGGTCGGTTCAAGCATGAAGGACATCTCAGATCTCAAAAGACAATTGTCTAGAGAATTTGCCATGAAGGATTTAGGAGCTGCAAAACAAATCCTAGGCATGAGGATAAAGCGTGACAGAGAAAATAAGAAATTAGTTTTATCACAGGCAGAGTACATAGCCAAAGTACTTGATCGATTCAATATGGGAGGTGCTAAGCCAGTTAGCACTCCATTAGCCAACCACTTCAAGCTATCTAAGGAGCAAGGTGCAAAGACGAAGGAGGAACAGGACTACATAGCTAAAGTTCTATACGCGTCAGCTATTAGGAGTCTCATGTATGCTATGGTGAGCACGAGGGCAGACATTGCTCAAGCAGTGGGAGTTATTAGCAGGTTCATGAACAACCCCGGGAAGGAACATTGGGAAGCTGTGAAGTGGATCCTTAGATACTTGGTAGGTACTAAGGATGTAGGGCTGTGTTATAGTGGATCGGAAATCAAGTTACAAGGCTACGTGAATTCAGATTTGGTAGGAGATATCGACAACAGAAGAAGCACTATAGGTTATGTTTTTACTCTAGGTAGTGCTGCAGTCAGTTGGGTCTCTCAGTTATAAAAGATAGTATCTATCAGTACGACAAAAGTAGAATATGTTGCGGCTACAGAAGCATGCAAGGAGATGGTGTGGATGCAAGGTTTTATGGAAGAGTTGGGTAAGAAGCAAACAGATTGCAAGCTGTACAGTAACAGTCAGAGTATAATACACTTGGCTAAGAATTCATCCTTTCATTTAAGGACCAAGCATATTGCCATCAGATATCACTTCATATGTTCGTTACTGGAAGATGGATCGATTGCTCTGGAGAAGATTCATACAAGTGAGAATCCTGCGGATATGCTGACCAAGGCTGTCACTAGGGAGAAGTTGAAGCTCTGTTCAGCTTTGATTGGTCTTCAGGCTTGAAGATGGGGAGGTGGTGCACTCCGGATGAAGAAGACAAAGGTTTATGACGATGTGTTTCCAAGTGGGAGATTGTTGAGAAGTAGAGCCACATGCGCGGGTTTCGTGTCCCAAGTCCTTTCGCAACTGGGATGCGAAAGGAGTTTTGCAGATTTCGTGTCACAAGTCCTTTCGCAACTGGGATGCGAAAGGAGTTCGCAGATTTCGTGTCGCAAGTCCTTTCGCAACTGGGATGCGAAAGGGAAGTTGTTAAAACTATAAATTGGGGTCCTTAGGGCTATTCTAGGGTTAAGGTGAATATTAGGAAATTATTCTAAGGTGTGGGCAAGGGATTTTCTCTATACTTCCAAGGGAGAGGTTAGTATATTGCCTTGTAATCTTCATTTCTCTTCATAGTGGAATTTTGCATCCGTGGTTTTTTACCCTAGTTTGGGATTTTTCCACGTATATCTTGTCTTGTGGTTTGTTTGAATGCTTTTATTCCTTTCTAGTTTATATTTCTTCCTGTTTATCGTTTGTGGGTGAGGCCTAAGATTGGATCTAGGCTCACTGCATTGTTAGCGTGTTGCGTAACAACCTTTATTCAGATTAAAAAAAAAAAGGCAAAGACAACAATTAAATGTATGGATAGTGAAAAACATTAAAGAAACTTAGCTTGATATGGTGTTGTTCCACAGGAATCAAAGATTTGTTGAAGCCGCTCTGATACAACTTTGAAAGGGTCAAATTGGTAGGCATATAAGATCTGATGATATCTACGTGATTTTTCAAGACCTTCACCAAGCTGAAGATGGATGGCCCTCATCGCGCGATTCACCCAACTACTACATGAGCAAAAATGAACTAAGCATATCTTTGATTCACGGCTGGGATGGCCACTAGATACGATCAATAGTTTAGATCATATGATGGGAGTTGTTATGGATGAATTAATATTCCTTCCTCATTATCTCTCTAATCATTTTTGGAATGCATGCTTTTAGCAAAGAGAATCTCCCCCTTTTATAAATAGAGGCATTATAAAAGATAAGCATAGAGAAAGAAAAAGCAATTTGGAAAATTTTAACTCGCCTTTATATGAGATATAAATCCTCCACCTAAATCATCATCTAACATGGGTAAATGTGAGACCTTCTATACAAATGACCATACATCTGACACAAATGTAACTTAATGAAAATAATCCAAATTGTGGGATCCACTATAAATAGGTTAAGTGGGCGTGACAATGTGCTTGGTTTGGGGCGAGCTAGGTTAAGCTAGGGCCAACCTGACAGTTACGACTAAAGGCTTGAGCCTGACATGGGCATAGCATAGCAAGCCCAAGCTCAACCAATAATTTTTTGATTGTGCCTAGGGCCTATCCGATCTGATCTTATTGGATTGGTGTATTGGAAAACTAATGGGTACCATGAATTCATTAGCCATATGGATTTGATAGGTACAATCTATGTTGCAAATCATAGTGACTAAATGTCCTTGATGAATATGTTATGGTGTTTTAGTTAGTTAATGATGTCATCTTAAACACATCTAGGTTTGGGTTGAGTAGAGGATTGGTTCTTTGAAATATCCCTGGAAACTTGAGGTTAGACAAATGGTCATTGGCCGAAGACATTTATGATTCATTAGTCTCGATACCATAATATATCATGGCTGTCATAGGTACTTGGGCATAGTTGTAGACAATGTATCATGAAATGTATGGTCATCCCATATGAGGGGACTGACTTGGGTCAGGATAGACAGTCTCCACTATCAGGACCAACTTAGCGTTGGTGTGCCTCCTCTTACCTCGCATAAGAGCATATGTGTGCTATGGATATAAGATTCAGGGTTGGACCTTTGGACACCTATATTGGTAGGATTAAAATCAAATAGATAGTTTAAGTGCTCATTAGCTTAGACTACGATAAATTGATGAGGAATTCACGATGTAATCAAGATGATCGGTCTTTAGACCTAGGGTGTGTAAGAGTCGCGATTCTGATTGGTTGAATTTAGCTCTTCTTATGAGTTCCATGTAATAGCCATTAAAAGTAACATAGTTGGTCATTCCATTGGAACTTGTTGATTCTCACATTAGCTAATAAGGGATCAATTGGGTTTACCTAGGGACAAATGTATATAGCTAGATTTGATTAAATTAAGACTTATCAAGTGGTTTTATCGTTGAGCCCCTCACTTGAAATATTTTTAACAACTTTTCAAATATTTTTTACTATTATTTTTTTAATTATTAAAATAATTTCAATTGCACTTGATGATGATTTGTTGACCCAAATATAATGTTCCACTATTTGCTTAGCATGTGATATAGATCTTTGTGGATAGCCATAGCGGTAAAAGGATCAGATCAAGAGGATATGCATAGATAAGGTATTTAATAGACTGTATTTAATGGACTTCCTTTATGGTATAGTATACTAAATATAATAAAGTAGTAGACCACCTACTTGAGTATACCTTCAAATCCTAACTCCTTATATATGTGATCATATCCTAAAGAGGAGAGCAATGAGAGAGCCCTGGACATTCCCCCCAAGGGCATCACTTAGAGAAAATAGAGGGTGCTTTAAGGGAGTTTTCTCCTATTCACATATCTCTACACATTTGTCTGATCGTGTATGGTTTACTTGTGTGGATAGTATGCATCTTCCTCAACCCCTATCAGAGGCATAAACAACAACCCTTTAACCCTTTTCACATGCTATAGATGAGAGAGGAACTCCCTAGCTTGGAGGATTAGAATTAATAATTAGTTTGTTCTCATCATGATTGATGTCATGAAAGTAAGATGTAAACAATTCTTATGCTTTGATTAATTTGGAAATCTGACATGATGTACATGAGAAATCATACATGATATTAAGAGACCATTTTTGTGGAAACTTGTTCGATTTCGCTATGTATTCACATGAAAAACCTTTAGACCTGATCTAACATGCCATAGCATCCCTATATCATCCTTGAATTTTCCAAATCTTTCCATTTATTAAGTGGCCTATACATGGACACATACAGGTGCGCTCACACACACATGGGTGGAATGAAACCAACAATCGACATTCAAGAAAGTAGTTGGCATAATTAAATATTAGAATGACATACTTATAGGATAAATACAAAAGGTCGAGTCAAGATAAGATTACTTGAGCCTAAGCCCAACCTAAGAAATCATTGGGCCATGTAGAGATGTACACGAACTGATTTAGCTTGGTTTACTCGCTCAACTTGACTCGACTCGAAAAAGCTCAAATTAACTCGACTCGGAAAAGCTCAAATTGACTGACTCGGTTCAAATCAATTCAACTCGGATCGGATTCACTTAATATAAATATTTTGTAAATATTTATATATTTAAATAAATTTTATATTATATATATATTATAATATACTATATATATTAAAAATTCTAAAACTTAAACTCAAACTCAAACTCGACTCGAAAGATCAAGCTCAAGCTGACCCAAGCTGTTGATCGAGTCAAGCTGAGGGCCAGTCAGGCTAAAGAACCAAGCTGAGCTGAGTTTATGCGGGGGTAGCCTGTTGGCTGAGTCGAGCCGAGTTGGGCCGAGCTCGACTCGGTTCAGCTCGTGTACAGCTCTAGGGCCATGATGCGAGCTTAAGCCCATCGTAGGTTGGGTTCATCATGGTTCCGGCCCATTACCACCCTCAAGTATGGGCAAATTGAATGAATGTTTCAAACCACCAATTAGTGGACATTTGTTTGGTGAACACTGGCCATTTACTGTTTTGATGTACATTGATGTTCGCCAAGTGGCCACCTCCTATTTAAATTGTACATTGATGTCCACCAAGTGGACAGCTGCCATCCAATCACTATTTCTTTTTGCTCATGACCCATTTGAAAGAGGCCTCCAATTTAGACACATTAATTTAAGCATACAGTGATTGGGTATTGCCCTAGCTTCTACCAAACTAAGCACAAGCATTAGTTGGCAGGATTTGATCGGATAGGAGGCTGTTAAAAATATATCATTCAAAATATCTTTGAAAGTTATTTGGTCAAGTAGGTATTGAACTGGGCCCATCTCTAATAATAGCCCACCGTTCATTCGAATCTTGTCACATAGTTCATGTGCCTGGTTCAGTGCAGACAGGCAATCCCCACTCCAAGTCCACTTTAAGTTACACCTACGGTCCATATGCTAACTGCATGCATATGAAATATCAATGTAGACCAGAGCATCGAAATTTTTTTATATAAACTTCGTTATTCTATGGAATGCGATTGATACCCACTCCGTAGGAGATTTTATTATTTTTTTATTTTTTTAATTACACACGCACACACACCCCACACACTCACGCTGGTGGAATTTCACCACCTATAGGTACTCGAACCCTTGACCGGGAGTTGAAGAGTTCTCTACCACCCGGGCAAGAGTAAGGACCCTTGATACTAAGGAATAGTCTCTTTCTCCATGCACACGCACATGGAAATTATAAACTTTGGATATGTTCCTTAAGTAATAGAACGCTCAAATAGCAGAAACTATTATAAATGAAATGTAGCCCCAAAATCAGATTAATTATATCATCCTAACCATAGATTAATGGACACTTGTTTCTTGAATTTGGACCTTTGAATATTTTCCATTTAATAGTCCATTAGATTCTCATCAATCAGCCCGTTGTCATCTTATATTCTATTTTTCTTTTTTCCATGCACATGCACATAAACATTGTAAACTTTGGATACATGTTCCTCAAGTAATAGAAAGCTCAAATAGCAGAAACTATTATAAATGGAATGTGACCTCAAATCAGATTAATTATATCATCCTAACCATCTATTAGTAGACACCTGTTTCTTGAATTTGGACATTTGAATATTTTCCATTTAGTGGTTCTTTAGATTCTCATTAATCAGACAGTTGTCATTATATGTTCTGGAAAAAAAATTTCATGCACATGCACATAAAAATTGTACACTCGGGATACATATTCCTCAAGTAATAGAAAGCTTAAATAGCAGAAACTATTATAAATGAAATGTGGCCCCAAATCAGATTAATTATATCATCCTAACCATCGATTCATGGACACTCATTTCTTGAATTCGGACCTTTGAATATTGTCCATCTAACGGTCCTTTAGATTCTCATCAATCAGTCGGATATCATTACACGTTCTGTGATTTATTTGTTTTCCATGCACATACACATAAAAATTGTAAACTTAGGATACATATTCCTCAACTAATAAAAAGGTTAAATAGCAGAAACTATTATAAATGGAATGTGGCCCCAAATTAGGTTAATTATATCATCTTAACCATTGATTAATGGACACTCGTTTCTTGAATTTGGACTTTTGAATAGTTTACATTTAAAGATACATTAAATTCTCGTTAATCAGCCAGTTGTCATTATATGTTCTGTGAATTGTTTTTTCGTTTTTGGGTATCTAGTACCCATCTATAGTTGGCATGATTCGGGAGTGATATCTACTTTACATGTATCTCCTGTCTTTGATTTGTAGGTGCATGAAAACAGAGCATTAATTGCATCTGCTGGTCTAGAGAAATTTCCAACCGTACGACCAGTATATGGCCCAGAACCTTTTTAAGCCCATTCCTTTTCAGTTTCCAAGAATACTCCCAAGGTGTACGGACAACTTGCCAAAGGTTGAAAATGCCCCTGCTTTTTCCTTCGAGAGGGTCGGCGGGTGCTTGAAGGGGGTCCTATGACTACAGATTATAACTGTAGCCATAGCCGTAGCCATTGAAAAAAAATTAATCCGGGCGGTAATACCGCCGATCCGGCAGTAATGCCGCCGACATTTGGATGTCTGTGTGGTAATGCCGCCCGATTTTTTTTTTAATTGGGCGGGTCCCACCGTGGGCCCCACATAATTTTGAATGGGCCCCACACTCATTGTTCATGATTTTGGTGGGCCCCACATCCACCTGTGCATCTTTTTTTTCTTTTATTTATTATTATTTTCTTTACATAGATAACTTTATTCTACCTACGTTTTTTTCTAATACATATTTATATAAATATGTATATAAGTATATTAAAAAAATTTCTCTCTTTTTTTCTTTTCTTTCTTTATTCATTTAAGAAGAATATCTTCTAAACCAAAATTAGTTACTTGATGTACCCTATATGATTTTGGGGTAGGAGAAGCTACTTTAGCCAACCAATCTGTTAATTTTCCAAGATTCCATTAGGTCGATGGTCTAAAATCCATTTCATTCACTTCACGGTCTATTTCAATCAGTTCGGGGTCAATTTCATTTCATGACAATGACCGTGAAATGCATGGAAATGACCGTGAAGTGGAGGGAAATGACCGTGAAATGCATGGAAATGACTGTGAAATTAAACGAAATCGCCGGGATTGACAGTGAAATGCATGGAAAGGATCGTGAAGTAAAGGGGATTGACCGTGAAATGCATGGAAATGACTGTGAAGTGAAGGGAATTGACCGCGAAATGCATGGAAATGACCATGAAATGAAACGGAATCGTTGGGATTGACCGTGAAATGCATGGAAATGACCGTGAAGTGAAGGGGATTGACCGTGAAATGCATGGAAATGACCGTGAAATGAAGGGAATTAACCGTGAAATGCATGGAAGTGATCCTGAAATGAAACCAAATCGCCGGGATTGACCGTGAAATGTAGGGAAATGACCGTGAAATGCATGGAACTGACCGTGAAGTGAAGCGAATTAACTGCGAAATGCATGGAAATGATCGTGAAGTGAAGCGAAATGACCGTGAAATGCATGGAAATGGCCATGAATCTAAACAGAATAGCCGGAATTAACAGTAAAATGCATGGAAATGACCATGAAGTGATGCGAATTGACCGCGAAATGTGTGGAAATGACCGTGAAGTGCATCGAAATGACCGTGAATCTAAACGGGAATGACCGTAATATGCATGGAAATGGGGGTGAAGTGAAGAGATTGGACCGCGAAATGCGCGGAAGTGACCGTGAAGTGAAGATACGGGACCGCGAAATGCGTCAAAATGACCGTGAATCAACACGAAATATGCGGGAATGACCGTGATATGCATGGAAATGGGGGTGAAGTGAAGCGATTGGACTGCGAAATGCGCGGAAGTGACCGTGAAGTAAAAATGCGGGACCGCGAAATGCGTCGAAATAACGGTGAATTAACACGGAATATGCGGGAATGACCGTGATATGCATGGAAATGGGGGTGAAGTGAAGCGATTGATCAAAATCGCTAAGTGGCCGTGAAGTGAAAATGCGGGACCGCGAAATGCATCGAAATAACGGTGAATCAACACGGAATATGCGGGAATGACCGTGATATGCATGAAAATGAGGGTGAAAATGAAGCGATTGGACCGCGAAATGCGCGAAAGTGACCGTGAAGTGAAGACACGGGACCGCGAAATGCGTCGAAATGACCGTGAATCAACACGGAATATGCAAGAATGACCGTGATATGCATGAAAATGGGGGTGAAGTGAAGCGATTGGACCGCGAAATGCGTGGAGTGACCGTGAAGTGAAGATGCGGGACCACGAAATGCATCAAAATGATCGTGAATCAACACAGAATATGCAGGAATGACCGTGATATGCATGGAAATGAGGGTGAAGTGAAGCGATTGGACCGCGAAATGCACGGAAGTGACCATGAAGTGAAGACGCGGGACCGCGAAATACGTCAAAATGACCTTGAATCAACACGAAATATGCGAGAATGACAGTAATATGCATGAAAATGGGGGTGAAGTGAAGCGATTGGACCATGAAATGCATGGAAGTGATCGTGAAGTGAAGACGCAGGACCGCGAAATACGTCAAAATGACCGTGAATCAACATGGAATATGCGAGAATGACCGTGATATGCATGAAAATGGGGGTGAAGTGAAGCAATTGGACCATAAAATGCACGGAAATGACCGTGAAGTGAAGACGCGGGACCGCAAAATGCGTCGAAATGACCGTGAATCAACACAAAATATGCGGGAATGACCGTGATATGCATGGAATCATTTCCGCATATTCTGTGTTGATTCACGGTCATTTCGACGTATTTCGCGGTCCCGCGTCTTTACTTCACTGTCACTTCTATGCATTTCGCAGTCCAATCGCTTCACTTCACCCCATTTCCATCATATCACGGTCATTCCCGCATATTCCGTGTTAATTCACTGTCATTTCGACGCATTTTGCAGTCCCGCATCTTCACTTCACGGTCACTCCGCGCATTTCACGGTCCAATCACTTCACTTCACCCCCATTTTCATGCATATCACGGTCATTCCCGCATATTCTATATTGATTCACGGTCATTTCGACGCATTTCGCAATCTCGCGTCTTCACTTCACGGTCACTTCCGCGCATTTCACGGTCCAATTACTTCACTTCACCCCCATTTCCATGCATATCACAGTCATTCCCGCATATTCCGTGTTGATTCATGGTCATTTCGACGCATTTCGCAGTCCCGTGTCTTCACTTCCGTGCATTTCACGGTCCAATCACTTCACTTCATCCCCATTTCCATGCATATCATAGTCATTCCAGCATATTTCGTGTTGATTCACGGTCATTTCGACGTATTTTGCGATCCCACGTCTTCACTTCACGGTCACTTCTGCGCATTTCGCGGTTCAATCGCTTCACTTCACCCCCATTTCCATGCATATCACGGTCATTCCCGCATATTCCGTGTTGATTCACGGTCATTTCGAAGCATTTCGCTGTCCCGCGTCATCACTTCAAGGTCGCTTCCATGCATTTCGCTGTTTAATCGCTTCACTTCACCCCCATTTCCATGCATATCACGGTCATTCCTGCATATTCTGTGTTGATTCACGGTCATTTCGGTGCATTTCACGGTCATGCCCCTTCACTTCATGGTCATTTTCGCGCATTTCGCGATCTAATCGCTTCACTTCACGGTCATTTTCATGCATATCATGGTCATTCCCGCCTATTCCGTGTTGATTCATTGTCATTTCGACGCATTTCACGGTCATGCCTAGGGCTGAAAGTCAGGTGGGTTGGGTTGGGTTGGGTTGGTGCTCAACCCTAACCCGAAGTCTATTTGGGAGAGAGAAATCTGACAAAGTCTATAAGACAACTACCCCTTTAAAAGTCATGTAGCATAGCATGAAGTCTATTTGGGAGAGAGAAATCTGACAAATCTTGTTAGCTTGAGTCCTTGGAAATGACGTGGACAAATGAGACTCGACATCACTAGTGTGCCTTCGATACAAACGATCCACACTCAATTATAATTTATAAGTAACTTATATATTGATCGGGTTCGGGTTGTGTCGGGCAACCCGAGACCTCAACCCGAGCCCAACCCAAGTTTTATCGAGTCAGTGTTTGTATAGCCCAAGCTTAAGATCGGACCCGAAATATCCTGCCCGAGCCCAACCCAATGTCGGGTCGGTTGGGTTGAACCCGCCCAACTTTCACCCCTAGTCATGCCCCTTCACTTGACGGCCATTTCCATGCATTTCACTGTCATTTCTAGCGATCCCATTTAGATTCACGGTCATTTCGATGCACTTTACGATCAATTCACTTCACTTCGCGGTCATTTCCACGCATTTCGCGGTTAATTCGCTTTACTTCACGGTCATTTCCATGCATTTCACGATCATTTCCGGCGATTCCGTTTAGATTCACGGTCATTTCGATGCACTTCACGGTCAATTCCCTTCACTTTACGGTCATTTCCATGCATTTCACGGTCAATTCGCTTCACTTCACGATCATTTTCATGCATTTCACAGTCAATTCCAGCGATTTCGTTTAGATTCACTGTCATTTCCAATTGACCGTGAAATCACCGGTATTGACCATGAAATGCATAGAATTAACCGTGAAATGAAGGGAATTGACCATGAAATGCATGGAATTGACCGTGAAGTGAAGGGAATTGACCATGAAGTGAAGGGAATTGCCCGTGAAGTGAAGGGAATTGACCGTGAAATGCACGGAATTGCCCATGACGTGAAGGGAATTGACCGCAAAATGCATGGAATTGGCCGTGAAGTGATGGGGAATCGTCGAGATTGACCATGAAGTGAAGGGAATTGACCGTGAAATGCGTGGAAATGACCATGAATCAACACGGAATGGCCGGGAATGACCGTGAAATGCATGGAAATGACCATGAAGTGAAGCGAATTGACCGTGAAATGCATGGAAATGGTCGTGAAGTGAAGGAAATTGACCGTGAAGTGCATGGAAATGACCGTGAATCTAAACGGAATCGCCGGAATTGACCGTGAAATGCATGGAAATGACCGTGAAGTTAAGCGAATTGACCATGAAATGCATGGAAATGACCGTGAAGTGAAGGGAATTGACCGTGAATTGCATGAAAATGACCATGAATCTAAACGAAATCACCGAAATTGACCGTGATTTCGTGTTGATTCACGGTCATTTCCATGCATTTCATGGCCATTCCCGGCAATTCCGTGCTGATTCACGGTCATTTCCATTCATTTCACGGTCAATTCCCTTCACTTCACGGTCATTTCCACGCATTTCACGGTTAATTCGCTTCACTTCATGGTCATTTTCATGCATTTCACACTCATTCCCGGCCATTCCGTGTTAATTCATGGTCACTTCCATGCATTTCACGGTCAATTATCTTCACTTCATGGTCATTTCCACTCATTTTACGGTCAATTTGCTTCACTTCACGGTCATTTCCATGCATTTCACGGTCATTCCCGACAATTCCATGTTGATTCACGGTCATTTCCACGCATTTCACGGTCAATTCCCTTCACTTCACGGTCATTTCCACGCATTTCATGGTCAATTCGCTTCACTTCACTTCACGGTCATTTCGATGCATTTCACGGTCATTCCCGGCAATTCCATGTTGATTCACGGTCATTTCCACTCATTACACGGTCAATTCCCTTGACTTCACGGTCATTTCCACGCATTTCACAGTTAATTTGCTTCACTTCATGGTCATTTCTATACATTTTACACTCATTCCCGGCCATTCCGTGTTAATTCACGGTCACTTTCATGCATTTCACGGTCAATTCCCTTCACTTCACGGTCATTTCCACACATTTCACGGTCAATTTGCTTCACTTCACGGTCATTTCCATGCATTTCACGATCATTCCCGACAATTCCGTGTTGATTCACGGTCATTTCCATGCATTTCACGGTCAATTTCCTTCACTTCACGGTCATTTCCACGCATTTCACGGTCAATTCACTTCACTTCACAGTCATTTCCATGCATTTCACAGTCATTCTCGGCCATTCTGTGTTGATTCACCGTCATTTCCACGCATTTCACAGTCAATTCCCTTCACTTCACAGTCATTTCCACGCATTTCACGGTCAATTCCCTTCACTTCGCGGTCATTTCCAAGCATTTCACGGTCATTACCGGCAATTTCGTGTTGATTCACGGTCATTCCCAGCAATTCTGTGTTGAATCACGGTCATTTCCACGCATTTCACAGTCAACTCCCTTCATTTCATGATCATTTCCACGCATTTCACAGTCAACTCCCTTCATTTCATGATCATTTTCACGCATTTCACAAACAATTCGCTTCACTTGACGATCATTTCCATGCATTTCACGATCATTCCCAGCCATTCCGTGTTGATTGACGGTCATTTCCACGCATTTCACAGTCAATTCCCTTCACTTCACGGTCATTTCCACGCATTTCACGATCAATTCGTTTCACTTCACGGTCATTTCCATGTGTGGAAAACACCATGAATCAATACGGAATCGCGGGGAATGACCATGAAGTGAAGCGAATTGACTATGAAATGCATGAAAATGACTATGAAGTGAAGGGAATTGACCGTGAAATGCGTGGAAATGATCGTGAAGTGAAGGGAATTGACCGTGAAATGCATGGAAATGACCGCAAAGTGAGCAAATTGACCGTGAAATGCATGAAAATGACCGTGAAGTAAAGCTAATTGACTGTAAAATGCGTGGAAATGACCATGAAGTGAAGGAAATTGACCGTGAAATGCGTGGAAATTACTATGAATCAACACGGAATTGCCGGGGATGACCGTGAAATGCATGGAAATGACCGTGAAGTGAAGCGAATTGACCGTGAAATGCGTAGAAATGACCGTGAAGTGAAGCGAATTGACCATGAAATGCATGGAAATGACCATGAATCAACATGGAATTGCCGGGAAAGACCGTGAAATGCATGAAAATGACCGTGAAGTGAAGCGAATTGATCGTGAAATGCGTGGAAATGACCGCGAAGTGAAGGGAATTGACCGTGAAGTGCATCGAAATGACCATGAATCTAAATGGAATCACCGAAATTGACCGTGAAATGCATGGAAATGACTGTGAAGTGAAGCGAAATGACCATAAAATGCATAGAAATGGCCGTGAAGTGAAGGGAATTGACCGTGAAGTGCATGGAAATGACCGTGAATCAACACGGAATAGCCGGGAATGACTGTGAAATGCATGAAAATGACCGTGAAGTGAAGCGAATTGATTATGAAATGCGTGAAAATGACAGTGAAGTGAAGGAAATTGACGGTAAAATGCGTGGAAATGACCGTGAAATGCGTGGAATTGAC
The DNA here is from genome assembly GCA_030180095.1 of Magnolia changhungtana. Classification (NCBI taxonomy): domain Eukaryota; kingdom Viridiplantae; phylum Streptophyta; class Magnoliopsida; order Magnoliales; family Magnoliaceae; genus Magnolia; species Magnolia changhungtana. The sequence continues at coordinate 8,509,829 of JASAUF010000552.1, read as the reverse complement.
CGTGAAATGCATGGAAATGACGGTGAAATGAAACGGAATCGCCGAAAATGTCCGTGAAATGCATGGAAATGACCTTGAAGTGAAGCGAATTGAGCGTGAAATGCATGGAAATGACCGTGAAGTGAAGAGAATTGACCGTGAAATACATGAAATTGACCGTGAAGTAATGCAGAATCGCCGGGATTGACCGTGAAATACATGGAATTAATCGTTAAGTAAATGAAATGAATGAAATTGACCGCGAACTGATTGAAATGGACCTCAAAGTGAATGAAATGGATTTTCGACCATCAACCTGAAGGAATCTTGAAAAATGAACAGGTTGGTTGGCTAAAGTAGCTACTCCTACCCCAAAATCATATAGGGTACATTAAGTAACTAATTTTGGTTTAGAAGATATTCTTGTTAAATTATTAAAGAAAGAAATGAAAAAAAAAAAAGAGAAATTATATATATATATATATATATATATATATATATATATATATATATATGTATGTATGTATGTATTAGAGAAAAATGTAGGTAGAATGAAGTTATCCATGTAAAAAAAAAAAAAAAAAAAAAAAAAAAAAAGTGCATAAGTGGATGTGGGGCCCACCAAAATCATGAACATTGAGTGTGGGGCCCACGATGGGACCCACCCAATGTTAAAAAAACCTGGCGGCACTACCTCACCTAGGCTGTACTACCACACATATGTCCAGAGGTTGGCGGCATTACCGCCGGATCGGCGGTAGTACTAGATTTTTTTTTTTCAATAGCTGTAGCTATGGCTACGGTTATAATCCGTAGCCATAGGAGACCTAAACCTTCACACACCAACCGATCCGCTGAATCAACACGGAAATTTTATTTTATTTTTTCCCCTCTTGTAATCCTACCGCTTTTTATGGGTCCCATTGTGATGTATGTGTTATATCCAAACCGTCCATCAATTTGGAGAACTCGTATTAAGGGTTTAGACGAAAAATAAGACAGATCTAACTATCAAGTGGACCACCGTAAAAGGCAGTGGAGGATTGAACGTCTACCATTGAAATCCTTTCAGGGTGAAGGGTCACAGAAGTTTTAGATCAACATGAAATTTGTTTTTTCTCTTCATCAGGTCTTTGTTACCTTATGAATAGATTGGACGGAAAATATATGTTATGGTAGGCCCTATGAAATTTTTAACAGTGAAAATCAAGTTTCCCGCTGCTATTTGTAGTGTGGTCCAATTGATTTTTGGTTATGATTATTTTTTTCCGATAATGCTCTGAAATGACCTCGAAATATGGATAAACGGTGTGGATATAATAATACATCATTGTGGGGCCATGTCGAGGAGCGTCAGCGCTCGTCTTCGCACACCAGCCAATCGGCTTCCGGAAGGAATGAATGACGGGGGTATTTTGGTCTCTTGAAAAGTCGGCCGTACACAGGGAGTATTCTTGGAAGCTTAAAAAGAGGTGGGCTTCAAATGGCTGGTGGGCCATAAATGGGTCGTACAGTCGGAAATTTCTCGCTGGTTTATCCAAGTTTTTAATGCTTTACGGAAATTTGGACACGGTCCTGCGGAGTGTAAAGGGCGTGGATTAGGCTCTGAGGGCCACTGTGGAGTCACTGTGATGTATGGCTTTCATCTACACCGTTCATTCAGTTTTTCATATCATTTTAGAAAACTGGATAAACATAAGGCAGATCCAAGGCTTAAATGGACCACACCATAGGAAGAAGCGGTGCTAAGGACACTCACCATTGAAACCTTCTTAGGGTCCACCGTATCGTTAATTTTCCATCCGACTTATTGATATGGTCATATACATTGATATGGTCATATACACTTAGATTAAGTGCTTAAAAAAAAAAAAAAAAAAAAGTTTTGATCCAGAACTTATGTGGACCCTAAGAATTTTTCAATGGTATAAATTTAATCTCAACTGTGTGGTCCATCTGAGATTTGGATATGATCTAATTTTGTTACAGTACTCTAAAATTATATGAAACAATGGATGGAGGGTGTGGATAAAATCCATATATCACGGTGGCTCCTCAGTGGCCCTCAGAGCCTCCGCCTGTTCCGAGCGTAGTACGCAATCCGCGTCCGAGTGTAAAACAATACGTCACCAACGTCGGAACTGTGTTGACGTGGCAAAGTTCTATTGCCTCCACCATAATGCATGTGTTACATCTACACCGTCCATCTATTTTTCCAGATCATTTTAGGTCGTGAACACAAAAAATGAAGTAGATGCAAAGCTCAAGTGGACCACACAACAGAAAGCATTGGGATAATGACGCCCACTGAACCTTACTATGGCTCGCCATGATGTTTACTTGCCATCCAACCTGTTTTAAGGTCACGTAAACCTTGATGAATGGAAAACACAAATATCAGATTGATCCAAAACTTTTTTTTTTTTTTTTTTTTTTTTTCACACACGCACACGCACACTCACTCCCTACACGTTTGGGAATTTCACCCCCTATGGACACTCGAACCCTAGAACGGGAGTTGAAACTCCCAGGAGTCTACCACCCGTCCAAGAGTAAGGATCCAGATTGATCCAAAACTTCCGTGGCCCCAAGAAGTTTTCAATGGTAAGCGTCTAATCCCTACTTTTTTCTGTTTTGTAGTGCACTTGAGCTTTGGATATGCTTCAATTTTAGTTTTACGTCTTAAAATGAAAGGGAAAATGCATGGACGGTGTGGATAAGCCAGATACATCACACGGCCCAGTGGGCTTGGATCAGGTGTTACACGGGTAACAGCTTAGTGGGGTCTTACTGTCGCCGTAGGGCTCACCATGATCATACTTTGTATATCCACTCCGTTCATCAGTTTTGAAAGATCTTTTTTAGGCTATAGTCTTGAAAATTATGCATATCAGAATTTCAGGTGGACCACACCATAAGAAACAATGATGATTGAATGGTCACCAATAAAAACTTCCCAAGGCCCACCGTAAGCAGATCCATAATATTTATTTGCCATTAAACCCGTTGATAAGGTTAAACAGAACTGGGTGAAGGGAAAATACAAACATTAATGGTCAATCACCTCTTTTTCCAGTGATGTGGTCCATATAAGATTTGAATCTGCTTAATTTTTGGATTAACGTTATTAACGTTCTTAAATGACCTGAAAAAACGGATGGACGGAGTGGATACGAAACAAATTCATTAAAGTGGTAAGGTTGTTACCCGGGTAAAAGCTAATCCGCTCTCTTATTCAGCACGAAATTGCGACCCGTTAAGTCGAGACTACTGTATACCAGTGCGGAATGGCATTTTTGGTAATTCAGCGGAAATTCAGTGGCTTTGAGAAAGAATCTAAACGGCAAATGGCACTTCATCAGATCCTTTGAATTTAAATTTTAAAGTGAATCCGCACCGTCGATACGAATATTACCGTTGGAGACGCTCCTTTCTTGTATCCGCATTCAAATTTGAAATCCTCTGGTAAAACAACCAGAACAAAGAAAGAAAGCAAAGAAAAGAAAAAAAGAAAAGAAAAGGAGAAAGAAGTCGGAGGTTCTTCTTCATCTATACCTTTTCTCCTCTGCAAAAATCATTCTTCATGAGATTTTCTTCACTCATTACTTGAGTTCTTATTTTGGCTGGAATTGTTTGCAGAAATTTCCCATCCATCCATGTATCGCATGAAATCACCTTCTGATCGACGGCCGCCGCTTGCTGAATCTCCTCAACTCCCTCGCGCTCGTCGAGTCTTATGCTCTAATGGCACCATCCAATCTCCACCTGGTAAGTAAATCAGATAACACAGCCATTCATCTTTACAAGTCTCAACTCAGGTTTTGAGACTGGGTATCACAGCCCACACGACTCAGCCGAGTTCAGTGAGTTTTTTTCTCTGTTATTTGAGTAGGTAATCTGAAAAGAATATGAAAAATAAGAAAACAGGGAAATTTTTTTAATTGGATAGACATTATCGAACTTTTCATATAGAAAATTATTTTGTAGATGTGGGCCCAGTCTGGTCTATCCAAGCCATTGATCTGACGGCCCAATTCACAGATGGACCATTCTGTCGTAATTGCTCAACTCGCAACTTTCTCGTTCTTGGCATGCAAACACATGGTTAAAATGAAATCCTTCAACAAACCACATGGAGGAAAGACTGAAGATTCGGTGGCTAAGATCTTCCAATTTGGGAGATTTTGAGGGAATGTTCCATTCATGATAGGTGCCGTCAGATCAATGGCTTAGATAGACCATGGCCCCACATCTACAAACCAAGTTTGGGATGAATACGGAACTAGGCCTTTTTTTTTTTTTTCAATAATTACCTATTTATATGTTGGGATTTTTATTGCTTTAACCTTCTTCCTGTCTTTCTCACTGAAATTTGTGGATTCTTTCCTTACATTAGCTTCGCTGACAAAAACCCAAGTCCCAAATTGCTCGTGGAATCTTGAAGGATCACGTATTCGACCTGAGTTCCAATCGGTTTCTTGTGATTTACGGGCACTGGCAAAGATGGTTGAAGACGAACTCGGTCACAACATCTTACCTACTGCGTTTATGGCCACCAATACTCATTCCAGTCCTTTGTTCGAAAGAGGCAGGCTATACAACGAATATTCGGCTCGAAGGAATGAAAGACTCAAGAGAAAGAAGATGGAAGCAGAGGAGGAAAAGACCAGTGCAGTTCATGATACTGGAGTATTAGCTGTTGAATGTGGGAAGAGGAGGAATGCGAAGAAAACGGAGACAGTACGCAAATCGGTCCCTGCTAATTTCTCGGTGGGTCGTAGGGAAGGTTTGAGATCCTCAACCAGAATTAGTAAGGAAAACAAGAAGCCAATTGCATCGAGAAATGTTAGCGAGAGGTCTGCTGTTAATGGAATTAACAAGACGATTGGAACTCGGGCAGTCCGGAGAAGCTGAATTTCGAATTGAGCTTTTATCTAATTACAAATATTTCAGCATTTCGTTTGATCTTTCATCAATCAGAAGATGGGTTTGTTTTGTTTACTATTTTTCTTCAATTATCTTTCATTCCAATGCCGTGTAATTAGTTTTTAGGCTGAGACTTGTGTTGTTGAACTCAGGTGCATTTCTTTCTAAGAAAGACATGGTTTCTGGAAAATGTTGAGTGAGAGATGCTGATATTATCTGTTCTTTTTGAAAAAGAGGGTTTTGTTCTTCTTTTTTCTTTTTTCTAAGAAAGACATGGTTTCTGGAAAATGTTGAGTGAGAGATGCTGATATTATCTGTTCTTTTTGAAAAAGAGGGTTTTGTTCTTCTTCTTTTTCTTTTTTAGAAAAAAACAAAAAACAAACTACAGTGCCCATTTCTTGATAGAGCATGGCCCGAAATTTATAATGATATCCTAACAGTCCAATTGTTGGCCATAAAAAATAGACCAGTAGATTAATTGGTCAGTGGTCCAAATTAATTGGTCTTGATTTGGATTTTGAAATTTGGGGTTCATGGATTTTGTTCAAAAAATGCAATCCTTTCAATGTCTATTCAAGTACCAGTGCTCATCCCCAAATCTCTCGAAATCGTATTAACTCAGTACGCTCTCATATTACTGAATAAACTCACTTGGGCTCATCCCCAAATGTTTTTAACTCGTTTTTGGAAGGAACAATGTTAATATATTACTATTAGCACATTGCATTAATAGGCTCCACTCTGCCACTGATGTTTGGTAAAGATCCCATTATCATTTTCATATCAGTATTGGCACAGGGGAAATGTGTACGTGTGTAAAAATGGGTGGGAACAAGTGAGTGAAATTTGTGGGTCCCACCATGATGCATGTGATCAATCCACACCGTCTATCTATATTATATTAGATCATGTTAGTGCTTGTACTAAAAAATAGGTAGATTATAAGCTCAACTGGACCACACTGCAGCAAACAAAAGGGATAATGATGTTCATTGTTGAAATGTGAAGCCATCCGTGGATCCCACACTGATATGTATCTGTGATCCAATCTGTTCATATGATCACACAGACACAGATGAAGGTAAAACACAATATCAGCTTGATACAAAACTCCCATGGCCCACAAGAAGTTTTCAATCGTGGGGTGTTTAATCCCCTTGTTTTTTGTGCTGTGGTCCACTTGCACTTTGGATTTGCCTTGATTTTCTGTTCATGGCCTAAAATGAGCTGTTAAAATGAATGGACACCTTGGATCATACACATATCATAGTGGGCCCGTTAAATTTTGAACTTTTTTCCTTGGTATTAGTGCGAAGTCAAATCAAAGGTCACCCCTGTAGTTCTTATGAGAAATAAGGATTGTTTATTTACTTCTATTTCCAGCCCTAAATTTAAAAAAAAAAAAAAAAAAAAAAAAAAAAAAAAAAAAAAAAAAACAAACACCCCCTAAATCTGTCCTATTATCTTCTCTTAGAAGAATCCTATCACTTCTAGTTGTAGTCACTCGTGCTTCTACTAGTACTACTTGATTGTTTGATTTCTGCGACTATATATTATTTTGTTTCATCTTCTTTGTTCACACAATCAGTGCAATTGATGATCATGCAAAATAGCCACTGGATGCTAGTGATCTAGTGCTTAAACCATACACGCAGCTATAGGTGACCATGTGAAGTGGCCACCACATGCCGTGTGGGGTATGTTTCTACATACAAAAGCTAGTCTAGGTTTTGAATGGGTGTTGGCTGCTAAACTAGAACGCTGAGATGCAAAGTGTTGTAAACTGGGCTGGCAAGTTGGGCAGTGGGGGTGTGGCCGAGTCCAACCTGCTCTAGTTTTGGGTGAGCTTAGACAAGTGATGCAGGGAAGGACGTGAGGTCGAGCACCGTCTTCGTCTAGGGGATAACTGTTCTGAATCCAAGAAATTTTTCTGGACTCTTCACAGAGACTTTTCAAATCCACGAGGAAAAGAACAAGAAAATAGAAAATAACTTTTATAAAATTTGAAATTGATTGATGATTGAAATAAACGAGTTCACAACCTTTTAAATAGGGAAGTAATGGAATAAATTTCAGAATCAAACTACAACTAAAACTCCTAGAATTCGCAACTTACTATTTATAGACGGTCGTGATGTCTACTAGTGGGCAAAGTTTTCAGCCAAAAATAGTAAATGTCCTATTTGGCTTCACCACACTGTTCTCCTAATTATTCTAAGCACTTTCATGTTGTGCGCAACTCCTTAAGCCCAACGGACGAAGAGTTATAATCAAACTAAAACTTGATATTTATACTAAAAAACATAATTAAAATAGGGAAATGACCGTTGGTCTGATGGTATTTCGCAAATCTGGCTTGCGCAAGCTGGCATAACGGGTTGGGTTGCTAAAGTAGCTCATCCTACCCCAAGATCATATATTTTACGTTTAATAACTCATTCCAGTTTGCAAGATACATCCGTTTAAGTTCTAATGGTTCAGATCATTTCCATCTCCGATCGGACCTTTTCTGGTCCATCTTGGCCATGAAATTATCCACGACCTGCCAGCTCTGCATCACGAAGTGATTGGAATGGAATGGGCTTGTGTGACTGGAAGTATTCCACGGTGGCATTGGTATTTCATTGGTAGGCTCCAACTTGAGACTGATTACCTTGTTAACGAGGTGGGCTATATATTTCAACCGTGCGAGAGCATTTGGTTTGAACGGTTTGAATCATTAGAGGATTAAACAGTCGGCTTAACAAAATTGTGACTGTGTACCAAATCATGCAAAGAGAAATCAGGTTACGGCATGGACTCCCCCTTTATATAAGGGTGGAAATGGGCCTGGTATGCCGACCGATCCGATGAGCCCGACATGCTTTGGGCTGAGCTTGGACTTCCAACCCATGTGCCGGGGCCTGGGCCTGACATGCATGCCCAATCAATTTTATGGTCAGGCTTCGGCTCAAGTCATTTTAGTCCAGTCTCGCTCGGCTTGACTTGGCTTTATACATAGATGTATTATATATATATATATATATATATGTTATATGTCATTCAAATCCTGGCTTGGACACCCCATCTATTTAGAATGTCGACTATTCGTTTCATTCCTCATAAAATAATTATTTTTTGTGCATATGTGGCACACTTGATAAATGGATAGGTTATGTAAATTCAAGTTGGTTATAGGGAGTGGTGCTGGATATAAGGTGTAGACATCACACCCTAACAAATGCTGCACCTTATCTTGAATCATATGAGATGAATTATGAGCTTAGCAATTTCTTAGGAATACATCCCAACTAACTCTCAAAATCCAAACAACAATATGGCTTGTGGGCTCAATTGGACCGATAGAATCCGTGTGCAACATACATCACTTTGGGCCTCGTACAAGGGCTACATACACATCACTATGGGCCGCATCATATAGTCCTAATACACGTCATGGTGGGCCACATCTCATGGGCCTCGACTACATCACAATGGGCCACGACATATAGGCCGAAAATACATCTCAATGGGCCGCAACACATGGACCTCATATACATCAAATGGGCCGCACTATATGGGCCAATATAATCAAGTGTGCCGCATCATATGGACCTAGAATACAACTCAATGGACCACACCAAAAAGGGCCACAAATACATACCAGGCGGGCCCTGCACATGGGCCTAATATACATAACAGGTGGGATATGCACATGGGCCTCATACCATGGGTCTCATATATATCAAAGTGGGCCTCAGTGGGCGGGCCACAAATACATCAAGTTGGGCCTAATCACATGGGCCTTGCATTCATCATAATGGACCTTATAACATGGGTCTTATATCTATTAAGGTGGGCCTCAACCATGGGCCATAAATATGTAAGTGGGCCACATCACATGGGCCACGTGTATATCAAATGGGTCACACCCAAATATAAGTGGTGATAAGGATTTCCACCATTAAAATTTCCAAGGCCCGCCATAACACTTATATTTCCATCCAATCTGATCATAAGGTCATAAAGGCCTAGATCTAGAGGAAAAACAAATATCATTTGGTCCAAACTTAGTAGCCCCAAAAGTTTTAATGTTGGACGTTCAAACCCACTGGTTCCTATAATGTGGTCCACCTGATCCTAGATCTGTATTATATTTTTAGTCTCAAGCCTTAAAATAATCTTTAAAGAAAAATGGTAGCACGGTTTGGATGCAACATATGCATCATGGTGGATCCCATAAGGATGGAAAGGATAGACGGCATAGCTGAAGTACATACTTCATGGTGAGGCCCACACTAATGGAAGGTGTGAATTATAATACACACATCAGCGGTTCCCATGTGGGGCCCACCATAATGTTTATTTTCCATCCAACCCATTGATAAGGTCACTCAGACCTAAGGGCCCACAGCAATGTTTATTTTCCACCCATCCTGTGGATGACTTCACACGGACCAGCGGCCACCCTAATATTTATTCATCATCCAATCTGTTGACAAGGCCACATAGACATGGGGCCCACCGTAATGTCTATATGCCATCCAAACGGTTGATAAGGTCACGGGGACCTGAATGAATAGAAAAAAACAAATTTCATATTGATCCAAACCTTCTGACCCAAAAAGGGTTTCAATGACAGACATTCAACCCACTGTTTCCTACCGTGTGGGCCACCTAAGTTGCATGCATGGCCGATTTTTTGGGGTGGCCCACTGTCAGAGGGGACTCGACAAAATGCATCGGTGTTGATGATAGACACACATCATGGTGGGGTCCACGGCTGGGACCGTGGGTCCCACTCTGGCCCGTCAATTTGTCTACGAATGGCCGACGCCTGGCGTCCTCTAATGGGCACCAGTGATGCTTGTTGCTATACCTGTTTAATATTTTTATTTATTTATTTATTTTTGTTTCTGGGGATTTTCCTAGGTGGGGTCCACATCAGGGAAATCCGCTCAGTCCATTGGATTCTACGGCTCAAGACCGGCCAAATGAGTCTAATATGCAGTATGCTTTGGAGGGTAGAAACATTTAGGTGAATTTTTAATGGTAGAAATCACTATTTCCTATGGTATGGCCTTCTCGACTATCGGATTGGCCTCAAATTTTGAATCAATTTCTAAAATGAGCCTGGGAATGGAATGGACGGCGTGGATTAGACACATGCATTAAGGTGGGGCCTACATGAGCGGCCCACCCAAATACCTTATATCAATATATATATAATATTTTTTTTAGCTCGTTAGTACACTCCCATGTCAATACACGCACTCCCTGTTAGCCACCCCTTCACGTCCAGCGTCTCTGGACGCTGGACGGCATGGATAAATAGGGACATCATGGTGGGTCCCACATGTACATGGGCTATCTGATGGGTCTCATATTTGTGTTTTTCCATCATCCTGGCCAGGCCCATTGGATGGTATGGATAAAGCAGATGGATGGCGTCGATAGAATACATCCATCATGGTGGGTCCACGATCGGTGTGGATCTAGTGGATCACACCCATAACAAGAGAGAGAGAAGCACCCACCTTTGATCTCCTCTTTCTTCATCCGCCTATACACTCTAGAGCTCTAAGGAAACGATTTCGACGGTTGAGATGGACTTTGAATGGTGGAGATGGGAGGTAGGAAGGTGGGCCACACTAGCTCTCTCATGGGGAGCTTGGACGTGGATTGCTTGGGAGGAAAAAAATGAGAGAGAGAATGGAAGAGAGAGAGAGATGATGGAAAAGGAGTGATGGGGTGTGTAAGAGATGGGATGGAAGGGTTGACTTTGGAGATGGTGTTGTGTACTTGAGGGATGGGATAGGGCACTTGACTTGATGGGTGTACTTTGACAAGTGAAGTGATTGATGTGATGGATTCTCTACGGATTTGCAACACGCGGCGTTTTTCTTGAACTGAACGTGGGCCTACATCTCCTGGCCCGGGTATCGCCTCGGCGCGCGAGACGCGACATCGGAACCGCGACGACGGCGCGGTCTCACTGGTACAAGTCTCGGGTCGAGTCAACTTAGATATGCAGGACTCAGCTTAGGATCACGTGCAAACATCAGTAACAGATCGCAGGTCACCGAAATTCGACCGGGAGGACCGCGGAAGCCTACGGAACGGGACGGGCTAGGATACAAGTCTTACATAACAGATGGTCCAGCCCAACTTAATGCAGAAGCAGCCAAGTGATTTAGGGCCCAAGCTTCCAGCCGCAGAACTGGGCTGGACTCAGGGACAACAGTGGGCCCGAATCCAAACTGGACCCAGCCACAGATCTGGGCCGAATCCAAGCTGGACCCAACACAAGTTCTAGGCTATGCCTGAACTGAACTCAGTGGGCCACAAGAACTGAGCCGACTTGAGACCTGAAGCTCTCTCAGCCGAGTCCTGACCAACTGAGTCGACTCAAATTGGTTGACTCTCTTTTCTTTGTTCAGGTCACTCTTAGGTGGATTCGGATCCTCTGATTGCAAATACCATGACATATTTTCCCTTGCTGTAATAGTGGCTGGACCATCTAAGTCAACAATGCATGGTTCAACTCATTTTACAATCACACGGTCCGATTGGATTGCAACAACTATGATTTTGCGGCTTGGTGCAATTGGAGGGTCCGTGTTCTTCCATATGTGGGAAACCTTGGAGCTGCCTAAGGTAGTTTGTGTTGGCTAAATCTCTAAGGAAGCTAGTCTATCTTACTTGGGCGGGGCCGTTGCATCTCCGAGATTAGCTCACCAAGGCAAACAAGTAGACGTTACAAGATTCTTAGTCCATAGAAAGACAATCACCCATAAGGTGATGACTTTTTCCTCTTAAGCTTCCATTTCCAAATTAGTTCAAGTAATAGTCTTTATTGGAATTACAAATGTGTTCTCATAGTATGCGATTACATTAGTTATAAATTCTTAGGACATGGCTTACATCTAATTTTTAGTTGATAGTTATGAACCATGATTGCATGCGATAGTTACTTACATGATAGTTCTCATTTGAAGTTCAATTGATAATTCATACCATGACCTATTGCAATTATTATAAATCAAATGCTTAACATATGTGTGTCATGCTATAATTATATGCTTCCATATGAATTGTTGTAAGTCGACTATGGACCCCTATTCACTACACTTACTAGTGGGCAATTCCCTCTTGTGTATATGAACCCACACTTAGGATGTAACAAGATGGAGTGTGGTAAGAAATGGGCCCTCGATTAGAGGTTATATGGGACATGAAACACTAATGTGGGATTTACCATCCATAGGTCATATTGTCTATTTGGCTTGGGAATGACTTCTTTAACCGCTCTGATTTAACATTTTCCTGCTTAACTCCATTATCGTCTTGATTTAATGATCTGAGCACCCTTTTTGTCGTTTCGATTTCACTTATATCCCATGTTTTAATACTTGTCCTGCATGGCTTCAATAGTTCATTCCCATGCGATGGTAATCCCTACTTATCGAATTAGATTGACCGTTGGTCAATGGGCATCCATTAAACATCCTAAGGCTGGCAAACCTCATGAGCCGAGGATGGTGGTCATGGGATACTATGCCCGCACTGTCGGCCTACGCTAGGTGACGAGCCCCCTGTAGTGACCCTTAAGTTACTCGTATTGGCTGGTTGTAATTAAAATAATAATGGTTCGACTAATTATGCATTTATAGCATTTGGGCGATGACGGGTGGCTAATTCTGGATGCTGTAGCACGTGCCCTTAGTCGTGGTATCGTTTTGCTAGCTTCCATACCATCGATTATCGGCCCACTTTCGGTGAGTTTAGCACTACACATGTACTATGTACTTTCGCTGGTGACCGGCCACATACATGGGTTTCGCCCAAAAGCCAATTGGATGAACATACCCAGTTGATGTACACTCATACATCCATGCATTAACTAAGACCGCATCCTTGTATTGTTTTATATGCCTTATTATACATTTAAGCTATACTTGTCTAAGGTGGCGGTGTGTAATCTTGATGGGAATTCACACTCAGTTGGCCACTCATCCATCGAATATTCAACCATACAGAGTATGCAGATGGAGGTGATTGCGGTACAAGCCCTAAGGTTGTGACAGCCGGATCAGAGGATTGATATTACGAAGAAGAGTTGCAGCAGGAGACGGCTGATTAGTATGGACTCAATCAGTAGATGTAGTACTTCCCTTATGGTTGTTTTAATACACTAGAAACTTTTGAATTTTGTAATTAAGGTCCCCAACTGGGTGGACCAAAATCCTGATATTTGGTTTCATGATATTATCTACGCTTGTTTATGCTATCGCACTCTGATTTTTGACATACTGCTAGTTAATTGATTAATTAACACTCGGGTTTTTGGGAAACAAGTTTTGTACTCGGGTTTTGAAAATCGAGGCGTTACACTATATCACCCACACGGTAAATAAGGCCCCCTAAAGTCGTTATGACCAAAAGTATAATAATCAAGTACGGGCGGTAATGGGATTGCCACCCAAACTTTTATAAATCTAGACATATCTTAGGATCTCTTCTAAGGTTTTCTTGAATAGTGATTAAGTAAAACCAATGGTTGGGTGGTAACCCGATTGTCACTCCACAATAAAATGACTATTTTAGCTCCCCAGAGGATGAAAACTCGATTGTCTCCTCATAGTAAAACCACAAGGGTGAAATTATCTATTTTACCACTAATCAAAACAAATTCAAGATGCCACATGTCCTCCAACCATTCAAATCATGCAACATGGCGATGTTTGTCCTGCAAGTTGTTCTAAATTATAAGATTATTAGGCCAACCTCTATAAATAGAGGCACACCCCTCTCATTTGAGACATCCAACAAAAGTCAGTTATAGTAGAGAGACTATGCACTAGAGAGTGATTAATGAATTAGTAAGAATAGAGAGTAAAAGTGTAGTAAGATTGTACCCTATTCATCCAAACCCTTTAACTCAGACCGCACTAGCATCGAAGCCATCTCAGCCATCCAAGATTAGCAAAGTATGGTCGGGATCTACGGTCATCTTTTCTAGGAAGAGTTCCTTAGCTCTCATTCCTTTCTATCTTCAAGTGTATTAGTGGTAATCCGGCCGGCTCCTTTATTTTTTGTTCACGTTTTGCACATTCCTCTCATACACGCTCTGGTCTTAGTTTGAGTGATCCTTAGTTGTATGTTATGCGCTTTGCAGAATTTTCAAATCCTAGTGTATCAGAAGCCAAGTTAGCTTGGACTACCTTTTCTTTTCTTTGATCAACTGCGTATTGCATTTGTTTATCTTTACTAACAGGTACCGCCTCCTTAAGTTTATCCTATATTGAAATATTGTAGTCCTTCTAGTAAATAATTTGAGTGCGTAGTAATGTATTTAGCTATTAATATATATTGTTTTATTCTTCATACATTACATTAGCTCATTTCCTTCATTTTAGCTAACATCTCTTCCAAAAATACCCTAAGTTAAGACACCGCGATCTCCTTAGTGGTGATTTGGGGGAGTAGTGGCACACTAGCTAGTTTCTGACATCGCTAGTAACCAAGCTAGTTTATTAATATAAGGCTTTCTGAAACCCCAAAAATCCATTTAAAAAATATTTCTAGATCCTCTAAAGTAGAGACTATGCGTAAGCATGGAAGGTTAAGGATGCCTAACCCCTTCCCTTACCGTCATCGAGGTCCTTATATAAAATCCTCAGTCACAAACCTTATCCAGGAGTCATGTTAAGTTGGAGAGTCTTTGATTCTATACCCCAAGATGATTATATAGGTTTAGCCAACCCTACATTCTAGGTCTCCTTTGGCTAGTGGTGACTCTAAGTTTTTCAAATGCATTATTTTAAGTCCACCCAATACCCATCAAATTAGATCACAACAAACGCGAGATGCATTCGAGTTCTCATGCCGCCGCCATAGGATAAGGGTTCCACATAGAGATTTTATCACAATGTGGGTCGAACCTAGCTGGTTTCTAGCCCAGCCAATTTTTTGGGCTTGGGCTTGTTGTGATAGGCCCATGCTAGGTTTGGGTTGGGGTCATGCCAATGCTTAGTATGGAGTTGGGCCTTGCCTGACCTAGTCCATTACCACCCCCAATGAAGAGCTATTACACATGTAGTATTTTAAGAGGTCAAACAACTATATATATGTAACTCTAGATTCTCAAATTATTGCACTTTGCAATTAGATTCCAATGATTCTCTGGAGAGGAAGAACCATGATATTTAAATCTGGAGTCATCTTCTTTGTGGAGCTTAATCAACCGTCACTGGTGATGGACAACACGTGTAAGCATTGGATCAGTTTTGCACCTTGATTCTTGGGAAATCATTGAAATTATGCCTACATCCCTGGCCAATCAACCTAGCAACTTTTAGTTAATAAGTAATTTGGCCAACCTATATAGATCACAATCTTTAAGGTAAATCATTGTCCTATGTTTCATTGCTTTTTTCAACTTTAAATATAAGAGAATAACCAGAGTTAATGACAATTTTGCCAAAGCCAAATGTAGCAGATTGTTACAATTCATTGGAATAATTTCCTCCAAGAATAATTTAGATAAACTTGACTTTAATAGTGTCAATACTCCCCATCAAGTGGTAGGCATGAGTGAACCCTTTACCAACTTGTCTTGTGATAGTCGAAACCATGTAGATGGAAGAGACTTGGTGAAGATATCAGGAAGCTTATCAGTAAAGCAGATAAAAAGCACATGAAGAACTCCTGAGGCCACACGTTCATGAACAAAGTGATAGTCTAACTCGATACGCTTTGTGCAGGCATGAAAAATAAGGTTTGTTGCCATATATGTTATAGATAAATTGTCATACTAAAGGGTGACAGGATCCATAGATCACGCATGAGCTAGCTTATCCAAATAGTATCCGCAGTGGTGAGAGCTAGATAATGATATTCAGCTTCCTAATCGTGTTATGATAGCTTGTTTCTTTGCACTCTAAGAGATGAGATTGCGACCAAGAAAGATGCAAAAGACAGAAGTAGATTGGTGATCATCAGGATTACTCGCCCAATCAACATCAGAGAAGGCAAGAAGGTTAAGCCTAGAGTCGTTGTAACAGTGAAGGCCAAGTAATCATCAGGATTACTCGCCCAATCAACATCAGGTTAAGCCTAGGATAACGAAGGATGCACTTTACGCCAAGTAAATGAGGAGCTCGCGGTTGGTGCATAAATTAAGAAACTTAATTGACAACGAATGCAATATCATGGCATATAACAGTGAGATATTGCAGTGCACCAACAATCTGATGATGCTCTATAGGGTCGGCTAAAGGAACACCTTTGTAATAAGATAATTGTGTTGTGCTTGCAAATGCGGTCTTACACAGCTTAACAACAACTATATTGGTCTGTTGAAGGATATCAAGGGCATATCTTGTCTACCGAAGGATGAGCCCTGAAGAGTGTCAGGTGGATCCATCCCAAGAAAATAAGAGAGAGTCCCCAAGTTTGTCATGGCAAAGGTAGAGCTTACCGTGGTGATAAAATCCTAAAGGAGAGATTTAAAGTCACCATTGAGTATAATATCATCAACATAAAGAAGGAGAACCATCCTTCCATGAGGGAAAGAAAAGGTAAACATGGAGGAATCAACTCTGCTATAGTGAAATGCATGGGACATAAGAAAAGAACTAAACCATTGAAACCAAGCTTAATGTTCTTATTTAAGCCTATAAATTGCTTTGTGTAAATGACAAACATGTACTAAAGTAGTAGAATCAGCAAAACCCAGCGATTGAGCCATATAAATCTCTAGATCTAGGAAGCCATGTAGGAAGGCATTTTTTACATCAAATTGTTGAATGGGTCATCCTTGGGAACATGTAAGAGAGAACCATATGTATTGTAGTAGGTTTGACCACATGACTGAATGTCTCATCACAGTCAACCCCTAGTTGTTGATGGAATCCTTTACCTACAAGACAAGCCTTAAATCATTCAACCATACCATCTGTCCGACGTTTGATGTTAAAAAACCCATTTACTTCCAACCACATTATGGTTGGACTAAGGAGATGATGAGGGATAGGTGGAAGGGTTGGTCAGGAAGGGGGTTGTAAGAATTGTTGAGGAAAGGAGATGGGTGTTGATTTCGGATGGTGTAGGAAGTATAATTATAGGTGGTGATGGAGATGGTGAAGGGGAATTGACAGGTGTGGGTAATCGTAACAGAAAGTTATTTTCATCAAACATAACATGATGAGAGATAAAGATACTCCAAGTTTCATAATGTAGGCACTTGTACCCTTTATGAGAGGGGCTATATCTTAAAAATACATATGCAACAGATTGTGGGGTAAGTTTATGGGTAGCATAAGGCACTAATAGTGGAAAGCAGGTGCAACTAAAAACTCGTAAGAAACTATAGTTTAGAGGGTTCCAAAACAACAACTCACATGGTGATTTCATGCCTAAGGCTGGAAATGAAATTCAATTAACCAAGAAAGCAATATTGAAGGCATCATCCCAATATATTTCTGGTACCTTAAAATGAAAAAGCAATGTAAGCCCTATTTCAACAATGTGTCAATGTTTCCTCTTTGCAACCTCATTCTGTTGTGGGGTATGAGTGATGAGGACATCACATGCGCATGCACATGCACGCCGCCCCCTACTCACGTACGCATAGAGAAAGAGGGCCCCATCGTCGATCTAGCTTGATGACGAGGTCCAGGGAGGGCCTCCTGCTTAGAAGACGGAGTTTTGGTTCAAAAGAGTGGGCTAGATAGTCAAGTAAAGCCTATTATGGGATCTCATGATCATGTCCCACTAGTTGTATTAAGTTCATATTTTAGGTTTTGCTTATTTATGTTATTTAGAATATCATGAACGCTTTAGATTTCTTTGATTAGTTTTTATTTTGATTTACTTCATCGCCAAGTAATAGGTTGCGCACATGGCACGAGTTTTAGGGTATAAGGTTTTCTTATAAATAGGCACCCCTTGTAGTTCTTTTGATTCATTGAAGTTGAATAAAAAAAGTCCTGCATTTTTTCCTACTCCTCTGAGTTTCTGGGCTATGAAAAAATACAATTGGGTGTGAAGCCCTCTCTTCATCGAAGGGCTAACTTCTCAATCCATCCTATCGTCGATCATCCCTATTTCTCACATTCTACATCCATTCTCACCTTGATTTCATCAGTTTTTGCAGCAGATCGTCTCCCTATAGCCAGTTTCCAGAATCTGACCCTACAGGAGGGCTGAAACTTCGGCGAAACACTACGCACAGATCGCAGCTCAAATCAATGTGAAATTTTGAGGTTTTGAAGCCCAGGCCTGGCCAACCAGCCCTAAGAGGGTGATTTTTAGGTACGTGGGTCCCACACATATGCGGCCTGCTACTAGCGCATGTGCATTAGGCCCTAACCGTTGTTCGCACGCGGAGGCTGTCCTCTTATTTAGATTTCCTTCTTCTTTTACTCTCTCATACTTGTCTTTCATAAACTCTAACCCTAGATTGCTCTAAATCCCTAATTTCTATCCATTTTCTCACCCTAGGGTTCTTTGAATTGGAATTGGTAAATCCCTTGGATTAGGAACCGGTTACTATGCATGTGTAGATGATTTCTATTTTCCATTTAAGCATCATTTGGTCCATAATTTTATTGATCCAGTCCTAGCCTATGTAGGCTTGGACCCGCACAGATTCCCCTTATTTGAATGTTTGGACTTTTGTGTGGGATGTGGAATTTTTATGTTATTGTTTCTGAATTAGTATGATCTAAGCCTGAAATCTTGCATATCGTATTTAAATTTCATGTCTTGCATTAATGAGGACATGAAAATTGATGTAAAATACCCGCACTAGAGAAAAATGTAGAAAAGGATCTGCTGACAAATTATCCACCATTATCACTTTGTAGTATCTTAATTCAAGCATTAAATTGAATCTCAACCACAAAATGAACATAATAGCGAAAACTATTCATGAACGTAATTAAAAAAGGTTCCTAAACATCACTGTGAACTAAATGAAAAGGAGTCGTAGCCCGATGTTCTACTACAGAAAAGGGTAACCGAGAGGATTTGTCAAGTTTGTAGGAAACATATATTAAAGCTTTATTAACTCGATCATGTCCAATGGCATCAAGTAACTTATCATTAACATGAAAAAAAACTAATTGTCTTTATTGATGGATGGCCAAGCTGATCATGCCATCAAGAGGCAGGAATCTTTTGAGAAATCATCGCAAAAGGGGATCTAATGGAGCAAACCTGAACTGGGTAAAGATCATCCTTGGAGGTCCCGCGAAACAGAACTTTTTCCAACTTAATGTCCTTAACAAGAGAACCATAACTAAAAAATTCAAAGATGTAATTATTAACCCTTGTAAATCATGCAACAAAAATTAAGTTTTTTTCTTAATGTTTGGGACATGTAAAACATCATTCAAGTGGAAGATAGACTGTCTTGTTTGTAGAGTTGTGTTACCAACATGATTTATGGGAAGAGTATTACCATTACCTACAATAATCTGATCAGTGCTTGTGTATTATGTAGGGGTAGTAAGGGTAGCAACATCTGACGCCATGTGGTTAGTGACATCGATGTCCCGATACCATGCATTATCCTGAGGAGACCAAAGAGTCATCTTAGCAAAGTATTAAGGAAGTTGAACCGGTTGAGACCCATAGTACAAACAACGAGGCGTCGTATGACCCGACTTCTCACAAACCTGATAGAAAACTCGTGGACAAGAGTTTTCATGAGTGATATGTGTTAGGCCAAGAACACTAGACATAAAATGAGCACCATGAACAAAATGGCCACCTCGTCCTCCACGTCTATTAAAATATGAACGACCACCGTGATGGAAACGGCCGCCACGATTGGTATGACCACAACCTCGAGTAACAACGAGAGCAATTGCGATAAGAATGTTGGGATGGAGAATGGAAAGGCGTTCTTCAAACCCCAAAAGGATAGCACACAGATTATCAAAAGTTGGCAAGTTAGGTTGAATTAAAATAGAAGTTACAATGAACTCAAAATCTGGGCCCAGGCCGTGAAGGGCATATGTCACCATATCTACATCGCTAATAGAAGCCTTAATAAGATTCAATAAATCACAAAGGCTTTTGATTTTTAAGAGAAAATCAGGAACAAAGGACTAGTTATGCTGGATTATTTGGAGTTATAGCTTGAAATTAATTTCTTTGGCTTTAGATCATTGAGCAAAAGTGCGCTCAAGGTTGTCTCACGCATCTTTGGTAGAGGAAATACCTTTAATTTATGGAGTGACTCAAAAACAATGGTGTAGATCTAACTAAGAACCATATTATCAATGCCCCACCATTCAGTATACGCAAGGTTGGTTTTGGCAGGAGAATTGTCTGTTGTTGGAAGAAGTGGAGGTGCAGATCTGGTGCCATCCACGTGATGACAGAGTTCATAACTGAGTAAGATTATTTGAAATTAGGATGCTTAAATTGTGTAATTTTTAGCGTGCAGCTTATACGAAATGAGAGTTTGAATGTTAGGAAGAGAAGGTGGGATGGAAGTCGAAGAAGAAGAAACCATGGAGGAAGAAGAAAAAAGCAGAGAGGAAGACAGTCTTTAGAGAGAAGAGAATATAGAGGAGATGATCCTGACTGATACCATATAGAAGACAATCTTTAGGACAAATCAAGATGATCCTGACTGATACCATATAGAAGACAATCTTTAGGACAAATCATTGTCCTAAATTTCATTACTTTTGTCAACTTTAAATAGAAGAGAATAACAAGAGTTAATGACAATTTTACCAAAGCTAAATATACAATATTGTTACAATTCATTGGAGTGATTTCCTCCAAGAATAACTAAGATAAACTTGAATTTAATAATGTCAATAACCTAAAGCCTATCAAGTAGGTCTTGCTTGACTCATTTCACTTTGATGGGCTACAATTCAGTTAGAAGGCTTACCCAATTCCTGAGCCCAAGGGTTGGGCATAGGGCTCATAGTGGACAATCATCTCATCAATCATTATGGCAATAATTAAAGGATTATTAGGGCGTGTTTAGATGGAGTTCCACAATAATGTGGTGTGGTCCACTGTAAATGGGTAATGATTATCACTATCATAGTAGTCCAAAATAAATTCCTATATAATACCAATACCACTCTATTAGCTTTAATTTTTTGATATGCATGTAATGTACTCACGTGATTATATTCTTGTTGATATAACTTGCCTAATATGCATTATATCCACACTGTCCATCAATTTTGCAAAGTCACTTTAGGGCATAACCCCAAATATCAGCTTCATCCAACACTTTTGTGGACTATAGGGATTTTTTAATGGCGGGCATTCAATCTATGCCCATCCAAGTTGGTGGTCATTCTAACAGATTACTATGTTTTGACAGGTTGGTTTATCCAATTGGCTACAATGAGTAACGATGTGAGTTTTATACAACATTACCGTGGAACTCAGTCATCCAAACATGCCCTTAGCAATCCATGTCACTCTTGTTATAGTTCATATCCATGTATCACTAGTGTTTCTATTAAAAGGCTGCAATTATAAATATAAAACTCATGTCCATAGTTCTTGGGGTGGAATTGGACATGCTCAACCTTTGCCCAAGTGTTGTTTCTAAGTTAATGTAATGAAATATTATGCTTTTTCGTTTTCCTTCTTCTAAGAGTACTTTCAAGTTCCTAGTATCCCAAATAAAGAGGTTAATCCCTTGTGCTTATCTTGTTTTAGCTTGACATAAACAAAGAATAATGAAGCTTGTAAGAGTGTAGAAAGGTCTAAAACCATCTATAGTCAACTCGCACAATCCATGGTGTTCATGTATGTTATACGTAATGTTGCTAGGTCTATACAAAGGTGGATTTTTCTCATTTTGAGAGAGTTGTCACATTCTCCTCATTATGAGCATTCTCTCAGGCTATGATTTTATGTTTGGTAAGGACCTAAGATGGTGAGACCCTTACTGTGGGGCCCACCATGAGTATGTATTCTATATCCACTCCGTCCATATGTTTTTCCAGATAATTTTATGGCATTATACCAAAAAAAAAAAAATGAAGCAGATTCAATTATCAGGTGGGCCATAACACAGGAAACAATGGTGATTGACCGTTAATGGGCCATAAAAGTTTTGGTTCAAGCTAATATTTGTTTTTTTTCCTTTCATCCAAGCTTATGTGACCTTATTAACATATTGGATGGCAAATAAACATTATATAAACATTAATATGCACCCTAAGAAGTTTTTAAAGGTAGGGCATTCAATCACCATTGTTTCCTATGGTATGGTCCACCCGATAATTGAATCTGCTCCATTTTTTCAATAATGCCCTAAAATGATTTGTAAAAACTTAGATTACTAAGCGGATTTGGTAACACTCTTCCACAAAAACCCTATGTTGTAAGGTAGAATACATACATAAAGGTTGGCCCCAAGGTAAGGACCACACTGTCTTGGGTAAGGCCAAGTCCTCACCTAATCCGCTCCCTTTGTAGTAACCCCTTTGCAGAAGTACGGCTAATTTGGATGGTTTTTATATAAAAAGGGTTCTCTCATAACTTGATGGTTAATTTGTAATTGGTTCATGGTGAGTGGGCTTTCTACCAACTAATTCTATAAGTAAGACCGGTCGTAGAGCATTAAGTTCTTTTTTGAGGGGCCCTACTGGGATCCACTGAGGTGGGTGGGACCCCTTATTATGGGGCTCACAATTATGTATGTGCCTTAAATCCACACTGTCAACCATTTCGACAACTCATCTTAGGGCATTATCCCAAAAATGAAGCATGTCCACTAAAATATTTATTTGCCATCCAACATGTTGATAAGGTCCAACCTGTTGATAAGGTTATAAAGACTTGTATGAAGCGACCACACAAATATCATCTTGATCCAAAGCTTTTGTGGCCCATAAGAAGATTTTAACAGTCAATTACCATTGTTTCCTGTAGTATGGTCAATCTGATATTTGGATCTTCTTCATTTTTTATCATGCCTTAAAATGGGTTTTCGATACAAATGGATGGCGTGGATGTAGTCACATACATTAAGGTGTGCCCCACAGTTAGGGGTCCCGCCCACCTCAGTGGATTAGGGGATCCACCAAAGTCATGCCCCCTTTTGAGTAGGGGTGTCAACATGCTACGTTAGGGCTAAGACAAGTGTTGTCCAAGCTCAGCCCACATTGTTAAACCTAAACCCAAACTAGGCCTCAGCTAATGACAGGCCAAAAAAGTCTAGCCCAAGCCTGACTTATAAGGATTATGCAAGCTTGGCCCGAGTAGAGCTTGAAACAATTAAATGAGAATGTAAACATCCCTGCTGCAATGATAGCATACATTGTTTGGTTGGGAGAGAGAGAGAGGGTGGAGGCATGGGTTAGAGGTGGGAGAGAGAGATGGAGTAGTAGTAGAGAGAGGGTGGATGCATGGATTGGAGGTGGGAGAGAGAGAGATGGAGGAGTGGGTTGGGTGTGAGAGGGAGAGGCATTGTCATGGGAGATGGAGATGAGGAGATGGGATGAAAAATCTTTGTCAGATTTAGGGTTGGCCATGAGATTAATGGGTTGCGGCTCGAGTAGGCCCTCTCATGATATTTATGTGAAATCCATCCCAACCACTGGGTGCGTCAACATATTTTAGGTCCAGGGACAAAAAATAAGCATCATCCATGATTAAGGTGGACCAATAGATTGGAAATAGTGTACATGACGATACCCATCCACCAAATGTTTTCCCTTAGTGCGGCCCACATGAATCACGGGTAGGTCTTAATTTTAAGCCCGAGGCTTAAAGTTATGTGTTTCATCTAATTATTAGAGTGGATTTTATATGATCATCACAGTGGACCATGTAAAAATCAAGGGTAGACGTCTCTATCCCAATTCTTCCTTTGGTTTCGCCCTGAATCACAGGTCATACTAGTTTTTTTGGGACTAGGCCTAATGTGAGATTTCACATCTAATGATTAAAATGAATTTCACCTATGTGGGACTTTTTAAAAAAATCAAAGTGGGTCACCATATGCCGGTTGTTCATGAGTTGTTACATATGCCAGCTATTCATGAGTTGCTAACAAAATTTTGGGAGTGGATTAGGTGCACCCCGGCCTTACTGAAAACAGTGCGACACTTACCCTAGGGCCCGTACTGATGTATATATTCTAAATCCAGCCCATCCATCCATTTTGACAAATCATTTTAGCTCACGATCCTAAAAATTTAAGTAGATCCAATCTCAGGTAAACCACACGATAAGAAACAATTGTGATTGACCATTAAAAAGTTATTATGAGCCACACAGCATTGGATTAAGATGATATTTACTTTTTCCCTTCATCAAGGATTGTGTGACCTTATTAATAGGTTGGATGACAATTAAACATTACCAAAGCATTACAATAGGCCCTATAAAGTTTTTAATGGTAGAAAGTTCAATCACCATTGTTTCTTGTACGGTCCACCTAAGTTTTGAATCTGTTTCATTTTTGGGCTTATGTTTAAAATGATTGGGAAAAATGTATGGATGGCATGGATTTAGAATATATACATCAAGGTGGCCCACATCAAGGGTCGTACCGTCTCAGATGAGGTCGGCACGACACCTAATCCCAAGATCATGATGTCAATGCGTTGCCAATGCTTCAACTCTAGGATCAAGCACCTTAAATATGATGCTCTTTTCGGTGACCAAGGTGATAGAAGGTTGGGTGAATCTCTTGCAACTAATGGAAGGTTGTAATCCTAGCAGATTCACTTAAATGGATTTTCTAGAAGATTTATACAAGGATATACCTTGGATTTAAACTTTAGAAAGCACATCTTTAAGGTGGAAGTTAGAATCCTCATTAGAATGTTAATATCAAGGAAGATGACTTAGAACTTGTTAGTTTATAGGCTTGGGATGATGTATATGATCATGGAATCACCTAAGTTTTTATTACACTAAAAATCTATCGAAAATGCCCAAAGACCAGATCTTTCATATAAAGGAATCGAGTTTCAACAGTCATAAAACGGACAAAAATGATTAATCTTCAGTCATACCGAATTAGGGTTCAGTCGCACTAAATTAGATAGGAAAGCAGCTGGATAGACTTAGACACCTTCGGTCACACCGGAGGTGGTCTTCGGTCGTACCAAACATGGTTGTTGATCGAACCGAATGTGACACTTGATTACAACCGAATTACTTAAAATTCTACCACAACATACTTCCTGTTTTAGTCGATTTTGGTCAAACTGAATGTGAGTTTGGTGGGATTGAAGCTTATTGAAATTGTGCAGTTTTTTCAGTAACACGGGACCTCTAAAGGAAGTCTAAGGATGATTAATTTAGGCTCTTATGGCTTAAGGGATGATCGATAAAAAGTTTGCCTATTATTTTAAGATCATTTAAATGTTTAGGTTGTTTTAGGTCAAGGGTTAGGGTCACCAAGGCACTTCCTATACCTATTCTTTGTTCCTTGATACTCTAGCTCCATTTGTGTCTTCGATCTTGAGCTTCCAAAGGCTCAACTGACTACATAGCATAAGGACTTATGTGATTAACAAATAAGTTACAAAAATTAATACACTAATAATCTTCCCATTTATTAATAACGTGACAAAAACCTAACCTAAACCATGTCATTATCTGTAAGACCCGTATCATAGTTCGTACTGTTCCGTCGACTTCCGTGATCCTTCCCGTTGAATTCCGGCAACCTGCGAGTTAATCAACATTTGCGATCGACCCTAAGTTGTATCCTGTAGAATTAAGTTGGCTTAAGCCGAGGCTTGTATCATTGCGACGGCACCGTCACCGCGGTTCCGACGCCGCGGCTCGCTCACCGATCCGATACCCAGACGAGGTGATGTGGACTCACGTTCAGTTTGAAGAAAAACGTTGCGCTTTCTCGATCCCAAGAGAATCTCTACACAATGTCAAATCAATCCCATCAATCAATCAATCACATCAATTAATCAATCACTTCAATGTCAAGTACACATCACCTTTCTCCACAAGTAAAGCAACCACCAAGTCAACTCTCTTCCACCCTCTCTCTTACACTACCATACATGTCAAGTACCACATCCATCACTCACTCACATCTCTCTTACAACCACCACATCTTTCTCTCTCTTTCCATTCACATTTTTCCAAGCAACACCAAAGGAGAGAAAAAAACGGCACGTCCAAGCTTCTCCTTGTGAGAGGAATGTGATTTTGGTGGCCCACTTTCCCATTCCAAAATCCATCATCCTAGCCATCCATTTCTCATCTCTACCATCAAAGTGAAGCTCAAGGTGACCGATTTCCCAACAGACTAAGAAGATCGCTAGGTGGGTGCTTCTATAGGCTAGCTTTTTGTGTTTTATGATGGGCCAAGTGAGGCCTACCGATCGATGGTATGGATCTCACTTGGAACCCTAGATGTGGCCAATGGCCCACCTTGATGCTCATAATCATTCCATGATGAGGCCATTCTCCATGGACCCCATCATGATGTTCATTTTTCCTTGCATGCATAGGGTCATCTAGACCGTCTATTTTAGTGGAGAAGGGATCTCCACCGTTGGATTTTAATTTAATGGGCCCATATGTAATGGGACCCACTCGATGTGTGATTGGATGTTTGAAACGGAGGGCCCATAGTGTCGGGGTCCCTCCATCACGGGTGT
This sequence comes from Magnolia changhungtana, assembly GCA_030180095.1. NCBI lineage: Eukaryota > Viridiplantae > Streptophyta > Magnoliopsida > Magnoliales > Magnoliaceae > Magnolia > Magnolia changhungtana. Next base: position 8,483,304 of record JASAUF010000552.1, on the reverse strand, counting down.
CCCACTCTCTTCTCCCTCTCTCTCACTCTCTTTTTCATTTTCTTTCCATGAGATGTTAATATGATTGTGTGGCCCACCCGGATGGACCCCACCATGAGGCATGATTTTTATATAAGCCATTTATAGGTGGGGCCCATTTACATATGTGTTGAATCCACACCATCCATCATTTGGTGGCCCACCTGAGAAAGGCCCACCTTATGAGCGTGACATGCCAAACCTTCCAGCTTCAGGGACGCTGGACATGTAGTAAAAACACAAATATTAGCTTGGTTTGCAAGCTTTTGGGCGAGCCGCGTGTGTAGGCCCCACCTTGATGAATAAATTTAATCTACGCCGTCCATCCTATTTACTAGCTCATTTTAGGCGTTGAGCCGAAAAATGAAGCTGATCCAACTTTCTGGTGGGCCATACCTTAGCAAACACTAATTTTCACCGTTTAAAGTCACTTGAATTTTTCTACACGCTAAAATATACCCAATATTGGGCTTGATGGGTCTGTCTTGAGCCCTGAAGACCAATGGCGGGGTCGGATTCTTCAGATGCGGGCCCCACGCGTGAAAAATCTCGAAAAAATGAGATTTAAATTAAAAATAAATAAATAGCAGCAAGTGCTGCTGTTGCCAGAGGCGTAGGCAGCGCCTGCGACATCTGGATGGGCGGACGAGCAGGTCCCATGGCCCCCAGCCGTGGGCCCCACCATGATGTATGTATGTCATCCATGCCATTCATGAGGTGGGCCCCAGCTTGAAGTGGGCCCCCTCTAAAAATTAGGCCCATTCAATGCTCAGGTGGCCCACATCATTGGAAACAGCGGTGTTTGGATTGCTGCCATTAAAACCCTTTTTGGGTCTACAGAAGTCTCAGATCAAGATGAAATTTGTTTTCCCTTTCATCCAGAGTCCACGTGACCTTATCTACGACTGGATGCCAAATAAACACTATGGTGGGCCCCACATGGGACCCACAGTGATGTATGTGTTTTGTACACACCGTCCGTGGACGGTGAAACCAACCCCCCCGCCCTGTGCTCTATCCACACCGTCCAAGTGTGTGTGTGTGTGCGCGTGTGTATGCGTGTGTGTGTGTGCGCGCGTGTGTGTATGCGTGTGGGTGTGTGTGCACGTGTGTGTGGATATACATATATATATATACATATGTATATATATATATATATAATATTATATTATGTATAATATTGTATATATTTACTGTATATAAATTATATATTATATTATATAATATATATATATATATATGTGATGGTGGGCCTCCATGGAACCCACCATGATGCATGTGTTGCATCCAGGTCGTTCAACCATTTTGAAAGATAATTTTATGACATGAGACAAAAAAAAATGAGACAGATCTAGGATTAGGTGGACCACACTACAGAAAACAGTGGGTTTGACCGTCCACCATTAAGACCCCCCTTTCAGGTCAGTGTGACCTTAGGAACAAGTTAGATGGGAAATACACGTTATGGTAGGCCTTAGGAATTTTAATGGTGGGACTCATTATACTTGTGTTCGGGTGTGGTCCATTGTTGTGGCCCAGTGTTGTGGCCAATTTGACATATATAAGGCCCATGTAATGTGGGTTCATCTTAATGTATTTATGGCCATTGTTGAGGCCCATCCTGATGTACATAAGGCCCAAGTGATTAGGCCCACCTTGATGTGTATGAGGCCGTTGTTGAGGCCCACCTCGATGTGAATGTAAGGCCCATGTTGTGAGGCCCATTGTGATGTATTTCAAGGCCTAGGGATTATGGCCCATTGCAATGTACATAAGGCCCATTGATGTGGCCCACTTGATTTATATAAGGCCCATATGATGCGGCCCATTTGATGTATCCAAGGCCCATGGGTCGAGGCCCAACAGGATGTCCTTAGGGTCCATTACAATGGGTGATTTCCCCATAGTTTGTGTGATGTATTTATGGCGGGCCATGCCTTGGGAGCAATGTTGGTTTGACGTCCACATTGTAAGAATGATGTTGGTTTAATGTCCACATTATAAATCTCCCTAGGGCCCATTAATAGGCCCATACTGGTTATGTACAGGCCGTCTAGGCCCATCTTCAGTGTAAGGATAGTTCATTACTTTATAACATGCTTAGTACACTTCCATGATTCATGCGTATACGCATCATATGTATGCTTGATATGAAAAATGTTTAATCATAGCATAAGCCGTCGGGCTGAGATATTACGGGACTCCATATGAGACGGAGTGCCCGACATGAGCGCGTGGTACAGGCGAGATTACTGCATATTTGTACGGTGTGACTCATGCATCTCGCATATGTGTGACTTGATCACTGCATGCCCTAGCGACATCAGGGTCGTGGCACCACAGACACATCGTAGATGGCCGTATCGGATACCGAAAATACTTTGTTCTAGCACTGTGGGCACTTAGAATATCCTTGGGTGAAAGTCTCAGAACCTTTTTGGTACCAAGAGATGCTCCAACGTCTAGACCGAGTGAAAACACGAGCGCCCGAGTGCTGAATACCAGTAGGCCGCGTCTCCCACTGCATCGTGGTCAGTTGGAAGGGGGTGTGGCCTTATCCGCCTGAGTGAGGGAGCTATAAGCTAGGCTGAGTTTGACCAGCTCGCAAATGTGTCCGCTATCGATGAGCAGGGTAGGTATTGACAGACTACTGGTCAGGCAGATAGTGTGGTCTCTTCCACTTGCTTAACTGTGCAGCTAGGGAGGAGGCAGTCAGTGTGAGGTGTATTAGACCCCGATGATATCCAGAGAGGAACTGTACTTATGTGTGTACTTGATGAGTACTGACATACTTGTTTTACATCTTGCATATAACATTTGGCTACATAGGCCTCGCATCGCATGGCCTTGGTATGGCCGATAGCATTCATGCCTTGCATTACGTAGTTTTGGTTTAACTGATAGCATCCATGAACTTACCGCATATTTCTGCATTACTCTGATATTGTACACTTGGCACTCGCCTTACACACACTTTCACCACCCTCTAAGCTTTTGTAAGCTTATGCACGATAGATGCGTGCAGGTGGCGTTAGGTTGCAGCAGCGTTGAGCTCGGAGCGTGCAGCAGTCTTCTGGAGCTTTTGGAGTTTCCTTTGATATCTTCATATTGTATTTTCCTTTCTGCATTGTACTCGAAGTTTTATTATAGTGGATATGTGGTGATGTTGTTTTGTGACTTGGTTATGCTTGTGGTTATGCTCCATTGCAAAAAAAAAAAATTATACTGAAAATCCTCCTTGTAGGATCCCAGGATCGGAATCTGGCGTATGGGCGCTGGGAGCAGAGAATGGGGTACTACGGAGGCTGTCGGCACCGGATTCGGCGATCGGAAATTTTGTGAGCCCGTTTTTCGAGTTTGGGGCATGACATTATCCATACTAATGACATACCAAAACAACACAAAATATTATATATTCAAAATTATAATGATTTACAATTTTAAATACAAAACTCAAAAAATGTAACACTAGTAATGCTCCCCCATAATTGCTCCCCCTATCTTCATCAATCATGCATAGAACAAACAAATCCTACAAAATAGAATTCACTATTTTGGTGGGACTTGATCTCTCCCTATTTTGTCAAATATTTGACAAAGAGTTTGTTCTCAATAAATACATCATTTTCAATAAATATATCAATAAAAACATAGCATGAACAACTTTATAAGTCATAGATTTACCGATTACAAGGCATATACTAATACGGGATTTATCGTTTGGAGCACGAATGGTTCTACCATCAACCATGATTTGTTCCATGGGCATTGTCTATTCTTGTTCGACAATAGCTCAAATTATAAGGTCAATGGATCTAAAAAAAGACTCTTATCCTACACATCTAATAGGTGTAATTAAACCCGTCAAAATAAAATGGTTGTGTGATGGTACACCCCTCTTGGGTAAACATCATTCTTAAGCTCATTGGCTTAAGGCAGATAAGTCATTTAAGAGCTTCCCGCTCTAATACCAATTGAAATTGCATGTAGCGGGCGCACGGGTTGTGCATGGAAGCTTGACAAAGCTACAAAATGAAGGCTATCTCTGAGAGGAGAGGTGATTATGACCAAATAAAATATTTACCTTTTAAATATAATTGCCTAACTTAAATTAATGTGTCATTCAAACTAAGTAAAATAATTTAACACTAAGGCTTCCAAGCCATTAGTGGGTCCAATCACATACACTACAAAAGATGTGGCAATCAAACGACTAGTTTATAAATATGATAATGTACATGTATGTGTGGGATGTTCTAACTATCAACACTTATCATTCAATTAATCATGCATACATATAATTAAACATTCTATCACATAAGTATAATTAAACAAGTGCTTAGAGACAATCCTAAACACAAGCATGTATAGTGGTTCGATTTTACTACTTCACTCCTGACAGACACATTTAACCCATGCGTATATTAGATTTCACTATCGGAGGTTTTAAATCAGTTTTACCTATAACTTTTACAATCCTACACAAGGGCCAACTCCCTCGGAGACTTATGTAGTTTTTTATAGGCTCACTACGAACCTTAGTTCTAGTCCAAGGACCTACTTTTACTCCCGTAGGAGACTCCCTCGGAGACTAACACGTATGCACCCATGTCTAGTAGCCTATACATGTACTTTGATTTAGGTCTTATATAAGAATCAAGGTCTAACATAAGAACCCAATTTAGTTTGAAAATTCAAACTCTACACTCAATCCTACACAAAGAATGAGTGTACATAAACTCTTTTAATTGATAACTTACTTATTGGATTGAGCCCCTTTTGTAGCATCTTTTCAAATTGCTTTATTGATGCTCTTTCATTCTTCAATCAGTTCCTCTTTGCTCCCTCGATCATGATGTTGATGCGTCGCCAATGGTTAAGCTCTGGGATCAAACACCTTGCATGTGATGCTCCTTTTGGTGATCAAAGTGATGAGAGGTTGGGTGAATCTCCTACAACTAATGGAATGTTGTAATCTTAGGGAATTTACTTAGATGACTCTTCTAGAGCATTTAAACAAAGATATACTTATAAATGTTGAATTTAAACTCTAGAAAATGGTGGAGTTCAAGCATATCTTCAAGGTGGAGGTTGGAATCCTTATCAGAGTATTAATCTTAAGGAAGATAACTTAGAACTCATTAATTTAGAGGCTTAGGATGATGGATATGATCATGGAATCATATAAGCTTCTATTGCGCAAAAAAACATCGAAATGCCCAAAGACCAAATTTTCTATATAAAGAAATCGAGTTCCAAAGATCATAAAACGGGTGGAAACGACTAGCCTTTGATCGCACCAAACTAGACAGGAAAGCCACTGGATAAACTTAGCACCTTCAGTCACACCAAAGGTGGTCCTCGGTCGCACCGCACATGTCGTCGATGGGACTGAATATAGCACTCGATTGCAGCCGAATTACCTAGCATTATGCCATAGTACACTATCATGTTTTAGCCGATTTTGGTAGGACTGAAAGTGGATTCAGTAGGGCTGAAAGTTACTAAAATTGTGTAATTTTTTAAGTAACACAGGACTTCAAAAGCCAATCTAAAATGGTCAATTTTGGCTCCAATGGCTTAAGGGATGATCAATAAAAGGTTTACTTATTAGGGTCAATATCATCTAGACATTTAGGTTATTTTGGGTCAAGCGTTAAGGTCACCAAGGCATCTCATATATATGTTCTTTGCTCTTCGGTCTTTAGCTTCTAAGGGCTCAACCGACTACATGACACAATGACTCACATGATTGACAAATAACATGTAAAAATCAATGCACAGACACATTTCAGACTCTCCACAAAGGGTTTGATTTTATGAGCTCATCTTTCATGCTTCCCCCATTTACTAATATTAATTCCTTTTTGCCTAAATATCGTAACAACACTCTATATGTCGCCTTTCGATATAGTTGATTATCAATCTAGACATAATTCATGGGCATTCTCCTAATGTCTTAGCCAAGCTTTGTTTGTGAGGATCAAGGATATTCTATTATTGGAGTTCTCCATTCATCACTGCTCATCTCGGCTTGACAAATTTATTCTTTCGGTTCTCTCTGAAAACCGATGGTAATGATATCCTTTGAACAATTATCATTTTTCCTTTGAATCCTAGACAATTTGAAGTCCCAATGCTAATTGTGTCATTTCATTTGCATCAACATTATTTTATTTTTTTTAAGTTACGTGTTTTAACTCGACCCCATCAAACTTGTTTAGCAACTGAGTTGCTAAAACATAATATTTTTACAAAACAAAACTTATATATTTAGATGATCTAGCCAATTGATTAATCATTATTTGAGAATCATTCATTACCAACATACTTGTAACCCATAAATCAACTAGCAATTTTAGACCGATGATAAGAGCCGTACTCAACTTGATTATTGGTGCATTCAAACTCAAGTTGAAATACAAATTCGTCTCTCTTTCTATCTTGGTTAATTAGGATAATCCCTACTCTTGATAGGCTATTGATCCTTAAACCATCAAATATCAATTTTCAAAAATATTTAATTTATCATATATATATATATATATATATCGAATACTTCTGAAGGAAGTTTATTTTCAAAATCAAAAGGGTGATCCATCAGAAAAATTGTTATGGCTTTGCCTTTAACAGCCTTTTGTGGTACATACATCAAATCAAGCCCAGATAATGTTAGAACTCATTCGCCAATTTAGTCATCCAGAATAGGCTGATTTAACATATATTTAATTAAATCAGTTATTGAGATTACATTGACTGACTTGACCAACAAATAATGACGTAATTTTGTGGCCTTGAAGTACAATAATAAACACAGTTTCTCTATAGCAGAATACCGTCTATCGGTATCTAAGAATGTTCGACTAAGATAATAAATCACTCATTCCTTAGGATCATCATCATCTTGTGCTAACAAAATACTAACCGATTCTACAAAAGTTGCGACATACAACTTGAGCGGTCTACCTATCACTGGTGGCATTAACATTAGTGGGCTTTGTCAAATAAATTTTAATTATGTTAAAAGTCAATTGATATTCTGCATCCCATTTGAACTCGCATCCTTGTTTCAACTTTAAAAAATGATAAAACACTTTAGTTTTCTCTACACAGTTAGAAATAAATCAATGTATAAAATTAACTTTGTCGAAAAACTTTTGCGAATCAGTTTTCTTTCTTGACGGCTGAGCTTTACTTATTGTTCGTGCCTTTTGGTGATCAAATTTAATCTCTCTTTGATGTATCATAAATCCTAAAAAGTTTTATGCTGATACATTAAAAACTTATTTAAAAGGGTTCATTTTTAATTTATGAATCATCTTTCTTTTGAATGATTTTCGTAAGTGATCAAAATGCTCGAATGGATTTATCGATTTGACTGCTACGTCATAATTATAAAATTTCATAAATCAGCCTATCATATCATGGAAAATTACATTTATAACTCTTTAATAAGTAGATCATATATTTTTTAGTCCAAAAGACATTATGACCTAATAAAAAGTTCTCAAGGGTTCAGGACATCTAAAGGTTATCTTTGGAATGTCCTCAATTACAATGCTTATTTAGTTATATCCTAATGGAGACCATATGATGTAATGCGACTCGATCTATCAGTTGATCGCCCATGAGCATACGATACTCATCTTTTGGTGTGGCTTAGTTTAAATTTTTGAAATCAATGCATACTCCAAGTATACCATTTTTTTAATAACCATTACTACATTTGAAATCCAATTAGTATATTTAATGAAACATGTTTTCAAAAGTCATTCAATTTCTCCCTTTATCATTTGAGTGACTTTAGTTGTCCTTTGCTTAGGCAGTTGTTTATAAGGTCGATAGCCTTCTTTTATATGCAACCTATGTTCAACCAGGTTTTGATCTAGTCCAAACAACTCATGATAGTTCCATACAAAGTAATGTGCGAACTCTTTAAGCAAGTTAGTGAGTTCGGCTTGAATTTGTGAATCTAACAATCTACTGATAATAGTAAGCTTACAATGTTGTTATGTTCTCAAATTTACTTCAACTAAAGGATCTTGAACCGAAGCTTGAGAATTACGCAATTTCTCTGGCGCTTGCTTCAAATTCTTCAACTCAATACCTTCTTTAGTTACTTGATCGGTCGATACTACGATTTTGGCCACATCAACAAAGTATTTGTTATCATATTTTCACATACTATCCTCAAGTTGTCATACTATAGCCGTAAAATCGATTTTGACCGAAGGTCGGTTCATCATGGAATTTCTTCTATCGTGCAGCTTGTAGTTGTACGGAAGGGAATTATACCCTTCAACCACTCTTAATTCGGTTGTATCATTATTATGATATCTTATACAATATTATCTGAGTTGAGTCTGGCATCGATTTCAGTCAATATACTATTTTTGTCTCGTCTTATAAATAGTATTGTTCTGATATCATTTTATAAAAATAAACCTCGCCTGCGTTGGACATGGCTAAGAATGGTTTGTTATCGACTAAAATTAAGTTTACTCTATCTTGATTCCAAAAAATCACAAATTGATGTAGTGATGACAGAATACATGCAAACGAATGAATCCAATTTATTCTCAGTAAAGCATTGTAGTTTGACAAAGTGTTGACCACAAGAAAGCGGCTAACACCTTTTTGGTTCCCACCATTAATTTGACCAGCAGGACACCTTCTGTTTGTGTGACTCCTCTAATAATTGCTCATCGTGACCTCGGTCAGAATTAGGTCATCTTGAGTCTTTCCTAATTTAGCCATCATTCAAGATGAAAGTATGTTGACAACGGCTCTATTGTCAATCAGAACTGTAGTGACCGGGCATCCTTCCAAGTGTACGGAGATATACAATGACTTAATATATTGGGTCATGGTAAGAGTTGCTCTTTCAATAATTATCTTTCAGAAGGAGACGTTGGCTTGATCGTAATGGTTGACACATTTTTAGTTACTTCTTCAGAGTCAAAGGAATCATGTTTTATGATTATGGGAGGATCCAATTCTTCTACATCTCATTCTGTCTTTTTTGTTTGAGATGATTTAGCTTGAAAACCCAATGGTAGTGTCAACATCATATTGCAATACAATATAACTGGTGGTAACAACCCAAATTGTATTACTGAATTCAGACATTGAGCCCCAAGTGCTTTCGAATTCAGCTGCTTGTCAGTTTCATTCATAATTTCAAACTCCATTTCCTAATTTGGCTCAGATGATGCTTGTTCTAATGATTTTGCTTTTGCAAGTAGTTCTTCAATCAAAAGATCATTCAAAAAGTATTCGTCAATGAGGTATTCAGTCAATCTTTCAATATCCATATCTTCCTTTTCGAGATTCCAATCATTCATGGCTGATTCAACTTTTGGATGAGACTCGGACGTATCAATTGATATTTGTTCTTCTTTTAGTTTTAGAATTGTCAACCTTTATTGTATTTGCATAGACTTCATATGAGATTCACCCCATATAACGGCTGTCTTTTTTTAGTTGCCTGCTATATGGGACCACTGGAAATTTGAATGATTCAGCCTTTTCTAAAGTCCCTCTTGAGTAGCCCAATGTTTGATCATCATTTGTCTCCAAATAGACTCAAGGTGTTTGCCAACATATTTGGCTTTTTTATTAGTAAAAAGAGTTATCTTTTTCAGTATTCGGAATAAATGATGGCTCTACTTGATAGTTCGGCCGATAAGCTCACTTATTGAGTTAGATCAGCCTTACACATTTCTCACACAGGTGCGACTTATGATAAGTAAAGTTTATTGCATTTGGGTATGCTTCAATTTTTTAATCGTATGCGTAGACTTCATGATTTTCTTCCTAACATTCTATTCCTTAACTTGATCTTTTTGAGCTCTAATGTCAATCTTTTGTCGTGGCTGAACAAATCTCTAAAGATTAATGGTAGCCACATTGATTTTCATTTTGGCTGGAAATGGATTAGTATCGATCAACATTGTTTCTTTTTCTTTTTCAGAAAACTTCAGCAATCCTTGGTTGATGTTGTCTTGTATAAAACTCCTAAAAATAACATGTTTGTTGGTGGAATACAACTGAGTTTCGTGCCATTTATAGTTATTAATTTTATTCAATTCCTCAACTGTCGATATGTTATGGATGACAGGAACTTTGATAAATTTCTCAGCTAACATAATATCAAAGATTTTGTTACCACAAGTAATATCAAAGGTATATGTTCATTGGACTTTCTGATTAGACGGCGCAATTGCCTCTATTTTAATTAATGCGAAGAAGAAAAATACTTGTTTAGCCACAACTTCAACCACTGTAACATCATAATTATGATCATAATAGTATGTCCTACCGATGCATTCTTTTGTCGCATCGACTCTTGAAGTAAAACCTCATACCGAGATATCTTTTTAATTAGATCACAGAGATATATAAATTCTGTCTAGAAAAACTTCTTTCGAACCTTAAACTCTATACCATCATAAGCCAAATGGATAAATTTTGCCTCAGTTATAACTTAGCCATTTGCCATCTTAAACTGAAAAATATATTTTTTGACCGATTCTCTGGGCAGTTACCAAAAACGTGCAAGATCAGTCATAAAAATTTCTCTATCCTTATAAAAGAACTGGGTATGAAACTTTTCTTCCATCTTCTGTCAAATCTATATGGAATTTGGCAACATATTAGAATATCAAGTAAAGGTTATCCCAATTAGTGAATTGCCAAATAATTGTAATTTATAGTGATCATTGTTGGCTAATTCTCCACACTGTATGGTAAAATGACATATACGTTCCATGGTCGATTGACTGATATCACCTATAAATAGTGGTCCAATAGATAAATCCTCAACAATGGATATTATCGGTCAATCTAGTCAAGATAAGGCTTGTATAAACTATAGTACTGGTTCAGTCGAGAACTTGGCTTGCTACTTCCTTAAGCAGTTGTACAATTTGATCATGGTCCTAATGTTGTTGTGCAGCTATTAGAGGTAATTTCGAACCAGCATGATATTGCTCCTCATTAGAAGCTTGATTCTTGGGTAAAGGTTGTCCCCCTAGGTATCCCTTTATTCATTACCTCAGGGATTAAGTTCCTATTCTCATGCTCAAAACGCATGGAATCCACAAGTGGTGGTGAATTTCATATGCCCTACACTAGAATAGGGACATGAGCAGGTGGTGTGTTTTGCCATGAAGGGAGAGCCCGTGGCATTAGTTGTGTCGGGGGTATCGGCGCCAAATTCCCAACAAAACTAGTGTCGACCTGTAACGCCCCGGATTTTTGCCAACCTGGGATTAGATGACCTTAGGCAATGGGTCGATCGTAATACCTCATTAACTTGTCAGAACTGAATCCCAAAGTCTAAAGCCGCCTTTGAACTCATTTCCTTCACAAACCTCACCCTTCATCACCTTGATCTTCCAATTTTTCTAATAACTTTCACCCTAGACACTATCTTAAACTAGCTAAGTAGTATAACTTGGATCACTTTATATACAAACTCCAAAGGCCTGAGTACCACCTCAACCAGAATTCACTTAGGACTAAATCCTTTAGAAATGAGACAAAGTAACTAGGTGTGAAACCAGATTAGCTACGAAATCCGTTTGAATCGCTTTAAATACGTTCTGCAAGACCCAAAACTTGTAGAATCATTGGCGCTAGGTTACCCTAAAGTTTAGAACCAAACTCATTTCCCGTCTGCTCTCGGGAATGAAACGAAACTTCGTATTAGGTCTAGATCGCACATCGGGAGTCCGATTAACGCAAAGCTAAGGAACTAGGACTGCCCCACTGGGCTTAACAATCATCTCAAAAATTAGCTCCATCCGATGTTCCATGGCCATTCGTTTCGATTCGGAGCGAGGGAGTGTGAAAAACACTATTCCCATCCAAAATAAATATCTGGAATAGTGATCTGGCATCATTCGTTGACGCGTCAGTATTAAGCAACCTGACCGTCAGAATCAGACCAAATTATACCCTCGGATTAAGAAAAATTTCAGGAACATTTACATGTACTTGGAATTTCTGATCGTGGCCCACTGACCGTCGAACTGAAAGTGGTCCGCCACGTGTGATCTGGGAATCCGATCGAGTCAAAAGCGTAATCCCACGTAGATCCATTGATGGTGAGCTTAAGTTTGACGTTTGGTTCAAGGAGGGCCACCAGAACTTCCCTTTTGAGCTGGAAAAGCGACGAATATCCTATATTAGCAGTACCCCTTGAACCTGAGTCTAATTTCGGAATATTTTTTTACTATAAAAGGAGCTTAGAACAGCCCCTCTCACAGCCATACGAATTTTGAAGAAAAACCCTAGAGGGAGAGAGAGAAAAGAGAGAGAAGAGCTTGGGTTTTGCTGCCGATCTTCCTCCTACTGCTTGGGACTGTTACACGGCCTACACCGCTTCATTCCAGGTGTTTTCCCGGCGGTTTCCGTCTCATTTGAAGGTAAGAAACCCTAACCCTAGGTCTGATTTGAGGTGGGATCGATGTAGGATGTGTAACGACTAACCGATTCCGCTCTTTAGGCTAGAAATCTCCCGTATACGGAAGTTCTACTACCCTTGCTGATTCGTTGCGTTTCAAAAGGCAAAGGTGAGGACTTTAAGTGTATAAGTTGCGGTTTTCAACGCTTTCAATGTCAGATAATGGTAGATTCATGATCTGCATGCAATTGCACATGTACAAAGTGCTTTCCGTTTCCTGTTTCGATTAACGTTGTGAAATATGGAATTTCACATATTCTAGGTATACGTAGAAATACCGTATACGTATTTTTTTTGGATAAATGTTTGACATGTTTATTTAATGTATGATTATATAATATATGAATAAAATACTAGTTTGGCAAAAGGAATCGCCAAAATATATGTTCACTTGTAAATGCGATGTATGTTGAAATTGTGTATGTTAGAAATACCGTATACGTATTTCTTTTGGAATAATGTTTGACATACTTATTTAATATATGATTATACAATATATGAATAAAATACTAGCTTGGCGAAAGAAATCGCCGTATTACAAGCTCCCTTGTAAACACTATGTATGTCGAAACTAGGTACACTAGGAAGTACCCTATACGTATAAATTTTGCTGACATGATTGTCAGGTTTATTTGCTGTATGAATATGATGTATGTGTATAAAATATTAGTTTGGCAAAGGGACAACCCTAGTACACATTTCTCTAGCATACGTCATGTATGTTGAAATAGTGCATTCCAAGTGTTGGTGAAATCACTTGTGAGTGTAAGTGCTTAAGTGTTAGAACCTTAGGTAGGTGCTGAGATGGGATTCTCCGCTACCTTAGAGTCACATATGACACTCTCCATGTGGTTGTTCACTCTAACCACTCACCTATGAAATATAAGTATTTGTATCCCTATTTGCATAAATGCTTTATAACATGCTTTTGAACATGCTTTGTAATTTGTTTATTACCATGTTTCATGATATGCTTTGTAACATGATTACTAGTGTCCTTGAATTACCATGTATCATGCCGTATTTCATATGCTATGGTTAGGACTTGACTGAGCTTGGGACTATGTTCATAGTCCAGCATCCCATATCGACTTGAAGATGTGGTTGGGATTCGTTCCCGCCACGCATGATGTGTTGGCGAACCCGTGTCGTACTTCGGTTGGCGATAGTGGTTGGCCACACGAGGTGCTTCTCGCTTCTTCATATCGCCCAACTTGTTGTGCGCTCGAGCCACCAACACGTCAAGTAAACCGTGTGTCTTATGTATGTTCACCATGTTTGGTCGCTAATGCTTGAACCTAGGGTACCAAACTTACCAGTGAAAATCCCGTTAACCATGGTACCTCGATCCGCTAAGACTCATGAGCCGGGCATGGTGGTATGGGACACCGTGGTCGAGCTGTCGGCCTACGCTGGGGCTACGTGCCTCCCCGTAGTGACCAGTGAGCAACTTAACTCGTGAGCCGATTATGGTGGTATGGGACACTATATTCGCGCTGTCGGCCTACATTGATAAGGTGATGGGGGAGTGGTGCAACCTTTGTGCGTAATAGCCCTGACAGCCCTTTGTAGTGACCGCGAGCATATTCTGAAGTTGCAGCGTGCCTTAGGGTTCGCCGCGATATATAGAGTATGAACTAGGCCTGTTTCACGTATAGTGATGAATCGTTTAAGGGGTGATGGGGAGTGGTGCAACCTTTGTGCGTAATGTACCACAGGCAAATCTCTGCAGCTGACCTAGAAAACACACCATCGTTCGATATTAACTAGATCGACGACCCTAGAATGGATCATGTTTGGGAATGATACAAGGAGGTACCTTAGTTTCCCAATCCCGCCGTTTGAAATGGACTAATTAAAAACTCGGTAATCATGCTCATCATGCATCGCATGTGCCTGGAAGATGTGGAGCACTGTGGGATGTAAGCATGCGCGAACGTGAGATGGTGTCGCATGAGGGAGTATGTCGGTGAGGGCATCCATCATACCTGCATTCATACTTGCATTAATCAGAGTAACTAGGAGTGCTTGATTTACTGCTTTATCATTACTGCTTGACTGCATCGATAGCATGTTAACTTATGCCTTATTGTTCAACTGAGTTAGCTACTCACTCTCACGTTACGGGACGGTGTTGTACACACCAAACAGATTTGTTGAATTTCAGATGATGGCGATGCTTATGAAGCAGAGCCAGACTACTTCTATGGTGATGAGGAGGAGTTCTCCTATCTGTATCTCTCTGACAGGTCTATGAAGACCTGGTATTGTACTGACGGGGCTATGGTATTTGGGATAGGAGACATTACACGCCATCACATTAGGTATATTTTAGAACTATCCTTGTAATTATTTAACCTGGTAATGTTATCACACTCTAGAGACTCATCATAGTTTATATATTTTATCTATTTATCATAGTCTTCCGCTTGCAAAATTAACTGTCTCTGGAGTATGATATGCTGTTTTGGCTTAATCTCACTCATGTTCAATGCACGAATACAGTCAACATTCAATCATCATTCATTTTGTTGCATAAGTGATGTTCTGGAACTCGGGAGTTGAGTTTATGCTCAACCCCCGATTTTCAGGGCGTTACACGACCCGTTGCTAAGGCATAACAGGTGCCCTTTCAGTAAACATACTCATTAAACGGTTTGTGCTATTAGCATGACCAACCATCAATCTATTAAAGGCTTCTGTCTGATCTTGTGATTATTTAGCTTGAAGATGTGATGATTCTACGATATGCTAAATTTCTCTTTGAACTTTCATTATCTTTGTCGACGTAATCTTAAGAGGTTCAACCCAAGATGTCGATGCCATATATGGGTTTGGTGGTGGTGGAATAGGCACCAAATTGAGTGGTAAATTCTCTTGCTTAAGCACCTACTATACATGCAACTCTTCCTTTTGCGCAACAATAGTTGGTTCACTAGCTACAACAGCATTAGTAGCTATGGAAGCATTACGACCACCTTCGACTCATGATTTTCATACAATTTATGCACAAATAAGTATATATAATCAGTGTAACATTGGGTATGCAAAAAATTGTTGATACTAGGTTTGTTTTCTATCACGTGTGGTATGTGCAGGTGTGCCAGAATTAATATAACAGCTCGATTCAAACCGATCAACTTTGACCCCAAGCACTAAAATAAGTAAATACATTCAATATGAACGTATATGACCAAATTCTAAGAAGATCGACCACCTACTCAGCCACTTGCAGAATTTTTATAACGATCAAGCTGAAGATAGGTTGTGCTTTGCCTTCCACAAGAAAGGACTTTTCAAAATATCAGGGCAATCAAATAAATGGAAAAATTCACCATCGACCACTAGGAGCGACTGCAAGAATGTGCCTCTTGAAAGAACTACGTGATATTGAATAAATGACAAATCTAGCGTATAAGCATAGTTTTGGATTACAAGTAAAAACTATAACTAAGAATTACTACTATTGGATTATCGTTACTCATAGAATAAACTAAGATAAAATATAGATTTGTTTTGATTTGATTGTATGTTGGCTTGTATTGGAGATGTTTGCTCTATAAATTTCTTTTGCTATTTATAAACTTCTGTTATGCACTTTATTATTCCAGATGCTTCTTTCATTATTCTAGTATTTATAGTAGTTGAAGAGCCTATATCTAGATCATTCTCTTGTTTGGTTTCCCTTTGGTGACTATTCCTCTTTTGTCGGCCAGGATCCATGTCTCTGGGTCGCCTTCCACAACTTTGACTACTCGACCGTGTTTCTCTTTCCTCTTGTTAAACTTTTGGATAACTCAGTCATGTTATTTCATCTGTCATCTAATGACAAATAGTACTGTATTTATACCTAATATAATTTTTCAAAAAGTGCTCCAAGTATCTCGAAGATTTTTTCATCTCATATTTTTCATGCAATGGTGTATATCGCCCTCTTATTATCTTTTTCTAGAATGATTAGAAATAGAGTATAACATTAACTTGATCCAAAACTACTATGCATAAGAGAAGTTTTCAATTATAGGCCTTCAATCCCCTCCCCACTCCTTGTTGTCGTCTGGTGCACTTAAACTTTGGATCTACCTTATTTTTGAGTTCATGCCCTAAATTGATTGGACAAAATGAACAAACATTGTAGATATAACACATACATCATGGTGTGGCCAGCAAAACTTACTAACGTCAACACACCACCAAGGTCGGTGGTGTGTGGCACACGCGCTCAAGAAGCAGAGTCATTTGATACTCTTCCCGAACAGATGCTTGATACGAAGGAAATCGGATTGCCTGGTGAGTTACTCAGTACGCTCTCATCGCATTGAGTAAACTCAGTTGGGCCCACCTTAAATGTATGTGGTCTATCCACACCGTCCATCCATTTTTCCATCTAATTTAAGGGGTTGAGCAAAAAATTGAAGCATATACAAAGATCAAGTGGATCATACCACTAGAAACAATAGGGATAATGATTTCCACCATTGAAACATTTCTAGGCTCCTCAGTGATGTTTATTTGTCATCTAACTGGTTCATTAGATCATAAATACATGGATGAAGGGAAAACAAAAATATAAGCTTGATATAAAACTTCCATGGCACTCAAGAAATTTTCAATGGTAGACATACAATTCAACTCTTTCCTGTGGTGTGATCCATTTGAGCATTGGATATACCTCAATTTTGGGCTAAAGCCCTAAAATTATCTGTTAAAATGGATGGACGGAGCAGATAAAGTATATAAATCATGGTGGACCTCAAAGAGTTTACTCAACACACTAAGCACAGTGAGTTACTCACTACGCAATCCGCTTCCGATACGAAGGCACTTAGAAATGGCATACAAGTCACAAATTATCTCAATTTAAACTAAGTTATAGAATCTACTGTAGCTAATTTACTACCGATAAATAAGATTGGTTTCACAAGCATAACCTCAGATTGCTGGACACATGAAATAAGGCCATTGGATTTTTCATTTTAACCGTCCAAGAAAATCTATAAATCTGATAGTGACATAGTTTATTAAGCCTAATGTTTTAGCGCAAGATCCACCTAAACTATTCTAAATAATTTAGTCGGTTTAACTTAAATTTCTTAAATGCAACATATGAGATTCCCAAGTAATTCTAAGTGCCTGCATGTTATCCATCAACATTTCTCCTTAAAAAACATCAGAGAAAAAAAATAAGGAGAAATTTACCACTGTACAACCCATTATGGCCCATTTACCTGCTTATGCCCACTCCTTTTTACCTCACCAGAATAAGCCTCAGTTGTATGGACAACTTGCCAAAGGTTGAAAATGCCCCCTGCTTTTACCTTCAAGCGGATCGGTTGGTGCTTTCCAAGACGGATACGGATTGGCTACTCCCCCTGACACCAGCTCCGTGGCTAGTGGTCGGTGCTATGTGGGCCCCACCATAATGTATATGTTTCATCCATTTTTACATATCATTTTATAGCTTGGTAACAAAAAATGAGAGGGATATAAATCTCATGTGGACCACACCACATGAAAACAAAAGTGATTGGATATCCACCATTAAAATCCTCCTAAGGCCCACTATACTATTTATTTGACATCCAATCTGTCAATTAGGTCATACATGCCAGAAGAAGAGAAAAAGAAAGATCAGCTTGATCCAAAACTTTTACGGCCCCAAAATGTTTTTAATGGTGACCCTCATTCAACACTGCTTCCTGTAAAGTGATCCACTTGAGATTTGGATATGCCTCATTTTTGTACTCATACCGTAAAATGATCTCTAAAAATAGATGGATGGCATGGATGAAACAAATACATCATGGTGGGCCCACATAGCACCGACCACCAGCCATTGGCTGGTGTCAGGGGGAGTAGCCAATTCGTTTCCCTCGAAGACGAGCACTAACGCTCCTCGAACTCCGAGTTGTACGAACGGTTCAAAAGAGATCAACGTTATATGGGCCCCGCAGTTATGTATTTATTATATCCACAACATTCATCCATATTTTGAGATCATTTCGGAGCATTATCAAAAAAAAATTCATATCCAAAGATCAACTGGGCCACACCACAAAGAGCAGCGGGAAAATTGATTTTCACCATTAAAAATTTTGTACGGCCCACCATAACATTTATTTTCCATCCAATCTATTCATAAGGTCACAAAGACCTGGATGAAGAGGAAAAACAAATTTCATAATGATCCAAAATTTCTGTAACCCCTAAAAGGGTTTCAATGGCAGACGTTCAATTCCCCACTGCCTTTTACAGTGTGGTTAATAGTTAGATTTGTCTTATTTTTCATCTCAAGCCTTAATATGAGTTCGCTAAATAGATGGACGGTTTGGATATAACACAGACCTCATGATGAGACCCACGAAAGCAACGAAAAATTTCCCAGAAAAAAAAAAAAAAAACCAGACTGCGCAGATTTATTATTATTATTTTTTTAATTAGGAGAACTTTTTCCCCCTTACATTTTTCTCTAATACATAATTATGTAAATATGTATATATAAGTATATAAAAATATTTTTCTATCTTTTAATTCATTTCTTTGTCTATTTATTTAACAAGCATATCTCCTAAACTAGAATGAGTTACTTAACATATCACATATGATTTTGGGGCAGGAGAAGCTAATTTAGCCAACCAACATTGTTATTTTCCAAGATTCCATCGGGTCGATGGTCAAAAATCCATTACATTCACTTCGTGGACAATTTCAATTAGTTCGCGCTAAATTTCATTCACTTCGCGGTAAATTTCATTCACTTCAAGGTCAATTTCAATCAGTTCGCAGTAAATTTCATTAACTTCGCGATCAATTCCATGTATTTCACGGTGAATTCTGGCAAATTCCCTTCACTTCATGGTAAATTCCATGCATTTCGAGGTCAATTCCTTCACTTCATGGTCAATTCCATGCATTTCACGGTCAATCTTGGCAATTCCTCATCACTTCACGGTCAATTCCATGCATTTCATGGTCAATTCCCTTCACTTCACGGTCAATTCCATGCATTTCACGGTCAATTCCCTTCATTTCACGGTCAATTCCATACATTTCAAGGTCAATACCGGTGATTCCGCTTCACTTCACAGTCAATACCGGTAATTTCGCTTCACTTTATGGTCGATTCCATGCATTTCATGGTCAATTCCCTTTACTTCACAGTCAATTCAATGCATTTCACAGTCAATTCCCTTCACTTCACGGTCAATTCCATGCATTTCACGGTCAATTCCCTTTACTTCACGGTCAATTCCCTTCACTTCACGGTCAATTCCATGTATTTCACGGTCAATTCCGGCTATTATCCTTCACTTCATGGTCAATTCCATGCATTTCATGGTCAATCACCGAAATTGAAGGGAATTTACTGTGAAATGCATTGAATTGACCGTGAAGTGAAAGGGAATCGCCAGGATTAACTGTGAAATGAATGGAAATGACAGTGAAGTGAAGGGAATCGACCGTGAAATGCACGGAATTGACCGTGAAGCGAAGGGAATTGACCGTGAAATGCATTGAATTGACCGTGAAGTGAAAAAGAATAGTCAGGATTGACCGTGAAATGAATGGAAATGACCGTGAAGTGAAGGGGATTGACCGTGAAATTAATTGAATTGACCGTGAAGTGAAGGGGAATCGTTGGGATTGACCGTGAAATGAATGGAAATGACCATTAAGTGAAGGGGATTGACCATGAAATGAAATGAATTGACCGTGAAGTGAAGGCGAATCACAAGAATTGACCGTGAAATGCATGAAATTGACCATGAAATGAAGGGAATTGACCGTGAAATGCACGGAATTGACCGTGAAGTGAAGGGAATTAACCGTGAAATGCATTTAATTGATCGTGAAGTAAAGGGGAATCGCCGGAATTGACCGTGAAATGCATGAAATTGACCGTGAAATGAAAGGAATTGACCGTGAAATGCATGAAATTGAATGGAATTGACCGTGAAATGTATTGAATTGACCGTGAAATGAAGGGGAATCGCCGGGATTGACTGTGAAATGCATGGAATAGATCGTGAAATGAAGGGAATTAACAGTGAAATGCACGGAATTGACTGTGAAGTAAAGGGAATTGACCGTGAAATGCATGGAATTGACCGTGAAATGGAGAGAATTGACCGTGAAATGCACGGAATTGACCGTGAAGTGAAGAGAATTGACCATGAAATGCATGGAATTGACCGTGAAGAGAAGAGGAATCCTCAGGATTGACCTTGAAATGCATGGAATTGACTGTGAAGTGAAGGGAATTGACCGCGAAATGCATTGAATTGACCATGAAGTGAAAGGGAATCGTCAGGATTGACCGTGAAATGAATGGAAATGACCGTGAAGTGCATTGAATTGACCGTGAAGTGAAAGGGGATCGTCGGGATTGACCGTGAAATGAATAGAAATGACCGTGAAGTGAAGGGGGTTGACCGTGAAATGAATTGAATTGACCGTGAAGTGAAGAGGAATCGTCGGGATTGACCGTGAAATGAATGTAAATGACCGTGAAGTGAAGGGGATTGACCGTGAAATGAGTTGAATTGACCGTGAAGTGAAGGGGAATCGCCGAAATTGACCATGAAATGCATGAAATTGACCGTGAAATGAAGGGAATTAACCGTGAAATGCACAGAATTGACCGTGAAATACATTGAATTGACCATGAAGTAAAGGAGAATCGCTGGAATTGATCGTGAAATGCATGAAATTGACCGTGAAATGAAGGGAATTGACCGTGAAATGCACGGAATTGACTGTGAAGTGAAGGGAATTGACCGTGAAATGCATTGAATTGACTGTGAAGTAAAGGGGAATCGCCGGAATTGACCGTGAAATGCATGAAATTGACGGTGAAATGAAGGGAATTAACCTTGAAATGCACGGAATTGACCGTGAAGTGAATGAAATTGACCGTGAAATGCATTGAATTGACTATGAAGTGAAGGGTAATTGCCAGGATTGGCCGTGAAATGCACGGAATTGACTGTGAAGTAAAGGGAATTGACCGTGAAATGCATGGAATTAACCATGAAGAGAAGGGGAATCGTCGGGATTAACTGTGAAATGCATGGAATTGACCATGACATGAAGGGAATTGAACGTGAAATGCATGAAATTGACCATGAAATGAAGGGAATGGACCATGAAATGCATGGAATTGACCATGAAATTATGGGAATTGACCGTGAAGTGAAGGGAATTGACCGTGAAATGCATTGAATTGACAGTGAAGTGAAAGGGAATTGTCGGGATTGACCGTGAAATGAATGGAAATGACCGTGAAGTGAAGGGAATCGACCGTGAAATGCATGGAATTGACCGTGAAGTGAAGGGAATTGACCGTCAATTCAATTCATTTCACGGTCAATTCCCTTCACTTCACCGCGATTCCCCTTCACTTCATGGTCAATTCAATTCATTTCATGATCAATTCCATGCATTTCACGGCCAATTCCATACATTTCACGGTCAATTTCCTTCATTTCCCGGTCAATTTCATTCATTTCACGATCAATTCCGGCGATTCCCCTTCATTTCACGGTCAATCCCCTTCACTTCACGGTCAATTCCATTCATTTCACGGTCAATCCCAGCGAATTCCCTTCACTTCATGGTCAATTCCATGCATTTCACAGTTAATTCCCTTCACTTCATGGTCAATTCTGCGCATTTCACGGTCGATTCCCTTCATTTCATGGTCATTTCCATTCATTTCACGGTCAATCCCAGCGATTCCCTTTAACTTCACGGTCAATTCAATGCATTTCACGGTCAATTTCATGCATTTCACAGTCAATTCCGGCGATTTCCCTTCACTTCACGGTTAATTTAATTCATTTCACGGTTAATGCCCTTCACTTCACAATCATTTCCATTCATTTCACGGTCAATCCCGGCAATTCCCTTTCACTTCACGGTCGATCAATTCCCTTCACTTCACAGTCAATTCCCTTCATTTCACAGTCAATTCCATGCATTTCACGGTCAATCTTAACGATTCCCCTTCTCTTCACGGTCAATTCCATGCATTTCACAGTCAATTCCCTTCACTTCACGGTCAATTTCGTGCATTTCACAGTCAATTCCCTTCATTTCATGGTCAATTCCATGCATTTCACAGTCAATTCTGGCAATTCCCCTTCACGTCACGGTCATTTCCATTCATTTCATGGTCAATTCGCTTCACTTCACGGTTCCAGTGATTTCCTTTAACTTCACAGTCAATTCTATGTATTTCACGGTCAATTCCCTTTATTTCACAGTCAATTCCATGCATTTGACGGTCATTTCCCTTCACTTCACGGTCATTTCCATGCATTTCACGGTCAATTTCGATGATTCCGCTTCACTTCACGGTCAATTATATGTACTTAACGGTCAACTCCCTTCATTTCATGGTCAATTCCGGTGATTCCCCTTCATTTCACGGTCAATTCAATACATTTCATGGTCAATTCCCTTCACTTCACGGTCATTTCCATGCATTTCACGGTTAATTCCACTCATTTCATGGTCAATCCCCTTCACTTGTAGCAATACCGATACTTTTGGTTACCAGCGATATTATTGACGATATCGATATTGTTTCCGTATCCCTGGCCAGCGAAACTTGTAGCGATACCGATATTTTCGATTATCAGCGATATTATCGACGATATCGATATTGTTTCCATATCCTTAGCCGGCGAAAGTTGTAGCGATACCGATATTTCCGGTTATCAGCGATATTATCGACGATATCGATATTATTTCCGTATCCCTGGCCAATGAAACTTGTAGCGATATCGATATTTCTGGTTATCAGCGATATTATCAAAGATATCGATATTATTTCCGTATAGAATTGACCGTGAAGTGAAGTGAAATCGCCATAATTGCCGTGAAATGCATGAAAATAACCGTGAAGTGAAGGGAATTGACCATGAAATGCATGAAATTGACCGTGAAGTGAAGGGAATTGACCGTGAAATGTATTGAATTGACCGTGAAGTGAAGAGGAATCACACGGAATTTATCGTGAAATGCATGGAATTGACCGTGAAATGAAGGGAGTTGACCGTGAAATACATAGAATTGACCGTGAAGTGAAGCGGAATCACCGGAATTGATCGTGAAATGCATGAAAATGACCGTGAAGTCAAGGGAATTGACCGTGAAATTCATGGAATTGACCGTGAAATGAAGGGAATTGACCATGAAATACATAGAATTGACCGTGAAGTGAAGTGGAATTGCCAGAATTGACTGTGAAATGCCTGGCAATGACTGTGAATTGAAGGGAATTGATCGTGAAATGCATGGAATTGACCGTGAAGTGAAGGGAATTGACGTTGAAATACATGGAATTGACCGTGAAGTGAAGCGGAATTACCGTGATTGACCGTGAAATGCATGGAATTGATCTTGAAGTAAATGAAATGAATGAAATTGACCGCAAACAGATTGAAATTGATCGTGAAGTGAATGAAATAGATTTTCGACCATCGACCTGATGGAATCTTAGAAAATAAACAGGTTGGTTAGCTAAAGTAGCTTCTCCTACCCTAAAAGCATATAGGGTACATCAAGTAACTAATTTGGGTTTAGAAGCTATTCTTATTAAATGAATAAAAAAAGAAATGAAAAAGAGAGAGAGAGGGAGGGAAAAAATTTTTATATGCTTATATATACATATTTATATAAATATGTTTTAAAGAAAAATGTAGGTAGAATAAAGTTATCCATGCAAAAAAAAAAAAAAAAAAAGTGCACAGGTGGATGTGGGGCTCACTAAAATCATGAATAATGGGTGTGGGGCCCATTCAAAATTATGTGGGGCCCACGAAGAGACTCACCCGATTTTTTTTAAAAAAATCTGGCGGCACTACCGTATACCGGATCAACGGTACTGGTGCCTGGATTAAATTTTTTTCAATGGCTACGGCTATGGCTAAAGTTACAATCTGTAGCCATAGGAACCCCAGCCTTCCAAGAAAAAAGTAGGGGCATTTTTGACCTTTGGCAAGTCATCCTTACAGCTGGAGCTTATTCTGGTCAGATAAAAAGGAGCGGGCTTAAGCAGGTAAATGTGCCATAAATGGGTCATACAGTGGTAAATTTCTCAATAAACTGTTGACACATAAGAGCCGAAATACGGTAGAGCCACATGAATAAACTTAATGCAGAAGGGTTATCTTTCGGTCACGACTGTCCATCTAGTGGGATCCAGTATGGATGAAAAATGATTCAAAATACGCATATATTGGATGATCTTATCCATCTAAACAGTGTCTTTTAAACCAACAGTAGGAAATAAAACCAGGCGCGGGAAAGTAATGATATTCGATGGCTGTGGTCTTACTAAAAGTGTGATTTTTCAAAAAATGTCAATCTACCTACTAGTTGGACAGTTTAGATTGATGAATAACCCCTCCACGTGTTATGTAGATATGACTCTACTGCCGTTCTTCTTACTACCGTATTATCTATCGCAGAAATCCAAGCCAATCCCCTCCTGGACGGATGCTTTATTAGTCACATGGACCGCGAGAAACGTATTTTCCAGGCCCACTCGTTGAACTGAGCCACTCACTCGGTAGTCAAGGGTCCATCATGGTGGTTAACGTCAAATTGGCGGAAACGGATTGGCTACTCCCCCTGACACCAGCCCATGGCTGATGGTCGGTGCTTTGTGGGCCCATCATGATGTCTGTGTTTCATCCTTTCCGTTCATACATTTTTACGGATCATTTTATGGCTTTATGCCAAAAATGAGAGGTATATAAATCTCAGGTGAACCACACCACATGAAAACAATAGTGATTGGATATCCATTTCAAAAATCCTCCTAAGCCCAATGTACTGTTTATTTGAAATCCAATAGGTTGATTAGATCATACAGGCCCAGATGAAGGGAAAATACAAAAATCAGATTAATCCAAAACCTTTATGACCCAAAATGTTTTTTAATGGTCTACGCTCATTCAACACTATTTCCTATAATGTGGTCCATTCAAGATTGCGATATATCTCATTTTTGGTCTCATACCGTAAAATGATCTGTTAAAATATATGGACCGCATGGATGAAACACATACATTATGGTGGGGCCCACGGAGCACCAACCACTAGCCATTGACTGGTGTGAAGGGGAGTAGCCAATCCGTTTCCCAAATTGGCCGATCTTATCGGAGGCGGATTTCCTGCGAAAGCCTTTCGCAGGAAGTTCCTGCGCAAGAATGTTGTGTGGGGCCTACCACTATGTTTTTAAGAAATATACTCTGTTCATCTGTTTGATGAGCTCATTTTAGAAAAATCGACCAAAAACAAAGTGGATCCAAAACTAAAGTGAGCCACACGAGAGGGAAAATTGGGGAAAGAAATACCTACTGTTGAAACCTTCCTAGGCTCCACCTTAATGTTTATATGTCATCCAAACCATTTATAACGTTAACACAAGGATGAAGTGAAAATACAAAAAAAAATAGCCTAAAACAAAGCTTTTATGGTCATAAGAATATTTCAACAGTTCTAACTAAATTCCTGCTGTTTCTTCTCGTGTGGCCCACTTGAGTCTTGGATCCAATTCATTTTTTGTAGCTTGTCCTAAAATTATCTTGCAAAATGGTTGAACAGAGCACATTTCCCAAAAACAATGGTGGTGACCCCACACAGCATTCGTGCGCAAGAACTTCCTGCGAAAGGCTTTCGCAGGAAATCCGCGTCCGATAACATCGGACACTGATTTCCTTTTAAAGCCTTCCGCAGTAAGTTCCTGTGCTGGGAATACAGGTGGGGCTCACTGGAATGTTTGGGAGAAATCCTCACCGTCCATCCATTTTTTGAGTTCATTTTAGGACATGAGCCTAAAAATGAACTGTATACGATGCTCAAGTGGGCTGAAAATGTGATAATTGAACGCCCACAATTAAAATATTCGTTGGGCCACAAATGTTTTAAATTTTGCTAATATTTGTGTTTTCAGTTCATCCCAGTGGGAATGACATTATTAATGGTATGGATGTCATGTAAACATTACTGGAATGACGTTATTAACAGTATGGATGTCATGTAAACATTACTGCCGAACCCAGGGAAGTTTCAACGGTAAGAATTTTCTTAACTATCTTTTCATTTAGTACGGCCCCACTGGAGTATTGGATACAGTTCAATTTTGGTCTAATCTCCTAAAATTAGCTCACAAAAAGGATGGACGGAGTAGATTTCTGAGAAACATCACGGTGGGCCCCACCTAGGATCCGAGCGCAGAAACTTCCTGCGAAAGGCTTTCGCAGGGAAACCGTGTCCGATCTTATCCATGCAGTTAACAGGAATGGATTGGCTACTCCCCTGACACCAGCCAATGGCTGATGGTCAGTGTTCTGTGGGCCCATCATGATGTATGTCTTTCATCCATGCCGTCCATCTATTCTTACAGATAATTTTACAATATGAGACCAGAAACAAGATACATCCCAATATCAAGTGGACCACATTATAGGAAACAGTGTTGAATGAGTGTCGACATTAAAAACATTTTGGTGGCCATAAAAGTTTTGGATCAAGCTGATTTTTGTTTTTTCTCTTCATCTGGGCCTGTATGACTAAATCAACAGATTGGATGTCAAATAAACAGTACAGTCGGCCTTAGGAGGATTTTAATGGTGAATATTCAATCACTATTGTTTTCATGTGGTGTAGACCACCTGAAATTCATATCCTTCTAATTTTTGGAATAAATACCTAAAATAATCTTTAAAAATGGATAAACGGAGTGGATGAAACACATACATCATAGTAGGGCCCACAGAGCACCGACCATCAGCCACGGGGGCTGGTGGCAGGGGAGTAGCCAATTTGTTTCTGCAGTTAACGGTCTCTGGTAATTAGAACGCGACGGACGAATGTGTCGGGTGCAGGTCTCCAAGTTATTGCGGTCCTGCGTACCACAGTTCCCTTTGCAGAATGGAAGAGAGGGGCGCGGATTAGGTACTACCCCTGCCTGTTCCAACCTCGGGACAGGCTGGGCTCCTGGGCTCCGGCTTGATGTATGGATTCCATCCACACCGTCCATCCACTTTTTCAAATGACTATATAATATAATCCCAAAAATAAGTCCAACGATCCAGGTGGACCACACATAAGGGATTAAATTCCTACCGTTGAAAAATTATCAAGGACAATAAAAGTTTTGGATTAAGATGATATTTGTTTGTTCACTTTATTCATGTGTATAAGACCATATCAACATGTTGGATGGAAAATAAATAACATGGTGGGCCCTAAGAAGATTTCAATGGTGGGCGTTCTTAGCACCGATTCTTCCAGTGGTGTGGTCCACTTGAGCTATAAATCTCCCTTATTTTTTGGTACTACAATCTAAAATGATATAGAAAAATGGATGGACGGTGTAAATAAAAGTCATACGTCAGGGTGGCACCTCGGTTTCACCTCTTCCTGTCCCGAGCTGGGAAAGGTGGGGGTGGTACCTAATCGGCGCCCATAAGGGAGAGAAAAATTAAAGAGAAATTTACAACTGTACGGCCATATATGGCCATTTACATTTTAAAGCCCACTTCTTTTTACCTCTAAAGAATAAGCCCCAGATGTACGGAAGGCTGGCCAAAGGTCGAGCTTTTTCCTTCAAGCGGATCGGTGGTGCCCGAAGACGAGCGCTGACACTCCTCGAACTCCGAGTTGCACGAACGGTTCAAAAGATATCAAAGTTACATGGCCCCACAGTTATGTATTTATTATATCCACAACGTTCATCCATATTTCGAAATCATTTCGGAGCATTATCAAAAACAAAATCATATCCAAAGATGAACTGGACCACACTACAAAGAGCAGCGGAAAAATTGATTTTCACCGTTAAAAATTTTGTAGGGCCCACTAAAACATTTATTTTCCATCCAATCTATTCATAAGGTCACAAAGAGCTGGATGAAGAGGAAAAACAAATTTAATGATGATCCAAAACTTCTGTGACCCCTAAAAGGGTTTCAATGATAGACCTTCAATCCTCCACAGCCTTTTACAGTGTGGTCCACTTGATAGCTAGATTTGTCTTATTTTTCGTCTCAAGCCTTAATACGAGTTCTCCAAATAGATGGACGGTTTGGATATAACACATACCTCATAATAGGATCCACAAAAAGCGGTGGGGATTACAACAAAATAAAATAAAATAATAATAAATTTAAAAAAACTAGGAATAAATGGCCAGGGGTTTTTTGTAGCTACGGATTATAACGTAGCCACAGCCGTAGCCCCTGCCATTTCGATATGTCCTTTTATATGTATAGAAGGTCTTTCGATGCGTCTTTCGATATGTATCGAAGGTCTTTCAATTAATCAAAGGTCCAGAACTGTCCAAGGAGTTTGCCTCAAAAATCCTGCAATTTTCAATACATATCGAAGAGTATTCGATATGTATCAAAGGTGATTTGACCAATAGTTAAGATTATAATCGTAGCCATAGCCTAGTCTATGCCGGTCTAGGATTTTATTTTATTTTATTTTATTTTTACATGGAAAACTTTATTTTACCTACAATTTTCTTTAGTACATATTTATATAAATATGTATATATAAGCATATAAATTTTTTCTCTTTTTTTTTTTTCATTTCTTTCTTTTTTCATTTAACAAGAATATCTTCTAAACCAAAATTAGTTACTTGACGTACCCTATATGATTTTGGGGTAGGAGAAGCTACTTTAGCCAACCAACCTGGATATTTTTCAAGATTTCATCTGGTCTATGGTCGAAAATCCATTTCATTCACTTTGCGGTAAATTTTAATCAGTTCGCGGTCAATTTCATTCATTTCATTTACTTGCGATCAATTCCATGCATTTCACGGTCAATCCCGGCGATTCCGTTTTGATTCACGGTCATTTTCATGCATTTCACGGTCAATTCCCTTCACTTCACGG
The DNA here is from genome assembly GCA_030180095.1 of Magnolia changhungtana. NCBI lineage: Eukaryota > Viridiplantae > Streptophyta > Magnoliopsida > Magnoliales > Magnoliaceae > Magnolia > Magnolia changhungtana. Next base: position 8,453,896 of record JASAUF010000552.1, on the reverse strand, counting down.
TCATTTCCATACATTTCACGGTCATTTCCCTACACTTCACCGTCATTTCTATGCATTTGACGGTAATCCCGACGATTCTGTTTTGATTCACGGTCATTTCCATCCATTTCACGGTCAATTTCCTTCACTTCACGATCATTTCCATGCATTTCACGGTCAATTCGCTTCACTTCACGGTCACTTCCATGCATTTCACGGTCAATCCCGGTGATTCCGTTTTGATTCATGGTCATTTTCATGCATTTCACGGTCGATTCCCTTCACTTCACGGTCATTTTCATGCATTTCATGGTCATTTCGCTGCACTTCACGGTCATTTCCATGTATTTCACGGTCAATCCCGACGATTCCGTTTTGATTCACGGTCATTTCCATGCATTTCACGGTCAATTCTCTTCACTTCACGGTCAATTCACTTCACTTCACGATCATTTCCATGCACTTCACGGTCAATCTTGGCGATTCCGTTTTGATTCACGGTCATTTCCATGCATATCACGGTCAATTCCCTTCACTTCACGGTCATTTCCATGCATTTCACGATCATTTCCCTACACTTCACGATCATTTCCATGCATTTCACGGTCAATCCCGGCGATTCCGTTTTGATTCACAGTCATTTCCATGCATTTCACGGTTAATTCCCTTCACTTTACGGTCAATTCCATGCATTTCACGGTCAATTTGCTTCACTTCATGGTCATTTTCATGGATTTCATGGTCAGTTCACTTCACTTCACGGTCATTTTCATACATTTCACGGTCAATCTCGGTGGTTCTGTTTTGATTCACGGTCATTTCCATGCATTTCACGGTCAATTTGCTTCACTTCACGGTCATTTCCATGCATTTCACGGTCAATCCCGGCGATTCCGTTTTGATTCACGGTCATTTCCATGCATTTCACGATCAATTCCCTTTACTTCACGGTCATTTTCATGCATTTCACGTCATTTCCCTTTACTTCACGGTAAATTTCATGCATTTTTATGCATTTCATGGTCATTTTCATGCATGGAATTGACCATGAAGTGAAGGGAATTGACCGTGAAATGCATGAAAATGACCATGAAATGAAACGGAATCGCCGAGATTGACTGTGAAATGTATGAAAATGACCATGAAGTGAAGGGAATTGACCGTGAAATGCATGGAAATGACCGTGAAGTGAAGCGAATTGACTGTGAAATGCATGGAAATGATCGTGAAGTGAAGGGAATTGACCGTGAAATGCATGGAAATGACCGTGAATCAAAACGGAATCACCGAGATTGACCGTGAAGTGCATGGAAATGACTGTGAAGTGAAGCGAATTGACCGTGAAATACATGGAAATGACTGTGAAGTGAAGAAAATTGACCGTGAAATGCATGGAAATGACCATGAAGTGTAGGGAAATGACCGTGAAATGCATGAAAATGACCGTGAAGTGAAGGGAATTGACCGTGAAATGCATGGAAATGACCGTGAATCAAAATGGAATCACCGGGATTGACCGTGAAATGCATGAAAATGATCGTGAAGTGAAGCGAATTAACCATGAAATGCATGAAAATGTCCGTGAAGTGAAGGGAATTGACCGTGAAATGCATGGAAATGACCGTGAATCAAAACAGAATCGTCGGGATTAACTGTGAAATGCATGGAAATGACCATGAAGTGTAGGGACATTGAGAAGGCCAAGCTATATGTTTAGAGGGGGGGAGGGGGGAGGAATAAGATTATGCCAAATTAAAAAATAATACCAGCAGAATTAAACAATAAGATAGCCAAGAAAAGGAAAGATAGCAATCCACGATACAGAATGTAAAGCAACCTTGAATTCTAATTGTTCTAAGGACAACCTTTCACCATAAAAACCAAGGGTTTATGGCAAGGACAACCTTACTAGAACAAATAGAGAAATAAAAACTCAAACTGTAGAGAAACAAAAAGGATTACACCATTCCCCATAATGCTTGAAATATAAATATTACAACATTCACATCCACACATACATCCCACAAACTTGAATAATAAAAGATATAGAAAATAAATCACACATCCACAAAACACAAAGAGTTATAGTGGTTCGCTTGTGTATTCACCAACTGTTAAACAACAGCCACACAGCTTGCTACTCTACTCCTAATATCCTCACACAGGGGATATTAGCGTTCACTATTAAAATAGGTTTTCCAGGTTTACCTAAAACCCTCACAATTGTGTCTTTTAAATCGGCTTATACAATCCAAAAACCCCACTCTGAGTTTTCTGGCTCACCTCAGATAACTAAAACAATGAGATTTTTCTGGCTTAATCTCAAAACAAACCAATACAATAAAAGATTTACTCAAATGTAAAATATCTGAATTTCTCCTTTTGTAGCAGCCCGGAAGAACCAAATCGGAGTAGAAGTTCGAATATAGAAGTTCAATGTCCACACTCACTTTGAAATGGTTATAGGTTCTAATTGATTTTAAATTAAACCAGTTGGGCTAGCTCTATTTGATTTTGATTCCAAAAAGTGGAATATCACAATTCCTCTTTCAAGTTAGATTGGAATGCTGAAACATAATCAAATATGAAAAGCTAACGAAAGAGAATATTAAATAAGCACAATGTAGCTTAAAAATAACACAAACTTATCTCTCAGAATGATGCCTCGATTTTACTTGAATTGGATATAAAACTCTGAAATTTGTATTTTATTTATAGTTGCAGAAATCGCATCTTCGACTGGTCCTGTGGACACTACGACTGGTCGAAGGTCGAACAAATTTTTGAATTTTGAGCGCGATTGGATAAAACTGTTCCACGACTGGTCGAAGGCTCTTCACGATCGGTCGTGAGCCCTCCACGACTGGTCGTGACCTTTCCACGACTGATCGTGAGGAACCAGAATTCATTGTTGTAGTTTGAGTCGTAGCTGCAGAACTGGTTGTGAACGAGTCGTGCACTGTTCATACGACCGGTCGAGCAGTCTCCAAGATTGATCTTAGATGAACAGAAAATTCTAAAAAATTGCAATCAACATAGGACTGGTTTAGAATTTCTTAGACTGGTCGAGCCAGTGCTAGGACTAGTCGAACAGAGTTCAGTACTAGTCTTAGAACAGTCTAAATACATGTAAAGAAATTCAATTTGAATTATGTATACAAAATGACCTACCCTAAGGTCAATCTAAGGTCAATCATACCTCGATAGTGATGTATGAACATTGAGACTTCGTTTCTTCAGATGATGGTTGACCTTTGAAGATTATGAAACTTGAGATTTCTATACTTGATGTAGCTTGAATTTGAGACCTTCTAAAGCTTGGATTTGAATTATACTTCATCTTGAGTTGTACTTTATATTGAGTTGTACTTTAGTCTTGAGTTGTACTTGAGTCTTGAACAAGACTTGTCTTTTGATGTAGCTCTTGAAAGACTCTGAACTTTAAAGCTTATAGGAGTGGACAATGTACTTGACCTTACATGTCTTGAATTAGAGCTTCATTCTCAACTTGAAGCATTGTGATGCAGTGCCTTGAACATAAATATATATATATATATATATATATATTCGTATGCTAAACAAGACACAGACTGTGTTTTTGGCACCACAAAATTTGACAAACAAAGGAGCAAGAAACCATAACACTTACAGAAATGACCGTGAAATGCATGAAAATGACCGTGAAGTAAAGGGAACTGATCGTGAAATACATGGAAATGACCGTGAATCAAAACGGAATGGTGCGAGATTGACCGTGAAATACATGGAAATGGCCGTGAAGTGTAGGGAAATGACCATGAAATTCATGGAAATGACCATGAAGTGAAGGGAATTGACCGTGAAATGCATGGAAATGACCGTGAATCAAAACGGAATCGTCGGGATTGACCGTGAAATGCATGGAAATAACCATGAAGTGAAGCGAATTGACCGTGAAATACATGGAAATGACCTTGAAGTGAAGGGAATTAACCGTGAAATGCATGAAAATGACTGAATCAAAACGAAATCACCGGGATTGACCGTGAAATGCATGAAAATGACCGTGAAGTGAAGCGAATTGACTGTGAAATGCATGGAAATAATCGTGAAATAAAGGGAATTGACCGTGAAATGCATGGAAATGACTGTGAAGTGTAGGGAAATAATCGTGAAATGCATGGAAATGACTCTGAAGTAAAGGGAATTGATCGTGAAATGCAAGGAAATGACCGTGAATCAAAAAGGAATCACCAGGATTGACTGTGAAGTGCATGGAAATGACCGTGAAGTGAAGCGAATTGACTGTGAAATGCATGGAAATGACCGTGAAGTGAAGAGAATTGATCGTGAAATGCATGGAAATGACTGTGAATTAAAACGGAATCGTCGGGAATCCCGGGATTGACCGTGAAATGCATGGAAATAACCGTGAAGTGTAGGAAAATGATCGTGAAATGCATGAAAATGACCATGAAGTGAAGGGAATTGACTGTGAAATGCATGGAAATGACCGTGAATCAAAATGGAATCGTCGGGAATGACTGTGAATTGCATGGAAATGACCGTGAAGTGAAGCGAATTAACTAAAATGCATGGAAATGACCGTGAAGTGAATTGACCGTGAAATGCATGGAAATGACTGTGAATCGAAACGGAATTGTCGGGATTGAGCGTGAAATGCATGGAAATGACTGTGAAATGCATGGAAATGATCGTGAAGTGAAGGGAATTGACCGTGAAATGTATGGAAATGACCGTGAATCAAAACAGAATCGCTGGGATTGACTGTGAAATGCATGGAATTGATCGTGAAGTAAATGAAATGAATGAAATTGATCGCGAACTGATTGAAATTGACCGCGAAGTGAATGAAATGTATTTTCGACCATAGACCTGATGGAATCTTTAAAAATAACCAGGTTGGTTGGTTAAAGTAGCTTCTTCTACCCTAAAATCATATAGGGTACGTCAAGTAACTAATTTTGGTTTAGAAGATATTCTTGTTAAATGAATAAAGAAAGAAATGAAAAAAAAAAGAAAAAAAATTTATATGCTTATATATACGTATTTATATAAATATGTATTAGAGAAAATTGTAGGTAGAATAAAGTTCTCCATGTAAATAAATAAATAAATAAAATCCATAAACTGGCACAGACTACAGTTATGGCTACGGTTATAATCCGTAGCTATTGGTTAAATCACCTTCGATACATATCAAATACTCTTCGATATGTATCGAAAATTGCAGGATTTTTTAGGCAAATGTGTTGGACAGTTCTGAACCTTTTTCGATTAATCGAAAGACCTTCGATACATATCGAAAGACATATCGAAAGGCCTTCGATAGATATAAAAGGACATCGAAATGGCAGGGGTTACGGCTATGGCTACGGTTATAATCCGTAGCTATAGAAAACCCCATAGCCATAAGTTCCTAGTTTTTATTTATTTATTATTATTTTATTTTATTTTTTGTTGTTGTAATCCCATTGCTTTTTGTGGGTCCTATTATGAGGTATGTGTTATATCCAAACCATCCATCTATTTGGCGAACTCGTATTAAGGCTTGAGACGAAAAATAAGACAGATCTAGCTATCAAGTGGACCACACTGTAAAAGGTTGTGGAAGATTGAACGTCTACCATTGAAACCCTTTTAGGGTTTCCAGAAGTTTTGGATCATTATGAAATTTGTTTTTCCTCTTCATCTAGGTCTTTATGACCTTATGAATAGATTGGATGGAAAATAAATGTTATGGTGGGCCCTACAAAATTTTTAACGGTGAAAATCAATTTTCCCGCTACTCTCTGTGGTGTGGTCCAGTTGATCTTTAGATATAATTTTTTTTTTTTTTGATAATGCTCCAAAATGATCTCGAAATATGAATGAATGTTGTGGATATAATAAATACATAACTGTGGGGCCCATGTAACTTTGATATCTTTTGAACCATTCGTACAACTTGTAGTTAGAGGTGGGCATGTTAGACCCGATCTAACCCAATCCGACCCAACTTGGTACCATTTAGAACAAAACCGACGGCCTAGATCGGCCCTGATCGAATCTGTCCATCCAGATTCGATCTTTTTTCGGGTCGGATTCAGATAGTGGTGTATCCGAACAGAACCGATCCGAAAACCCGGACTGAAAGGGTCCGAACCGACCCGACCCGACCCATGATGTAAATATCCCTCAAATCCTGTTTTACCACTCACGCATCTTTTGGCTTTTGTTTGGCGCCAAAAAACTCCGCCCAACTCTATTTCTCTATCTCTCTCTATCTCTCTCTATATCTGTCTCTCCCTCTATCTGTCTCTCCCTTTATGTTGAAGAAGGCAAGAAGAAGGCAAGCTAGATGTCTTGCAGTAGATTAAATCCCTCTCTTTCTGTCGTTGGGTCTTGGAGCTTCATGGGATTTCTCTGTTGGAGAGAGATATACATTGAGAGCCGTTGCCCGTTGGGTTTTATTTTCTCTGTTGAAGAGTGATTTACATTAAAACGGTTGGAGAGAGATATACACTGGGAAATGATGTATAGTTGTACGAAAGAGAGAAAGAGAGAGAGTAGTGGTAGTCATTGACTGAAGAATGGCCGACAACAGGCTCTCGTCTTTCGTCTTGTCGGTGAGACCCGGAAGTGTATTGGCTGGTGTAACATTAGCAAGTTTTGTGGGTCTAATTACAAGGTATGTGTTATATCCAAACCGTCCACCCATTTGGTAATATCGTATTAAGGCTTGAGACAAAAAATAAGATAGATCTAACCATTAAGTGGACCACACTATCGAAAGCAATGGGGGATTGAACGTCTACCATTGAAAACCTTTTTGGGTTCACAGAAGTTTTGGATCCATATGAAATTTGTTTTTTCTCTTCATTCAGGTATTCGTGACCTTATGAACAGATTGGATGGAAAATAAACGTTATGGTGGGCCCTACAAATTGTTTAACGGTGAAAATCATTATCTTTGCTGCTATTTATGGTGTGGTCCAGATGATCTTTGGATATGATCCATTTTTTTAGATAATGCTCTAAAATGATCTCTGAAAATAGATGAATGGTATAGATATACTAAATACATTACTGTGGGGCCATGTAACTTTGATCTCCTTTGAACCGTTCGTACAACTCGGAGCTCAAGGAGCGTCAGTGCTCGTCTTCGCACGACATGTGCCTGGGGCAGCTGTATAGCTGTAATGAGCTGGGATTGCATACTGAGTTCCTCAGTACACTTTTATCATACCGAGTTAAACTAAGTTGGGCCTACTACGAATGTATGTGGGTTATCCACACCGTCCATCCGTTATTATGTATCATTTTAGTGGTTGAGTACAAAATATAAGTATGCCCAAAGCTTAAGTGGAACACACCAAAGGAAACAAGGGGAGTAATGACTTCCACAGTTGAAACCTTGCTAGGGCCCAAAGTGATGTTTATTTGTCATCCAACATGTTCAAAAGATCACAAAGACATGGATGAAGGGAAAACACAAATATCAGCTTGATCCAAAACTTCTGTGGGTCTCAATAAATTTTCAACTGTAGAACTTCAATTCACACTGTTTCCCGTGGTGAGGTCCAACTGAGATTTGGATATATTTCATTTTTGGGCTCCAGCCATCAAATTATCTATTGAAATGGATGGACGGAGTAGATGAAATATGTAAATCATGGTGGACCTTATAGATCAGTATGCAATCCGCTTCCTAATGAGCTATAGACGAGTACGACACGTACTGTATAGCTGTCATGAGCTGGAGACAACAAGTACTTAATTAAATTAGAAACAGATTTTGTACGGAGTTATTTTATTGCACTGAGTAAACTATGTGGCCCGTCTTGAATTTTTTTTATTTTTTATTTTGTTTATCCACACTGTTCATCAGTTTTTTTTAGATCATTTTAGTGATAGATGCCAAATTTTAAGTATATCTACTAATCAAGTAGATCACACCATGAGAAATAGTGGGAATAATGATTTCCACGCCGTTGGAAAAACGGACAATCCTAACCTCGCTCAATCTGATCCGACTTTGTTTTCCTGACCGAGTCGGACTTGGATTGGCTCAGGCCATGAGGGAATCGGGTCAGTTTGAGGCAAATGACCTGGACTCAGTTTCGGATCGGATTGAGTTCGGGTCAGGCCTTTCATATTTCGGTCAAAGTCAAGTTAGACCCAATCTGGTCCGACTCGGTCCGATGCCCAGCTCTACTCGGAGTTCGAGGAGCGTTAGTGGCCGATCCTCTTGCGGAAGGAAAAGCAGGGGCATTTTCGACCTTTGGCAAGCCGTCCTTACGTATGGGGCTTATTTTTGAAAGGTAAAAAGAGGTGGGCATACAAATGTAAATGGGCCATAAATGGGTCGTACAGTTGAAAATTTCTCAAAATTAAAAGGAGAAATGATTGGACACAGCGTCTGAATCGTAAGTAACGATTCATCCATTATTCTTCCACTAACGCGTCAAATATTTCGAATATCAAATCCATAGAAAATGTGTGACAAACCATTATGATCACACAATACAAAAAACATACTGATCCATTGGTGGAGTCGGCCACACCGAACACTAATTCATACCAACGGATGAAAATTTATAGTAATATTTCATTTCTCTATATTTGTTGGTACGTTTGAATTTCTTCTCACTTGATCATCATAATGTGGCCCACCGTTTTTATGGGTAGGATGTTATCTATATATGACATGTTGGCAGGAAAGAAACGATGTCTCATGACTTATGACACACCTGCTGTGTCTGAAAAAAAAACAAAAAAGAGAGAGTAAAGAACCTGGAGCGTCCTCGGTTGGAGCCAAAGCTTCTCTATTTTGAAACCCCAACACAGTCTCTCTCTGCTACGAGTAATGGTGAAAGGTAATTTTCTCATCTTCTTCTCAAAAGTGGTTTTCTTTGACTGCTGCAATCTGTTAATCCATGCATTGCTTTGATTCTAAATACCCCTTTCTATACATTTCTTGAATATCCATTGTACTCTACCTCTCTCTCTATCTCTTGTTAGTGGTGATGCTTTGAGGTGTTTAATTATACAGAAATGCTGCATTTTCTTGAAATCCAGGTGGGTTTTCGTTAGTTCTTTCTCTTCTGTCATGGGTAATTTTGTGTGTGTTTTTTTTATAAGATTTATTTGACTAAGGTATGATGTCGGTGAGATGAAATTTGATTATTTTATGCTGCATTCTTTTTTGGAATTCAGGTGGGCTTTTGTTAATTCATTCTCTTCTGTTGTGGATAATTTTCGTGGGTTTTTGATAGGATTTATTTGACTAAGATATGATGTTGGTGAGATGAGGTTTGATTGTTTTGGGGTTCTGATTATTTTTTAAAGGTCGAAACTTGCATTTGGGATTTTTATTTATTTATTTATTTATAAAAATTATATATAATTTATTTGGATGGATCGCATTATGGACCAAGCTGAAGCCTGGCCAACCCATTTACTTTCGGGCCTGAAATTAGGCCTTGTTCTGGCTTCTCGGCTTGAAATTCAGGGCCTGACTCCAGAATGTGATAGCCATAAATGGGCCTTTACTTGGGCTGGGACCATGCCTAGATAGAGAATTTTTTGAAACCTTAGACGACAGGCTTGATGTGCCGCCCAAGCTTCACATGTTTAATGCTAGAGGAGAGCTGTGGATAGGCTTTTGGTTGGATTTTCTTTTTAATCATCTGTCCACATTATGATTGGCTAGGATTTGTTTATGGAGTGGATTGATGGTCCATCACGAAACTATGTTGGGGTCCATCAAGTGAAATGATCTAGATCGATGAAAGGTGGACCCTGCCCATTGGAGCACTGGCCTGGACGGAAATATTGGTAATTTGGACTGAGCATTTTGTATGTTCTTGTTCAACACAAATGTCTATTGTTTGATAAGATTTGATATTAGTTCAATTGTTAACTCCATTGCAAGAACATGCACCCAAATATGGCCTAATCAGCACAGGCATGCTCCTGATGGGCCTAGTGGTCCACTATGCATTGCCGATTGCGAATGCGCCTTTCATTGAAGGCCAGCTGTTAGGATTTAGTGTTGTCATCAATTGGTATCTTCCTCTTCCTTTGGCTATAGGGCTTTTGGGGGCAGGATGAGAGGCGACTTCGAAGAAGAAGATGATTAAGGGGAAGTTACGAGTGATAAGTGGGTGCATGGGAGACAGGGTTGATGGTGATAGGCTTTTTCTTCACATCCTCTTTGCCAAGAGTAATATCACCATCATCCACCATTTTCTAGATGAGATTCTTGAGAATGTAATAGTCCTCTATCATATGGTATCGGTAGAATTTTGGGTCCTTTGTCTTGTTGGCTTTGTCTAGGTGATATTACTTGGGTAAAGTGATGGTGCCTTGGGGACCAATCGTTCGAAGATAGGTATGAGGTCTACCATTGGAAATGTGTACTCTTTCTGAGGTTGATCATGCCTCTATCTCTTATCCGCGTTGGCCGCCTTCGTGTCTTTTTTGTCATTGCCCGTTGGCCTTGGCCTTAACATTTACCTTGATGGGCTTCTTCTTCTCGTCGACGACGTTAACGGCAGGAACCTTGTTCAGTCATGTTTAAGACTCTCTTGCCATGGGATAGTGTCTTGTTGGAGGACCTACTTGACATTATATGCCCCTGTGGCCAACTCCTGGAAGGCAATGTTGTCATAATCATTATCGTATCATAAATCGTAATTGGGCCTGAATCGTTTCGTATCATGAATCGTAAGATTTTTTCAAATTTTCATAAAAATATCATAAAAAATACAAAAATTAAATAAGATATGAATGACTTATTTTCTCATGAATATGCATAAAAAATCTAACTATGACATTAATCTTGTGATCAATTGTATACTATGTATAAATGTATCGTTGTGTTGTGTCATGTCATCATCAAGTTCAGAAAATAACCCTTTGCCCAACCCATGTACATGTAAATTTTTTTGTACGATTTAAAAAATAAAAGTTACCCCATCCCCACTTACATATATAACATATTCACTCGTTTCTATAAATAAAAAAGAAAACAAAAAGTCCAAATAAATCTATTCTTGGTTGGCCATGGTGCCATCATCATCATGACATCATCATCTTCATCATCAATGATACCAACATCATCAACATCGTCTTCATCTTCAAAATTTGATGTTAAAATAAACTTCTCTTCCTCCTCTTCTCCCACTTTAGCTTTTTTCCTTTGCTTTAATTGTAATTGCTAGTTTTTCAGGACCTACAAAATAGTTTATGAATTATGCTTATTGTTTTAACATAACTAAATGGAAGTGAAACTATTAATTATAAGACTACAAGACCAAATAACAAGTCTATAACATGCAAACATACCACGTCGCTCATCTTTTTGTGAGGTAGAGCTGCCTACACTTTACACATTTTTCTAATCCTTCGGCAACACATTCACTCATGCCCATCTAGGTATTATCTGTAGGAAGGACAAGATCCCCTTCTCGATGATCCACTCATTATTGGATTCCATATTCGATAAGCAGATATGATCAAGCCTTTGGGTTTTCTCTCTCTTTGCATGACGGACTTTGAGCTGAAGATTGTATTTTACGAAAACCAGAGAGTGCAATCTCTGTTGCTTGGTCTATTTGGCCTTTTCAAATGCAGCTGCAATGAATGTAGAATTTCATAAGGACCAATAGCACTGCATGTGAATTCATAAGATAGCTAATGAATTCAATAATTTCTCACCTGTTCAAAAGTGCTTCAGTTGCACTCGTAACCAGTAGCACTACATGTCAGACTCAAAATACGGATAGCCAACATTTGTAATTCTAGGCACTCTTCTCTGTAACTCTCCCACCGTAAACCTATAAATCAATCATATATAAATAATATAAAGATTAAATAATTACATAATAAACTAAATAACCTAAAAGAAACTAAAAACCAAAACATGCTTTTATGATTTTACTACTTAAAGAAGTCAAACAAACAAAATAATTGAAAAATTACCTGGTTGCTTCGTTGTTCTTGTTAATTTTGCAGTTTCTCTTCCAAACAAACCATGGGACCTTTTAAACTTGTCTATCTATTCACCAATGATGATCCTTGCCTTGAATCCGAGATCATTCTGTCAATACAGTCATATAGCCTAGTTTTGATTTCTAAATATGAATGAAAACTCTCATTATACTAAAATCTCAGATTTAAAAAGTAAGTTGCCGCATGTAAGGGCCTATGTAGTTGAAGATCCCACTGCTGATCTATGATTTCCCATTTAGCTGAATACCTTTTTTAACCTCTCTCAAATTCTTTGTGATCATTTCTTTTACTCGATAAATTGCTTCATAAATATATCTCATGGCTAGCCTCTCATCTAAATCAACTAGCTGTAGAACTTTAACCAATGGGAGAGTAGTCTTTAAGCAAAACTTGATAGATGACAAAAAATCTACATTGGCTAACACTATATCTTTAACATGTTTCCGCTTTATGCTCTTGGAGAAATTGCCACCGTCCCATTCCTTTGAGGTAAACATCGACTTCAAGCCAATTCTATTCTCATGGATGCTTTTCAATGTCAAGTAAGATGTAGTAAATCGTGATACAGCCAGTCTTATCTTGTCAACTCTTCCTTTGTATGCTTTGTTATTAAGTTCAAGACCTACGATTCTTGTAAATGTAGATAGTTATAGCCCCTATCTTCGCCGCAGTCTCAAAATGAACCTGCAACTTTCCAATATTTGCATGAATAAAATGGGCTGCGCATGGAGACCAAAACAAATTGTTTCTCTTCTTCATTAACATTTGACCTATTTTGACATAAGTGGATGTGCTGTTCGTAATGACTTGGAGTACATTATCTTCACCCACCCCTCATCAATAATGGACTAAAGTAAATCTAACAAATTGTTTTCATTCTTTGAAATACCGAATGTATCAACGGATAAAAAAAAAACATACCACGCGGACCATTAACCAAATTTTTTGTAATAGATTGATTCAGTCTATCAGTCTACCCATTTGACATTATCGTGCATCCATTCTTGGCACATTTCTTCTTGTAAACTAAAATGGACTTCTCGATTGACTCAACCTCCAATTTCAAATGTTTGTTTTTTTACTTCATTATGTGATGAAAGCTTCAATCTTGGTCAAAATGCAGCAACTACTTCCATTATAGGTGCGAAGAAGGGGTTGTTTAGAAGATTAAAAGGTAGAGGCAGCTGCATATTAGAAACAAGAAATAGAAAGGCATACACCATCTCTATCCCCTTTCTTTCAATTTTTGTTTAGAGCAGCTTGTTGCTTTTCTTTCATCTCACTCTTTCTTCTGACTAATTCATCCATAGTCCTGTTCCTTTTTCCTCCACCCAATTCCTCGACATCATCTATTATCGGAACTCTTCCAATGATGTATTTCTGTTATTCTTGTTGCTTCTTTTCATTCGTATTACCATCCAACAACTTGAGTTTATCTGTGACATCATCGCCCAACACGCTGTTACATTCTTCGTGGTTTGGACAAGGTGATGTTTCATTCGAAACACACTTCTTAGGGTGTGTTTGGATTAGCAATTACAACAATAATGTGATGTAATGTGTGGTAAAAAAGTAATGATTATCATTACTACTGTAGTCTAAAGGCAAAAAGTAGTGACTGTATGCAATACCAGTCTTGCATCTCTACTTTCCACATGTAAAGTAATTTCGCTGGTTAGATACACTTGGATGTAATTCCATCAATATGTGTTATATCCTCACGTCCATCCATTTTGCAAAATCATTTTAAGGTGTGTCCCCAAAAATGAGCTTAATCCAACACCTCTATGGACCCTAAGAAGTTTTCAATGGTAGGCGTTCAATCCCCATGCTAGCTATGGTGTGGGCCATGTCTTCTTTGGACCTACCCATCCCATTAAATGATCACACAAGGGGGATGGACGGTGTGGATATAACACATACATCATGATGGGGCCTATGAAAGTATGCCATGCCAACACACCTCTGCCAATCCGTGTCATGCGACATTCCAAAGGATTACTGTGATTTGATAACAAGCAATATCCAATCAAAGGTAAAGAGTAATGATGTGAGTTTTACACCACATTACTATGGTAGTTCATTATGCAAACATGTCCTTAATAAACCTTTTTTATTTTTATTTTTAGGTGAAGGTTATTTGTTCTCATCCATCTTCAAACAATAATCCCATGTGGGGTCGTTATCCTTGGACTTCGACTTCTTTCCCATCTCCAAGACTTCAATAAGAATCAATACCCAACCCTACCTATTAAGAAAAAACAACTATTTAGGCTAAAGTAAATATATAAAATTATAAATCATTAAGGAAATGACAAGAATCTTGAAGTAAATGAAAAACAATGGAAAAACACATCAAACAATGCATATTTTCCCCGGAAGAAAGAAAAAAAAGAAAAAAGATATCAAGGAAGTATTTTATATTTATTCATGCCTATTTTGATGTAGAAATCCAATGAAACAAGCGGTGTTCGATTCCGTTGATCAATGGAAAAGATATGAGAATTTCTTTTCCTTAAGTTTTTTAGGCCTCACAATCACCGAAACTCTTCACTCTCTCTCAAAAGAATAAAAAGATGTGATATTCTAATGTGGGTGGGCCATAAAGGGGTTTAAAAACAGAAGCCCTAAATTTTTTTGCACAAAACAGCAAAAAAAGAAAAAAGAAAAGAAATAAATCCAATTTTTTATCGGAAATTTCTGGTTATTTGTGCATGCTATCGAATCATATAATTCATAGTGAATCTTACGATTCATGATTTAATTGTATGATTTGACTATGAATCGTACAATTCAATCCTCTTTGCGATTTGTATGTGCAATTCAGATCATACATATGTACAATTTATGTGATCGTACAATTTTGACTACATTGCTGGAATTTGGCAATAGTCAAGCTTGCCAGCCCGTAGGAAATGTCTCATGACATATTATGTTGGCAAAGCTTGACTTGCTGTGACTTGGATGGGAGATGATGATAGGGGAGACTAAAGGCCCTCCATCAAATGTTAAACTGTTGGGTTGTCTAGTTCCATCGATGCTTGGAAATGGAAAGGGCATTTTTTAGGAAATAAGAGGAATATGGAAACAGCGTTTCCAAGAAATTTACAAAAACAAACAATGGAAACGTCATTTCAATGGAAATACATTTCCTCAATTTATATTTCAACAAATCTAAACAAGCCCTAAAGGAAATGTTGGATACAGTTGCCAAGACAACCCAACATGATGACTTGGCTCGTGTCTACCAGCTTCACCTTGAAAATAGAAACATGCACCATGTAAAATCTTTGTTGAAGAGTGTTTTGCTTCGATGGAACAAAAAATAGGAAGAATTGGATGATTATCTGCTCCTTAATCTTACTAGTACCAGTGAACATACGAAAAAACAGACAGAACAATGGAGGATTTTTGAGTTTCTGGCAGAGCTTCATCTTGACTTTGTGTTGCAATGGTGCGAGTTCGTGGAAGGAGTCACTACCCTCGCTAGAGTTGGCTTATAACTATATTCAAGGAAAGGCCAGTAGAAGAGCTACGAAGTCAGAATGGTGCAACATTTTACGAGAAGTTAGCTGCAAATTCTAGACCATCAAGACAAGTAGTTATGGGAAAGCATCAGGTTGGGAACAAAAATGTCAAGCAATCGAGAGAAATTAATTGACATGTACTCATTTTGGAAAAAAAGAGGCATCTAAAGGAATGTTATTGGAATTTACATCCCTACCTGTGTCAAAAGCCAAAAGGTGTTGCTGCTAATACAATTGTAATTATGGCGGATTTTTCTCCAACTTCTAATAATTCAGCACCAGACCCACGGGAGTGGCTGCCCTCAAATCATCCTTGCATTCATCTCGATATTTGAGTACTTCTATGGAGCAACTGGGTATCTTTGTCACTACCAATCATGTTCATGCTTCTCAGTCCCGTTCTTCAACATCCTAGATCATAATGATTCAAGTGCTTTGAATCATATGATGGGTAAAAAAGAGAGTTTTTGATGCAGGACATGAAATGTAAATATGATATGCAAGATTTCAGGCTTAGATCATACCATTCAGAAACAATTACACAAATTCCACATCCCACATGAAAATCCAAACGTTCAATTAAAGGGGAATTTATCTTTGGTCCGAGCCTACACATGATAGGGCTGGATCAATAAAAATTATGAAGCAAACGATACTCAAAGATAAGAAATATTCCTTCACACATACATAGTAATCAGTCCCTAATCTAAGGGATTCACCAGTTTCAAATCAAGGAACCTTAGGGAAAGAAAATGGGCATATAAGTTAGGGAAAACGTAATCTAGGGCTAGGTTTCATGAAAAAAAAAAGGCTATGAGAGGATAAAAGAGGATAAAAACCTGAACCAAAAGACGATCCCGCGTATGAATAGTGGGCTTGGGGCGCTCCGTCGAAGTTTCAACTCGCCTCGGTGAAATCTGGAAACCTGTTTGTAATGAAGAACTCCGATGCAACGGAAGACGAATTCGAAGTATGGATGGTGGGGAAGATGAAAAAAAAAGATGATGGGGATGGGGATGAATCGGGGTCGATGTGGCTTCGCACCACGGTAGTTAGCCCTTCGAAAAGGGAGGGCTTCGCACCCGCTTTTGAGTTCTTCCACAACTCACGAAGAGAGCAGAAAACTAAAGCAGGAATTTTTATTAAACTTCAATGAATCAAAAGAACTACAAGGGGTGCCTATTTATAGGGAGAGCCCTATACCAAAAAACTCGCACCATGTGCGACACCTATTACTTGGCGATGAAGTAAACTAAAATAAAAACCAAACACAGAAATCTAAAGCGTTCACAATGTTCTAAATAATAACAATAAGCAAAACCTAAAAAATGAAATCAATCCGACGAGTGGGCCACGATCATGAGATCCCATGATGGGCTTTTCTTGACTATCGGGCCCACTTTTCTGAACCAAAACTTGTCTTCTAGCTAGGAGGCCCTCCCCGGACGTCGTCATCGAGCCAGATCGATGATGGGATCCTCCTTCTGCGTACATACGTGCGTAGGGGTGGTGGTGTGCGGCCGTGCGCGTGCACGATGTCCTCATCAGTTTTGCTTCTTATTCTCTTATTTCTGTTTTGTGAGTGGACTAGCTTGATTTTTGGGTACAAGCATTTGTTGCTTTGATCCCAAAACATATGCCACATTTGCCCAAGGGATGTGTGGAGATGGGCTCTCTTATGAACAACGTGGACCCAACAAACCTCTAGGTAATGCCAGAGTATCAAATTCCTCTTTTACCAAGAGAAAATTTTGATGTTCTGGTATAGTGGATGATACAGTAACACAGGTGCTTAAAAATTGTATGTGGCTTGGTTGTGATTCAAATTAAGCCGTCCAAGTAGTTGGCCCACTTAGATGGTTTATCAGACAATAACCTCCCCAAAATGATGCCTTAAGTAGTTGGATCGGCAAACATCTAATGGAAGGTCCCAATCAAAACACCCCTTTTTAACTAAACTGGCGACTTGCCTGAATCACCTTGCATGTCTGGATTCGCCTTGAGTTGGACCAAGTTAGATTGAGTCAAGGGTGACTTGGGGGTTTTTATTGTATGGGGGTGCGACCCAAACCAATTCTGACCAAAACTGATGCCACTCAGTTGAAACGATGTTATATTAAACCACAGTCTCTTCGATCACTTTTCCAAATATAATTGTCAGTGATGTGAACTTCCAATGTGAAACATGCCAGTTATCAAACATGTTAGAACATTTTATCCATTTAGTAATGATAAAAGTTTTTGTTGTTGTTCCCTTATGCACTCAAATGTGTTGGTCTTGCCTAATGTATTTGGGTATATATATTTCGTATCTTTCATTTATGTTTGTTCTTGCGTTACATGGATTCATCTTATGAAATGCAAAGATGAAGGGACATTCATTGTAAAAAGGTTTAAACAAAATGACTCAAACACAATTTGGTGCAAAGTTAAAGGTTTTTAGGTTCGACAATACTCAAAATTTATTATACCATATTTACAAAGTTACTTTGTAGAAAATGGTATATAATGTCAAACATCTTGTTGTTATATACATCAACAAAATGGGTTGGCTGAGAGAAAAAAAACTGTTATTGAGGTTACTAGGTGCATCATGTTGGGTATGAAGGTTCCTAAAATGTATATTGGGATGAAGAAATTTTAAGTGATGGTTATGTGATTGATAGCATGCCAACGCCCATTCTTGATGGCAAATGTCCTCTAAAGTCCTAGAACTTGTCTTACCATTATTTTCTCTTCATCCTGAGGTGTTTGGACATGTCTGTTTTGTAGTCCTGGAACCATCTGAACACAATTTAGGCCCACAATCTATGAAATATATTCTCTCAGGATATGCTCATTCTGGAAACGAAGGATACATGTGTTATTGTTTTGTGACGAGGATGGTTCAAAGACGTTACCTTTGAAAATGCACTGTATTCCTCTTCTGTTATAAGATTTCTTCAAATGATCCCGTGGATGTTTCTTTTCCTCTACCTATGGTTGTTGATTACCAGGTTCTATTCAGGAGAAGTTCCATACAGTTGAATGAGTTGAAGCTTTATACTTGAAGAAAGGAAAGAGATATGACATCTGGTACATTAATTGCTGACTTACAACTTTCATCCTCAACTTCTCCATACTAGTGGGTGGCTAGATACGTTTAAAGGATCTTCCCATTGCTCTGCACAAAAAAAAAAAGGTCGTGCATTTGTCTCTCTTTTAGTAACTTTGTGTCTTATTGGTTTATCTCACCTTTGCTTTGTGCATATATTTATTATCTTTTGATTACCGCAATTCTTAATAAGGTCGCTGATGCCCTTGCTAATCCTAGACAGAAAGTGGTCATTCTAGGAGAGATGTTTGCATCAGAGAAATAGGGAACTTGGGATCTAATTGAATTGCCAAAAGGAAAACATGTTGTAGGGTTGGGAAATGTGTTTTAACTCTAAAACACAGGCCTGATGGTTTTA
Organism: Magnolia changhungtana; assembly: GCA_030180095.1. Classification (NCBI taxonomy): domain Eukaryota; kingdom Viridiplantae; phylum Streptophyta; class Magnoliopsida; order Magnoliales; family Magnoliaceae; genus Magnolia; species Magnolia changhungtana. Next base: position 8,434,941 of record JASAUF010000552.1, on the reverse strand, counting down.
TAAAGAGATATGAGGTTCACTTGGTTGTTAAAGGGTTTACCTGCTAGTACGGGTTGATTTTAGGAGACATTTGCTCCACCGGTGAAACTGAGTTTTCTACAAGTTATTTTTGTTGTTGCTAGTTAGAAGTGGCCTCTTCATCAACTCGATATTAGACTGCATTTCTCCATGGTGATCTTCAGGATGAATTTATAGGGCCATACCTTTTGGCGTTGGTCCGAAGTGGGAGGGTAAAGTTTGTAGGGGGCAATTTATTGATTGTAGAGCATGGTTTAAAAATTCAGCAATCCCATATCTCAATTTGGCTTCCACTGTAGTATATTTGACCATTCAGTGTTTATTAAAAGGAGCAAGGGTGCCATCTGTGTTGGTTGTGTATGTCAGATTGTCAATGGCATAGTTCTTATAGGTAACAACTATGATGAGATTCTAAGATGCTTTGTTAGGATTTAAGTTGCTAGTTCTAGACATGGAATGGCATATTCATTTATCAAAGTAAATACATGCTTGATCTCCTTGCTGAATATGGTGCATGACCTACATAATCTCCTATTGAAGTCGATGACCTTCTTTACGAGGAGATCAAAATTGCTTGGTGATCCAGATAATTATTGGAGGCTTGTGGGGAGACTAATTTAGTCGACTATTACAAGGCTAGATATTGCTTATGTGGTTAGTGTGGTTAGTTCGTTTATGCACACTTCTCATGCTCATCATATTGAGGTTGATATCGTTATCTTTTGAACCTAAAGTCAAGAAAGACTTGTTGTACTCCAATAATGGTCATTCGAACATCAATGGTTATTACGGTGCTGATTGGGTGCAATCATGTAATGATATGATATCTATAAGTAGCTAATGCACTATTGTAGGAAGGAGATATTTTAATTGGGGAAGGCAAGAAGCAAACTATAGTTGTAATATAGGGGCATTTTCACACTGGGCTCAAGTGGGATGTCTTGTGTGAAGCGGGGGGCACACTCGGGGTGGGTGGCCCGTGTGAGGTGGGACCCATGTAAAGTGGGGCCCATAAGGGGGGTTCGGTTGAGGGCCTGACCTGGGTTATGAGATAAAGGGATTGATTTGCCACGCTATACCAGTTCGAGCTTTTAGATCAAGTGGTTAGTTGTCTTATGTCAAAAGTGGTATCAGAGTAGGTCTCGTGTTCGAGACTCCTCATCAGGGGTAATTAATGCATGAGCATTTTCACACCGGGCTTGAGTGGGGTGGCCTGTTGATGAGGACATCGTGCACACGCACGGCCGCACACCACCACCCCTACACACGTATGTACGCAGAAGGAGGATCCCATCATCGATCTGGCTCGATGACGACGTTCAGGGAGGGTCTCCTAGCTAGAAGACAAGTTTTGGTTCAGAAAAGTGGGCCCGATAGTTAAGAAAAGCCCATCATGGGATCTCATGATCGTGGCCCACTCGTCGGATTGATTTCATTTTTTAGGTTTTGCTTATTGTTATTATTTAGAACATTGTGAACGCTTTAGATTTCTATGTTTGGTTTTTATTTTGGTTTACTTCATCGCCAAGTAATAGGTGTCGCACATGGTGCGAGTTTTTGGGTATAGGGCTCTCCCTATAAATAGGCACTCATTGTAGTTCTTTTGATTCATTGAAGTTTAATAAAAATTCCTGCTTTAGTTTTCTGCTCTCTTCGTGAGTTGTGGAAGAACTCAAAAGTGGGTGCGAAGCCCTCCCTTTTCGAAGGGCTAACTACTGCGTGGTGCGAAGCCACATCGACCCCGATTCATCCCCATCCCCATCATCTTCTTTTTCATCTTCCCCCACCATTCATACTTGGTCGTCCTTCCATTTGCATCGGAGTTCTTCATTACAACAGGTTTCAGATTTCAGCCGTGGCGAGTTGAAACTTCGACGGAGCGCCCCAAGCCCACTATCCATACGCGGGATCGTCTTTTGGTTCAGGTTTTTATCCTCTTTTATCCTCTCATAGCCTTTTTTTATGAAACCTAGCCCTAGATTATGTTTTCCCTAACTTATATGCCCCTTTTATTTCCCTAAGGTTCCTTGATTTGAAACTGGTGAATCCCTTGGATTAGGGACTGATTACTATGTATGTGTGAAGAAATATTTCTTATCTTTGAGTATCGTTTGCTTTATAATTTTTATTGATCCACCTATCATGTGTAGGCCTGGACCAAAGATAAATTCCCTTTAATTGAACGTTTGGATTTTCATGTGGGATGTGGAATTTGTGTAATTGTTTACGAATGGTATGATCTAAGCTTTGAAATCTTGCATATCATATTTACATTTCATGTCTGCATCAAATTTGGTATCGAGCTTAGGGTTCTTATAGAAATTCACCACATATTTAGGGTTTAGTTTATTCGAAATCATCATGCATTCATCCATCATATATAGCTGAATTTTAGTAGCGGTGTGTTATCGCCTTCATATAGAGTCTCATAGGGTCATTTAGTTTTTTTTTTTTGATGCATATAGTTGCCATAGCGGTCTTTAGGTTGAGTTAGCTTTGTGTATGCCCACACGAACAGGGTCGCGGTTTTGGTTTGCACCCTACTCTAAACATGGAGCAACTACAGAATCAATGGCCAAGTTAACCCAAAGTTTGAGTCTATGTTTAAGCGCTTGGAACAACGCATGGATCAACGCCTTAACCAATTTGATGATCGCGTTACTCAAATAGAGGCCTCCTCAGGGCAAACCCCACCATTGGGGAAGATGCCCATTCTCAAGCGGTGGTCAGGAGATTAGACAAAGGAATGGAGGTGGCCAAGGAGTTGGTCATGGGCGCGCACCTGTGCACCCGCCCCGTGAGGGATATCATGACCAATATGACCCAGATGCGCAACTCCTCAAGGGAGTTAGAGTAGATGCCCCTACTTTTGATGGCCACTTAGACCCTAAAGCTTTTTTAGATTGGTTGGCAGATATGGACCACTATTTTGAGTGGTATGATATGTCGGATGCTCGACGAGTCCGATTCGCCAAGATGAAGCTTGTGGGTCAAGCAAAGAGGTTTTGGGCGACGGTTGAGCGAAAGAAAGAAAGAACGAGGGAACTCTCAATAGTCCATTGGGGCGAAATGAAAGAAACACTTAAAGAGAAGTACCTCCCTTTTTCTTATCGCCTGCGGTTGATTGAGGAGTGGCAATCTCTTCGACAGGGTTCCATGAGTGTTGCTGACTATATTGAGAAATTCGAAGAGTACTTGACTCGTTGTGAGGTTGATGAGGACCCTGTACTCACCCTTGCTCGTTTTAAAACGGGCCTCCGTCCTGACATTAGGAGAGAATTGCTCGCCAAAGACATAGACACTATCGAACAGTTGTACCAAGTAGTGTTAGATGTTGAGCAATACCTTAAAGCATCGTGGGAAGGCGGTTTGACTTTCGCGAATCCGGTACTTAAGGCCAACCCCTCTGGGGCTAGACTGGCTACACAGGATTCCAAAACAAACCTTCCCCTAATGTTCACCAGCCTAAGGATGATAAGGGTAAAGAGATTGTCGGGTCTAATTCACGTGGAAGTGGGGCCACTTGTAGGTGTTTTAGGTGTCGGGGTTTGGTCATTTTGCTCACCAGTGCGGCACCAGAGAGGGCACCAAAGTACTCCTTTATTGATGGGCAAGTAGAAGTAGTGCCCCAGAGAGTGATAGTGAGGAGGAATATGAGCCAGTCGGAACCCCTAGTGATGAGGAAGAGGGAGCACAACGGTCCGTGACCCTCGCGGTGTGCGTTGCGCCACGGCTCAAGCCAAGAACACTGATGGTAGCGCCGCGCAACACGATCTTCTACACTTATGCGAAATGTGGGGAAAAGAACTGTAAGATGATCGTGGATAGTGGTAGTTGTGCCAACGTGGCATCGACTAGCACTGTGAGTCGTTTGGGCTTGAAGCTGGAAGCCCATCCTCAGCCCTATAGAGTCTCCTGGGTTGATGAGACATCCATTCCAGTCTCGCACCGCTGTCTTGTCCCTATTCAGTTCAGATCTTATAAGGACACAATTTGGTGTGATGTTGTTCCTATGGATGTGGGCCATATCATTCTGGGTAGGCCGTGGCTCTATGACAGAGATGTTACCATATTTGGTCGTTCAAATGTGTGTACATTCTGGTTTGAGGGCAAGAAGGTCAAGTTAAATCCTCTACCACCCAAGAATACAACTGGAAAAGAGTTCACCACACAGAGTAGTGTGAGCGGCCCAAAAGAAGTGAAGGAGTCGAAGTCCAAGTCCAAACCGCTCCATATTTTGAATGCCAAAGACTTTGAGCGTGAAACGGAGGTAGACTCGATGATATACGCCCTTGTGGCTAGGGAGAGTGTACCAGAGACTAGCGTAGAGTTACCCACTGAGGCCATTCAGGTAGTACATGAGTTTCGTGATGTCTTTCCTGATGATTTACCGAATGAGCTTCCCCCTATGAGGGATATACAACATGCCATTGATTTAATCCATAGGGCAACTCTACCAAACCTCCCGCATTACTGAGAATGAACCCGAAGGAGCACGCCGAGTTGAAGAGGCGATTGATGAACTCCTGAGAAGGGTTTCATTCGAGAGAGCATGAGTCCGTGTGTCGTGCCCGCCCTTCTTACACCTAAGAAGGATGGCACATGGAGGATGTGTGTTGATAGTAGGGCCATCAACAAAATCACAATCAAGTATCGATTTCCCATACCGCGTCTTGATGACATGCTAGATATGATGGCCAATGCTACTATCTTCTCAAAAATTGACCTCAAAAGTGGGTATCACCAAATCCGTATACGCCCTGGTGATGAGTAGAAGACGGCCTTCAAGACGAAGGATGGGCTATATGAGTGGCTAGTTATGCCTTTTGGGTTAACTAATGCCCCAAGCACTTTCATGCGTGTGATGACCCAAGTGTTGAGACCCTTCATGGGGAAGTTCCTAGTTGTATACTTTGATGATATCTTGATTTATAGCATGACTAAGGAGCAACACCTCAACCATTTGAGGCAAGTTTGTGGGATCCTTAGGGTAGAAGTTGTATGCCAACCTAAAGAAGTGCGCATTCTTGTCTAGTAGTGTGATCTTCTTAGGTTTTATTGTGTCAGCTGAGGGCGTATCGGCGGATCCCGAGAAGGTCAAGGCCATCGTTAATTGGCCTGAACCCCGCAATATTCATGAGGTGCGCAGCTTTCATGGCTTAGCCACTTTTATAGGCGGTTCATTCGAGGCTTCAGTTCCATTGTGGCTCCCATCACGGATCGCATAAAAAAGGGAGAGTTTCAATGGACAAAGGCCGCCTCGAAGGCCTTGAGGAGATAAAGGTCAAGATGACCAGAAGCTCGATCACGCGACTTCAGATTTTTCAAAAGCCTTTGAAGTCGCATGTGACGCGTCGTCGAGTCGGCATAGGAGGAGTACTTAGCCGGAAGGGCACCTGTCGCCTTTTTAGTGAGAAACCGAACGAGGCGAAGCGAGATATTCCACCTATGACAAGGAATTCTATGCGGTAGTGCAATCAACTGCGCCGTTGGCGACATTACCTATTACCGCAAGAATTCGTCTTGTTCTCGGATCACGAGGCCTTAAAATACTTGAACTCTCGAAGAAATTAAGCCCCGGGCACGCCAAGTGGGTTCAATTCCTTCAAGAGTACACTTTTGTGCTTAAGCACAAGGCCTGGTGTAGAGAATAAGCTCTGGCGACGCGTTGAGTCGTCGAGTCGTATTACTTAACTCCATGAGCGTCGAAGTTACGGGCCTTGAGCGCATCAAAGAAGAGTATTTTGAGTGTCCAGATTTTGGGGTTGTGTATACGTCTTTTATTAGAGAGTCCGTCGGAGCTAACAGTGAGTATTTGATTCTGGACGGATATTTATTTAGAAGTGACCGCTTGTGCATACCACGCACCTCCCTTCGCGATTTTCTTGTCTAGGAGTTACATTCAGGGGGGGTCGCGGGTCATTTCGGTCGTGACAAGACCATTGCCCTAGTGGAGGATAGATTTCATTGGCCAAGCCTCAAGCGGGATGTGGCTAAAATTATAGGGCAGTGTCGTACTTGTCAACTGGCAAAGCAGAGAAACAGATCTGACGAGGATTATATACACCTTTGCCAGTCCCCTTCATCCCTTGGCAGGACATCAGTATGGACTTCGTGCTTGGACTTCCCAAGACTATTCGAAAGCATGACTCCATATTTGTTGTCGTGGACCGTTTCTCCAAAATGGCTCACTTCGTTCCTTGTTCTAAGACCTCCGACGCCTCTCATGTTGCCAAGTTTGTTCTTTAGTGAGGTTGTCAAACTGCATGGGTTACCAAAACCATAGTGTCCGACCGTGACGTAAGATTCATGAGTTACTTTTGGAAGACACTATGGCACATGATGAATACTAGGCTCCAATTTTCTTCGCTACCACCCTCGGGACCGATGGCCGGTGAGGTGGTTAATAAAGCTTTAGGGAGCTTACTTCGATGTTTAGTAGGGAGAGCATACTAGGACGTGGGACGCCGTACTACCCATAGCCGAGTTTGCATACAATAGTTCTGTCAATAGGTCCACAGGTTTAAGTCCTTTTGAAGTCGTTACTGGTTACAAGCTGGAAGCTATTGATCTTATCCCCATGTCATTATCACATAGGCCATCGTAGTCCGTGAGAGTCTTTTGCATATCACATACATTCATTGCATCAAGAAATCGGCGAAAGATCACTACTAGTAATGAGCAATACAAATTTTCTGGACCAACATAGACGTTTCAAAGAGTTCAATATTGGGGACTCTGTGATGGTCCGCATCAGGCCCGAGCGGTACCCTCCAGGGGCCGTTCGTAAGTTACACGCGCGTAGCGCTGGACCCTTCAAAATTATAAAGCGAAACGGTCTCAATGCGTATGAGGTAGATCTTCCACCCACCATGGGAATTAGTTCCACATTCAATGTGGAGGATCTAGTTGCTTTTCAGGGACCCACTGATACTTTGTCCAGCCCTTCGCCCACCCGTCCTGATTCTCCAGACTTAACCTTTGATCCATGGCCTCTTCCCGATCTTTCATCCCAGCCTCTACCTCCCATACCTAGCCTTCACACCCCAAGAGAGGAAATAGAGGATATCCTGGACCATGAGATAATTTCTACATCGGATGGCGGGTTTCAGAAGTACCTTGTTAAATGGAAGTCACGTCCAGCTTCACAAAGACATGGCTCACTGAGGCGGAGCTCCAGCGACTTGATCCGACATCCTGGCGATTCAGAGTTTTATTTCGCCGATGGCGAAATCTTCGCAATGAGGAGAGTTGATGAGGACATTGTGCACACGCACGGCCGCACACCACCACCCCTACGCACGTATATACGCAGAAGGAGGATCCCATCATCGATCTGGCTCGATGACGACGTTCAGGGAGGGTCTCCTAGCTAGAAGACAAGTTTTGGTTCAAAAAAGTGGGCCCGATAGTTAAGAAAAGCCCATCATGGGATCTCATGATCGTGGCCCACTCGTCGGATTGATTTCATTTTTTAGGTTTTGCTTATTGTTATTATTTAGAACATTGTGAACGCTTTAGATTTCTATGTTTGGTTTTTATTTTGGTTTACTTCATCGCCAAGTAATAGGTGTCGCACATGGTGAGGGTTTTTAGGTATAGGGCTCTCCTATAAATAGGCACTCATTGTAGTTCTTTTGATTCATTGAAGTTTAATAAAAATTCCTGCTTTAGTTTTCTGCTCTCTTCGTGAGTTGTGGAAGAACTCAAAAGTGGGTGCGAAGCCCTCCCTTTTCGAAGGGCTAACTACCGTGGTGCGAAGCCACATCGACCCCGATTCATTCCCATCCCCCATCATCTTTTTTTTTCATCTTCCCCCACCATTCATACTTCTTGGTCTTCCTCATACATTGCATCGGAGTTCTTCATTACAGTAGGTTTCCAGATTTCAGCCCGTAGGCGAGTTGAAACTTCGACGGAGCGCCCCAAGCCCACTATCCATACGCGGGATCGTCTTTTGGTTCAGGTTTTTATCCTCTTTTATCCTCTCATAGCCTTTTTTTATGAAACCTAGCCCTAGATTACGTTTTCCCTAACTTATATGCCCCTTTTCTTTCCCTAAGGTTCCTTGATTTGAAACTGGTGAATCCCTTGGATTAGGGACTGATTACTATGTATGTGTGAAGAAATATTTCTTATCTTTGAGTATCGTTTGCTTTATAATTTTTATTGATCCAGCCCTATCATGTGTAGGCCTGGACCAGCATAAATTCCCCTTTAATTGAACGTTTGGATTTTCATGTGGGATGTGGAATTTGTGTAATTGTTTCTGAATGGTATGATCTAAGCCTGAAATCTTGCATATCATATTTACATTTCATGTCCTGCATCACCTGTGTGAAGCGGGGGCACACTCGGGGTGGGCAATCCATGTGCGGTGGGTGGCTCGTGTGAGGTAGAACCCATGTGAAGCGGGGCCCATGATTGGGGTTCGATTGAGGGCTTGACCTGAGCTATGAGATAAAGGGATTGATTCACCACGCTCTATTAGTTCAAGCGTTTATAGCAAGTCGGGACCAATGTGAAGTGGGGCTCATGAGGGGGTTTCGGTTGAGGGCCTGACCTGGGCTATGAGATAAATGGATTGATTTGCCACGCTCTATTAGTTCGAGCTTTTAGAGCAAGTGGTTAGTTGTCTTATGTCAAAAGTGTAATGCGGGGGCATTTTCACACTAGGATCGAGTGGGGTGGCCTGTGGGATGCTGGGGCACACTCGAGGTGGGCGGCTCGCAGAACCCATGGATTCGGGGCTCGTGTGAGGCGGAACCCATCGATTTGAGGCCCACGAGGGGGCGGAACCCATGGATTTGGGGCCCATGAGGAGGGTTTGGCCGAGGACCTAACCCATGGATTTAGGGCATGGGATTTGAGATAAAAGGATTAATTCGCCATGCTCTATCGGTTCGACGTTTTAGAGCAAGTGGTTAATTGTCCTGTATCAAATTGGTATCAGAGTGGGAGGTCTTGTGTTCGAGACCCTCATTAGGGGTGATTAATGCGGGGGCATTTTCACTCTAAGATCGAGTGGGGTGGCCTGTGGGATGTAGGGGCACACTCGGGGTGGGTAGCTCGTAGAACCCATGGATTTGGGGCTTGTGTGAGGCGGGTGGCTTGTGTGACGCGGAACCCATGGATTTGAGGCCCATGGGCGGAACCCCCCATGGATTTGGGGCCACGAGGAGGGTTCGGTCGATGACCTAACCCATGGATTTGGGGCCTGGGCTATGAGATGAAGGGATTAATTCGCCACGCTCTATCAGTTTGAGCTTTTAGAGCAAGTGGTTAATTGTCCTGCATTAAAGTGATATCAGAGCGGGAGGTCTTGCGTTCGAGATTCTTCACCGGGAATGATTAAAGCAGGGGCATTTTCACACTGGGCTCGAGTAGGGTGGCCTGCATGAATCGGGGGCACACTCAGGGTGGGAGGCTCGTGTGAGGCGGGTAGCTCATGTGAGGTGGGTAGCTCATGTGAGGCGGGACCCATGTGAAGTGGGGCCCACTAGGGGGGTTCGGTCGAGGTCTGGACTTGGGCTATGAGATAAAGGGATTGATTCGCCACGCTTTATCAATTCGAGCTTTTAGAGCAAGTGGTTAGTTGTCCTGCCTTAAGTTGCTTCATCATTTGCAGTAATACAGGGCATTGCTGAATACAACTTACGAACTTATATTGCTGAAGTCCTTTCTCTTTGAAATGGGTTTTGATGACTATACTCCAATTCCCCTTGATTGTGACAATAAAGCTACCACACACATTGCAAAAACAATCTAGTCTTCCATAAGAGGACCAAACATATTGAAGTATATTGCCAATTTGTTCGAGAAGAAGTGATGCGAAATTGTTGACTATGCTATTCGTATGATTTTTTAACAGACATCTTCACAAAGGCTTTTAGCCAACACCAAATTATAGATATCTTGGGTAAGCTAGGCATATATATTATTTGTACTCTAGCTTGAGGGGCGATTATTGGAAATGTCACATGATGTACATTGTTTATGTAACTTCTGCAGAGCACCATAAATCTTTTTATTTATCTTTTGTAACCATTCTTATCTTTTTAAAGTAGGAGTATGTTATAAATAAGAGATTTAAGGGATAAGAGCTCTATAACTATCTCTTTTCTTCGGTCTCTTTTCTTCTCATTTTATTTTCTCTATCATGAATCGAAACTATTACCATACTGCAAATTCTTTGAGTAGGGACATCAATACATCATGGGTATCTTGTTGCTCCTCTCTAGAGTACCCTGTCTGGGCGATAGGTTATGGATGGACAATTATGGCCAATGTGGTGATAGGAACCACTCACAGAGTGAAATTTGTTGACATGGATACTAAGCTTTATCTAGAAAAATGTTATGGTGCATCTAACGACTTATTTTGTTATTGGCCCTTCAGATAACATGACCTATACTTCAAAGTGGAGGAATCAATTTGGTGACATGTCCATTGGGGGTTTTGCTATTGCATTATAGTCTCCATGTAATTTTCTTTTGTTTTTTCTTTCTTTTATTGTCTTGGGCTCTGCATGTAGGTGTCCATGGTTAGTTTAGGTGCATGTAGGTTTCCATAAGAGGGCTAGTTCCTCATTAGGATCGGAGAGAGGTCCCTTGAAGAAGATTTCCTGAGGGTAGTTATGCTATCCCTATTGGGGAATATTTCCATCTTGCAGTGCTTCTCTATGGCTGGTGACCTAGTGGTTCGGACTCCTTGTTGAAGAAACTTGTCTAAAGCGGAAGTGGTTAGCTTTATTTGGTTATTGGATCGGCTTCAAGGCTTTTGCAGAGCAATCATATGGTTTGGAAAAAAAAATGGAGAGTTTGGGTTGATTTTCTGTTCAGTCATTTTACAATTTAATTATCTTATTGGTTCTCAGGGAGCATAAAGGATAAACTTAGTTTGTTTAGGGTGCTAAGCTTATGGATTACTTACACTTTAAGGTCATGAGGAGGCTATTTATCGTATATTAACTAGTTACCTTGCACGGATTAAGATTCACAACCTGATGAGGGATATTTGTCTTATATCTCTGCTGTGACTTAGAAGTTGCTACATCTATTGGTACCGGGCAAGGTGATGAGGACATCTGACCGTTCATAGTGTACCAGCGGAGGAGGATAGCGACGCAACCTCCTTTATGGCTAGACGAGTGTTACATGGGGCTTGTGAGGTCCAGATTGCATCCCTAGCTATCGTAGAAGACCTCACGTGCATGGTTTGTGCATATTTGAAGACCCCACACTAGGAGGATGCACATGGGTTGCATATTCTGGAGTTCCGGATTGTTGGATCGAGTGCACGCGTCGATCGGACTGTTGGATCGTGCATTTCGGGCTCTTTACCCACTTTTGATTGTGGCCTGCCTCGATCATTGACACTTTAGGACTTATGTGTCTTAGTTTTTATTTCTTAGTTTATTTTGCGGTTTTATTTTGTTTATGCATTAAAGGACATTTTAGATATTATGGGTTTTTTAAAGAAATCTTTCTTGAGAGTGTCTTTTTGTAAAACTGAATTTATGAGACAATAAGGGGTTGTGTAGCTCTCTCCATGCTATTACTTCTAAAAAACTTAAAAGCTTCTCTTCTTTCTTCATGTGATTTGAAGGATTCTTCATGTGATTTGGAGATTAGGATTGGTGAGAGGTCATTCCTATTTGACGGAGGGGCGAGGCTTCCACTTATCTTCCATATTCTTCCTTTTTCTCCTTTAAAGAGGTATTTCTTTCAAGTTTTCATCTTTTCTTCTTCTCCTTTTCCCAAAACCTACTAAAATCCCTTCATTTCTTCCTCTTTACATCCTCCCGTATAAACCCAACCTTGAAACGCCAAACCCTAGCCAAAATAACCCACACGGGTGATCGTATGAGCACACGTGTGAACCCTATAACTAGCCATACGGCCCATCCCTCGTCCCTTTAATTCCTTCATGCATCCACATTAAAACCCCCGTGAATCCCATACCTTAATCCTAACCTAAACCCTAGATTCCCAAATATCCAAGTTTCCCCAAATCACCTAAACCTTAGATTCCCAACTTCCCTAATTGGCCCTAAATTCCAAACTTTCAACCATCCAAATTCCCCATTTCCCTTCCATTAAGACCTGAAGCCTCAAATCCCTTTACCAATTAAGCAACCTAAGCCTTAATTTCACTTTCCCCCAAATCCCATGAACCCTAGGTTGGCCTAAACCCTAATTAAGCATACCCTAGGTAGTATTAGCTTTCCCTTTTTGAAATTAAACTAATTCCTTTGCTACTTAGATGTTTCTACATCCATAAGATCCAATCTCTTGGTATTTAATGGTCTTGCATTGCATAGTTTGTTGTATGTGGCCTGAACCTCAGAGTTAAATGCTTGATACTTGATATATTTAATGATTTAGTGTAGTTTGTGGCCAACGGTCTTGCCAAACTGGCTGGTATTGGCGGCCCAAATAGGCTTTTCCTTGTGCCGAGTGACTTTTCAAGGCTCATAAGAGGTTCCATGCTCCTTGACAAAGCTAGCATTGGACAGATCAGGCATTTCAGATCCAAAAAAGGGATCGGCTGACCCAGCTTTTCATTAGTGGCCACCTTCGGTTTCGCGTTGGGGACGGCCTCTGCCATTTTCCTGCCCCACGCGCCGTCTTGCCCTCATCCTGAGTGACTATCCTCTGGTTTGGTTGGAGGCTATTAGCCTGTTAGCGCCCTTTATGTAGTCGATTCCAACTCCTGCTACCTTTTCCTTTCAAAGTTGTTTTTTTTTTTTTTTTTTTTTTTGTTCCATATGATTGGTGTGGCCTGACCCCAAGTGGGGCCTGCCCGAATCTCCAAGAAGTACATTTTCCATTTTCAATATATATCAGGTGAATCCCACCTTTTTATTTTTATTTTTTAAAGTGTAGTTTGTGAATTTTGATTATTTAGATTAAGTTGTTGATTGATCTCGCTTAATTATTTAGTCACATGCATGCATCCTGCATCAAATTTGGTATCAGAAAGGAAGGTCTTGTATTTGAGACTCCTCACCGGGGGTGATTAATACAGACATTTTCACACCGGGCATGAGTGGGGTGGCCTATGTGAAGATGGGGCGGACTTGGAGCGGGTGACCCATGTGAGGTAGGTGGCTCGAGTGAGGCGGTATCCATGTGAAGTGGGGCCCACGAGGGGGGTTCGGCCTAAGGCCTGACCTGAGCTATGAGATGGGGAATTGATTCACCACAATTTATCAATTTGGACTTTTAGAGCAAGTGGTTAGTTGTCTTGCGTCAAAAGTGATATCATAGAAGATTATTGTTGACCTGCGTCAAAAGTGGTATTGTCCTTAACTTAGTGTTAGGTCTAAGTTATTTCGGTACCCCTAGTTTATGTTCACTTGTTCTGGGCATGGTTTTGGTCTACATCCCACCATGAATTTAGAACAAATTGCCGAGGCTCTTAAAGCTATCAACAACCATCTTACGGCCATCGAGGCTCACAATAGGATCGCCACTAAATTGACTGTGACCAATGCGTGCGTCAATAAGCTAGAAGCCTCCCTCCAGGCAAACCCCGACATTGGGGAAGATGTCCGATCTCAAGCCGGGGGACAAGTTGAAGGACGTGGGTGTGGACTTGGCCAATGTGTTGGCTGTGGTGGAGTGCATGTGCAACCACATTGTGAGGAGCGTCATGACCGCCACGACCCAGGTGTTCATGCCATGAAGAGCGCGAAAGTCCAGGCTCATAGTTTTAATGGTCGCCTGGAGCTCAAGCCATTCCTTGACTGGATGGTAGACACGGCCCATTATTTCGAGTGGTATGAGACATGTCTGATGCCCATTGTGTGAGGTTTGCCAAGATAAAATTGGTGGGCCAAGCCAAATTATTTTGGACCAACACGGAGCGAAAGATTGAGAGGTTTGGATATGCCCCGGTCGCCCGCTTGGTAGAGATGAAAGAAATTCTAAAGGAAATGTATCTACCCCTCTCGTATCATAAAAAAAACTCTTGGATTAGTGGCAATCCTTTCGCTAGGGAACAATGCCCGTATCAAAGTACTATTGCGCAGGACACCAACAACACAGTGAACCGAGATCGAATCTCAGGTCTCACCCACAAACGATAAACAAGAAGAAATATAAACTAGAAGAAGAATCAAAGCATTCCAAACAAACCACAAGACAAGAAATACATGGAAAAACCCCAACAGGGGTAAAAAACCACGGATGCAAACTTCCACTATGAAAGAAAACGAAGATTACAAGGCAATATACTAACCTCCATGTAAGTATATAGAAAACCCTTTGCCCACACCTTAAAATTATTTCCCATACCTTAGAAAAGCCCTAGGGACACCTATTTATAGTTTAGGCAATTTCCCTTTCGCACCTTTTCGATTCAAAAATCCGCAATCTGCATCAAATTCGGAAACGAATCTGTGTAACCTTGACTGGTCGTGCAGGCTGCACGACCAATTGAGAGGACCCCACGACCAGTCGAGCATGGCCTACGACCAGTCGAGCACCTCGGACCCCAAAAATTGGTGCTTGCTGGACTTTGAGTTGAGCCAGTCCACCACTGCTCATGACTGGTTGAGCGGACCCCATGACCGGTCAAGCAGGGGCCATGAGCGGTCGTGCGACCCCCTGATGTGGCTCCACATCTCAACAATTACATCGCTAAATTTGAGAAATGCATGATGTGATGTGATATTGAGGATCCGATGATTACATTCTCTCATTTTAGAACGGGCCTCCGATTCGACATTCAGTGAGAACACCTTTCTCGCGACGTCGACACCCTGTAACAAATGTACTAAGTGGTGCAAGACCTCGAGCACTACCTCAAGCTGCAATTTGGGAGACGATTTGACTCTTGAGATTTGAATGTTAAGACTACTCCCCAGGGAGCTAAGTCTAATGTTGGGAGTCAATCTAAGTCCCATTCTGAATCTTAATCCAACCCTAGAGACGTTAAGGGTAAAGGGATAAAAAGTACTAGCCCTAGGGGAGGTGGGCCAGTGCGGTCCTTCAATTGCCAAGGGTTCAATAATTTTGAACATCAATGCCCCTCGAAAGAGAGGAACAAGATCCTCATGCTTGGCGAATGTGAAGAATAGGTAAATGAACAAGGCGATTATGAAGATGCAGAGGAAACTGAGACCATGCCAATTGCACACCCTGATCTATAGCTCAAGTGGTAGACTGAGTGAAAGATACCTCGTTTCAACACTGAGGTCTTGGTATTGATTCCCTAGTGGGGGTGACTAACAGTGATGTGTGAACTGACAGTGGGGTGTACTAACAAGCTAACCAAAAAAAAAAAAAAAAAAAAAACCATGCCAATTGTAGTAGTGAGATGTGCCTTAGCCCAGGCCAAGGAGACTGATGATTGGCGTAGAACCGTCATCTTTCATACTTATGTCAAGTGTAGGGACGAGCCGCAAAGTGATCATAGATAGTGGCAGTTGCACCAACGTGGTCTCAGCGAGTACTGTGGCTTGGCTAGGTTTAACGCCTGTTTCCCATCCCCAATCATATCACGTTGCCTAGGTTGACGCATCTTCCATTCCTGTATCCCAACAGTGTCTTATCCCTATATAGTTTGGATCTTACAAAGGAACGCCATGTGATGTGATGCTTATGGATGTCGACCACGTCATCTTGGGTAGACCTTGGTTGTATGACAGGGACACAACACTATTCGGTCACTCAAATATGTGTTCGTTTATGTATGAAGGCAAGATGATTATCTTGAACCCTCTCCCACCCAAGAGCACCCTAGATAAGAAAGGAGATGTCAAGAGGGGTGACCGGAAGGATGTGCAAAAACTCCAGTATAAGTTTCCACATATTATAAACACAAAAGAATTTGAAAAAGCGACTGAGACTGATTTCGAGGTGTATGCCCTTGTGGCTAGGGAAGTTACACCTCAGGTTGATGTGGAGTTGCCATGCGAAGTGATTCCAATGATGGAGGAATTCAAGGATGTTTTTCTTGATGACCTCCCAAATGAGCTCCCACCCATGTGGGACATACAACATGCTATTGATCTTGTCCTAGGGTCAACTCTACCTAATCTCCTGCATTACCGACTGAATCCCACAGACCACGCGGAGTTAAAAGAAGCAAATTGACGGGTTTCTGAGGAAAGGATTCATTCAAGAAAGCATGAGTGCATGAGCCGTATCTGCCCTTTTCACGCCTAAGAAAGATGGCGTGTGGCGCATGCGTGTGGACATTAGGGCCATCAATAAGATCACGGTCAAATACTGGTTTCCTATACCGCGTCTTGATGATATACTAGACATGATAGCGGGTGCCACCATCTTTTCAAAGATTGATTTCAAGAGTAGGTATCACCAAATTCGTTTATGCTCAAGAGATAGTAGAAAACGGCGTTCAAAATGAAAGATGAGTTTTACGAGTGGTTAGTCATACCCTTTGGCTTGACGAACACTCTAAGCACATTTATGAGGGTGATGACCCACAAGTGTTGAGACCTTTCGTAGGGAAGTTCCTAGTGGTATACTTTGACGATATTTTCATCTATAATACCTCTAAGGAGCAGTATCTCAACAACTGGAGACAAGTCTGCGGGATACTTAGGATTGAAAAACTATATGCCAACCTTAAGAAATGTTCCTCTATGACAAGTAAGAATGATCTTCTTAGGGTTTGTTGTGTCGTTTGAGGGAATGTCTGCAGATCCCGAGAAAGTTAAAGCCATTGTCAGTTGGCTTGAACTGCTGAACATTCATGAGGTACGTAGCTTTCTCGCCTTAACTACCTTCTATTGGTGGTTCATGAGAGGGTTTAGTTCCTTTATGGCTCCCATCACTGATTGAATTGGAAAAGGAGAGTTCCAATGGACTAAAGTAGCCTCTAAGGCTTTCAAGGAGGTAAAAGTGAAGATGATGGAGGCCCTTGTTACACATCTTCCTAACTTCTCCAGAGTCTTTGAAGTTGCGTGTGATGCATCGGGTGTTGGTATATGTGGAATACTAAGCCAAGAAGGACATCCAATAACTTATTTTAGTGAGAAATTAAATGAAGCTAAACAATGGTATTCCACTTATGACAAAGAGTTCTATACGGTTGTTCAATCCTTATGCCATTGGCGTCAATATTTGTAACTGTAAGAATTCGTCTTATTCTCTGATCATATGACCTTGCGTTACTTCAATTTTCAGAAGAAACTAAACCCTAAGCATGCTAAATATGTTCAATTTCTTCAGGAATACACTTTCATTCTCAAACACAAGGTCGGAGTCGAGAATATACTAGCCGATGCCCTTAGTCGTTGAGTGGCGCTACTTTAGAGTATGAGCATTGAAGTGATTGGGTTTGATTAAATAAAGGGAGAGTATCCGGTGTGCCCAAATTTTGGAGAATTATATGCTACTAGGGAATGGTTAGTTGAGAGACAATCATGGGTTTGTCATCATTGATGACTTCCTATTTAAGGGTGACGTCCCTCTGCGCTTTTCTAGTTTGGGAGCTTTACGCTGGAGCAGTTGGTCATTTTGGGAGGGACAACACCATTGCCCTTGTGGAAGATCGATTCTACTGGCTAAGTCTCAAGCGAGATGTAACTAATATCATTTGGCAGTGCAGGACTTGTCAACTGGTGAAGCAAAAGAAGCAAGATACGAGATTGTATATGCCTTTGCCAGTGCCACATGCTTCGTGATAAGATATCAATATAAATTTCATGTTAGGCATACCGAAGACTATCAAGAAACACGATTCCATCTTGGTTGTTGTGGACCCTTTTTCTAAGCTGACCCACTTCATTCTGTGCTCTAAAACGTCGGACGCCTCAAGTACTGTTAAACTTTTTTTTTTTTTGAGAGTTGGTACGCTTACATGGTCTAAGACCATAGTGTTTGACTGCGATATGCACTTTATGATCTATTTTCGGACGCCTCAATATGCTTTTTTCTCTTAATGAACTTTCTTCGTTGCTTTAAAAAAAAAAAAAAAACATTTTGGAGACGAGACTTCAATTCTCATCAGCCTATCATCCCTAAACGGACGCACAAACTGAGGTCATTAATAGGAGTCTTGGAAATTTGCTTAGATGCCTTGTAGGAGATCACATCAGGACTTGGGATATCGTTTTACCTGTAGCTGAGTTAGCATATAACAGTTCCATCAATAGGTCAATAGGCATGAGTCCATTCGAGGTTGTGCATGGATATAAACTGAGGAAGCCTATAGATCTCATACCCATGTCAGTGTCTCATAGGCCCTCAGAGTATGCACATGCATTTGCACGCCACATTCATGACTTGCATAGTGAGATCAGGAAAAAAATAAATCCAAGTAATGAAAAGTAGAAAGTACTCGCTGATTCTCATCGCAGATTTCATAAATTTCAAGTAGAAGACTATATTATGGTTCTTATGAGGCCTGAACGGTTTCCATAGGGCGCAATTAAGAAATTGCAAGCATGTAGTGCAGGATCATACAAAATACTAAAGAAATTGGGTCCTAATGCATATGTAGTAGACCTTTCACCTACCATGAGAATTGGTTCTACTTTTAATGTTGAAGAGCTTGTACAATATAAGGGTTCTACTGTTCCACCTTCTGGCCCGTATTTAGATCCTCACTTAGACCCTGACAGTAATGATCCTAACCTATTCCTTGATCCATTACCTGATCCATCATCCCAACCCTTGCTACATATACCTTCTTTACCTAATAGAAGTGAGAAAATCGAAAACATATTGGATGAGCAAGTGATCTCCACCCATCACGGAGGATTCCAGAAATTCCTTGTCAAGTGGAGAAATAGGCATGCTTCCGACAACACGTAGATCACAGATGCGGATCTTCAACGACTTGACCTGGATCTTCTGGAGCGGCATCGCAGTTTTATTTCGCCAGAGGCGAAAACTTTTTAGCCATTGAGAGTTGATGACGACATCCGATTGTTCAGAGTGTACCAGTGGAGGAGGATAGTGATGCAACCCTCTTTGTGGCTAAATGTGTTACATGGGGCCCACAGGGTCCAGATCGCATCCATAGCCATCGTTGCAGACCTCATGTGCATAGTTTGTGCATCTTTGAAGACCCCGTACTGGAAAGATGCACGTGGGCTGCTTATTGTGGAGTTCTGGACCATTGGATCGAGTGCACGCGTCGATCGGACTGTTGGATTGTGCGTATCAGGTTGTTTACCCACTTTCGATCGTTGCCTGCCTCGTTCGTGGACACTTTAGGATTTAGGTGTCTTAGTTTTTATTTCTTATTTTATTAGGACTTAGTTTATTCCGCGATTTTATTTTGTTTTATTTCTCAAAAAGTTTAAAGTTTCTCTTCTTTCTTCATGTGATTTGAAGGATTCTCCATGTGATTTGGAGATTAGGATAGGTGAGAGGCTATTCCTATTCAACGAAGGTGTGAGGCTTCCACTTATTTTCCGTATTCTTCCTTTTTCTTCTTCAAAGAGGTATTTGTTTCAAGTTTTCATATTTTCTTCTTCCCCTTTTCCCAAAACCTACCAAAATCTCTTCCTTTCTTCCTCTTTACATCCACCAGTATAAACTCAACCTTGAAACCCCAAACCCTAGCCAAAATAACCCACACGTGTGACTGTACGGGAACACGTGTGAACCAAGGTGTTCCAAAACAGTAATGGTAGCCGTAACGGCCACCACCATTATCGTTATGGTACAGGCCGTAATGGCCGTTATGACCCTTTTTTATTTTTTGGAAAACTGTTACAGGGTCGTTACGGCCTGTTTTTTCTATAATGGCCATTACGGCCGTTTCGACCTCGTAACGCATAACAGTTATGACCGTTACCGTTACGTAACGGCCGTTATGTAACCGATTTTGAATACCTGGATGTGAACCCCTATAGCTGGCCGTACGACCCATCTTTCGTCCCTTTTATTACTTCTTGCTTCCACATCAAAATCCCCTTGAATCCTATACCTTAATCCTAACCTAAACCCTAGATTCCCAAATATCCAAGTTTCCCCAAATCACCCAAACCCTAGTTCCGAACTTCCTTAGTTGGCCCTAAATTCCAAACTTTCAACCATCCAAATCCCCCATTTCCCTTCTATTAAGACCTGAAGCCTCAAATCCCTTTACCAATTACGCAACCTAAGCCTTAATTTCACTTTTCCCCAAATCCCATGAACCTAGGTTAGCCTAAACCCTAATTGAGCAGACCCTAGGTAGTATTACCTTTCCCTTTTTGAAATTAAACTAATTCCTATGATATTTGGATGTTCCTTCATCCATAAGATCCCATATGTTAGTATTTAATGATCACGCATTGTGTAGTTTGACATGTGTCCTGAACCTCTCAGAGTTACATGCTTGATTCTTGATATATTTGATGATTTAACGTAGTTTTTGAAAGTTGCTGATTGATCTTTGCTTAATTATTTAGTCACATGCACGCGTCTTGCATCACAAGGCTCACAATATTGGTGTCAAACTCCCCATGTTGCCCGTCTCAAAACTGATGTGTATGAGTTGGTCTATATGCATATTGCATCGGCTGTATTGGTGTGAATTTGACTGATTTGGTTTGGTATATTTGGTACTTGCAAAAGCATATCAGTATTGATTTTGAAAATATCAATACTTATTGGCCAATATGATGTGTTGATATTTTAAACCTCAGTTTTAGGTATAATACTGGGTATATGCAAAATAACAGAATGTCTTATTGGAAATACGCATAAGTAGACTTTTGGATTCCACCAACTTCTGCATGCCCAACCAAATCTTGATCCTGGACCCGCTCCTGGGGCAAAGGAGATAACTCTTCCAAAAGGTTGTTCTGCCTTGAGAACAACTTTCCACAATCCAGAGGCTCTATACTATAGAGTCATCCGAGTAAACCATCCAACTCAAGGTGTGCCGTAAAGGCCTTTACATAATGGTAACGGAGTCAACCGTTCTGTGTTATGGGGTTATAACAGCTGTTATGGAAAAAATGACCCACAACGGTTTGTTACGAGGCATATATGAGTTTTGATTTATTTTTACTCTTATTTTTAAATACTGCGATCCAACTTCCTTTGAGCCAATATACTGATTTAATAAATGCCTTTCCTCCCCAAATTTCCATGGCGCTTGTTTTTGTCTCTATCAAAATGATTAAATTGATGAGGAGATGTGGAATTCTCCTTCTATGAATCACTTAGGAATTTCAACAAACATGAGGGCTACAAACAAAAATATTTTACGCCAATCCACACAATGACAACAAGGAAATTAAGAAAGAAAATAAAGGGCAAAAGAGCATGAGAAGGACACCGATTTATGTGGAAAGCTATCTCAATCAAAGAGGGAAAAAAACATGGGGCCGCTGATCAAATCCACTATACAAGAATGTTATTACAAGCTCTCTTCAAGCCAATACTTGGTTGAGATCAGCTTTTCATGTGTACAAGACCCCCATTTCACTCGAGAAGAAAGACAATATCTCTCACACTCAATAAAGAACTCTCTACACTTGGGTTTTTAGGTTCTATGGTTCTCTCCTCTCAATCTTTCTCTATACATTCTCATAAAAGGGAAAGACAAAAGTGAAGGATATATATGAGATACACTTACCCCCACACACGTGTAGAGACACGTGTGAACACTACTCAAGAGTCGAGACACGTGTGAACACTACTCAAGACATGGGCCCAACAACATATATGCTACATACTTCAGAAAGTACACCACTAGCCTAATAAAGTGGGCATGGACCATCATACTCATACATACTGATGGTGGATGTAGTGCTACTTGATGTCTGTGTTGTGGTAGGGCAAATATATGAAAATTTAATTGCAAGTGTTTGGATGATTGTATGTACCAATTGGGGGTTCCATTCCTCACTTTAGATACCTCAAAATTGAATAAGGAGCCCAGCAATGGAATCTTCTAGTTCTAGAAACTACTAATCACCAAGAAGAAAATTCCATCTTCAAAAGAATACCTCAGTTGCTTTATTGCATCAAAACTAATAGAGGAATGGTTCATAAGTATGGAACCTAGAGACCATTTACAGGAACTCTTACAGATAAAATCCTCCTTAAGGTTAAACACTGTGCTCTCTTCCTATTTGTCCACATATATAATTCTTTAATCCAAAGTAACTATGTTTATTATGTACTAAGAAGAGGAAAGAAAGAAACTTGCTTAAACAGTCCAAATATGACTCTAATACCCTATGTACATAGAACCATATGGCTTTCTAAGGGCTGTACAGTTGTACAAACAGTAAGAGTACTTCCTACGGTTTGTATATAAACCCTGGCGTGACACTCAATTGGACCTGTGGGCCCCACAGTCCTATTGGTTGATAATTTTTGGCCATTCAGATTGTTCTGTGGGCCCCAGTCTACTTAGACACTTGATTTGGGTCTGATATTTAATTGGCCAGCAGTGGGGTCTGCCATTGGACCCTCGTCAATGATTGGGAATGCTCCTGCATTATATTGTCTTAAACTGCTGTTAATCACTGACATTCGACTTGATTCCATGGTCATGGGTTTAATCCTTGTGTCCAGTGTTTCGTTATCTGCTGCCAAATATTCACCCGTCTAATGAAGACAACAAGAAAACAGAGGCTTTATGTTTCTTTGGGAGCCCACCCAGATTGGAATTTACTTTTAGGTTGGACCCAAACAGCCTTGTGGTCTGGTGGAGCGCCTCAATGTCCACTGAAAATTGGGGAGCTTCAAGCTAGCTATTAGCACAAGGGAAAAGAAAGAAGAGCTTCGGGTCCCACATATATGAATGCTCACTTGCGCACCTTTGCACATGTATCATGGGCACATAATTTGAACGGTCCACATGATGCAGCACCCCTTGAAACTCTATGGGCCCAATTTTCAGCTTGATCCAAAACTCTAGTGGACCATAGCAAAGAGAAATGCAAATCAAGGGAGAAAACTGTTTCCTTTTGCCATGGCCCACCAGAGTTTTGTATCGGGCTAAAAGTTGGGCTTGTGAGGTTTCAAGGGGTGCCGCATCACGTGGACCGTTCAGATTTTGTGCCCATGACATGTGTGCAAAGGTGCGCATGGGTGATCATGTAAGGTGGGCAGGTGAGCATTCACCTCTCTCTCTCTCTCTCTCTATATATATATATATATATATATATATATATATATATATATATATAAATGCTCACCCACCTTGTTAGATGGGTACTTGTGCACACCTTTGCACACTTGTCATGGGCACAAAATATGAACGGTCCAAGTGATGCGGCACCCCTTGAAACCTCATTGGCCCAACTTTCAGCCCGATCCAAAACTCTGGTGGGCCATGGAAAAAGGAAACAGTTTCCTCCATTGATTTGTATCTCTCTTTGCTATGGCCCACCAGAGTTTTGGATTGGGGTGAAAGTTGGGCCCATGGAGTTTCAAGGGGTGCTGCATCACATGGAGCGTTCAGATTTTGTGCCCATGACACGTGTGCAAAGGTGTGCACAGGTGCTCACCTAAGGTAGCTCTCTATATAGAGAGAGAAAGCTGCACACTAGTTCTCACGAGAACTCGTGAGAACTTTTTCAGAACTCTCTCTATGATATGAGCGCAAAATCTGAACCGTCCATATGATGCACCACCACATGAAACCCCCAGGGCCTAACTTTCACCCTGATCCATAACTTTGGTGGGCCAAGGAAAAAGGAAACAATTTCCTCCCTTGATTTGTATCCCTTTTTTCATGGCCCACCAAAGTTTTGGATAAGCGTAAAAGTTGGACCTTGGGGGTTTCATGGAGTGCTGCATCACGTGGACCATTCAAATTTTGGGCTCATATCACCGGAGATGAGTTCTGAAGAAGTTCTCTTGAGAACTGGAGCGCTGGTGAGCATTCCCACACACACACACACACACACACACACACACACATTTAGATTTTAGTTCCTATGCTTTCCCTTAGTACTGAACACATGCAATGTGATCCCTCACTAGAAACGTCTTCTCTTTCCTCCCTAATGCCTACATAATGTCCTGATTGCAGAAAGAGCGGCAGTGGTATGAGCTCCAATCTTGTACTTAATCCTCTCCTTGTTTGCCTTGCATCTGACCAATGAGAAACTGAGTTTTCAAATGGTCCAACAAATGATTGATACTAATAAACTCAGTGAACATGGGCTGGCCAACGGCGGGACTGCTTTTCCCACCTTTGACAAGCAACAGTCCATATCAGCGAAGAAGACAGTTTTGAGAGATTTGCAGAATGAAAACCGGAACATCACTGCCAAACAGCCTGGAAACTCACCTCTTCCAAAAGAGAGAGAACCCCTCATGGATGCTGTAAAGGTCCGTGGCAGTAAGAGGCCTCAGTCTGATTGCCTGGCGAGTTCTACATTTGACCAGCCTCCATGCAACAATGGCGCAAATGGGCAACTTGTCTACATCCGTAGGAAAGCTGAACAAGAACTGGGAAAGATGAATGCTTCCAACATGGAGAACATCGGCTCCCCACAATCAGGAAAATTCGGCAGTGATAGACAAGAACTGCACGGACAGATCAATCAGATGCAGGAGCCTAAGGTTTCTTGCTCTCCGGTATTTACGCCTATGCCGGGAACTTCTCTAACAACCTTCTCATCTGGGGGACTTTCTGTTCCTCATTGCTTTGGGAAGCCTATTAATGGGGTGACAGTGGCAGAACCAAGTTACTCTTCAGCTACCGCTACAACTGGGATTCCTCTTCTGTTCAACCGCCTGAGGACATCGAATCAGCTTCGAGAACAGCGCTTTCTTCAGTTGCAATTGTTCTTGAAGAACTGTGACCAGTCAAGTCAGGAGGAATACATTAAGAGTGCGTCTTCTCTGAAATTTACAAGCTTTTTGATAGACCTACACGCACCTCCCCACACCTCCATTTGGCCAACATGCTGGTCTGGCATGTGGATGGGATGTCTAAGCTGTCCTTCACCTGGTTCCCACATCCTGTAGATGGTCTGGCACAAAAATTGGGCGGGTAGACTCACAATGCTGTTTGTATGAAAACAGTGTATGATTTAAAAGCTTAAGCGTGAGGCATGCATGATGAGCGGACTGGCCCGAATTTTGGGCTGGTGCTACAAGTGGGGCCTATCTTATCCATGGCTCAGGTGTCGGACATGTGTTGGAACTTACACCACTGTGTGGTGGTGTGAAGCTCTGAATTTCTAAAATGTGCCCCTCACACACACCCACCCACACCCACCACTCCCATGCACACACACATGCCAAGATTCCTTGTACTTCGCATTACTAACGTTTTGTTTGAAACC
This sequence comes from Magnolia changhungtana, assembly GCA_030180095.1. Lineage (NCBI taxonomy): Eukaryota > Viridiplantae > Streptophyta > Magnoliopsida > Magnoliales > Magnoliaceae > Magnolia > Magnolia changhungtana. Next base: position 8,409,692 of record JASAUF010000552.1, on the reverse strand, counting down.
TTGTTTTAGTGCTTCGATCTTTATCTGCAGCTGGCCGCGGTAAACATGCAGTTGAATTGGAGAAAAGAGCAATCCATCTTTTCCTGGAGGAAGGTAATCTTGCTTCCTGGAATTTCTGATCATTTGTTGGCAAATGACTATCTTGTTTTTCTGCATTTTACTCTTCTATGATCTTGATGAAAAAAGTTTGTGAAATTGAGGATTTATAGAGTTCTGATGAGCCATGTCCGTACAAGTGCAGCCCATGGTGGGTGATCCAGACTGTTGATTTGATGGGTCCTTGTGGACGAGGGATGTCCCAAAAATCTTTTAGATTGGGAGTACCTTTGTTGTATCTTTTTCTTCACCTTCTATTTCTAGGGCACCAGTTAAGTTGTTAGGTTCTTTCAATCTTGTAGAGATTTTGGTAGTAGCCCCTATCCACATTGGGCCAACTGGTCGACAGCATGGATTGCCAAATTGTGGGCCCCACGTATACGGGTTGTGCACATTGGGTGACACTATATGCATTCCAGTGTATCAGGACCCCATAATTCCTCCTTGAAGTTGACCTTCAAGACATTCCCTTCAAGCAGAGAACAGGAATCATCGTGTAATTCTACTCTTCCTTTTCCCTATTGCAGGGAAAGAGATGCAGCGGGTGAAGGCTCTGAATGCCTTGGGGAAATCTACCCCGATCAGTTACATGCCGACCCCGACTGAAGCTCGCCCTCTGCAGCCTGTTCCCGTGAAGAGAGAATATAACACGTGACAAAGTGCATGTGTAAGCAGCAACGAACATGGAATTTCTGCCCTTCATCTTGTAGCTGGAATTTAGAGCTTGCTAGTGAATCGTCCATCAGAAGACGGGCTGCAGTTTTTGAGCTGTTTGGAATCCTGTCATCTGGTTTGGCTGAACTTCCATAGGATGGGTACTCTTTGAATTCAAGTAGGTAGAGATATTGAGGAAACTAGACTATAACTGTCAATAACTGTCACATGGCTTTTTCTATCAAATGAATTTCATTGTTCACAGAATCCTACCATTACAAATGTGGGTTTTAATTTCTCTTAAAAAAAACAAACCCAAAAACTCGACTGGATATCCAGGCAGGTCAGGTTGACCCAAAGACTGTCTTCGATTGAGTCATTACACATGACTCGATATTTAATAATATAATTAAGACATTTGGGCATAGTTATAGATATTTATATAGCTTTATAAACTAAATACCAAAACCATCCGTAATGTAGGGGCATTTTCACACCGGGCGAGTGAGATCGCTTGTGGGATATAGGGGCACACTCGGGGTGGGTGCGGCCCATGGAGGAGGTCTCGTGTTCGAGACTCCTTACCGAGGGTGATTAATGTGCATTTCACATCGAGCTCGAGTGGGTTAGCCCGTGGGATGCGGGGACACGCTCGGGGTGGGTGGTTCATGTGATTTGGGGCCCACAAAGGGGGTTCGGCCGAGGTCCTAACCTATGCGATGTGGGGCCTGGGCTATGAGATAAAGGGATTAATTCGCCATACTCTAACAGTTCGAGCTTTTCGAGCAAGTGGTTAATTGTTCTGCATCAAATTGGTATCAGAGCAGAAAGTCACGTGTTTGAGACTCTTCACTGGGGGTGATTAATGTAGGGGCATTTTCACACCGGTCTCGAGTGAGGTCGCTTGTGGGATACAGGGGCACACTTGGGGCGGGTGCGGCCCACGGAGGAGGTCTTGTGTTCATGACTCCTTACCGAGGGTGATTAATGCGCATTTCACACTGAGCTCGATTGGGGTAGCCCGTGGGACACGGGGACACGCTCGGGGTGGGCAGCCCATGTGATTTGGGGCCCACGAAGGGGGTTCGGTCGAGGTCCTAACCCATGCGATGTGGGGCCTGGGCTATGAGATAAAAGGATTAATTCGCCATACTCTAACAGTTCGAGCTTTTAGAGCAAGTGGTTAATTGTCCTGCATCATCAATCCGTCAGTGCTACACAGGTTAAAGACTTTGAGCCCTTCACCTCTTCTTTCGACTTCAGAATCAAAGTGCGACTTAGTGCTTGACTTGGCTCGATTCATTGCATGTCGCACTGAGCCGACAGGGTCTATGGGCCAACATGATGAGTCTTTCTAACACTCGGCCTGGTCAAATTCAGAAGCGACTTTCTCACGGTCTTGGAATGAAATCTTCCTGAGTCGAGTTAACTCGGTCGGGTTTCGGGTCGAGTCGGTGAGTTTTACAACAATGGTGGGTTGTACCCCAAAAATGAGAACTGACACCTACAGGCAATGGCACCCCGGCTTCTGGTGCCAGTCCTGGGGGCCCATATTTCTGCTAACATGCCACTCATTTAGGACATCTGTGCCATGAAAACGTTAGGCTCCATCATGAAGATCACCATTATAGAAAGGTGGGCCACATCTGTGTTTGGAGTTAGACCAATGGACAACCATTACAATCGATGGTTGGGCCCATCAGATGAGCGGACTGGCCTGATTTTTGTGCCAGCTGATTGTCATGGTGGGGCCTACTGTGCTCAAGGAAAGGATGTCCTTTACCCAAGTGGCATGTTGGCAGGAAAGACGGCATGGCACTGTAATTGATAAGTTGTTTCCCCGAAATAAGACTTGATTTTAGGACTTTTTAGCCTATGCAATTTGGGACTGCTAGTCAAAATTTTGGCCATCCATTTGGAGTCTCAAAAGCAATCCCATTTGATATTATGGATTGTTTGCAATGGTGAAAATTTTCTTTATGGGCCAACTACGGTGGATGCTTCTGGATGAACGGTTTGAATCACGTCTGGTGCCGCGTACTGGGAGTTCGGTAAAGAGACTATTATCTTAGATGGGAAGTGTTGACATTGGATCTTTTGTATAACTGGGGCCATTAACGGGCCAGCGTGGGATGGGGTCCGTCTGTCCAAGCCCAGCCAGCATAGTAAATCTTAGACCCAAGCTTGGCCGCAGAAAAACAAAGTCCTGAGCCCAGCTCGTGATGGTCAGGCTTTGGGCTCATGATGATCAGGTTTTTGTGCAAGATCTGGGCTATTCAGTAGCTGTGCCCCATCATACATGCTGTATGTCAAAAAATGCCCTTGAAAACCTAAATTGGTAGGGCAGGGCTAAGGACTCGGGTGTTTGGCGCATGGAATTAGATGGTATTAAATGGGTTGAAACTTTAAATCCCTTGGTTTGAAAAATCATCCCTATTTGGTTCATCACAGGTTTCCAACATTGGATCCTGTGCATGGAGTAGGGAGGGCTAAGAAGGGCTTTCCCCAATTCAACAGGATTTGCAAAATTCATTGAATTTCCTCCTAAAAGCATGAGATAGGAAGTTCTTGTGCTAGTAAGGGAGGTGGGGCCCACCTTGATATTTGTGAGGAATCCACCCTATGCATCTGTTTTATAAGATGATTTTAGATATGCGACCAAAAATGAGGTAGATTTAAAATTCAAGTGGGCCACACAAGAGAAAACAGTGGGGGTTGAGTGACCACCGTTGAAACATTCACATGGCCACAAAAGTAAACAGTGAGGATTGAGTGACCACCATTGAAACATTCATATGGTCACAAGAGTTTTGTATCACGATAAAGTTTTCTATGTTGTCAGTTCATCCCGACAGGAATGAACTTTTAAACGGTTGGGATGACAAAAACATCAAGGTGGAGCTCGGGAAGGTTTCAACGGTAGGAAATTCTTTCCCCACTCTTTCCTCTCATATGGCCCACTTGAGTTTTGGATTTGCTTGACTTTCGGTAGCATGTTCTAAAATGATCTCACGAAACAGATGGATGGGATAGATTACTCACAAACATCAAGGTGGGCCCCACCTTACTTCTCACTCATGATTTTCGAGATTAGTAGTTGTTTTCCATGTACAACCAAACACTATATGAATCAAAACATGTATTTAAGCCCTACATCATATGTGATCCAAACAATAAAGTGAATAGCTCACTCCAATGGCATTAAGAGACAATCCACATACTAGTGCATTTATTGCAAAAAAGCAATTTCATCCCACTTAATACCATCTAATTCCATGTGCCAAACACTCCCTAAGACACAGCCCTAGCCTAGCCCAATTATTAACGGGGCTTAACACTTTAGGTCTTGGTAAGGGCCATGAGCCTAGTATTCCAGTCCAAGCCCTGCAAGAGGTGGGTTAGGCTTGAAAGTCCAACAGGTTAGTTCAGCCCTTTGACAGCCCTACGTATAACATTTATTACGGGCTAGATTATAATCTTCTACTCATTTTCCCTAGTTGGCTACGTGTTCTCTTATCTTGGTATACATTCTCGTAGATCCGGACTGTTCCTTTGTAGGCTCTTTCCAATACTCATTTGCAATTCTGTCCTTTGGATGTTAATCGTTTAACTATCCGTTTGAATGACACTGAATGGGTTGGTAAGATTTGTTCAACTGGTGCGATTTCTAGTTATGGGCTGCTCATGGCACATTCAATTTGATGGATGGCCTGAAATCTGTCCTCCCCTGCTACTGTAAAGGGGAAGGACTTTGCCATTTTTCTCATTCACTTCTCAAGTTCGTTTTATATATAATTCAAAAAGAGAATATATACTTTTTTGTATTCTTTTTCTTTATGAGATGGCTAATGTGAGTTATTCTTTTTACCAAACAAGCATTTGTAATCTCCGATTGCGCATCATCATATATCTAATAATAAAAGGTTTTCGATTTGACTTGAATAAAATGGATGGATGATCGCCATTAATGTTGGAGTTTAGGTTGCCAAAGTCTTGGTACTAGGCTGGGTTTTCCTTCTCTCTCATTCCTTTTGCAATGTAACTTTCTCAAAACGTAGAGTCCTACCCATCACTGGACTTATGCCATCTCCCTTATGGTAGAGAAAACCCTTGCATATGTGAAGCCTAGAAAGAAGCCTATTTTGGTATGTTATTATGCATGGAAACTTGATGCACACACACCACTGTGGGCCCCACTTGATGCTCAAACAACTGATCAATACCATTCATGTTTACACCCGGATGCCAGAAGCTATGTATGACCTATTGTTTCCAATATTCACCTTCTTAGATAATCCATAGCATTGGCATATGTATACACAATTGATCATGTATATCTAATATAATTTTACGAGCTTAAAACTTTATTAGATATTTATTATGGAATATAAACAGTACCCTGAATAATCCAATCCACCAATATTACCACTATAAGACAATAGCAATCGCCATCATATTTATTGTAGTGGGATCAGGTATGATCACAAATAACATTACTCTCCGTGATATGGATTTTGGTAGCTAGGGATCATTGTAGCAAGGGATCATGGTATATATATAAAAAAAAATCTTATTTCTAGTGTAGCCTTCTATGCAAATTTTCAAGCAGTCCTATTGTCTTGAAAATTTTAAAATGTCCTGTTCACTTATTTAATCATGCGCATGGAACTTTTACCTTAAGGAATAGAAATAATAATATCATAAAATTAAATGATTTACTGTATTGAATAAAACTGAAATGTGTACATAACCGAAGTATCTGTATCTCCCACTAATTAAATACATTTTTAATGTTAACTAATCCCGTATTATTCAATAACTCCTTGAATATATTGGGATGTAATATTAATTAAATACATCTTTAATGCTAACCAATCACATATCATTTACTAACTCCTTAAATGTATTAGGAGGTAAGCCCTTAGTTAATTGGTTTGTAACCATCGGTTTCATACTTATGTGTTATATAGACACTAGATGATCTCGAATTCTCTCATTTACAAATAAAAATTTTATGTATGTGCTTCGATTTAGATAAAATTTTGTTGTTGTTGGAAAATAATACTTTCGTAGTATTATCACAGTTGATTTTCGGAGGATTTAAAATTAAATCCATAACCTGAATCCTAGAGATGAAAATTTATAATTAGATTGTCTGACATGTGGTTTCATAACATGTGACAAATTCTACTTCCATGGTAGATGAAAATGTAAGTGTTTGTTTTACACTCTTCCATGAAATAGTTCTGATGGCCATCATAAAAATATGTTTGATGTGCACTTGCTCCTATTAAGGCAACCGACAAGTCTGATTCTGTATATCTAATCAGTGCTAGCCAATTAGTTCATTTATATATGAATATGAAATTATTCGTCCTTTTACAAGTATACATCACTTTCTTTGCCGCTCTCCAATGATCCATACCTAGATTCGACATGTACCTTTCATGTATTCCAACCACAGGCTAGCTCAAGTCGAGTGCAGACTTGTGCATACATAATGCTTGATATTGCAGAAGTATATGAGATATCCTGCATTCTATTCCTTTCAAGATCACTATTAGGCTACTATATGAGGCTAAGCTTGTTGCCTTTGACAATAAGAGCTTCTTCTGATGCACAACTCTACACGTCGTATTTGCTAAGTATCATTATAATGTAGGTTTTTGGGAATAATTCCAAAATACTTCTTGCTTTATCATAGTATATTCCTATATTTGTGACAAATGATGTGGCACCAAGACCTTTCATTTAAAGTTCTGTGATAGAAATCCTTTGACATCGTGCATCACTCTTTATAGTTGCATACTATTAGAATATCATAAAATATCATTAATATATGACACTAGGAACATAAATTTACTATTACTCATTTTTATGTATATATAGTAATTAACAATGTTTTTTCTTAAAATAATATGAAGAAATTGAAATAGCGGTGAAGACCGCTTGAGTAGAAGTTGGAATATGTCAATATGTCCTAGAGGGGGGTGAATAGGACTTTTTAAAGATTTATGAGTTATTTAAACATCCTATCACTCTAATCCTATTATGTATGCAATTCTCAGGATTATTCAAATTAACTCTACTGGCTTCCAAGCCTTGTAGAGGATCCAATCACAACCTACTTGTAAGATAAACAGGTTGCAGACAAGATGTGAAGGATATGATTGTGTGTGTGTATAAGGTGTGATCTCAGATAATCAGATATAAAGGCATGCTAGGAAATCACATAACTGAAAGACAATAATCATCTCAAACACAGTCATTGTTATAGTGGTTTGACTACTTGTCTACTTCACTCCCGGCTGTCACACTCAACCCTTGAGTGTACCGGATTTCACTAAGGAGGTTTCCCAGGGTTCACTTCAAACCTAAGGTTTTAAATCAGGTTCACCTTCAACCTTTACAGAGGTTTTACGCGGTTCACCTTAAACCCAGAGTTTTGCTGGTTCACTCCTAACCAGATGTTTATGCTCTCTTTAGAGCATGGGTCCACACAACGCACCCGGATTTTAGACCACACAGGTCATGGACCTACACAAGGACTTAATGGTTTATGCCCTACACAAGAGCAAGGGTCCACCCTGTGCAGCCACTAGTACACTCCTGCCGGAAGCCTCCTTGAGGACTTCAAAGGGTGAGAACCACTTAGGACCAAGACCTAGGAAGGAATGATCACAAGTGTCCTCTGGACTTTGGATACTTACAGATAAGTTGATGAGTCCCGTTAAGCACAACGCCGGAGATCTCCTCCTTCTTGTCGACGAAGAGTCTTTTGCTCCGTTGATCCGCAACGCAAGATGATATACCAATGTTTGGCTTCAGGTTGGGTCAAGGGTGAGATGGAATCCTACTCTCTAAAGATTTTCCTATAAGGAAGATAAAGTAGATCCTCTCTTATGCATTCAAGGCATCCTAGCACAAAGATTTGCTATTAAGGTAGTAGATGGAGGATCCTTGAATGCGGAAGTTCATTCCCCAATCCACTCTATTTAATATCAATGGTAAGGGTGGATTGGAGGATGAACTCCCTTGAGAGAAAGGGCTTTGGGTATAGGATATAAGTTGAAACACTCAAAAGCTCTCTCTTCTTTCTCTCACAGCAACAAAAGATAAGTCCTCTATAAATAGGCAAAAAGTTCCAACGGATATAAAACGGTCACATTTATGACAGAGTTCGATATCATCGAGCAGGTTCGATATTATCAAGTGTATACTCTCGATGGCATCGATGGTCCACTCGATGACTCGGACTCGATGTCATATGCTTTTGAAACTCTTTGCCAATTGGTCGATGAATCGAAGCTATAGTCGATGTCATCGGATTTCGAACTCCGATTCCATCGAAGACAGATTCGATTCATCGACACATGAAAATTGAGAGAGACTTGACTTGAGATATTTTAGGTTTTCATGAATGATCGGGGGAACCGTCGAGGTCATTGGTATTTGAATGTCGATGATATCAAGATCCGAGTCGAGGTATCAATAATTCCAGTAGATTTATCTTTAAACTTGCTGGACAGATTATGGCTTAGTTCGATGCAATCGATCAGGTGTCGATATCATCGATATTTGAATATCGATTAAATCGAAGGGCCCCCGATCATAGTTAAAAATATCCTGAAATAATCAGCTTTGTAAGAAATGTTGCCACACCATCGATATCATCGATGGACCTCCGATCTTATCGATATTTGATTTCAGATCATATCGGATGGTCATCGATATATCGATGAATTTTGAGATTTTCATTAAAAAACAGGGGCGCCGAAAATCTGCCTGTTGATCTTATCGAGCCACTCCCGATGGTCTCGAGATTTGAATATCGATGATATCGATATGAGTATCGATATATCGATAATTCGTCCAGATATATTATGAAGTTGCTGGACATATTTGTGCTTATATTGATGATATCGATAGATGTATCGATACATTGATAAATCCGTCCAGATGAGTTTTTAGTTGCTGGATACTTTTGGTCCTCTTTTCGATAATATCGTTAAGGTATCGAGGACATCGACAGAACAGGTCGATCATATCAAGGGTGCTCCGATAGAATCGATAGGGCGAGAAAAACTTAGAGATTTTCCTATTTTGAAAAAGTTTTCTCACCACCAAAAACCCTAAGATGTCTATCTTGTTTTAAGGGTTTTAATCACCTGGTGTTTTGAGACATGGTATGTGAGGCTATGATTTACCTATTGCGAGCTTCCACACATCCGGTTGAGGCAGACGCTTGAAATAATCTTCCTATCGAGTTCTGCAGCCAGTCTGACTCACCACACACGTAACTTGACAAACCAGGGCACTAGCAGGTGCACTTTCAGAAATCACTTTATAAAATTTCAAGTACCATTAATGTCTGCTTGCTTTAGACCATAGATGGATTTCTTTAGTTTACATACCAGATGTTTGGATCAAGAGATCATGAAACTTTTTAGCTGTAGTATATATATGTTTTCCTTTAGTTTCCCATTGAGAAATGTGGCCTTGATGTCAATCTATTATAGCTTTAGATCATATTAGATCATCAATGTCATAATAATCATGAAGGAGTCATTTTTAAAGACTGGTGAGAAAGTCTCTTTTTGAAATTGATGTCTTTCTTTTAGATGAAGCTCTTAGTGACCAATTGGGCTTTATATCTTTCAATTTTCTATTTGACGTCCCGCTTGATTTTGTAAACCCATTTATAACCAATTGACACAACTCTTTGGGTAAATCGACTATATCCCAATGTCGTTGTCTTTTATAAACTTTAGTTTAATTTCCATGACATCGATCCATTGAGAGGAGTTAGCATTTTGTTTGGAATGTGTCATGCTTTTAAAGATACACAACACAATCATCGGGTACTATTGATTTTATCTCTTATGAATCTTTTTAATTACACATCTTCCTAATTAGGTGTTTCTTCTTTTATGGAATTGTTTTGTAGAGCCTTTGATCAATCTCCTACTAAATTTTCATTTGTGGATTGAGGATTAGGTTGATCATCTCTTGTAACTGACACTAGATCAGCTACCTCTTACTCTTAAAAAATAAAATTCCTAAGTAGTGTAACTATTATTAGTATCCTCAAATTATTTTGTAATCCTTAATTTAGTTATTCTTGGATTATAGGAGGGAAAATAAACCTAAATCCATTCGACCTTTCAGGGTAATATATAAAATGACCACTGATGGTCCTTGAATTCGATTTTCTTTAATGTAGGTTGTATATCCTTAATTTAGCGATACAACCCCATATATTGAGGTGATTTATACTCGATCTCATTCCCGTCCACATTTCATATGGAGGTTTATTGACATCCTTAGTCGGAACACGATTAAGGATGTAAACTACTGTCTTTAATGCATCGCTCTATAGTGATTTTAAAAGGGTGGAATTACTTATCATGGTTATGACCATAATCTTTAGGGTCTTATTCCATATCTTAGCTACACCATTCTTTTATAGGGCAAAAGGCATGGTATATTGATTAACAATACCATGTTCTTTTAGGAATCTAGTGAATGGCCGTAGATTTTATCTTGATTTGTCACATTTACCATATTACTCATTACCACGATCAGACCTAACGAATGTAATAAATTTGTCAAGTTGATTTTCAACATCAACCTTAAAAATTTTAAATATATGTAAGACATTCGATTCATCATGTATTAAGTATAAGGTACTCATAACAAGAATAGTAGTCATTTATAAATGTGATAAAGTACGATTTTCATTCCCAGAAGATATAGGGAACGAATGACATATATCTGTATGTATTACTTCTATGAGACCAATATGTTGAGGGTCAAATATTGTATATTAGACCCCAGTTATTACCCGATTTTATGTACAAGATAATGTTTAATGTCATATTTTAATCACGTTTTTTGTTGCAAGGTGAATTTAAGAGCTTGGACTAAAAAGGGTGTTAAAGGCATGGATTTGATGCTCACAAATCACCAAAGCAAGGGACAGATCATATGAGATCGAGATTGAAAAATTTACACGCCAAAGATCCGAGAAAATCAAGTGATCAACGATAAAAAGGCCTGAAAGTTGTCCTGAATGCAAGATCACAGGGTTCCCATCATCCATTTGGCTCGAAACTTCATATCTGGCCTGAGGATTAACCACACACATCAAATTTTATTCATTGGATCTTTGTGGAAGTGGCCCAATGGAAAAATCAGCTCATAAATTGCTTATCTGGGACTCACTTGATATCTGGATATGCTTCAAATTTGGTATGAACCCCTTAAATGAGGTTGCAAAATGGATGGATGGGTCGGATTCCTCACGAACATCACAGTGGACCCCACCTGGGGTCGTGCGAGTGTATAGACGGTGCACTCTTGCGCTGCACCAGACCCGGTCCTCGGTCAAGGATCGGGTTGACCCGACCCTTCTTCGCAAAGGAGACAGTGTGCGGACGCTGTCTCTCCGGGCAATTGTAGTGGGCCACCATCATGGTCCTGATGGACGATCGGGACCATCCATTTGATCCAGGGGGTGGCCACGACCCCAGTCATGGTGGCCTTTTGGTCCCATGCACTTGTACGCACGTAGATCGTCGAAAAATGTAGGATGAACAGTGGAAAGATTTGATACAGTGGGCCGCACCAAATTCGACTAAAACCACTCCTTTCCGACTAAAATTTTGCTAGGAATCTAATGAACGGGGTGGATTTCTTCGAAAACATCACTATAGGGCCCACTGAACACATCAGCGCAAGAAAATTCGTAGCTTATGCACGTTCAAGAAAACTGGACGTTGCGGGGAGTTGTACGGCCCAGATCACAATTGGACGACTGATCCAAAAGCTTGGGAAGGGGGTCTTTACCCCAACCATGGAGCCAAAATCAGTCCGTGAGACATCCTCTGGTCGAAAATCGAAACGCAACTTGGTTTGCTTTTCGCAGCTGCACACGTTGCATGTGTTACGTACGGAGTTCTCAACCGACTCCCAGCCTTCCAGCCACCGCCCTTCATGCCTATAAAAGGGAGGGAGAAATGTGGAGACGATATCGTCTTGGACGGTGGAGAGCAAGACGTGGAAGAGAGAGAGAGCTTAAAACGTCTGGTGGCAGCACCTCTTCTTCCTTTCCTTCTTGTTTTTCTTTGTTCATGTTTTTCCTTTTGAGAGATTTTTAGCTTAATCATGTTGATGATGGGCTAAACCTCTTAGCTAGGGCTAAGAGTTGAAGCTTGTAGTGTGATTGAAGACTTTTATTTATGCCTTTGATTCATGTTTAAGTTGAACCGATTTTGATTTTACTTTGATTATAAGGGATGTTTTTAGTCTTTAATGGTTTGTTGTGACTTAAATTACAATAGATCTACGATAGCTTTGAGCATGTTCTTTACATGGTTAAGATTATGAAGTTAGGAAGCCCTGTTGTTCACCATCGTCTCATGGGTATGGTAGGGTGATGGAATCCTTCTTAACAATCATAACTCTCTTAAATTGGATGTAGATTGGTTAAATTCTGTTGTTTACTTTGTCTCATGGGCATGGTTTGTGATGGAATCAATTATAATTCTCATACCTCTCATATCTTGAAAACTAGATTAAAGGAAGTTCAGATTTGATTTTGATGAAATATCTTTCAACTGGATAAAGATGGGACTCTGAATCCAGTTGTGTTTGTGAATCAAGCGCATAGATCTCCCTGATCTCTACAAGTGGATCCTTGGCACCCTAGTTTCCCACCTTTGAATTTTACAAGTTTTAGTTTAATATTTCACCATCATTCTCTTAAAATTTCCTGATTTAGATTACCTCTTCTTGTAGTTCTAGTTCTAGTTACTTTCAGATACGTACAAGGTTCAGTCTCTGTGGATTCGACCTCGGTCTTACTGAGACTATTACTACATCACAACCCTATACTTGGGGTGGTGAACAAGTTTTTGGCACCGTTACCAGGGATTGACGGTTGTGTTCTTCTGAGATTAACTAGTTCTAGAATTAGGTTAAGATTAGGATTTTCTAACTTTAGGTTTAGATTTTTCTATTTGAATTTTTTAAAAACTAACCTAACTTTCTGTTTTGTAGGACTTTGATATAGACTTTCTAAATTGGTAATCTCTTTCTAATTTCTCTATTTTTCTATTTTTAGGATTAGGGTTTTATTTTGGGTTTTTAGAAACTTTTTAATTTTAGGATTTCTTTTAATTTTAGGAACTAACATTACTTTCTAATTTTAAGGTTAGAACTTTCATAATCATTTTTAAAAACTTTCTATTTTTTTTTTGAAAATTTTCCCTTTTTAGAAACTGGTTTACTTTATATTTTAGGAACTTTCTAACTTTAGAATTTCTATTTTTAGAAACTAATTTCTTTTATTTTCTAACTTTTAATTTGGTAACTGTTCACCACCCCAAGTATAAGGTTGCGATGTACTAATAATCTCGGTAAGACCGAGGTCGAATCCACGGGGACTGAACTTTGTACATGATCTGAAAGTAACCAGAACTAGAACTAGAAGAAGATGTAATCTAAATCAGGAGAATGTAAGAGAATAATGGTGAATTCTTAAACTAAAACTTATAAAATTCAAAGGTGGGAAAACTAAGGTGCCAAGGATCCACTTCCAGCAATTGGGAAGCTACCTTGTATTGATTTAAGGACACAACTGGAATCAGAGTCCTATCCTATCCAATTGGTAAGAAGAGATTTGTCAGATTTATAAACTTCTCATGGATCTAATCATCAATGAATGTGAGTGGTGAAGATTTGGAAGTGATTCTGTCACCTAACCATGCCCAGGAGATAAGGCAAACAACAACAATTTATCAATACCACAACCAATCATAGGAGAATTATGAAAGTTAGGAAGGATTCCGTCATCCAACCATGCCCAAGGGATGATAGTGAATAACAGGATTTCATAATTTCACAATCTTAAGAAAATGAAGATATTCAAAGCAATCGCAGATCCATTGTAATTTGAGTCACAACAAACTATTAAATACTAAAAATATTCTTTAATAAAAAACTAGAATCCATAAGGTTTAACAAGACATGAATCAAAACAAAGCAAACATCCCAATCACACTACAAGCTTCACCTCTTAGCCCTAGCTAAGAGGTTTAGTCAATCATAGACATGATTAAACTAAAATCTCTTAAAAAGAAAGCATTAAAGGAAAAACCGAAAAGGAAGGAAGAAGGAGTTGATGAAGCCGTCCACGCTCCCTCTCTTTCTCTCGCGCTCCACGTCCAAAGATCCCTAGATCCCCTCTCAGCTCTCTTCTCTTTCTTTTATAATATGCTATGTCGGTCACCGACCTTATTCACGCACGCCAAATCGCAAAAAAAAATAAATCATACACTTCTATTCCGCGCAAGAAAATGCACAACAGCTGCGTTTGATCTGGTTTTGAGAGGACAGATTGCTCCACTTAAGTAAACCGACATCTTGGAAGGAGTCAACACCCCCTTCTAGATCTTCTGAACGGTTCAGATCTTGCATCTGATTACAGCCAAGATCACACAATGGGCCGTAAAAACTAGATGGCGTCTGGTCGTTTCAATGCGCACTAACTTACAATGGGATGCTCGGTGGGCCCCACAGTGATGTTTTAGGAAATATCCACCATGTCCATTAGATTCCTGACGAAAAACCAGTTGAAAAGGAGTGGTTTTGGTTGAGTTTTGGTGTGCGCCACTGTATCAAATTAACTTTCCATTTATCCTACGTTTTTTGGCAATCCATGTGTGTACCTGTGCATGGGGCTAAAAGGCCACCATGGCTAGGATCGCGCCCCCCCCCCCTTTGGATCGAATGGACGGTCCTGATCTTCTAAATGGGTGGACACGGTGGCCCACTGATCATGCTAGCTCGGACGCGGTATGTCCACTATGTTAAAACGCTGAAGAAGACGGGTCTTCCTTAGTTGATTAGACCGGTTGGTCCGGTGCGGCGTGGGAGTGCACCGGCTGTGCACTCTCGCGCCCCCATGTGGGTCCATTATGATGTGTATGATAAATACGCTCTGTCCATCTGGTTTACCACCCCATTTAAGGGGTTGAGACCAAAATCGAGGCATATCCAGATATCAGGTGGGCCCTAGATCAGTGTTTTATAGGCTGATCTGTCCGTTAGGCCACTTCCACAAGGATCCAATAGCTGAAATTTGAAATGTACGGTTAATTTAGGGTCCTCAGGCCATATATAAAGTTTCGAGCCAAACGGATGGTGGGAACCTTGTGATCTTACATTTAAGATGACTTTCAAGCCTCTTTATCGTTGATCACTTGATTTTCTCAGATCTTTAATGTGTAAATTCTTCGATCTTGGTCCCCTGGGATCCGTCCCTTGCCTTGGTGATTTCTGAGTATTAAATCTAGTACCCTTTTTCAGTCCAGGCTTTTAAATTCACTTTGCAACACAAACACGATTAAAATAGGGCATTAAACAGTATCATGTTCGTAAAATCAGGTAATAATTGGGGTCTAATATGAAATATTTGACCCTCAAGACAATCCCCAACCAGCATTTTGCTAGTCCCAAGCAAAATATGCGAAAAATAATTTAAGAATTACGGGACAATTTCTATAAAATGGAGTGATTTTTGAAAAACAATCCAGTCAATATAATTATAAGATTCATGAATGTTCGACATTACTTTCTCCTAGAAAAAATATTAATAACCAAAAAGATTCATCAATATGACTTTCTCAAGCGCACGGTAAACTTCATAGTTAAGTTCAAAATATTAATTCATCCATTGTAAAAAAAATTTCTAAACATTGAGTTCCATGGGTGTATAGTGCAACCTTGACTTATCACAATTAAAAGTCTAATCGTCAATTTGCATGATAACATTGATAACCAAAAGGAAAATTTTGGATAACCAAACCTAAATCAAAACTTGCCTTACAGTTCAATTTTTTTCATCGGCGGCTTTCACGTCATGTCAACCTTGGGGAATCGAACCCTCACCTATAGGGAGCAAATCTAAGGTGAAGACCATTTGCCCAACCCTTTTCAAAGGCAATTATTTTTTAGCTAGGTTAATTTTTTTTTTTTGAACATGATGGGCAAATTCCTCAGGCTGGCTCCTTCCATGCTTAGTGACTATCAGGTTAACAATTCAGTATCGAACAGAAGCTTTAACGTGTAAGCTAGGTGAGACATGTGAAATCATGACTCAATCAATGTTTGAAACTTCTAATCATAGATTAACAATTTGAACTTAACTGTGAAATCTAACAGATGGCTGAATCCAAGAGTCATAAATTACCAACATTACATATTTTATAATTCTAAATCAAAGATGGCCATCAAAATCATTTTGAATTCACAAGAATTTCCAGAAATTTTTTTTTATGAATTTTTCCACAATTTTTGCTCAAGACCAAGAAAGTACTGATTAGGTAACCCAATCTCCCATCGACCAAGAAATTACTGATTAGGTAACCTAATCTCCCATCCACAACTTAAAATCTACATTGTCCTCAATGTAAAGGATAGAAGAATGCAATGCACGTGAGACAATGAAATTGAAGGAGAAGTGATGGAAAGATAGTACCTGATGAAGGAGTTAAGAGGCTTCTTCCAAAGAGATCTCAGTGTGATGGTGGTTCGGCACAAGACTTAATCCAACCAAAAACTATCCTAAAACAATTGGAAAGCAAACTAACCTAACGGCATAAAGCCGACTAACCTAGAACGACAAAAAGCAAACTGTCCTAAGGACATAAATCCGACTATCCTAGAACGACAAAAAGCAAACTAATCCTAGTCCTATGAAAGCAGGGGAAAAACTACTCAGTCATGCCACAAGGTTCCTCTTCTGGCCAATATCTTGATAAATTTCTTAGTAGGTTTAGAAGCAAGATCATCTAAAAGCCCTTTTTGCAATCAGCTTGGATGCCCTAGAGCATGAATTTCTAGATAAATTTATAGACCTCAGCACAAAATTGTCATTGAATCGTTTGAGGTATCCAAAGTATATATGATTCACTTGTGACCGAAAAAGTTTCAATATTAGTACTCGATGGTGAATCTGAGACTACAAGTAGATAATATTCAGAGAAATTTTCAGGAATTGATGTAGTCTCAACACATTCCGAAGTTTCGGACTTTAGTTCAATTTTCAGCTCCTCCTCCTTTAATGGTAGACATTTAGGATCTGGGGAAGGAGGGGTTTTAGAAAAAGGGATCTCTCGGTCAGTGACAACTACCGAGGTGTTATCTTGTGAGGCATCCACTATTTCTTTTATCATAATATCGTTCGAATTTGCAAAGTGTATCAAGCAATCATCTAAAGAGTTGGAAAATTCAGCTAAGAGTGACTCATTTTCCACATTGAATGTGTGATGATCTGCCCAAGGATTCCATCATCTTTGGAAGTGGATGGAGGCATGCTCTCTTGCTCTTGCCTTTCACAGACAAGTTGAGGATCAATAAGCGACGCATTGATGTGAAAACTCTTTCATCGGTACCACCCAATAAAGGCATTGTATTGTCAAGGGTTGACAACTCAGATGGTGGCCTTAACTGGATGGTTTCAATTCCCAGAGTCATATCAAGCAACTCGTCCATCTCCCGAATCATATCATCATTCAATTCAGGGGAGTGGTCTAAACATGTCTCGCAAGAGTTAAAAGGGTCGGTTGAAAGGAGCTCATTCTCCACATTTAAATCAGTCATGTCAGATGGGTGGAGTAAATCATTATGGTCAACCACTTCCTGTACCCCTTGATCATTGACTTGGACCAAACTTGAGATTGATTTAAGAGGAATTTAGGCTGTACATTCATGATCACCATCCCAATACTTATCATCTTCTAATTCAGTGCAGTACATACTTGGGATGGGATTGCTTCCCTCACATTCTACTCCTAAATTGGGTTGAGGTTCGAATAAACTAACCTCTCCCTCATCATTGAAACCAAGTGTGTCATGATAGTGAAGTGTGTCATCATCATTATATTTGAAAGACACCCACATCTCTTGACCATGCTTTTTGAATAGTCATCGAGATCGACTCATCGAAAAATTGAACCGTATGCTCATTAACGGAATCTAACTCCTCAATCAAAATTCCAGAGTTCTCCACAATCGCATCACGTGAACTCCACTGTTGCATATCTTTTCTAAGTTCTTGCATTCTTTGGAGTGTATTTTGGCTAAGCTCTAGAGTTTGGAAGAAATTTTGAATTAAATTCTCTTGGATTGTTTCTAGTTGGATCTCAAAGGTAAGGGATCTAAGAGAATAATCATTATAACATGTTGTTGGTTCATCTTCCCAATTTTGATGTTCCACTGGTTATAGTCATATGGATCATAGGTGGGAGAATATGATATGATCGCGTAAGGACTTCTTAACTGATGGAGCATAATATTCTAGTCGGTTCTCGATGATGGTTTCAGAAATATCTTGAGATATAGGTTGAATTCCATCATAATCATTATACATCCCTCCCCAATATTTCTTATCCATCTTAGCATATTGACGTACCCACTCTTCTATGGTGAAACTCTGACTCTGAATCTAATCCTAAGAAAAACAAAAGAAAAGATCCTACAACAGTATGGAATGTAAGAGGAAGAGAAGTTAGAAGGGAGTTACCAAATTAGAAGTTCCTATGTTAAGATTCTGCAAAAGAAAACAAAAGAAATTAGTAGAAATTTTAAAGTTAGAAAGTTCCTAAAATAGAAATAGAAAGTAAACTAGTTTCTAAAAAGAAAAAATTTCTAGAGCCAAAAATAGAAAGTTTCTATAAATAATTAGGAAAGTTCTAAACCTAAAGTTAAAAAGTAAGTTAATTTCTAAAAAGAAAATTTTAGAATTAGAAAATTTCTAAAAATAGAAAAATAAAACCCTAATCTTAAAAAATAGAAAAATAGAAGAATTAGAAAGAGATTACCAATTTAGAAAGTCTATCTCAGAGTCCTACAAAATTAGAAAGTTAGGTTAGTTTCTAAAAAAAGTTAAACAGAAAAACCTAAACCTAAGTTAGAAAACTCTAATCTTAACCTAATTCTAAAACTAGTTAATTTCAGAAAAATGCAACCGTCAGTCCCCAGCAATGGCGCCAAAAACTTGTTCACCACCCCAAGTATAGGGTCGCGATGTAGTAATAATCTTGGTAAGACCGAGGTTGAATCCACAGGGACTGAACTTTGTACGTGATCTGAAAGTAACCAGAACTAGAACTAGAAGAAGATGTAATCTAAATCAGGAGAATGTAAGAGAATAATGGTGAATTCTTAAACTAAAACTTGTAAAATTCAAAGGTGGGAAAACTAGGGTGCCAAGGATCCACTTGCAACAATTGGGAAGCTACCTTGTATTGATTCAAGGACACAACTGGAATCAGAGTCCTATCCTATCCAATTGGTAAGAAGAGATTTGTCAGATCTCTGAACTTCTTATGGATCTAATCATCAATGAATGCGAGTGGTGAAGATTTGGAAGTGATTCCGTCACCTAACCATGCCCAGTAGATAAGGCAAACAACAACAATTTACTAATACCACAACCAATCATAAATTATGAAAGTTAAGAAGGATTCCGTCATCTAACCATGCCAAGGGACGATGGTGAACAACAGGATTTCCTAATTTCACAATCTCAAGAAAATGAAGATATTCAAAGCAATCACAGATCCATTGTAATTTGAGTCACAACAAACCATTAAATACTAAAAATATTCCTTAATAATCAAACTAGAATCCATAAGGTTCAACAAGACATTAATCAAAACAAAGCAAACATCCCAATCACACTACAAGCTTCACCTCTTAGCCCTAGCTAAGAGGTTTAGCTAATCATAGACATGATTAAACTAAAATCTCTTAAAAAGAAAGCGAAAAACCGAAAAAGAAGGAAGAAAGAGTCGATGAAGCCGTCCACGCTCCCTCTCTCTCTTGTGCTCCACGACTAAAGATCCCAAGATCCCCTCTCAGCTCTTTTTCTCTTTCTTTTATAATATGCTATGTCGGTCACCGACCTTATTTACGCATGCCAAATTGCACAAAAAAATCATGCACCTCTGTTCTGCGCAAGAAAATGCACAACAGCTGCGTTTGATCTGGTTTTGAGAGGACAGATTGCTCCATTCAAGCAAACCGACATCTTGGAAGGAGTCAACACCCCCTTCTGGATCTTTTGAACGGTTCAGATCTTGCATCTTATCACAACACAGATCGCAAAATGGGTCGTAAAAATCGGATGGCGTTCGGATGTTTCCACACGCACTAACCTACAATGGGATGCTCGGTGGGCCCCACAGTGATGTTTTAGGAAAGATTCACCCCCTTCATTGGATTCTTGGCAAAAAACCAGTTGGAAAGGAGTGGTTTTGGTCGAGTTTTGGTGCGGTCCACTGTATCAAATTATCTCGCCGTTCATCCTGTGTTTTCTAGTGATCCACGTGTGTACATGTGCATAGGGCCAAAAGGCTACCATGGCTAGGGTCGTGCCCCCCCTCTGGATCGAATGGACGATCCTGATCGTCCAAATGGGTGGGCACGGTGGCCCACTAATCATGCCAGCTCGAACACGGTACGTCCGTTATGTTAAAATGTGGAAGAAGACGGGTTTTCCTTGGTTGACCAGACTGGTTGGTCCGGTGCTGCGTGGGAGTGCACCGGCTGTGCACTCTCGCTTCCCCATGTGGGGTCCAATATGATGTGCGTGATAAATCTGCTCCGTCCATCCGGTTTGCCAACCCACTTAAGGGGTCGAATCCAAAATTGAGGCATATCCAGATATCGGCTGGGCCGCATATCAGTATTTTATGAGCTAATATGTCCGTTGGGCCACTTCCACAAGGATCCAATGACTGAAATTTGACGTGTATGGTTAATTTGGGGTCCTTAGGCATGATATAAAGTTTTGAGCCAGACGGATGGTGGGAACCCTGTGATCTTACATTTAGGACAACTTTCAAGCCTCTTTATTGTTGATCACTTGATTTTCTCGGATCTTTGATGTGTAAATTCTTCGATTTTGGTCCCCTGGGATCCGTCTCTTGCCTCGGTGATTTTTGAGCATTAAATTCATGCTTTTAATACTCTTTTTCAGTCCAGGCTCCTAAATTTACCTTGTAACACAAACACGATTAAAATAGGGCGTTAAACAGTATCATGTTCATAAAATCAGGTAATAACTGAGGTCTAATATGTAATATTTGACCCTCAACAGTAACTTCCTTCTAACTTTTTTTCTACTTTTCATATTTGTTGTAGGATTTTTTTTATGATTAGGTTCAGGATTAGGGTTTCACCGTGTATATGCACGAGTGGGAATGTCAATATGCTGAGATAGCTTTTGAGAATGCGAAAAAGTGTGAAGGGATGTATGATGATTATGATAGAAATCAACATATGTCTCAAAATTTTTCTGAAACCATCATTGAGAATCGACCGGAATATAATGTTCCACCGGTTAAGAAGTCCTTACGTGATCATATGCAGGAGAATAATTACACCCCACAGATTAAGGAAACAATGTCTGATTGTTGGGGTTGTCAGACTTATGGGAGTGAGAATTATAATCGACTATCAAACAAGAAGAAGACAATGAGAGATTATATTATGGGAGATAATATGTATTAACAAGCATCATATTCTCCCACCTATGATCCGTATGGCTATAATCAGTGGAAACATTAATGTTGGGAGGACGAACAAGCAATACATCATAGTGATAATTCTCTTGGGTCATCCAACTAGAAGCGATCCAAGAGGATTCACTTTAGAGTTCCACGGACTATCTTGCAGAAATCAGAAAAACATTAAAAGCGCTTGATTTGCGCATCGATAAGATAGTGGAGGTTAGTTCGTCCCAGCCACAACTCCTTCCGGAAACACAATATGAGGAGAGTGATCCTAACTTGCTTATAGAGAACTCTGGAAGTTAGAATGAAGAGTTGAATTATGTTAATGAGCATATGGTTCAATTTCCCGAAGAGTCGATCTTGATGACAATTCAAAAGAATGATCTAGAGACGTGGGTGTCTTTCAAATACAATGATAATGACACACTTCACTCACATGACAAACTTGGTTTCAATGATGAGGGAGAGGTTAGTTTATTCGAACCTCAACCCAATTTAGGAATAGAATGTGAGGAAGCGATCCCATCCCAAGTGTGTACTGTACTGAATTGGAAGATGATGCGTATTGGGATGACGATCATGAATGTGCAGCCCATCCTCTGGTATCAATCTCAAGTTTGATCTAGGTCGATGATCAAGGGGTACAGGAAGCGGTTGACCATAATGATTTACTCCACCCGTCTGACATGACTGATTTAAATGTGGAGAATGTGCTCATTTCAACCGACCCTTCTAACTCTTGTGAAACATGTTTATACCACTCCCCTGAATTGAATGATGATATGATTCGGGAGATGGACGAGTCGCTCGATATGACTCTGGGAATTCAGTTACGGCCACCATTTGAGTTGTCAACCCTTGACAATATAATGCCTTTACTGGGTGGTAGCGATGAACAGAGTTTTCACATCAATGGTCTCTTATTGATCCTCAACCTATCCGTGCAGGGCAAAAGCAAGACAGCATGCCTCCATCCACTTCCAGAGACGATGAAATCCTTGGGCAGATCATCACACACTTCAATGTGGATAATGAGTCACTCTCAGCTGAATTTTCTAACTCTTTGGATGATTGCTTAACGCACTTTGCAGATTTAAACAAACCTATAATAAAAAAAAAGTGGATGCCTCACAAGACAATACCTCGGTAGTTTTCACGGACCGAGAAATCCCTTATTCTAAAGTCCCTCCTTTCTCAGATCTGAATGTCTACCATTAAAGGAGGAGGAGCTAGAAATTAAGCCAGAATCTGAAACTTCGGAATGTGTCGAGACTACATCACTTTTTGAGAATTTTTCTGAATTTTATCTACTTGTAGTCTCTGATTCACCATGGAGTACTAACGTTAAAACTTTTTCTGTAACAAGTGAATCATATATACTTTGGATACCTTAAGCGATTCAACGATAATTTTTTGTTGAGGTCCATAAATTTCTCTAGAAATTCATGCTCCAGGGTATTCAAGCTTATTGCAAAAAGGGCTTTTGGATGATCTTATTAAGAAACCTACTGAGAAAATTTTTAAGATATTAGCCGGAAGAGGAACTTTGCAGCATGACTGAGTAGCTTTTACCCTGCTTTCCTAATTTAGGATTAGTTTGCTTTTTGTCGTTCTAGGATAGTCAACTTTATGCCGTTAGGATAGTTTGTTTTCCACTTACTCTAGGATAGTTTGCTTTTTATTGGTTTCACTCTTGTGTTGACTCACTTTCATGTTGAGATCTCTTTAGAAAAAGCCTCTTAATTCCTTCATCAGGTAGTATCTTTCCATCACTTCTCCTTTACTTTATTTGTTTCATGTGCATTACATGCTTATATCTTTTACATTGAGGACAATGTAGATTTTAGGTTGGGGATGGGAGATTAGGTTACCTGATCAGTGTTTTCTTAGTCTTGAGCAAAAATTGTGATTTTTTTTTTTCAAATTCTTGTGAATTCGAAGTGATTTTGAAGGTCATCCATGGTTTAGAAGTATAAGATCGTAATGTTGGTTAATTATGACTCTTAAACTCAGTACTTGTTAGATTTCACAGTTAAGTTCGAATTATTAATCCATGATTAAAAGTTTTAAACATTGATTGAGTCATGATTTCACATGTCACATTTAACTTACACATTAAAGTTTTAGTTAGATATTGAATTGATAACTTGATGATTATTGAGCATGGAAGGAATCAACCTGGGGAATTTGTTCACCATGTTCATTAAATTAAAAAAAGGAATACCCAGCTAAAAAATAGTTGTCGTCGAAAAGGACTACGTATTGAAGATCATTGAAAAGATTGAACATAGCGTGAAAGTCATCGATGGAAAAATCAAAAGCTGGAAGAAAGAAAAGATGAATTATAAGGCAAGTTTTCGTTTAGGTTATGGTTATCCTGAATGCTTTTTTTTATTATTATCAATGTTATCATGAAAGAAAGAATTGAACCATTGATTGCAATAAGTTTAGGTTTCACTACGTACCCATGGAACTCAATGTTTAGAATTGTTTTAATTGATGGATTAATACTTTGAACTTGACTATGAAGTTTACCATGCACTTGAGTCTAAGAGAAAGTAATGCCCAACATTCATGAATCTTAAAATTTTATTGACTGGATTGTTTTTCAAAAATCATTCAAATTTATAGAAATTGTCCCGTAATTCTTAAAATATTTTTTTTTTGCATATTTTGCTTGGGACTAGCAAAATGGTGGTTGAGGATTGTGTTGAGGGTAAAATATTGCATATTAGACCCCAGTTATTACCTGATTTTATGTATGTCACGCCCCAAACTCGGAAACCGGGCTCACAAAATTCCCGATCGCCGAATCCGGTGCCGACAACCTCCGTAGTACCCTAATCTCGATTCCCGGCGTCCATACGCCAGATTCCGATCCTGGGATCCTACAAGGAGGATTTTCCAATGTACATTTAACTCATAATAAGCATTACCACAAGTTTACCCAAGTCACAAAGGCAACATCATCATCACATATCCCCTAATATAAACAGTTGAATACAGTGCTGAAAGGGAAATACATATATCGAAATCAAAGCTCCGGAAGATAGCTGCATGCTCCAAGCTCAACGCGGTTGCAACCTAACGCCACCTGCATGCATCTATCATGCATAAGCTTATAAAAAGCTTAGAGGGTGGTGAAAGTGTGTGTAAGGTAAGTGCCAAGTATACAATAAAGCCCATAAATCATACATCATCGGGATAAGCAGAAATACTGACAAGATCATGAATCATACGATATCAGAGTAAACGAAAATAATGATAAGCCCATAAATCATATAATACCGAAAATACTAGCAAGACAAATCAAATATGTAAATAAGGAGTCACAGAGAGCCAATGTCAGATGTCGAGGGTACAATGCAATATTAAATCCTGCTAAGTCTGTCTAAGACATATACATGCAAAAACATAGTAACTCAAAATGCTAAGTACTACGGATGCAATGTAATATGTGGTGCAAATGAAATGACCATACTGGAATGTGAAGTCGGGATGATGGTACGAAGTATCACAGGCTATGGGGTCCATCGCAAGGGACTTCTATCCAAACCAATCCCATACCTAAATTTAGATAGTCAGACATAATGTGGTAAACTCCTGGTCTCAGGTTAGTCGCGCGCCCAACCGAAATCCTGACCGTGCGAAGGTACATGTAACAAATAGTTACGCACTACCAACCCGAGTGGATAGTAAATGAATGAATGAATGAATATGCAATGTCTGCTCAATAAGTCCACATATCAGTACGGTTACTCTCTTGGGAAATCACCAGGGTCTATTACACTCCACACCGACTGCCTCCTCCCAAGCTGCATAGCCCAGTGAGTGGAATAGACCTCACTATCCGCCTAGCCAGCAGTCTGCCAATACCTACCCGGCTCGTCGATAGCGGACTCATTCCTCGAGTTGGTCAAACTCAGCCTAGCTATGCCTATTCCCTCGGGCGGGTAAGGCCACACCCCCTCCCAATCGACCATCGCACAGTGGGAGACGAGGCCTCCAGGTATTCGGCACTCGGGTGCTCATGCATATCCACTCAGTCTCGATGTTGGGGCGTCCTCTGGTACCAAGAGGGTGTTTAGGAATTTTCACCCAGGGCCATCTATAGCAGCCGGATGCTCGAACCAAACATTTTCGGTGTCCCATCTAGCCATCCATGATATGCCTGTGGAGGCTACGACCCTGATGTCGCTAGGGCGTTCAGCAATCACAACACATAATGCAAGATGCATGAGTCATACAATCTAGTCATGCACCAGTCATGCACATATCATGCGCTCATGTGAGATAACCTCCGCCTATTAGGGAGTCTCATAACAACCTGCCCAATGACATATGCAATGGTCAACTATATCTCATAACAAACATGTAGATGATGCGTATGGGCATGTATCATGATGTTATGTGGTCAAATACTCATAATCGATATTAATAACCAACATTGACAATCTACCTTGACAATGTAGACATTTAACTAACATTACCCCCAAGGAATGGCCCATATAGAGCCTAACATACAGTGGACTCAGGGCCTCATACCAGGGCCAAATATACAATACCATGGGCCTCACTCAAGAGCTTAATATCCATCACGATAGGCCTCACTCATGGTCCATATATACATTAAGTGGGGCCTCACCATATGGGCCAGAAATATATCACAATGGGCCACGTCCTATGGGCCTCGAATTCATCACAATGGGCCTCGATAATTAGAATCGGCCTCAATAATGGGAATCGACACTCGAAATCGGCCTTGATACTCGGCCTCGACAATCGAAATCAGCAAATCGGTCACGACAATCGGAATCGATCGATAATCGAATCGCCAAATCGGTCACGTCAATCGGCAATCGGTTACGTCAATCGGCAATCGGTCATGATACTCGGCTTTGATAAACGGAATCGGCAATTGGCCACTATAATAGGCATCGATAATCAGCATCGGTAAATAACACTGATAATCAGGGTTAATAGTCGGCATCGGTCTTGACAATCGGCACCGATAATCAGCAGATAATCAAAGCGAGGTCCATAGATGATCAGCTGATCAACCATAGTATAAGGATCGACATCCGACCGTGGTTATATCAAATCCGATAGCACGGAGTCATCCGTCTACGGCGAATGGGGCCCACTTATTTGGGTTAACCCATGAAGCGAATGGGCCTAATAAGGCTTAAGGGAAGGTCACAATGAGGACGTCTAACCATCATTGCCGATCAATGTGGACGTCAAACCAACATTGCTCCCAAGGCAAGACCGTCATAAACATTATTACACAAACTATGGTAGAGTCACACATTATAATGGACTTGTGTACATCCTATTAGGCCTCGACCCATGGGCCTTGTTACATCAAATGGGCCTCCTAACATGGCTTCATATATATCAAGGTGGGCCTCAACGGGATGGGCCATAACTACATCAAGATGGGCCCAAACATATGGGCCGATCAAATGGGCAGAGTCGAATGGGCCGAGTCGAATAGTCGGGTCAAATGGGCCTCAGGTATATCAAATCGGGCCCATCCTTATATATTTTTGAGATCCGACTTATTCACAAGTTAACAAAGAAATAAATAAAGTAAAAACACATTGGGGACTATGGCGGCCCATAGAAGTTTTTTGAATGGTGGATGTCACGGTCTACTATTTAAATGGTGGGGCCCACTCGTACTTTAAATCTGTTTCGCCCATTTTCCTATGCCATAAAATGATCTTATAAATGGTAGATGGTATGGATGCAACACATGCATAATAGTGGGCCCCGCCATTCAAATAGCGGACGGTGTTGATAGAGCACATACATCACTGAGCCCATGCCAGAGGGATAAAACACATACATCTAGGGTGGGTCTCGCCGTCGGATCACATGTGCATCATGGTGGGACCCACAGGTCTTTGGACGTGAAGAGAGGGATAGAGAGAGATAGAGAGAGCTAGAGAGAGCAAGAGAGAGAGAGAGAGCACGTGGCCCCTCTTTTCCACCGTTTTCTTTCTTATTTTTTTCTTTGCCTTTTCTTTTCTTTTCTTTTCTGACAACACAATAGAGGTGGGTCCCACATAGGGCCCACCCTCATGAATTGTAATATATTATAATATAATATATCATATTATATCATATATAAAAAAAATAATATATAATATAATATAATATAACGTATATTATATGATTTTAACGTCCAGGCCTTGGGAGGCCTGGAAAGCAACATAGCTTACGGTGTGGCCCCACATGTGAGGTGGGTCCCACCGTCCTTGGATGGTGGACACAATACACGCGTCATGGTGGGGCCTACCTTATACGGATGAACGACATGGATACTATACGTGCAACGGGGAGTGGCCCCAACTGAATGGATGGACGGTGAGGGTGGGTCCCCTGGACCCACGCCAGCTGACACTTCACTGTTGCCACCGCCACTAGGGATGGACAGCAAGACCTCAGCGCTGGAACGAGGTATCTTTCACACAGTCTACCACGTGAGCTAGAGCCCACCGTTGAAACGAGGTAACTCCACTCAGTCTGCCATCGAGCTATGGATTTGGGCGTGGAAGTGGGCCCTACACGGCATGGTCCACCGTCCATAATGGTGGACAGTTTGGATATAATACATACGACATGGTGTGGCCCAATGGAGGGCTGGAGGACGGGAGTGGGTTCCATGGACCCACAGTCAGTTCACCTCACTGCTAGCCACCCCCGGCAGCCTACCCTTCACTTCACACACGTCCTGCGTCCCTGGACGCTGGACAGTGTGGGTATAGCACACGCATCATGGTGGGCCCCACAGGGACAGGGACGTGGCCACTTGACTTTAGATCAAGCTGCTATTTGTGTTTCCCCTTTCATCCGAGTGGCCCACCATTTGGATGGCCCATACTAAAAATAAAAAGGCCAAGGTGGCCCACTATTTGGATGGTGTGGATGAGATACATACATCAAGTGGGCCACAAGTCATCATACACAAAGGAAAAGGAAGAGAGAGAGAGATCGGTGAGGATGGAGGGGCCCCGCCACTATGGGCCCCTCTTGCATACAACATACATCAAGGTGGGTCCCACATATATGGACCCTTAAATCAACAAAATGAATGAAAAGAACAAAATCTAGGATCACCCACCGCTTTCTTCTTGTACCAAAGGCTTCCTTAGCTCCTTAGCTTGGATTCCAACGGAGGAGATGAGGTTTAGATGGTGGAGATGGGGGATGAGAGGGTGGGAAAGGTGGGCCACACTTGTAGCTCTCTTGGAGGGGAAGGAGCTTGGACGTGTGAGGTGTTTAGGTTGCTTGGGAGAATGGTTTGAAGAGAGAGAGAGAGAGAGAGAGAGAGAGAGAGAGAGAGAGAGAGAGAGAGAGAGAGAGAGAGTTGTAAAGGGAGATGGGTGATGGATGTAAGAGCACCTTTTTGACTTTTGGGGAAAATGTTGTAAGAGAGGTATGGGTGGTGTAAGAACTTTTTGACTTTGGGGTTGCTTGGGGAAGGGTGAGAAGTGATGGATTGATGGGATTGATTGATGTGACATCTCGTAGAGATTCTCTCGGGATTCGTACGCGCAGCATTTTTCTCACACCGAACGCTGACCCACATCTCCTGGCCAGAGCATCGGATCGGCGCATGAGTCACGGCATCAGAACCGCGGAGACGGCGCGGTCGCAATGGTACAAGTCTTGGGTTGAATCAAATCAGATTAACGACGTGTGAATCAAGGTTGCACGCAACACCGGTTAAGGGTCGAAGGTTGCCGGAATTCGACCGGAAGGACCGCGGGAACCTACGGAATGGTACGGTCTAGGATACGGGTCTTACAATGTAACACCTAGATTTTTTACCAAATTAGAGTTAGACGTACTTAGGCAATGGGTCTATCCTAACACCTTATTAACTTGTCAGAACTCAATTCCAAAGTCTAAAATCGCTTTTTAACCCATTTCCTTCAAAATCTCACCTTTCACCAACTTGTTCTTCAAAATTTTCTAAGTACTTTCATAGTAGACACTAATCCTAAAGTTTAAATGATGAAAAATAACACTTAAATAAAAACTTACTGTAAATGGTAAATACATAAATAAAATGGGCTTTTAACTATTAACCTTTTTAAAATCTCACGATATAAATAGGTTATTTGGATAGATCAGTTTCTCCTACCCCAAAATCAAACATGTTGCGTAACCGATTCCAGATTGAAAGATGCGCCAGTTTCAAATATTAGGTGGTGAAATCACATCAAACGGAGTTGGGGGGCTAAACCGTACAGATCGGGGGGACCGAGAGTGGGCCCCGGATGTTTCCAGCACCCCAGGGGGAGGGAGGACTTCACCCTTGGGGCGAGCCATCACTGAAAAGTCTAGAGATCAGCGAGGACCTCGCCGGTTCCGCGAGGCCTCGCCGTTCTACCGGGCCGGGCGGCCCATTTTCTGAAATTTTCCTACACTTTTTATCCAATTTTAGAAAATCATATCTCCCTCGTTATAACTCCGATTTAGGTGATTAAAAATTCAGATTGAAGATTGATAAGTCTAATTTCATATAAAAATAAGTGAAAAATATAATAAAAATTTTATTATAGTTAAATATAGGTCGTTGTGATAACCGTCTGAAAATTATCAGTTTGGACAACTACTGCTTTGAGAATTTTTAGAATTTTTCTACAATATGAAACCTAATAAAATTTGGTAGAGATGAAGTAGACTTGATGACAAACTATTAAAAAAATAATTAAAATAATATACTACTTAAAAGTGCCAGAAAGGGGCATAGAACTGCCCTAGGACCTTATTCTGTCGTAATTAGGGCATAATTTAGTTAAGTACTAAACTAAATAATCAGTAGAATTATCTTGAACCACTTTCTATATGAACTGTAAGACCTAAAACTTATAGAATCGTTAATGCTACATTACCCTAAAACCTAGGATCAATCTCTAAACCCAGTTGCTCTCGGGAACACTTTGAAACTCCGTATTGGACCTGGACCGCGCGTCAAAATTCTAATGATGGCGAAGCTATATGGTTATGACCACCTTGTTAGACTTAACAATCATCTCGAAAATCAAATCCAGGTAGTAAGCAGAAGTGCACAACTTGAGCTCAAAGCGAAGTGTGTGAGAAACACGAATACCTTTAGAAA
The DNA here is from genome assembly GCA_030180095.1 of Magnolia changhungtana. Taxonomy (NCBI): domain Eukaryota; kingdom Viridiplantae; phylum Streptophyta; class Magnoliopsida; order Magnoliales; family Magnoliaceae; genus Magnolia; species Magnolia changhungtana. The sequence continues at coordinate 8,379,224 of JASAUF010000552.1, read as the reverse complement.
TTGAATTCAGATTTAAGTAAACTGGGTCGTTCTCTTGCAGACCAATTTTAAGGTTCCAGACTGTCGGAATCTGACCCAATAACACCATCAGATTAGGAAAAATTTTCAACACATGTCAGTGTACTTGTAGCTCTGATCAAGTGGCAGTGACCGTTGAATTGAAACTGGTCTGCCACGGTCGATCCACAAATTCGATCGGACCAAAAACTTAACTCGACTTAGATTCAATGTCAGGAAGCTTAAGTCTGACTGCACACAGAAAGGGGGCCTCCAGATGTGCTTCGTTGGACCGAAATAGACCCTTTTTGGCTATAACTTAAGTATACCATGGCCTTGGGGCCATTGACATCGATTCTGGGCTTATAAATAACTTTTAAATCCCCTCACTCCCAATCCATACGAATTTCTTAAAAACCCTAGGTGAGAGAGAAAGAAAAGGAGAGAAGAGGAAGGAAGGAGGAGAGATTCTTGGGGATTGTTGTTGGGATCTTTTCCCACAACTCCACACGCCGTTTTGCTTCTCTACTATGCTACTCAACTTGTTTCGATTCCAATTTGGGTAAGAAATTCTAACCCTAATCTCGTTTTAGAAATCAAAATAGAGATATCGATGAAATAGCTAATCTATTTGGTAATTCAGGTAGCCGTTGTGCCGTAGACAAAGGCGTTGTGTTCAAACTAAGTTCGGTTCGAGTTTACCGATGAAAGGTGCAGATTATAAATGTTTAGGTTATGGTTTTCAAGGCTTTCAATGTGAATTAGTGATTTATGACTGACTTGAATGCTATCACATGCGTAGATACGATGTTTCCTGCACTTTACACATATATATGAACTATGTTGAAGATAGTAAAATCCATGTGTTTGTTAATATGCTTGAATGAATATGGAATTATGAATCGTGCTTGCCATGATTATTGGTTGTAAATGCATAATCGTCGTATATGTGGCATCTCCTTTGTGTAAGGATTTGCTTTAATATGTGTTTTAAATAAGTTATTACATGTATGTAATATGTGTAGTCTAAGTGTTTGATAAAAGGCCTCAATGAGAAAATACTTGTTGAAATGCATGTGATGAGGGTGTTGAGATAGGATTCTCAATTCCCTTAACTATGGCTATAGTTTCCTTTATGTAACCTATATCGCTATTACGTGCTTTATGGTTAAAATGCCTATGTATGCTAACATGTACCCTATGTGTTTGTAGAAATGCTCATAGGAGATTTGTAATTGATTTCAATTGCCACATGCTGTTTTGGCTTGCTATATGTGAATGCTATTGTTTGGAATGTGATTGGGGATACAAGGTAGTCTACGCAATCGGTAATGGTTTACGATAGGTGGCTAGCCACGACAGATGTGGTCGATGAATCCAAGCCATACCCTAGTTGTTGACGGTGCTTATGCACTTCATGTCGATCAACTCAGCGTGTGCTCGTGCTAGTCGAGCTTGTCAAGTAACCTGATTAACCCGATGTATGTTCGTCATGTTTGGACACTACTGCTTGAACCTAAGGTACCAAACTCACCAGTGGAAACCCCGTTAACCTTAGTACCTCGATCTGCTAAGACTCATGAGCTGGACATGGTGGTATGGGACATCGTGGTCGAGCTGTCGGCCTACGCTGGGGTGATGAGCCTCCCCGTAGTGTCCAGTGAGCAATACAGACTCGTGAGGAGAATACAGTGGTATAGGACACTGTATTCGAACGGTCGGCCTACACTGATCAGGTGATGAGCCCTTTGTAGTGACTTCGAGCGTACTCTGAGACTGTGTTGAGGCGACGAGCCTTCCCGTAGTGACTAGAGTATAAACTAGGCCTACACTGATTAGGTGACAAGTCCTTTGTAGTGACCTAGAACCGCAACATCGTATGATATTTACTAGGACTGATGACCCTAGAATGGATCATTGTTTGGGAAATGATATATGGGAGGTACCTTAGCTTCCCAATTCTGCTGTATGAATAAACCTAAGTAAGAACCTGGCTAATCACGAGCATGCACCACATTACGTGTGCCTTTGGAGAAGAAGGTCAAGCACTGAGGAAGGGTTGCATGCCGTGATCGTGAGATGAAGTCGCTGAGGGAGAGTAGGCGAGGGCATGCATTATTTATACATACCATTTTGCATTAATCAGAGTACTTAGGGAGGTTTGATTGTATTGCTTTATCATTACTGCTTGACTGAATTGATAACATCTTAACCTTTGCTTTATGGTTCCACTGAGTTGATCACTCACTCCCACGTTACGGGACAGTGTTGTATACACCAACCAGACTCTGTCTTAGCTGCAGGTGATGGCTCAGCCTATGAGGCAGAGCCGGACTTCGGGGATGACGAGGAGGCATTCTCCTACATGCAGTTTTTAGGTGGCTTCATGTGAGTCGTGTCCTGATCGATGGAGATTTCTAGGATGTTGACTAGATGCCATTACACTTACTATTTTGTCTTTTTGAAACACACGTGTATATTCATTTTTAGTTCATTTTGGGAAGTATACATGTATATATTTAACTCGGTAACATGTTCACACTCTGGAGACTTACAACAGTTTATATATTTTATATATCTATTACAGTTCTTCCGCTTGTGTAATTTAACTGTCTCTGGAGTATGATATGCTGTTTTGGTGTAATCCCACTCATGTTTAATGCACTAACACGGACAACATTTAATCATCATTATCTATGTTGCATAAGTGATGCGTTGGAACTCGGGAGTGGAGCTTATGATCGACCCCCGATTTTTAGGGCGTTACAAGTTGGTATCAGAGCATGATTTGAATTAAACTGGACCTGGGTTATGGTAACACGACGCACTCTGACGCACTCTGACTTAGGAGGGGAGCGATGGAATCTAGAAACCACATTAGAATCTCAAGTTTTGCCGATGGGCAAGATGAACTACTGTAGTTCAGCCCGTATGCGTCTGAGATCATGTGAATTGATCTCAGTCACATTGAGACCGATAGTCGACAAGTGTACTTGACAATTTCGAACTCCTTACACCCCTCCACCCTTTCACACCTATATGAGCACAAAACCCATCTTTTGGGTCTCGTTACCTTCCAAACCACAAACCCATCTCACCCTACAAGCTTTTTCAACCTAATGGCTCTTTTTGAGCTAGGTCTCTACCGACGGGCGAGACCAAACATCGTAGTTTAGTCTGTAAACAATGACCATCAATTGGGACATTTCGAGTTTTAGGACTTAGAGTTGGCACTCCTAGATTTTGAAAAATTTGACAGTGAAGGAAATCCAATAAATTGATAACATGAACCCTAGGACCTCCTTTAGCTAGTATGAGCATATGTGAAGTGCTCGAGCATAGTTAAATTCAAGTTCGGAAAACTCAAATTCCAATCAGACAACTTTTCACCCAAAGTGATAGAACAATTTCTTGTATTAGAAAGGGTATGAAATCATCTAGTGTATGAGCGTAGACCTTGGATTACAACTATTGGGTTACCACTAATCATAAATTAAGACTAGGTTACTAGTTATACTAAGGAATGTAAGAGACCAATTATGCTAAGATAATTGAATGATAGACTTAGTTAGTTGGCTTGATTAGGTTGTAGTGAAAGCTCATTCTTTCGTTGGATCCCCTTAATACTTATATGCTTCTTTAGTAACTCTTAGGAAACTTGTTTGACGTAGAAACTATTCACGCTCAGCGAAAACTTATATATCCCTTGGATTTAATGTTAGGTAAAATCAATACACCCCTTAGAATTGCTTTCCTAAAGACTTATTACAAACGGGAATACTTACAAACGGGAGCACAGAGTAGAGAACTATATATAAGTGAGGTATTCGTGGTTTGAATTGAATTCTCAATCCTGGTAGTTACCAATGAACTCAATGCTCTGATCAAGCAGAAGATCAGGATCAACTAGGATTAAGAACTGATACGACAAAATTTCTGTCATAGCTAGGCAGAAGGTTTGTGTATCCGGCTTAGACCCACTACACAACTTTTCTTCCGTGTTGGCTCAACCACTTACAACCAAAAGTTTATTACTTCATCTTTAAGAAGTGTTAAGAATATATGACCAACAGAGATTTTTCTTTTTAGGCCCAAGAAATTTCTCAAATGGGCAACAGACAGTTAGGAATTATGTCCTGAATCACAGACCATTCTAGCATACAAATTGTGCATATGAACTTAGAAACATAGTCAGCCCGTTAACATATTTTGCCCAAATTCCTTATGTACTAATAATGTATAGACTATCTTAGAGTATAAAACTGGACATGATTAAAGAAGGTAAGTCGGGATCGTGCCAAAAGTCTTTCCTTGCTAGAATTAGGCATCTTGCCACAAACTCACACCCGTCCCTGAAATCAACCACAACACCCATCATCTTTAGCTCTTTTCTATAACCATAGGTATCAATGACATAATACATATCATCGATGAAAGGAAGACCAATGTATTGAGAGATCGTTTTCCATTTCATGTCAAAGATAAGTCCTAAATTATACCTAGTTCCACAATACGAATCAGGACATAGATCCTTGAGCTTCGAGAGTGAAAATAATTTTTAAGGGGGGTAGGACATTATGAGTGAAATGGCGGTAAAGACCGCACAGTTGAAGAAGGAATATGCCAATATGTCCTAGAGGGGGGTGAATAGGACTTTTTAAAGCTTTTATGATTTATTTAAAAATCCTACTTCACTAATCTTGTGATCATGCAATTATCAGGATTACTCAAATGTAACTCTATTGGCTTCCAAGCCTGGTAGAGGATCCAATCACAAACTATTTTAGGCATAAGCAGTACGCAAGCTAGCTTATGATGGATATGACTGTGTAGGTGTGTGTGGTATGATCAAATGTTCAGATATGGAAGTATTAAAGCAAATCACACAATCATAAGAATAACAATCTCAAACACAGTCATTTTTATAGTGGTTAGACGATAAGTCTACTCCACTCCCGGTAATCGCACTCAACCCTTGAGTGTACCGGATTTCACTAAGGAGGTTTCACAGCGGTTCACCTCTAACCTAAGGTTTTAAATCAGGTTCACCTTCAACCTTTACAACCTACACTGAGGTTGATTGTTTATGCTCTCACAAGTAAGGGTTAACACAACGCACCCACTTTTAGGTACACTGGCCAAGGATCTTCCATAAGACCCTACTGGGGGTTTCTACACGGTTGACCTCAAACCCTAAGGTTTTACACAGTTCACCTCAAACCCAAGGTTTTACGCGGTTCACTCCTAACCAGATGTTTATGCTCTCCACAGAGCAAGGGTCCACACAATGCACCCACCACGTACACTCCTGTCGGAGGCCTCCTTGAGGACTTCAAAGGGTGAGAACCACTTAAGACCCAATCCTACAAAAAGAATGATCACAAGTGTCCTCTTGGACTCTAGATGCTTACAAATAAGCTGATGAGTCCTGTTTAGCACAATGCCGAAGATCTCCTCCTCCTTATTGACGAAGAGTCTTCTGCTCCCTTGATCCGCAACAAAAAGTGATGTACCAATACTCGGCTTCGGGTTGGGTCAAGGTGAAGATGGAATCCTACTCTCAAAACATTTTCCTATTAGGAAGATAGAGCGATTCCAATCTTATGCATTCAAGGCATCCCAGCTTAATGATTTGCCATTAAGGTAGTAGCTGGAGGATCCTTCAATGCGGAAGTTCATTCCCCAATCCACTCTATTGAATGTCAATGATGAGGGTGGATTGGAGGATGAACTCCCTTGAGAGAAAGGGCTTTGGATATAAGATATAAGTTGAAACACACAAAAGCTCTCTCTACTTTCTCTCTCAGCAACAAAAGATAAGTCCTCTATATATAGGCAAAAAGTTCCAACGGATATAAAACGATCACATTTATGACAGAGTTCGATATCATCAAGCAGGTTCAATATCATCGAGCGTATACTCTCGATAACATCGATGGTCTACTCGATGAATCGAACTCAATGTCATACGCTTTTGAAACTTTTGCCAATTGGTCGATGAATCGAAACTATTGTTGATGTCATCGAATTTCGAACTCCGATTCCATCGATGACAGGTTCGATCCATCGACACTTGAAAAATGAGAGAGACTTGACTTTGAAATATTTCAGGATTTCATGAATGATCGGGGAACCATCGAGATCATCGAAATTTGAATGTCGATGATATCGAGATCAGAGTCGAGGCATCGATAAATCCAGCGGATTTGTCTTTAAGCTTGCTGGACGGTTTATGACCTTGTTCGATGCAATCGACCTGGTGCCGATATCATCGATATTTGAATATCGATTCTATCGAAGGGCCCCCGATCATAGTTAAAAATAACCTGAAATATCTGTTGTAAGAAATGCGCGCCCACGATCGATATCATCGATGGACTTCCGATGTTATTGATATTTGATTTCAGATCATATCGGAAGAGCATCGATATATTGAAGGAATTTGAGATTTTCATTAAAAAAATAGGGTCGCCGGATATCTGCCTGTCGATCTTATCGAGCCATTTTCGATGGACTCGAGATTTGTATATTGATGATATCGATAGGTGTATCGATACATCGATAATTCGTCCAGATATGTTGTGAAGTTGCTGGACATTTTTAGTTCTTATATCGATGATATCGATAGGTGTATCGATACATCGATAAATCTGTCCAGATGAATATTAAGTTGCTAGACACTTTTGGTACCCACATCGTTAAAATCGTTAAGGTATTGAGGACATCGATAGAGCAGGTTAATCATATCGAGGGTGTTTTGATAAAATCGACAAAAGTGAGAAAAACTTAGAGATTTTCCTATTTTGAAAAAAGTTTTCTCACCTTAAAATCCTATGATTTCTAACTTATTTTTAAGGGTTTTATTCACTTGGTGTTTTGGGTTATGGGATGTGGGGCTTTAGGTTTACCTGTGGCGAGCTTGCACACATTCGGTTGAGGCAGACGCTTGAATTGATCTTCCTATCAGGCTCTGTAGACAATCTGACTCAACACTCACGTAACTTGACAAACTAGGGCACTTTCAATCTCCCCCTTTGTCAATTACGTGACAAAATCCCCAAAACACCCTAGAACTCTCTAGACAAACACACCTTAAATTGTGTGTACATGCTTTTATGCAATTTTATAATTTCTATCCCATGTACACATCCAGTAGCTGCTCCCCCTTTCTCGTAAACTCCCCCTTGCTTGATGCAGCTGCTCCCCCTAACACCTGCAACAACATCTAATAGATACACAATTTCCATTCGAGGTGTTTGTAAATGTTCTCCCCCTTTTTGTCAGTCATTGACAAAGATATCTCAGGTGATATTGACTGAAGCTTGAAATACTTGGGAGAACCAATCAGGTAGAAGCAGAACATTGATGTATAATAGTTAACTCAATTCAATCAAACATCAATTTCAGAATTCATGAATGCATATTAGATAAGATAGAGCAGTTGTATAGTAGTTAAAATATTCATTAAAGGCATCTTATGCATTCCAAATCAGAAACTAGATAAATCAGGGGAACTCAAGATATAATTATGGCAGTAAAAAGTTTAAGCATTATATTTAGCCATATTTAACAGAATATTCAAAAATAAACTGCCCCTAGAGGTTGGCGGTTGAATAACATTCATCAAGATCCTTTAAATAGAAAATATACTACTCCACATAGCAGTAAACTATCAACCACCAAACAGAAACATCAAGCCCATGTATGGGCGCCCAAAAGTATCCATCATTAGCCCAATTGTGGGCATGGTCAACTAAGCAAGAAAAAGACTATGCATATTGAGAAAGCTGTCATACACACTAATGATAGCGTAGAACATCCAAAAAGATACTGATGTCCAAACGTGAGACAAGAGTAAGGTATGTATGATAGCATGCATGAACCAGCCTGATGGAGCAGAATGAGATGGCATCGTGTCGTCCTGTCGGCACGTCATCAGATCCACCAATTGTTGAACTGTGCTCTGCACTCCTTGAACCATCCTTTCCAGGACTGTAAGCCTTTCTTTAACTGAGTGGATGTCCTTCTGAATCGCTCCAATCTTGTCCAGCTTAAACCTTTTGCCATACCTGGCTGTTGATGTGGACAGAGCTGGATCGGGTCTAGGAGGTGCCTCTTCAGCCATTACAGTCCCTTCCACGGGATCACCACCTTCTCCTTCAACTTCTTCCGCCTGGATTTCTTCCTCGGGGTTCTCCTTGTACTCGTGAAAGCCAAATCCATTTTCCGGACATTTCTTTTATTGAAAACTTGGAGCGGGAATACCAGATCGGTAGTCGATGGGAACCCGATTCTGTTGCATATCATGCTGATAATCCAGGGGTACGACAGATGGAGGTCCCTAAATGTGTGGATGACGTTTACCAACTGAGAAACAAGCAGAGTTGGAAGGCAGATCTTTGACCCTTTGGCAACTGAGTATACGATCATGGTCATAAGGCCGGTGAGATCGGACCGGTTGGTACTTCTGGGATAGATGTTAGTAGTAAAGATACCATGCAGAATCTGAAATCTGGGATCCATATACCTAGATTTTAATGCATTCCCTTGATGCCAGAGGATATCCCTACCATTGCAGAGATACTGAGTGACCCTGGATCGAATGTCCATGTTATCAAGATCCATCTCTGGGATACTTCTGGGACCATGTTGAGTCCGATAGTATCAGCTATTGTAGCCGGTGTGATCAACACGTCATCACCATCCAAAGATATCATGAACGAAGGAGCGTCAACCATCGACGAATGATACGCAACAAGGAAGTTGCGTGTTCTTCTAAGTTGGCATGACCCACCAAAGTCCAGAATGGACAGCCAATCTATTGCGGCAAACAGGGGTTCCAATTTGTATGGTTTGAGACACTCCTTGTTTATCCTTCTCTCTTGAATAAGCTTTCTGCCCATGTATTTGGGTGGTCATGAACTTGCTTTAGGTGGTGCCGAAGATTCGGTCTGGGACCCACTACGTGAAGTCTGTCTTGTTCTTTGCCGTGTGGGGATCCCACTTTCCGAGGCCCTCACCCTGCCTTTCGAGGCAAGTACTTTTGTCAGGTGGCAATTGAAGATTCTCCAGGGCTGGATGCTACCCCTTTGTCCTTTCCCATGTGGACAGATAGAGTCTTGAACGATTTGAGAATGACGACAAAAAAACTGACAAAAATGACAAATACCCAAAAGAAGGTGGACTCTTGATGTTTTAGAGGAGTATTACCGGATTTGTGGAATGATTTGAGTAGTCCGATGTGGCTCCAACTAATTTGGTCGAGAGAATTAAGCAGAGAAGGTGACAGTGAAACCCTCGAAAAAATAACCCCCCTTTTCATTTCTCTGACTTTTATCGGGCGGCATCTGTCGATGTAATCGACCACTATTTCGATAATATCGAGAGGTTGCTTATCGATTCTATCGAGTCTGTCTTTGATATCATTCTTGGTCACCTGACTATTCATATCTTAAAGAGGCGTCGATAATATCGACCTTTTATCGATAAATCGAGTGTTATATCGACAATCATATCGAAGATGAAAATTTTCAGTTTTCAGCATACACACAGGTCTTCAAGTATGCTTTTCGTATTTCTATCAATAGTATACTCAACAAAAATTATGTATACACATTGTACACAACAAAATTATAAACATTTGAATATTTATACAAAAAAAGGAGGTGAAGTACCTCAGATATATCATTTGAAGCTCAACAAAAATATTTCCTCATTTTAGCACTGGTTCAGATTCTGATGCATGATCTGAACTAATTCTTCCTTACCCATTTTACTTTGTTAATTGATTTGGGTGGTGATGCAATGACATTGCTTTTATCTATATTCTTAAGAGGACTTTTGAAGTTCAGTACTTCTCTGGTTAATAATTTTTTAACATGATTCTGACCAGAGTTAGGTTGAGTCCTCTTAGGTGTTATGCATTCAAACTTATAATGACCTGAATCACCACACAAATGATATACTGGAGTTGTTCTGGTTTTATTTCCAGAAGCAGCAAATTTTTCAGTTCTAGGTGTTGCATTTCCAACCTTTGACTTAAAATTTTCATATCCTAGGCCGCTTTTATCCTTTCCAGGTCTTCCCATTCCTAACAGTTTTTCTAGTTTTTTGTCACTTTGGGAAAACTTATAGTTTATCTTGGCCATCTTCTTGGATTCTTCCAGATCAAACAGGAGTGTATGATTTTTATTGCAAAGAAGTCTATTCTTATCTTTTAGCAGTTCAACCTGTTTGTTTAGTTTATCAGACTCGTTTTTAAGAAAAGTATTAATTTGTTCAAGTCTATCATTATCCATGTGATATTGCTGCAGGTCATTTATTAAATGTGTGTTGATTTCCAATGATTTATCCAAATCTTTCTGCAGCAACTTACTTTTGTTCTCTGCTATTCCGAGTCTCTTAAGGGTATTGATGCTATGAATATAAAGTTGATTGTAGGCATCTTGCAGTTTATCCTTTTCGATTTCTTCTTCTTCTTTTCCATTGTCGGATGAGGATGATTCCGTGGTTTGCTGTTCTCTCTCATTTCAGATTCTGTGGGAATGATTTGAGTAGTGGAGATCATGAGTATTTTCAATGATTTCTGATCTCTATTGCTTTCTGAGTCATTAGATTCTGAATTTGACTCCTCAGCATCGTCCCACGTGGCAGCCATAGCCTTACCCTTAGCTTTTCTATTTGGGCATTCAGTAGACAGGTGTCCATACTCGTGACAGGCGTATCATTATGGTTCTTTGATTCTTTTACCAAATTTGCCTGCAGAAGGTTTACAGTTCACCTTTCTCCCTCTAGAAGGACGGCCGTGATTCTTCTGAAAGAATCTTCTGAATTTTTGTGCCAGCAAGGCCACTTCTTCATCTTCATCTTCCTTTTCACTTTCACTGTCCTCATGAATTTTTTTCTTTAAAGTTTTTAGGATAGTGTTTTTAGATTTTTGGGATTGTTTGAAGTGTAGTTCAAAAGTTTGTAGGAAACCTACCAGTTCTTCTACTTTCATTTCATCTGTATTCCTACACTCCTCAATTGTTGTAACCTTAGGATTAAATTGTTCCGGTAGGGATCTTAGAATTTTTCTACAAATTTTCGGTACCGGAACTTTCTCTCCCAATCCATCCATGGAGCTGCAAATTATATTTAACTTTTTGAAAAACTCCATAAATGTCTCATGCTCTTCCATTCTGAGACTTTCGAACTGTGAAGTCAGGAGTTGAAGTTTAGATCGCTTCACAGTGCTTGTGCCTTCATGGGTTGTTTCCAATAAATCCCATGCTTCCTTGGATGTCACACACATACTTATCTGATTGAATATATCCTGGGACACGACATAATAGATAACATTCATAGCCTTGGCTTCAGATGTTTGCCTTTCTTTGTCGAATGCTGTACACATTTCTTTTGGTTTGGGCTTTGTGATTGTTGTGTCACTATTAAGTATGATTTGTTCAGTTGGTGGCATGTATCTACTTTCAACTATGTCCCAAACGTCATGATCCAAAGATCTCAGAAAGTAGTGCCTCCTGGCCTTCTAGTATGTATAGTTTGAGCCGTCAAATACTGGAGGTCTAGTGACTGATGAGCCCTCTCCTTTGGCCATATTCCTAACTTCAGTCAAGATCACTCTCTAGGTGGTGAAGCCCTTAAAGAGATAGCAGTAAAGACTGCACTAGTTGAAGAAGCAATATGTCAATATGTCCTAGAGGGGGGTGAATAGGACTTTTTAAAATTTTTATGATTTATTTAAAAATCCTACTTCACTAATCCTGTGATCATGCAATTATCAGGATTACTCACATGTAACTCTATTAGCTTCCAAGCCTGGTAGAGGATCCAATCACAAACTATTTTAGAGATAAGCAGTATGCAAGCTAGCTTATGATGGATATGACTGTGTAGGTGTGTGTGGTGTGATCAAATGTTCAGATATGGAAGTATTAAAGTAAATCACATAATCATAAGAATAACAATCTCAAACATAGTCATTTTTATAGTGGTTCAACGATAAGTCTACTCCACTCCCGGTAACCGCGCTCAACCCTTGAGTGTACCAGATTTCACTGAGGAGGTTTCACAACGGTTCACCTCTAACCTAAGGTTTTAAATCAGGTTCACCTTCAACCTTTACAACCTACACTGAGGCTGACTGTTTATGCTCTCACGAGCAAGGGTTAACATAACGCACCCACTTTTAGGTACACTGGCCAAGGATCTTCCATAAGACCCTACTGGAGGTTTCTACATAGTTGACCTCAAACCCTAAGGTTTTACCTAGTTCACCTCAAACCCAAGGTTTTACGTGGTTCACATCAAACCCAGAGTTTTACTGGTTCACTCCTAACCAGATGTTTATGCTCTCCACAGAGCAAGGGTCCACACAACGCACCCACCACGTACACTCCCGCCGGAGGCCTCCTTGAGGACTTCAAGGGGTGAGAACCACTTAAGACCCAATCCTACAAAAGGAATGATCACAAGTGTCCTCTTGGACTCTGGATACTTATAAATAAGCTGATGAGTCCTGTTTAGTACAATGCCGAAGATCTCCTCCTCCTTGTTGACGAAGAGTCTTCTGCTCCCTTGATCCGCAACACAAAATGATTTACCAATACTCGGCTTCGGGTTGGGTCAAGGTGAAGATGGAATCCTACTCTCAAAATATTTTTCTATCATGAAGATAGAGCGATTCCAATCTTATGCATTCAAGGCATCCCAGCTTAATGATTTGCCATTAAGGTAGTAGCTGGAGGATCCTTCAATACGAAAGTTCACTCCCCAATCCACTCTATTGAATGTCAATGATGAGGGTGGATTGGAGGATGAACTCCCTTGAGAGAAAGGGTTTTGGATATAAGATATAAGTTGAAACACACAAAAGCTCTCTCTACTTTCTCTTTCAGCAACAAAAGACAAGTCCTCTATATATAGGCAAAAAGTTCTAATGGATATAAAACGGTCACATTTATGACAGAGTTCGATATCATTGAGCAGGTTTGATATCATCGAGCGTATACTCTCGATAGCATCGATGGTCTGCTCGATAAATCGAACTCAATGTCATATGCTTTTGAAACTATTGCCAATTGGTCGATGAATCGAAACTATTGTCGATGTCATCGGATTTCGAACTCCGATTCCATCGATGACAGGTTTGATCCATCAACACTTGAAAAATGAGAGAGACTTGACTTTGAAATATTTTAGACTTTCATGATGATTGGGGAACCATCGAGATCATCGGAATTTGAAGGTCGATGATATCGAGATCAGAGTCGAAACATCGATAAATCCAGCGGATTTATCTTTAAGCTTGCTGAATGGTTTATGACCTTATTCGATGCAATCGACCTGGTGTCGATATCATCGATATTTGAATATTGATTCTATCGAAGGGCCCCCGATCATAGTTAAAAATAACCTGAAATATCTGCTGTAAGAAATGCACGCCCTCGATCGATATCATCGATGGACTTCCGATGTTATCGATATTTGATTTCAAATCATATCGGAAGAGCATCAATATATCGAAGGAATTTGAGATTTTCATTAAAAAAATGGGGGCACCGGAAATCTGCCTGTCGATCTTATCGAGACATTTTCGATGGACTCGAGATTTGTATATCGATGATATCGATAGGTGTATCGATACATCGATAATTCGTCTAGATATGTTGTGAAGTTGGTGGACATTTTTAGTTCTTATATCGATGATATCGATAGGTGTATCAATATATCGATAAATCCGTCTAGATGAATATTTAGTTGTTGGAAACTTTTGGTCCCCACATTGATAAAATCGTTAAGGTATCGAGGACATCGATAGAGCAGGTCGATCATATCGAGGGTGTTTCGATAAAATCGACAAGGCGAGAAAAACTTAGAGATTTTCCTATTTTGAAAAAAGTTTTCTCACCTTAAAACCCTATGATTTCTAACTTATTTTAAAGGGTTTTATTCACTTAGTGTTTTTTGTTATGGGATGTGAGGCTTTAGGTTTACCTGTGGCAAGCTTGCACACATCCGGTTGAGGCAGACGCTTGAATTGATCTTCCTATCAGGCTCTGTAGACAATCTGACTCAACACTCACATAACTTGACAAACCAGGGCACTTTCAATGAGCCCAATCTAAGTTAAGTCAGTATATATATCCATTAGATCAAAGTGGCGCAGTGGAAGCGTGGTTGGCCCCTGCCCCACTAGCCCAGGATCGAAGGAAATTGATCCAGGTTATACGTAAGGTTAGGTCACTAAATAGGATCTGAATCTTCCTTAGAATGTCAATAATGAAATCCTTACTTTTTACCCTTAGCCAATTTCGGGGACGAAATTATTTTTAAGGGGGGTAGATTGTAACACCCGAATTTTTTGCCAACTTAGAGTTAGATGTACTTAGGCAATGGGTCTATCCTAATACCTTATTAACTTGTTAGAACTCAATCCCAAAGTCTAAAATCGCTTTTTAACCCATTTCCTTCAAAATCTCGCCTTTCACCACCTTGTTCTTCAAATTTTTCTAAGTACTTTCATAGTAGACATTAATTGTAAAGTTTAAATGATGAAAAACAATATTTAAATAAAAACTTACTGTAAATGTAAATACATAAATAAAATGGGCTTTTAACCATTAACCTTTTTGGAATCTCATGATATAAATGGGTTATTTGGATAGATTAGTTACTCCTACCTAAAATCATATATTGCACGTCACGTAACCCATTCCAGATTGAAAGATGCACCCGTTTCAAATATCGGGTGGCGAAATCACGTCAAACGGAGTTAGGGGGCCAAACCGTACAACTTGGGGGGACCTAGAGTGGGCCCCACATGTTTTCGGCACCCCTGGGGTGGGAGGACCTTGCCCCTGGGGCGACCCATCACCGAAAAGTCCAGAGATCGGAGAGGACCTCGCCGTTCTGGCGGGCCATTGCGGGCCGGGTGGCCCGTTTTCTGAAATTTTCCTGCACTTTTTATCTGACTTCAGAAAATCATATTTCCCTTGTTATAACTCTGATTTAGGTGATTCAAAAGCCAGATTGAATCTTGATAAGTATAGTTTATTTAAAAATAAGTGAAAAATATAATAAAATTTTTATTATAGTTAAATATAGGTTGTTGTGATAACTATCCGAAAATCATCAGTTTGGACAGCTGCTGCTTCGAGAATTTTTAGAATTTTTCTACAACATGAAACCTAATAAAATTTGGTAGAGGTGAAGTAGACTTGATGAAAAACTATTAAAAAAATAATTAAAATAATATACTACTTAAAAGTGCCAGAAAGGGGCGTAGAACTGCCCTAGGACCTTATTCTGTCGTAATTAGGGCATAATTTAGTTAAGTACTAAACTGAATAATCAGTAGAATTAGCTTGAACCACTTTCTATATGAATTGTAAGGCTCAAAACTTGTAGAATCGTTAACTCTACATTACCCTAAAACCTAGGATCAATCTCTAAACCCAGTTGCTCGCGGGAACACTTTGAAACTCCGTATCGGACCTGGACTGTGCGTCGAAAGTTCGATAACAGTGAAGCTATACGGTTATGACCACCTTGTTAGACTTAACAACCATCTCAAAAATCAAATCCAGATAGCACCCAGAAGCGCACAACTTGAGCTCGAAGCAAAGTGTGTGAGAAACGTGAATACCTCTAGAAATTGAACTCAGATTTAAGTAAACTGGGTCATTCGCTTGCGAGCCAATTTTAAGGTTCCAGACCATCAGAATCTGACCCAATTACACCCTCAAATCAGAGAAAATTTTCAACACATGTCAGTGTACTTGTGGCCCTGATCGAGTGGCGGTAACTGTTGAACTGAAACTAGTCCTCCAGGTTGATCCACAAATATGATCGGATAAAAAACTTAACTCAACTTAGATCCAATGTTAGGAAGCTTAAGTCCGACCGCACACGAAAAGGGGGCCTCCAGATGTGCTCCGTTGGACTAAAACAGACCCCTTTTGGCTATAACTTAAGTATACCATGGCCTTGGGGCCATTGACATCGATTCTGGGCGTATAAATAGCCCTTAAATCCCCTCACTCCCAATCCATACGAATTTCTTAAAAACCCTAGGTGAGAGAGAAAGAAAAGTAGAGAAAATAGGAAGGAAGGAGGAGAGATTCTTGAGGATTGTTGTTAGGATCTTTTCCCACAACTCCACACGCCGTTTTGCTTCTCTACTACACTACTCAACTTGTTTCGATTCCGATTTGGGTAAGAAATCCTAACCCTAATCTCATTTTAGAAATTAAAATAGAGATATCAATGAAATAACTAATCTATTTCATAATTCAGGTTGCCGTTGTGCCGTAGACAAAGGCGTTGTGTTCAAACTGAGTTCAGTTCGAGTTTACCGACGGAAGGTACGGATTATAAATGTTTAGGTTATAGTTTTCAAGGCTTTCAATGTCAGTTAATGATTTACAACTGACTTGAATGCTATCACATGCGTAGATACGATGTTTCCCTCACTTTACACATACATATGAACTATATTGAAGATAGTGAAATCCATGTGTTTGTTGATATGCTTGAATGAATATGGAATTATGAATCGTGCTTGCCATGATTATTGGTTGTAAATGCATAATCGTTGTATACGTGGCAGCTCCTTTGTATAAGGATTTGCTTTAATATATGTTTTCAATAAGTTATTACATGTATGTAATATGTGTAGTCTAAGTGTTTGATAAAAGGCCTCAATGAGGAAATACTTGTTGAAATGCATGTAATGAGGGTGTTGAGATAAGATTCTCAATTCCCTTAACTATGGCTATAGTTTCCTTTATATAACCTATATTGCTACTACGTGCT
Source organism: Magnolia changhungtana (assembly GCA_030180095.1). Lineage (NCBI taxonomy): Eukaryota > Viridiplantae > Streptophyta > Magnoliopsida > Magnoliales > Magnoliaceae > Magnolia > Magnolia changhungtana. Next base: position 8,362,412 of record JASAUF010000552.1, on the reverse strand, counting down.
TTATGGTTGAAATGCCCATGTATGCTAACATGTACCCTATGTGTTTGTAGAAATGCTCATGTGAGATTTGTAATTGATTTCAGTTGCCACATGCTGTTTTGGCTTGCTATATGTGAATGCTATTGTTTGGAATGTGATTAGGGCTACGAGGTAGTCCAGGTAATCAGTAATGGTTTACGATAGGTGGCCATACTACTTAGCCATGACAGACGTGTTCGATGAATCTGAGTCGTACCCTGGTTGTTGACAGTGCTTACGCACTTCATGTCGATCAACTCAGCGTGCGCTCGTGCTAGTCAAGCTCGTCAAGTAACCCGATTGACTCGATGTATGTTCACCATGTTTAGACGCTACTGCTTGAACTTAAGGTACCAAACTCACCAGTGAAAACCCCGTTAACCACGGTACCTTGATCCACTAAGACTCATGAGCTAGACATGGTGGTATGGGACACTGTGGTTGAGCTGTCAGCCTACGCTGGGTCGACGAGCCTCCCCGTAGTGTCCAGTGAGCAACACAGACTCGTGAGCCAAATACGGTGGTATGGGACACTGTATTCGAGCTGTCGGCCTACACTGATCAGGTGACAAGCCCTTTGTAGTGACCTCGTGTGTACTCTGAGACTGCGTTGAGGCGACGAGCCTTCCCTTAGCGACTAAAGTATAAACTAGGCCTACACTGATCAGGTGACGAGCCCTTTATAGCGACCTAGAACCGCAACATCGTATGATATTTACTAGGACTGACGACCCTAGAATGGATTATTTTTTGGGAAATGATATAAGGGAGGTACCTTAGCTTCCCAATCCTGCTGTATGAATAAACCTAAGTAAGAACCTGGCTAATCACGAGTATGCACCGCATTACCTGTGCCTTTGGTGAAGCAGGTCAAGCACTGAGGATGGGTTACATGCCGCGATCGTGAGATGAAGTCGCTGTGGGAGCGTAGGTGAGGGCATGCATCATTTATACATACCATTTTACATTAATTAGAGTACTTAGGGATGTATGATTGTATTGCTTTATCATTACTACTTGATTGAATTGATAACATGTTAACCTTTGCTTTATGGTTCCACTGAGTTGATCACTCACTCCCACGTTACGGGACAGTGTTGTACACACCAATCAGACTCTGTCTTAATTGCAGGTGATGGCTCAGCCTACGAGACGGAGCCGGACTTCGGGGATGACGAGGAGGCATTCTCCTACATGCAGTTTTCAGGCGGCTTCATGTGAACCGTGTCTTGATCGACAAGGATTTCTAGGATGTTGACTAGATGCCATTACACTTGCTATTTTGTCTTTTTGAAACACACATGTATATTCATTTTTGGTCCATTTTGGAAAGTATACATGTATATATTTAACCTGGTAACATGTTCACACTCTGGAGACTTATAACAGTTTATATATTTTATACATCTATTACAGTTCTTCCGCTTGCATAATTTAACTGTCTCTGGAGTATGATATGCTGTTTTAGTGTAATCCCACATGTTTAATGCACTAACATGGACAACATTTAATCATCATTATCTATGTTGCAAAAGTGATGCATTGGAACTCGGGAGTGGAGCTTATGCTCGACCCCCGATTTTCAGGGCGTTACATTTTACGTACACGATAATGTTTAACGTTATATTTTAATCATGTTTTTGTTACAAGGTGAATTTAAGAGCTTGTACTGAAAAAGGGTGCTAAAGGCATGGATTTGATGCTCACAAATCACCAAGGCAAGGGACGGATCGTAGGAGACTGAAATCGAAGAATTTACGTGCCAAAGATCTGAGAAAATCAAGTGATCAATGATAAAGAGGCCTGAAAGTTGTCCTGAATGCCAGATCACAGGGTTCCCATCATCAGTTTGGCTTGAAACTTTATATCTGGCTTGAGGACCCTAAATTAACCCCACACATTGAATTTCATTCATTTGATCTTTGTGGAAGTGGCCCAACGGACAGATCAGCCCATAAATCGCTGATCTGGGGCTCACCTGATATCTGGATATGCTTCAATTTTGGTATGAACTCCTTAAATGAGGTGACAAAATGGATGGATGAGGCGGATTCCTCACGAACATCACAGTGGAAAACACCTGGGGTCGTGCGAGTGCACAGATGTGCACTCCCGCGCTGCACCGGACCCGGTCCTCGGTTAAGGATCGGGTTGACCCGACCCTTCTTCACAAAGGAGACAGCGTGCAGACGCTGTCACACCATGCAATTGTGGTGAGCCACCATCATGGTCCCGATGGACGATCGTGACCATCCATTCGATCCAGGGGGTGACCACGACCCCAACCATGGTGGCCTTTTGTCCCATACACGTGTACGCACGTAGATCGTCAAAAAATGTAGGATGAACGGTAGAAAGATTTGATACAGTGGGATGCACCAAATTTGACCAAAACCACTCCTTTTTGACCAAAATTTCGTTAGGAATCTAATGAACGGGGTGGATTTCTCCGAAAACATCACTGCAGGGCCCACCGAACACACCAGTGTAAGAAATTTTGCAGCTTACGCATGTTCAGGAAAACTGGACGTTGCGGGGAGTTGTAAGGCCCAGATCACGGTTGGACGACTGATCCAAACCGTCCAAAAGCTTGGGAAGGGGGTCTTTACCCCAACCATGGAGCCAAAATCAGTCCGTGGGACATCCTCTGGCCGAAAATTCCGTCCAAACGCAACTTGGTTTTCTTTTCGCAGCTGCACACGTTGCATGTGTTGCATACGGAGTTCTTCACCAACTCCCAGCCTTCCAACCACCCCCCTTCCTGCTTATAAAAGGGATGGAGAAATGTGGAGACAATATCATCTTGGATGTTAGAGAGCAAGACGTGGAAGAGAGAGAGAGAGCTTGAAATGGCTGGTGGCAACACCTCTTCTTCCTTTCCTTCTTGGTTTTCTTTGTTCATGTTTTTCCTTTTGAGAGATTTTTAGCTTAATCATGTTGATGATGGGCTAAACCTCTTAGCTAGGGCTAAGAGGTGAAGCTTGTAGTGTGATGGGAGACTTTTCTTTATCCCTTTGATTCATGTTTAAGTTGAACTGATTTTAATTTTAGTTTGATTATAAGGAATGTTTTTAGTCTTTAATGGTTTGTTGTGACTTAAATTATAATAGATCTGCGATAGCTTTGAGCATGTTCTTTACACTGTTGAGATTATGAAGTTAGGAAGCCCTATTGTTCACCATCGTCTCATGGGCATGGTGGGGTGACGGAATCCTTCCTAACATTCATAACTCTCTTAAATTGGATATGGATTGGTTAAATTCTATTGTTTACTTTTGTCTCATGGGCATGGTTTTGTGATGGAATGAATTCTAATTCTCATACCTCTCATCTCCTAAAAACTAGATCAAAGGAAGTTCAGATTTGATTTTGATGAAATATCTTTCAACTGGATAAAGATGGGACTCTAAATCCAGTTGTGTTTGTGAATCAAGCATAGATCTCCCTGATCTCTACAAGTGGATCCTTGGTACCCTAGTTTCCCACCTTTGAAATTTATAAGTTTTAGTTTAATATTTCACCATCATTCTCTTAAATTTCCCTGATTTAGATTACCTCTTCTTCTAGTTATAGTTCTAGTTACTTTCAGATTACGTACAAGGTTCAGTCCCTGTGGATTCAACCTTAGTCTTACCGAGATTATTACTACATTGCAACCCTATATTTGGGGTGGTGAACACAATACCCCTAGTGAAATCAATCTTTCTGATTTTTGTCTGCTTTCCCTTTATGAAATTTATAGAGATCGCAAGGTCTGTGAAGTTTAACACATCTAGAATTCATTCTTTAACAAGCCTTTTAATTTTCTTGCAAAAAATGTAACCGAATCGCTTGTAGAATAAGAATGAGAAATTCTGTTGAATCAATTTTTTTTTTTTTTTTTGTTAATATTCATATCCATATTCTCATGCATAATCTTGATTGGAGATATAAATTATCAATGTCTAACTAATATAGGTTATTCACCAATGAGCTAATACCAATGATATTTGGACCATGTGACAACACAAACTTTTTGTTTTTAAAAGAGAATGTCTATCCATTAACATCGAGACGTGACATGGAGACTAAACTGTGCTATAGAGACAACACAAAAACAATGTTGTTTAGGTTCAAATATTGTCATGACTTTAACTTCAACCAATAGATCCCTACATCCTTAACCTTTACTTGAGTGTCATTGGCCATGAGAACATAGTATTCTCCATGAATTGGTAGACAATTCCTAATAAACCTATGTATGAAGTTGAAAACATTAGTTGTGGTGCTTGAATTTATCTGCCGTGAATTTTTAGGTGCATAAATTAAATTTGATTCTAAGCAGACAATAATTTTCTGTATAGGATTCATTAGTAGTTCCTCTGTCTGTTTGTAACCTTTAAGACTTTTCTAAAAGTAGATTGCATTAAGATCTCATTAGAACCATGGTTTAAATAATTTTGGGAGATAACATGCATATATGTTTACAAGGAGGAGTCAAGACTCACATTAGAAAACATTACATGTTTAAAACTTTATCTAATCAATGATACAGTCAATTAGGTTATCCACGATGATAAGCCCAAACGCCAACCTTATGTTGGAAATTGGATTTTGGAAACTATTTAAAATCATACAAAATTAAAATAAGAAAGTTAAAAAACTTATCAATTTGTATAAGTCGAGGCGTAACGTGAGTTACTCGGCTTGAAATTGAATTTGCTCCCCTTGGACAGCGTCCTAAGTGCAACAGGTTTCCAGAGCAATCGACCTCCAGGATACAACGACTATAACCCGGTCCCAGCGATGCACTCACTGTACACGGGCTCGAACCACTTGTAGTCTTAACCCGAACTAAAAAATACTTGAACACATTTTTAAGAGGAAACCTGATTTTCTAATCCATTTAAAAACTTAAAATCAGAAGTCTATTTATAGACTTTGTGAAGACACCCTTAAGGGTGTAGAGGTACCCTTTCACAAAGGGTTATGACTATTGGATTTAAATCCAATTGGTGCGACCCTTAAGGCTCCAAAAGACAACTTTTCAAAACAAAAATTGAAAGGATGCAACCTTTCAAACTTAAGTGAAAAGACACATCCAAAGGACCTATGACCAATGGATATTTTGAAACACTAAATTATTTTAAAATAATTTAAAATACAACAACACCCCCACATGTTTCAAAATTTGTGACATTTCGGGTAAGATGGAAGAGTTGTGCAATGGTGCCGGTGTCACCATAGACTTGAACTGACATTAGAGTAAACATGACAGGTCTACAGAAATTAGGTGACACCATAGTCTTGAACCTGATTCCTTTTTATGTAGATCGCAAATACATGCCACTCACACAACTTTTCCGCTACAAGTGATTCTGCGGTTTGGTGCGTTTGCGCCATGCACCATTACCTGGATTTCATGAGTACTCTAGAGAATTCGCCTAGATTCTCATAGGAAGCGGCCTCCACCTCCACACCCATATAGGTGAATTCCATCAAGTGTATGCAGCAACTGTATACACCACCAAATATATGGCTATGGATTCATTAAGAGTTCTAATAACTCATCCTTCTGCATTGCTGCTCGCACTGTACACCATAGAAGGGGCTCATTTACATCGGTGCAATCGTCTACCTCGTGTCTTGTTGTTTATCCATTAAACCTATCTAATAGGATCTCTACTCGTATAGGTTGGGTTGCCAACACTGGTAGCTCATATATTAGGCTCAACCCCATTCCCTTTGATGTATCATTGACTAATCTTTTAGATAGTCACTTGGTCAGAGGATTTATGACCCGTAGGCCTTTTACCTCAACTCGTCTTAGTTCCCATTATAGCTAATCATCCTTTCAGATCAGCTAGGGATCATCGTATTGGCAAGCTATTGCCTCACCAACTAGCTACTCATAAATGATCCTCTGCCTATGCTGATTTCTCCTTTTGCTCCTCAATCAAGTCTTTGACAGTCAGTTGCAACCTCTTTGATTATTCATATCTTAAGCCAAAGCATACTGAACTCATTTCTAACCTCACAGAGTCAACAATTATGACTCCATCAAGTAACAGATATTGGACATCACTTTTATTATGATAGTTGTTGTATCACCGACTCTTAATACAACCAACTTTCTTAGCCTTGAATGTACTCCTACAATCAAGCAACTTCACTAGCTCACCATTCAACTAACTGGTTGTAAAGTCAATTAACTTTATTGTATTTAATTAGTTTTTTAAAGGTTTTAACTGTTAAAATTGCTTTGATTGCACTTGATGATAACCTGATGGTCTACTTGTGATCGGTATGAAAATAATCATTAGTCGATACACCGTGGCAATGGAGGGATTGAATCATGAATATATGCATGAATGGGGTGGATTGACAGACTTCCTTCATAGTAGGTTATGAAATGGCCAAGTTATATGTCCTAGAGGGGGGGGGGGGGGGGCGCTTAATAGGACTATGCCAAATGTAAAATAATTACAACGGAATTTAAATAACAAGATAGCCAAATAAAGTAAATCAATTCATAATACTGAAATGAATAGCAACCTCAATAAATAAAAATTGGGAGATTGATACAAAAGTTGTTCCAAACTTTAGAGGAATAAATAAATTGAAACTATAATGAGGAATAGAATGCAATCTCAAATATTGATTGTTCTCAGGACAACCATGCACCATAAAAATGGTAGGGCAACCTTACAAGAACAATTAAAGAAATTGAAGCTCAAACTTAATAAAGGAATAGCTAGAAATAAATTTCTGAAATTTAAATCTAAACTATTACAACATTCCTACTGAGCTTGAAATAAAATGATTACAACATTCACAACGACATATACATTCCTCAACTGAATAATTAATGATATGAAAATAAAGCATACATCCACACAACACAAAGAGTTATAGTAGTTTGCCTGTGTGTACACCAACTGTTCAACAACAGCCACACAAAATGCTACTCCACTCCTAATATCCTCACACAGGGGATATTAGCGTTCACTATTAAATAGGTTTTTACAGGTTCACCCAAAACCTTGACAATTGTGTCTTTTTCAAAGGGCTTACACAATTCAAAAACCCTCTTTTTTGAGTTTTCCTGGCTCTCCTCAGTAACCAATACAATGAGATTTTTCTGACCTAATCTTAAATAAAATCAAATAAAGTAAATTACATAAATTGTAAAATACCTATTTTTCTTATTTGTTGTAGCAGCCCAGAAGAACCAAGTCGGAGTAGAGATTTGAATGTCAAAGTTCAATGTCCAATACTCACTATATAATGGTTCTAGATTCTACTAGATTTTAAATTAAAAAAATGGGCTAGCTTGAATTGATTTTGATTCCAGTAAAAGGAAAATAAAACTTTCTCTTTACAGATTAGATTGGAATACAAGAAACAAAATCAATTAAGAAAGCTAAAGAAAGAAGATATTAAATATGCACACTTAGCTTAAACGGAGCACAAATTTATCTCTCGGAAGGCCGAATTAAAATTGCTTGAATGATCTATTTTATTTTGAGATTCGTGCTCTATTTATAGATGAATAAATCAGGTCTTCGACTGGTCTAAAGACCTCTACGACTGGTCGTAGGTCCAACAGAAGTTTGAAAATTCAGGCGCGATAAGATAAAACGGTTTCACGACTGGTCGTAGGGCACCTTCGACTGGTCGTATGACACCTTCGACTGGTCAAAGGTCATGCACGACTGGTCGAAGTTAAGGGCAATTCATCATTGTAGTTTGAGTCAAATGTCTACGAATGATCGAAGAACCAGTCGACACTGTTCCTACGACTAATCGAACAGTCCCCAGGACTAGTCGAAGCCTAACAGAAAATTTCTGAATTTTGCAACAAACTTATGACTGATTCAAGAAAACCTTAGACAGGTCAAAGCAGTGCTAGGACTAGTCGAATAAAGTCCAGGACTAGTATTAGAACATGCCAAACTCTCTTATATAAAATATATGAATTATGTATCTAAAATGGCCTACTCTAAAGGTCAACCAACGGTCAGTCATACCTCAATAGTGAAGTAAGGACATTGGAACTTAAAGACACGTGACTTTGAAAGTAGTGAAGCTTGAAATCTTGATGTAGTTCAAACTTGAGATCTTGAAATTGAACTTGAAAGCTTCTTGCATTATCCTTATCTTTGAATTAAGTCAAACAAACTCACTTCCTCGAGTCTTAACTTGTGAGCAGTGCTTGTCCATCAAAGTTGATCTTGAGTAAAGCTTTGATCTTCACAGATGCAAGCTTCCTAATAGTGTCTTTGGTACCATAAATTTGACAACAAAAATGGCTATAAACAATAACACTTACAATCTCCCCCTTTGTCAAATTAGTGACAAAACACACTTCCAAGATATGTTACAGAACACAGAATATCTGATTAATGAATCATGCACCAGTTGTTATCAACTGGCACAGTAACATGAACCTGCAAATTAGTATTTAATAGTCCACATCTGTACAAAACTCCTCCTTAGTACATAACAGTAACATGAACCTGCAAATTAGTATTCAACAGTCCACATCTGTACAAAACTCCCCCTTAGTACATAATAGATATCCATTCTCCATATAAGTACATAACAGATATCCATTCTCCATATAAGACATATCACATAAACATATCAAATCTCCCCCTTTTTGTCATAAGAGGACAAAGAAACACAGAACAAACAGACTAAGGAGAAGAAATTAGAGAGATAGATGAGAGTTAGTAAGACAAGATATGAGATAATAGCATAGTCAACTCACATAATTCATAAACTGAGTTAAAGAAAAACTAGCACAATAGTAGTAAAGTTATTACAAATTAGATAATTTATAAAAAAACTAATCTGAACCAGATGAAGGAGCAGGGATAGATGGATCAAGTTTATGCATCCCCTTGTTCAAGCGCTTAAGAGATTTCCGCATATACTTGAAATGTAAATCATTAGCAATAGACATGTTTTCCATCTTAACATTTATATTCTCAACCTTATCCTCTAATGCATGTAGACGAGCATCAAAGTCAGAAGGCTCATAATCTGGATCATTTGTAGAATTAGAATCAAGTTCTTCAAAAATATCATTCATATTAATATCACCAGGAGGAAGATTAGCAGCATCTTCCTCATGATCAGCTTAAGCATTGCCAACACCATCACCTTGACCTGGAAGCATTTCCAGCTTCATCTTATTCAGGTTAGAATTGTTAAATATCAGATGACGGATAGGGGCTTCACCAACCGACATATCGACTAACATATGAGTAGCCAACACCGTCATCAAATAAGCAAAAGGAATGTCACTATGACCAGGATGGAGATGAAAATTAAGAATGGAGTGACAAATCAATGATGGTAAATAGATAGATGTACCACTAGCAATAGCATAAAGAACACGAACCATGAAGGAAGTCAATTCAGATTTATTACTCGATCGTGGATATAAGTTAGACACAAATTTTGTGAAGAACTCTATATTTGGGTAACAAATACCTTGAGGGAAGCGCATTCCCTTTATGATTCCATTAAGCATCCATATTGCATAAATCTCTAGTGAGTAGACGTTTTTCAGTTTCTGAGGGTTTATCAGATAAATTATGGATAGGAATGCCCTCATCATTCACAGGAATATCCATAAGAGATGAAATCAAATGACGATCAATGTCAAATGGTCCTTCTGTAGTGGTTATTTTAAAAGTTAAATTCTCCAGTGAAAAATCACATATACATGCGAACATGGACTGTGCAATGGACCGGTATGCTGGCCCGCCCCAATGTAATAAGTTATCTCAACCTACAGCTTAAAGCATAGGAAGGATACCAAAAGGAGCAACATGATTAACATCAACAGGAAGTTCAACAATAACATTACGTAATTTGATGTCTCGAACATAAGACGGATCATCATCGGGAGTCCGAAGATGACGCTTAGTGAGAGGGGCTGATCTGGAAGAAGAAGACTGACCACGGGATGTTGCCTTTTTTCCTCTAGATGCCATTTGTAACAAGGATTTTAAGAAAGTGAAGAGTGGCAAAGGATTGAGAAGATGGTTTTCTCAAAACAGATTTTTCAAAAGAAAAAACCCCAAATCACAACGAAATAAGAAATAGACAACTTCAAGAGGAAAATAGAAGTAATCTAGAAACAAATCCACAAGAAATAAGTAAATGAAACACTAACCTTGAAGGATTTGGAAGGTGGGTTCGACTGGTCGAGCGTCGACTAGTCGGAGATGAAAGAAGAAATGAGGAAGAAAGTGATTTCCCCCAAATATAAGTCAATCACCGCGATCTACGACTAGTCGTGGGTTTTCTTCGACCGGTCGTGCCACGACAGGTCGAGGACATCCTCGACTGGTCGAGTACCACCAAAAAATTAGATTTTCATGCATATTTTAACAAATTAGAAATTTAATCTAACAAATATATACAATATGATACAAATAGGCATTAACAATCATTTTAGAATTCACATGCCAAGATAAAATTTCATTTTGTTAAACCTGGTTTTATCGAGCGGTTTAGTGAAAATATTAGCACGTTGATTCTTGGTAGGAATATATTCCAATGATATTACCTTTTCTTCTACTAATTCTCGAATATAATGAAATCTAATATCAATATGCTTAGTACGAGAATGCTGAATTGGATTTTTCGAAATATTTATGGCACTGGTATTATCAAATATAATAACATAGAATCCTGTTTAATTCCATAATCACTTAGCCTACGTTTCATCCAAACAAGTTGTGTACGAGCATTACCAGCTGCGATATATTCAGCTTCAACTGTTGAAAGTGATATAGAACTTTGTTTCTTACTAAGCCAAAAAACTAAACAGTTTCTAATATAAAAAAACCACCACTGGTTGATTTTCTATCATCAAGATTACCAGCCCAGTCAGCATCTGAGTACCCAGCTAATTGAATACTAGTCTCATGTGGATACCATAGACCGAGATTAACATACTAGCGACATAGCGTATAATTCGTTTGACCGCAATCAAATGCGATTCTTTAGGTTCAGACTGATATCTAGCGCAAATACTAACACTCAGAGCAATATCGGATCTACTAGCAGTTAAATACAGTTAACTACCAATCATATTCCAATATAATTTCGGATCCACATTTTTACCTACAGAATCTTTTGAGAGTTTCAAAGTTGTACTCATAGGAGTATCAAAATTCTTACTATTCTCAAATCCAAATCTCTTAATCAAATTCATAGCATATTTAGATTGAGAGATGAACATTCTATCAGGTCGTTGTTTTACTTGTAACCCAAAGAAGTAATTTAATTCCCCAACCATGCTTATTTCACATTAAGATTTCATCAAATCTACAAACTCAATAGTCATGTTAGTACAAGTAGATCTATAAATGATATCATCTAGGTAGATTTGAACCATTAAGATATCTTCATTATGTTTCTTAACAAATAATGTTTTATCAACACTTCCCATCTGAAAGTTATGACAAAGTAAAAACTTAGTCAATTTCTCATACCATGCTTTGAGAGCTTATTTTAGACCATAGAGAGCTTTTTTAAGATGGTATATATGATCAGTAAACTTAGGATCTTCAAACCCTATAGGTATAAACTTCTTCATGTAAATCACCATTTAAAAAGGCACTCTTTACATCCATTTGAAAAATTGTAAACTTTTTAAAACATGCCATGGATATAAAAAGTCTGATTGATTCAAGACGAGCAACTGGGGCAAAGGTTCCATCATAATCAATACCTTCAATTTGAGTGTACCCTTGTACAACTAATCTTGCCTTGTTTCGAATAATATTTCTAAGCTCGTCAGACTTATTTTTAAAAATCTACTATGTTTCAATAATATGTTTATCTTTAGGTCTAGGAACAAGATACTAGACATCATTTTGAACAAATTGATTAAGTTCTTCTTACATTGCAACAATCCAGTTTTCATCAGCAAGAGCTTCTTTTACGTTAGATGGTTCTATCTGGGATATAAAATATATGTAATTACATATATCCTCAAGTTGTCTACGGGTACGAACATCAGTGAGAGGGTTTCCAAGAATTTGTGTGGTTGGATGATCTTTAACAGTCCTCAGATCAGAATCAGTCTGATTAGATGAAGTATCAGATTTATCTATTACAAGAACTTCATCATTATCTGTTCTTGAGACTGGTGTGTTCAAGTGATCATCAATGACCACATTGATGGACTCTTGAATTACACCGATCCTTTTGTTCAGTACCCTATAAGCTCGACTGTTTAAAGAGTATCCTAAAAAGATTCCTTCATCACTCTTTGTATCAAATTTTTTCAGATTTTCACGATCTCGTAAAATATAGCACTTGCTGCCAAAAACTCGAAAGTATTTGATGGTAGGCTTTTTATCGAACCATATTTTGTAAGCCGTTTTATTATTACTTTTACTAGTGTAAACCCGGTTAGTGATGTAGCAAGCTGTATTGACTGCTTCAGCTCAAAGATTCTTAGAGAGCTTATACTCAACATGACATTAGCCATTTCTTGAAGCACTCTATTTGTTCTTTCAACAATACCATTTTGTTGAGGAGTTTTGGGTGCTAAGAATTCATGTAATATTCCCTGGTCGCTACAGAACTTCTCAAAACCGATATTCTTAAATTTAGATCCGTGATCACTACGAATCTTACTGACTTGAGAACTCTATTCAGTTTGAATCCTTTTGAGATCCTTTTTCACTTCTTCAAGGGTTTCTAATTTGTCCCTTAAGAAGACAACCCATGTATGTCTGGTAAAATCATCCACTATTACCAAGATATATCTTTTACCACCTCGACTTTCTGTCCTTGTAGGTCCTACAAGATCCATATGGAGAAGCTTGAGTGGTCTTGATGTGGTATTGAAATTCATCTTTTTGTATAAGTTCCTTGTTTATTTGCCAATCTGACATTCACCACATATTTTATCCATTTTTTTGTAGTTTGGGTAGACCTCTTATAAGTTCTTGCTTGCGTAATCTATATAGATTTCGGTAGTGTACATGTCTAAGACGTTTGTGCCACAAATAAGTGCACCAAACCAATGGAGTCGGTCAGCAGGCGCTGACCCAATTTCCATTTTCAAAATGGAGACAGCGTCCGATGTTTACAACAGGGAGTTGTGCTCAACTCCTGGTGGGCCACCATCATCATAGCGTAAAAACTTTCGCAAATCCCTGTTTCATGTCCGGACGCTGCTGAATGTTGCGGGTTGTTGTGTGATCTTGGTAAAGATCTGAAGGCTGATCTGAACCATCTATCATGTAGACCACCCCGAAATGTACTAAGGAACGTTAATTTTTTGGAAAGATAGATAAGGAAAAAGAAGTTTTAGGCGTTGTCTTCTGGTTACGAAAGGAGTTGCGCACACGGCCAGTTGCGTAAACTGGGTCAGTTCGTCCGACTTTCCACCAACCTCACAGCTCTCCAACACTTCCAGCCGACCTCCAGAACTTATTTAAGAGAAAGAGAGAACGTGAAAGAGGGGGACCCAAGCTTGGACGTCTGCACAGAGAAAGACATTGAGAGTTTTTTATTATTATTTTCTTTTTATTTATTTTGGATTTAGCTAAATCATGTTTTTGGGCTAAACCTCTTAGCTAGGACTAAGAGGTGAAGCTTGTAGCGTGATGGGGGACTTTTAACTTGTGTTTTTTATTTACACTGAATTGGATTTGATATTAGTTTAATTTTGAGGGAATGTTTTTGGTTTTTAATGGTCTGTTGTGACTGAAATTACAATGGGTCTGCGATAGCTTTGAGTATGTTCCTTCCTTCTTATGATTATGACGTCAGGAAGCCTTGTTGTTCACCATCGTCTCTTGGGCATGGTTGGATGTCAGTACCCTTCCTAACCTTCATACATTGTTGATTGGTTGGTAATTAGTTTAATTTTGTTGTTTGCTTTGTCTCTTGGACATGGTTTGGTGATGGAATCCATTCTAATTCATATACCTTTCATCTCTTGAAAACTATATTAAAGGAAGTTCAGTCATGAATTCCGTGATTACACTCTTCAACTGGATGAAGATGGGACTCTAAGTCCAGTTGAGTTCTTGAAGCAGGCATAAGATTTCCCTGATCTCTACAAGTGGATCCTCAGAATCCCTAGTTTCCCTCCTCTGAATTCCTTAAGTTTAGATTAATACTTCACAATTATTCCCTTCATTTTACCTGATTTAGATTTCATCTTATTCTAGTTCTAATTCTACTTAGTTTCAGACGACGTACAGGTATCAGTCCTTGTGGATTCGACCTCGGTCTCACCGAGTTTATTACTACATCACAACCCTATACTTGGGGAGTGAACATCCATCCATTTTTCAAAATCATTCTAGGACATGCAACCAAAAATGAGAGGGATCCAAATATTAAATGGGCCACATGAGAGGAAATAGTGGGGATTTAGTGACCACCATTGAAACATTCATATGACTACAAAAGTTTTGTATTGGTTTATGTTTGTGGCGTTTTCATTTCATATAAGTGAAAATAACCTTATAAACGGTTTGGATGGAATATAAACACCAAGGTGGAGCCTAGGAAGGTTTCAATGGTAAGCATTCCTTTCTGCAGTGTTTCATCTCGTATGGCCAACATAAATTTTGGATCCTCCTCATTTTGTCCTAAAATTATATCTAAAAATGAATGGACGGGTTAGATTTCACACAAAGATCACAGTGGGCCCCACACAGAATCCTTTCTCGAATCTTCATGGGAAAGGCTCTAATAGGAAATCCATGTCGCTAGGTTTGGGAAATGGACTGACTACTCCCCCGCAACCAGCTAATGGCAGGTGGTCGGTGTTATGTGGGCCCCACCATGTTATATGTGTTTCATCTATGATGTTTATATGTTTTCCTAGATCATTTTATGGTAATAAGACCAAAAATGGGGTATATCCCAATCTCAAATGGACCACACGGCGTCGACCATTAATTTTTTTTGGGGGGCCATAAAAGTTTTAGATCAAGTTGATCTTTATTTTTTTCCTTCCTATGGGTCTGTATGACCTAATCAACAGATTGGATGTCAAATAAATAGTACAGTGGGACTTAGGATAATTTTAACCGTGAGCATCACTCTCCACACTTTTTTCTATGGTGGGGTCCATTAGAGCTTTCGATCTACCTCATTCTTTGGATAATGCCATAATATGATCTCTCAAAATGGATGAATGGTGTGGATATAATACATACATCATGCTGGGACCCACAAAACTTTGTGACGTGACTTCAGTTACTCAACCTCTCATTAGGTAATCCACGTCCCACTCTGAGACGGAAACAGATTGGCTGGTGTACCACACACCAGCTATATAACTAGTGTATTAACGTCAACAAGTTTTGTGGGTCCCATCATGAGGTATGAGGTATGTGTTATATCCAAAGTGTCCATCCATTTGGCAAGCTCGTCTTAAGGCTTGAGCTTAAAGATAAGACAGATACAAAGATCAAGTGGACCACACTGCAAAAAGCAGTTGAGGATTGAACGTCTGCCATTGAAACCATTTTGGGGTCACAGAAGCTTCCGAT
Source organism: Magnolia changhungtana (assembly GCA_030180095.1). Lineage (NCBI taxonomy): Eukaryota > Viridiplantae > Streptophyta > Magnoliopsida > Magnoliales > Magnoliaceae > Magnolia > Magnolia changhungtana. Next base: position 8,346,864 of record JASAUF010000552.1, on the reverse strand, counting down.
CAATATGAAATTTGTTTTTCCTCTTCATCTATGTATTTGTGATCTTATTAATAGATTGGATGGAAAATAAAAGTTATGTAGGCCCGAAAAATTTTTTAATGATGAAAATCATTGTCCTCGCTGCTATTTTTGGTTTGGTCCATTTGAGCTTTGGATGTGATTCATTTTTTTGTTTAATGGTCTAAATTGATCTTGAAAAATGGATGAAGGGTGTGGATATAATAACTAAATCATTGTGGGGCCATGTAACTTTGATCTCCTTTGAACCGTTCATGCGACTCGGAGCTCAAGGAGCGTCGGCACTTGTCTTCGTGCGACACGTATCTACATCAGCTATATAGTTAGTGTGTAGTACACTAGCCAATCTGTTTCCCTCCTAGACGGAAGGGGATTGCTCGGCTTATTAAGTATACTGTGTGAGACCCACCATGATTTATGTATTTTATCTTCTCCGTCCATCCATTTTCGCAGATAATTTTATGGCTTCATCCCAAAAATGAAGTATATACAATATTCAAATGGACCACACCACATGAAACAGTTGAATTGAACTTCTGTTGTTGAAAATTTCTTGGGGGCCACATTAGTTTTGGATCAAGCTTATATTTTTGTTTTTGTTCATCCATGTATGTATGATCTTATGAACAGGTTGGATGACAAATAAACATCACTATGGGGCCTAACAAGGTTTCAACGGTGGAAATCATTATCCCCACTTTTTCCCTGGCATGATGGACTTAATCTTTGGATATGCTTCAATTTTGGGCTTAACCCCTTAAATTAGATGAAAAAATGGATGGACGGCATAGATGAAACACATACATCATGGTGGGGCCCACATAACACCGACCACCTACCATTGGCCAGTGGTGGGGGAGTGGCCAGTCCGTTTCCCAAACTCAAAACCCAGGGACGCGGATTTCCTGCTAAAGCCTTTCCCATGAAGATTAGCGGAAGAATTCTTTGTGGGGCCCAATGTGATCTTTATGTGAAATCCAATCCATCCATTTGTTTTTAAATATCATTTTAGGATATTATACCAAAAATGAGGAGGATCCAAAATTCAAATGGGTCATACGAGATGAAACAGTGGGGAAAGGAATGCTTACCGTTGAAACTTTCCTAAGCTCCACCTTGGTGTTTATATTCCATCCAAACCGTTTATAAGGTCATTTTCACTAAGATGAAATGAAAACACTGAATATAAACTGATACAAAACTTTCGTAGCCATATGAATGTTTCAATGGTGGTCACTAAATCTCCATTGTTTCCTCTCATATGGCCCATTTAATTTTTGGATCCTCTTCATTTTTTGTCACATGTCCTAAAATGATTTTGAAAAATGGATGGACGGGTTGGATTTATCACAAACATCATACTGGGCCCTACACAGAATCCTAGCACATGATCTTCCAACAACGAAAGGCTCGCATATAAACTCCTTGTGGCCCTAGAAAATTTCCTGGTTTATTTAAAATTTTCACCAGCCGATGAATAACGTGTCACCAGCACTCAACCTTATAGAAGGTATAATACGGTCGAACATATAGTACCTTTTCCTATATATATAGTTATATTATAGAGATTTGATGTTATTATAAATGAGGATTTATAGAATGGATCTTATAATCAAATTGCGTTGTATTATATTTCATTGTGTTTGTACACTATGGACCCAGTATTTCATACTCCTTGACATGGCATCAACTTGGATATGGTACTTTTGATGTTCGATTTTCTAAGTTCATAAGAAATACAATGTGGTTAACCTAAATTGCCAATATCAATTTGATCTCACCCTTATCAATGCAAGAAAATGTAGCATCCGAGTTGTATATCAAGGTAACCACTTGTCATTATGGAAGGTTCATTATAAAAAAGTGTCAAATCGAGAATTCAAATAGTAGAAGACAAGTCGAGTAGCAAGTAATCATTTTATCATTAAAACTCACAAATAATCCTAGAGAGACCAGAGACCATTAAGTAGGGGATATCTATGTGAGACCCGACCCGACTTCGCTTGTGTGCATGTGTGTGTAAGTATGCATTTCATCCATCTTGGTCCTGTGGTCCTACCGGTCAAATCTCAACGACTTGTGACCCTTGGATAGTGTTTACAGTCATCCGTGAGCTTTGTCATGAAGACCCTACTCGGATTGAGTTGAGACCTATGCCATTGCGGCCGCATCGTCGCTGCGGTTTCAACGCCGCGTCTTGTGCGTCCATCCGACTTGTAGATCGTAAGTTAGGTGCATTTCATTGAGATAGCCCTTGATCATGATCATGTGGCCCACCTAGGGGTGGTGTGCACAGATTTCTAGGTAGGTCCCATCTCTTGGAACTATTCCCAACACACACTACCTAGGCCCTATCCCTACACCACCCATCTCCAAAACACCACCCACTAACCTAAAAGGCCTACTAACCTTACAACATTGTTTCTAACTCCCTATTTCAATGATTACTCTTTTGTATCCAAGGCAAGAGAGAGATGATTACTTGCCTTAAAAATATTTTTCTCTTTTTCCCTCTCATTTCTCTCTCTCTCTCTCTCTCTCTCTCTCTCTCTCTCTTCTGTTCTTCTCCAGCAACTTTCCTCTATTTTTTCAGCTCACTTTTACTCATATATTTCTCCATCTAACCATTGGAATTAGATCTCAACCTTAGATCCATGTACCTTAGAGCTTGAAGACTATCTTGGAGGTGTTTGCTTGAAGACCTTGTAGGTGGGTGTGCATGTACTTAGAATGTTAGGATTTATATTCCTTCTTCTTATTTCTCTTCTTCACCTCATGTTTGAAGCATGTGGGGCCCACCAAGTGATGGTGGAGGCCCCATGTCTTTATGGATGTGGCCATTGGTCCATCCTTTTGTGCATGCAAAACTCATGGGTGGGGCCATTCTCCATGGACCCCCCTCCCTCCCCCCCCCACCCCCCCATGGTTTCTTTTCTTAGTTAGAAGGATCCTTACGTCATCTAGACCCTTGATCCTTGGTGGAGATGGCATCTCCACTATTAAATTTTTATTTGAAGATGCATGCATGGGTAGATCTTGTAATACCATTAATATAGTAAGATGTGTGGTTTGTGATGAAGGGAAGGGCCTCAATGAGGCAGAGCCCATTCCCTTATGGCCGATTATCTCTCTTATCTTAATAATCTCTTATTTTCTAAGGTGTGAGGCCCACCATTTGGCTTGGAAATATCCAGACCGTCCAAGGAGAGTGGACGCCCATGGCAATCCACTTTATGGATGGTGATGACTTGTTGCCCACTTTAGATGCATATGAAATGAATTTTTATGTGAGGAATAGATCTAGATATTTTTGGGGCCCACTGTGGTGGACCAAAACTCAGGTTTCATGGGGTGTTTTTCCCTTAATTTGAATTATATACTCAGTTTATTTCATATGCATGTTGCTGTCCAGAAAATTTCTAGATAGCTTTTGGTTGTTTTTGGGTCAAATTGTTGGGCTGTTTGGGGAACTATTTATACCCCTTAAATATACTTTTCTTGAAGGTGTGGATCTCACCTAGATGCATCCCAAATTTCAGCCCCATCTGACCTTCATTGGGGTCCTAAAGGTATGGTCTAAATGAGGTGAACAGTCTGGACTTTCTGCACTGTTCTAGCAACATTCCACCCTGGACAGGTTGGAATTCCAAAATTTATTAAAATACCTTTGGGTGTTTAAAAATTTTAAAAATTTACAAATAGGTGAACCACCTATGGTAGGACCCACCTACAAAATTTTGGGGCCAATGTACACCTGTACATACTATGGTAGTGGCTGGACCAGCCCACTATAATATGGTGTCCAGATCAGTCCGATTTTCAGGACAAATTGATTTATTTAAATAAATTAAAATATTTATAGATGTCCAAAAATTTTAAAATTTTGTAAGAATGTGTTATACCCATGGTACGACCCACCTACCAAATTTCAAGGCCAATGAACCCCTGTGCATACCGTGACGAGGGCTGGACTGGCCCACCACGTTGGGACGTCCAGGTCAGTCCGATTTTCTGGACAGTTTGTCTCATGTAAATTAATTAAAATATTTTTAGGTGTAAAAAAATTCTGAAATTTTGTGAGAGTGTGGCCTACCAATGGAAGTGTCACTCTATAAAATTTCAGACCCATCGGACATTTGATCTGGCCATGGTACGGCGGGGAGTGGCCAGCTAGGTAGGGACACCCAGGCTGGGGCGTCCAGCCTGCTTCGTGGGCTCACCTTGATGTGTTGTATATTCCACCACCCATCCACGTGGGGTCCTTAGGAGAATTATCTCCCTCTTTTTTTTTTGGTATTCAATTGGGGCCCATTGGGTGGATTTTTGGGCTAGATACCCCGGGCCCATAGGGCTGCCTACACATGTGACATCCCTGCCTTAGCTACTGCTGGGCCTGCATTCCAACGGCCTGATCCACTTGATATATGTGTTGCATATCCTCTCTCATTTGTTGGGGCACATAGTGATGTGTGTGGGCTATCAGGGATTAAATATACTAAGAAATACTTCTATTGTTGGACTCCAACCAACCTAGAAATTTGGGTGGATTGGAATTTGGCATTGAGCCCAATAGTTATTGCCTATAAGTGTTCTTTTGGGGCAATATGGCCCACTAGATTTGAGGAGGATTTAAGTTAGTTATCTTACCATCTTAATTTTATTTTATTTATGGGCTCAATTAGTGCATGATTAAAGGCCCATTCCAATTGGATTCTTCTCGGGCTAGTCTCCTAGTTAAGTATGGTCCTTACAGCCTTGGTTGGGCCACAACATTTGATAGGCCCATTGGACCCTTGGGTCCTATATTTACCATGCCATTGTGATGGGTCTTATGGGCAAAATACTCAAGTAGTTGGGCCCTTACTTGCCCACTATAATAGATCCATACTTGGGCCGAGATGTGAGGCCCAACTTGCTTGTGTTAAATATAAGGATTTCCCACATGTTGGGATAATGGGCTGCCCATTAGGCCCACCACAATGACTGAACCCATAACCTTTATCATTGGGCCCTAACCTTGCTTAAGGGCCTACTAGGTTGCCTATGTATTGGGCTCAATGTATGGCCCACTAGGCCATGGATTGCTTCGGCCTCTGGCCTTATTTCATGCTCGAGTAGTGGCGGTCTACTTCTTGGAAACCAGTTGAGGTTGAATGTCCTCCAGAGTGATCCTAAGGTAGGCCCATGGGTTTCTCTATGGATGGTTAAAGACCCACCATAGACCCTGGGCCGATTATTTGAGGTTAAATATAGATGTATGTGGAGCCTACCTCAACGTGTGTTGGTCCAGGCCATTTAAGCCTTGAATCGCCCGATCATGGGAGCACTCCCTGCCTTGGGTTGCTGCTGGACTCACAATCCAGTAACAGGTCCACTTGATCTTTTCATGATATATACACACTCTCCATCTGGTGAGGTCCCCTAGTGAGTATAGTTGGCCTTCATGAGATTATTCCCACATAGTTAACTAATTTCTGGACCTTAGCAGATCCAGGAAGTCAAACGGGCCAAAAGTTTATCAAAGGGCCTTAAATGTACATTGTTATAGTTGAGACTTTAGTTGGCTGTGGGGCCCACCATATTGAGAACTTGTGTACGTGTTACATGCTTATGTTTTCTTATAATCTTTGGGCTTAATCAGTGCATTCTTTTGGGTCACCTTTAGTGATCACATGAGGACCTCATCTTAGATCAGATTTTAGGGACATCCCTTAGGCCCAGAGTGGGCTGGGACGTCCTAGCTTGGCCCAACCATACATTAGGCAGACTTCCACCATTTTGATAGACCTGTGGGTTGAGGTAAGGATAGTATTGGGCTCTTGGTTGCCCACTTAAATTGCTAGTTATTGGGTTGATGCAGTGGAGCCCATTTCATCCAGACTTAAACTTATTTTTTGGGCCGTATATTGTGCACGCGGATAGCCCACCAAGTCCAACTTAATGCATGGATTCTATGGCTATTGGAAATTGAGCCTTAGGCCTTAATTTTCCTCTTGGGGCCCATGTTGTTAAAGGTGGTATTATATCCTTTTCTCATGGCCTATTATGAGGGATATATGTATGTGGTTACCTATGTTCTTATCTTAAATGTAGGGCCTTGGGCCTTATATCCATATAGTTCGTGGTTGAGATGTCTCTTGGAGAATTGTGGTTAAATGTCCCCATTATGGACCCCTTTAGGCCCGATTGTATCTAAATCTAATTAGATGCTCCTCTCAAACTCTTGCTAGACTCACTTTTGTGTTACTTAGACACGTAGTTATGTACTTGTCTCGTGGGCTACCCCTGGTAAATGAGCCCCCACTAGAGGTGGGATTCCTTATGGATATTGTTTAAATATCTAGTCTTGGTCCCTTCTTGGACAGGAGGAGTATACTACTTTGTATATCGCCACATAATGCGTCTAGACCCATCTTCATGGCCCATGTGCATCATTGTATGCTTGGATGACACTGTATGTGTGGTTATGATTGTGCCATTGGGCATTGCATGTTGCCTTCCCGAGGGATGTAGTATTCCCTCTTGAGCACGTTGGATGCTTGGAATTGATGCATAGTTGATTGTGTGATTCATGCATCTGGCATTGCATAACATATGAGCATTATTGCCCTTACTTCATCAGGGTTGTAGCCTCCATAGATATATCGTGGATGACCATGTTTGAATACCGAAAATGTTATTTGAGCATACCGGTGCATAGGATGCCCATGGGTGAAATTCTCAAAACTTCCATGGTACCAAGGATATGCTCCAATGCCGTGACCAAGTGGAATATATGAGCGCACAAGGGCCTTATACCATTAGGCCGCAACTCCCACTGTCGTGTAGTCGGTTGGATAGGAGTATGGCCTTACTCGCCTGATGTAAGGAGGCATTGCTAGGTTGAGTTTGACCAGCTCGTGAATGGGTCCGCTACCATCAGGCCTTGCTAGTGATTAGTTGTCCACAGGTGGGTAGTGAGGTCTCTTACGCTCGTTTGACTGTGCGGGGTCTGTAGAGCGGCAGTCATCCAGTAGTGTAATGGACCCCAGTGATTTCCTTATGATGAAAATGTACTTGATATGTGGATTGGATATGAGCACTGACATTACTTTACATTGCATTTACATCGGTTGTGTAAGCCTCATATTGCATCGCCTTAGCATGACGCCTAGTCCACATTGCATTACAGTACTCATTGCACTATATAGCCTTAGTATGGCTTCCTACATTATCGTACTGCCTTGGTATAGCTTCTTACATTCATGATAGCCTTGGTAAGGCTAGTGGTATTAGTATTGATCATGACTCCCTTATGCATTCTCTATCTTCTTCTGAGCACCATTGTCACACACTTTCACCACCCTCTAAGCTTTCTATAAGCTTATGCATAATTGATGTGTGTAAGAGATCCTAAGTTGGCGTCTTAGCAGTAGAGCTTGGATAGGTGTGCGAGCCGAGGACCCAATGTTGCAGATGCTCTTCCTTCTTTCTTCTGTTATCTTATGTATGTCCTTTTAGACCTTATGAAAGCTTGTAAAAGTTCAATTTCTTAGTGGATTTTGTGATGTGTGCCCTTTGTTATTCTCAGATTTACTTGCTGTGATCTTGAGTATGCTCGTATTAGTAATGATTATACTATTATGAAAATCCTCCTTGTAGGATCCCAGGATCGGAACCTGCCTCAGGAGCCGAGAATGGGGTACTCGGAGGCTGTTGTGGCCAAAACCGGCTATCGGGTTCCTTGTGAGTCCAGTTACCAAGTCTGGGACGTGACAATCTGTCACGTCTCTCAAATGAAGTGTAGTAGTTAGATCTCTATGAGGCTGCAAAATGTGTAGGAAAATACCTCATTCCTTTCATCATCGGAAGTATACGAATTACATTTTGTTGAATGAACAACTAACGCAAACACTTAAAGTCTAAATGAGTTGATCCACTTCTAAGCTTGACAGAAATAGTAGGGTGTTCAAGGCATTGTCATTCAATTGTACAAAAATTTTACTAAAGAAGGACATTTGCTTGGAACCATTTTCGTTGGAACCTTATCTCTCTTAAAAGTTGTTAAGATGTACTCTCATCTCTTTAAGACTACTCTACCACATGTTTAAGTGCGCTATGTTAATTTATTCCATAGCCTTCCACATTTGGCCCACTTGATTAAAAGCAATATGAATTGTTGATCATTGGACAACCGCACTTGAATGGGTTTTGGATGATCCGGCCATGTGTAGTCAAAGGGAGCATGATCTGATATTGGACAATCATTAAAAGTGGATGCCCAAGTTAGTAGTGGTTTAGAATACGCTCAATTTCAAAAGGATGTGATTGTCCAAAACTTGATCAGTTGTTACCTCCTCTATTCAATGTCAAATTGACATGAAATTTGGAGTGAACACATATTTAAACTTTCTTTACAAGATGGATAGAATGAATCTGAATGCTTCCTAATCAGATTTGATTTGGTTTGAATCTGAGCTATTGGCCTTGATCCCATTCTTTTGTAATTTAATAATGTTAAAACTTGATCCATAGCTCAATGTCAATGCATTGAACACATGTATGTGAAAAAGTATTTTAGCTAGGTAGTCCATGTGCATATATGAATGAGTGTAGCTAAAATTTGGATGCTGAGATGGATGAAGCAAAGATGAAGAAAGATATAATTGAAAATGAATGCATGGGAATGAACTTACAAGGGGCATGAATTTATAATAAGACAAGGAAAAGTAAACTTAGATGGACTGATCACATGCAATAGAGCTGAGAATGGTTCGGTCATGTGTAGTAAAGACCAAGAACTACTGCAAGCTAAAGGCTTTATAAAGACAGGGAAGATAAGAAAAGACCGAAGCACCTACGTCTAACTGAAGTTATGGTTGTGGATTACTTATCTTTAACTGAAATTATGGCAGTTACTAGAGTGAAACAGAAAAAGAGGATTAGGACTCCAATTATTTTGATAAGGTTTAGATGATAATGATTGCCAAAATATGTCTTGCATTACTTTCATGCCTTGTGCTAATTTTTGAATGCAGGCCATTGACATGACTTTTGTTTGTTGCGGCTGTGCAGGTTGTACTTTTGCGAGATCGAGAGCATGGAGGGGTTAAAAATATTACTCGTAGTGATCCATTGCTGCTTGAGATCTCGTGCGGATTATGCTAAGATAAGAGAGACTTTTTCAAGGACACTTAACTCGTGGAGACACAATTTTTTGTTTCTTTTACTATGAATGCAGATGCAGATGTAGATGCAAATGCAGATATAGATGTGCGAGAATATGTATCCTTTGTGAATCCGTAGGATCTTGTTTTTCAAGTCGGGTCGCGACTAGTGTGACTAGTTCTTCTCTAGTAGAGTCGCCATTCTATGAACGCTAGAGGGCAGATTCCCCAAGGGTATGAGAGATTTACTCTCTTCTTTCCACTTGGTTGCCTCGGTTGAGGGCTTTTGTGATGGGGGTAAAAATGTTATATTTGAATAGAGTCGCCATTAACCAATTATTATGATTATACAGTTGGTTAGAGCCCTTAAGATTGAGATTTTAAAGATCCTTAACCCTAAAATGACTCGTGAGTTTACGTTCCAGAAATTCCAAGTAAGGAATTGCGGTTATAGCGAGGGAAGATGTTATGCACCCACTCTGTCCGTACGGATGTACGGTCTTTACTTCACAAGATTTGACTAATTTTTGAATAATAAGGGTAGTTCTGGCGTGCAGAAAATGTGATGTGATGCAATGATACTAGTGATTGATTAATCCGAATTTCGGATGGGTAGGATCCGACTATATCGGCAAGCTGTAAAACATATGTTTGAAACGATCAAGTGCAGGTTGCAAATGATGCTCGATGCTTATTGATACTTGTGATAAAACAACGGCTAACCGACTAATATTTCTGGTGGACCTGCTGCGATTATATCGGTAGGTCTTAGAGCATATGCCTGCCAATCAAATATGATGGAATGAAGTGTATATGCTAATATAACGACTGACTGGCTAAGGTTTTTAATGTGCAAGATCTGTTATATCGGCAAGCCATAGAGTATATGCCCGCTAGTCAGATATGTGAAAATGATGAAAATGCACTATGATGTTGATATATATGAGGAACAAGGGGTTAAGAGGGGCATGAATGTTGCACGATGTTGATGCATTGATTTAATGATACTGATAGAGGCTTGAACTATTGGATGAATGGTAGTATCACAAGGCTAGATTAAGTGAATCATATTTGAGCATGGGTGGCTCGGGAGGCTTGGATTATGGCTAGGATAGACTAGACCAGGGTTGGGCTCTTACTCTCTCACTCTCACTCTCCTTGGTGAAAGGATGCTACTTGGATTCTCTCTTAACACCTGGATGGGAGTAAATGCTTGAATGAAAAGGGGAGAGGGCTATTTATAGTCTCCCAACCCGGTTTTCTGGTAATTCCTTGTGATCCTAAGGGTAAAAGGTGCTTGAATGGCTGGGATTGGAGATTGTCACATGTCATAATCTTATGGGTTGGATGAGGTGGTAAAATGGTAAATTTAGGTAAGGAGATGGGCATCGGAGTAAATGCACCCCAACCGCATACTTAAGGTTTGAAAATGGAGAAACCCATATGCTTGAGGGACACTGCCCGAAAGAGAGGGAGTGCCACGTGGTCGGCGGTAACTTGGCTATTGTCGGTCCCTCCTTGGACTCCCTTATTTGGCAAGCAGCATCATCTAAGTGTGTAGAGGCTTTACTGTGAGGGTTGCTGCTTTGAGGTTTTAGCCATTTCTCTGATTGGGCTTGGTTTTGGGCTTAAGTATGTGAGTTGACTTAGTTGTTGGGTTAGGTAGGTTGACTGGGTGAGTTGACTCAATGAGTTAACCAGATGAGTTGACTCGCCGAGTTGGCTCAAGGCTTTTAGGGGTTTGGGTTCCTAGGGGTTAGAGTTAGGTTGACTGGGTTGATGGGTCGACTAGGTTGAATCACTATAAGAAATTGGCCTTTTACAGACGAACTTATTTCGGACGAAATAAATTTCGTCGGTACACATGACTTTTTCTGACGAAATCATATTTCGTCAGCAAACGATTCCCGCCACGACTAAATATGTTCCCGCCACCATTTACAACGATGACCTGGAAACTTTTCCCGACAACATTATGTATCGTCGGTGAAAACTATTTTTTCGACGATTATTTTGTCGATAAATGTAATTTTTCCCGATGAACCAAATAGTTCGTCGATAAAAGATCCCTTGGTGTCCTTTTCGATGACGGAGAGGCTATTTTTACCGACATTATAAAATATCATCGGTAAAGGAACTTTTTACAGACAAAAAAAATCATCGGTAAATGAACTTTTTACCGACGAAATAGACACATCGTCGGACAAAATGAATGGTGGACATATTATTTCACTTTGTGTGGTTGATCATAGATGTTGATTTGTAATTTTTATTTTTGGAGTAGCTAATAACTATATTTAAAAACATATGTACAGAGTGGATGGGGTTGATAGAGCACGGGTGGGCCCAAATATTTTTGAAGCCTTTTACCGACGAATTATGAAAAGTATTACCGACAAAAAGTTTCGTCGGTAATTTTGATATGTTTTAACTCGAACTGACTCCAGCGCCCATCTCTCATTGTCGCTCTCTCTCTCTCTCTCTCTCTCTCTCTCTCGTTGTCGCTCTCTCTCTCTCTCTCTCTCTCTCCCCCTCTTCTTACCCTACCCCCATCTCCCGCTCGAACAAGCGCTGCTACCTGCCCGACGCCCCTATTCCTGTCACCCTAAACCCTAACTCGCTGCTGCCTTCCCGACGCCCGATTGTCTCCCTCTCCATCTCTCTTGTCTCAAATCTCTCTTACGTTGGTCGAAAAGGTATTTTATTTCATTCTTATGATTCTAGTCTTTTTGAAATGGGGGTAAATCAATTTTTGTTTGGATGCCCGTAAATGGTTTTGGGCTTGTTTAGATGTCTGTAAGTTGGGTTAGTGGGAAGTGACTTACAGGGAAGTCACTTACAGGTGTTGTTTGGGGGAAGAAATTCACTTGTTAATCCCTGAACGTCCCAGCATGTTGTATATGTCTTATACCCGGGCTCTTTGTCCATTTCACTGTATAATTTTAAGGTATAAACTAAAAAATGTGGCATATCCAAATCTCAGGTGGGCCACACTATAAGAAACAATGGTGATTAATCATGAAAAACTTATGAAGGCCATAAAAGTTTCAGTCCGTGTCACCATAAAAGTTAGATTGTAAATGAGCATTTCGGTGGCTCTCTAGAAGTTTTTAATCGTGGGTGTTTGATCACCATTGTTCCATGTGGTGTGGTCCTCTTGAGATTTGGATCCTGTTTATTTTTGGGCGTGTGCCTTAAAATGTGTTGAAAAAAAATAGATAAACAGTTTGGATATAAGACACATACTTCATAGTGGGTCCCATAGTCAAGGATCTACCCAAGTCGCATCCCAATAGTTTGGCTAGCTGGTCTCACCAAAATGGAAACTGATTGGGTGGTGACTGGTGACATGACTCTTTGGGCCCACCATGATGTATGTCGTCAAGGGGAATAATTCCTACAACACAACTACCTGACCACTGGTCTAGATCAAAATAGAGATATACCAGGGCCATCGATCTAGCATCCTTTTCTTTAGATAGGCTACTTGCTAGCCCATTTGTTTCTGTGCTCACTTGGTTAGGTGAAACCATCTTCTCTCTAACAAGATCTTGAGCTCTCTATTAAATGGGCCAATCTCCAAGGGATTCTTTTTTATGAAACACATGCAGTAGGATTTGAAGGAAATTTTTTAAAACATGTGTCCTTGGTACACAAGCATTTAGATTTTAATATTGAACACATATAAACTTGAGATAAGATGCTCAACCAATTTCTAATATTGCCTTATGACATGTACACAAGACCACAGGCTAAGTCACCCACCAAAACCACACTTTGCAATCCAAAATTACTCACTTAAACCATGTCATTCAAGCTAAACTTAAAGCTTGTACTAAACAAGAACATAGGCGAGGTGTTATTTGGAGAAGTTGGAAAAGATTTCATAGATTTTCTATTCAGCCTCGTAGCATTGCCAATTGGGTACGTTGCAAAGCTCCTCACAAAGCAACACATGATGGGATGCACTGGAAGTCTCTACAATAGCCTTGAAAATCTCACTGTTGATTACATGCAACCCAACTTCGACAAAAATACCCTCCTCAACCCCAAGATGTCTATTCCGATGAGCATTCAGAATCCTCTCCCATTGAAAGATTGTGCTTCTGAATCAAAGTACTACTCATGCTGCAACAACCCCAGGTGCAGCATTCCTGATAACTTCATCCATCATCGCTGGATCACAGATGATAAGTATGCAATGTGTCCATCTACGAGATGATAAGAAGTCACTTACAGGCAAAACTGCCAGGAAACTTCCAGGGGCTGGAGGTGAAAAGTCATTTCCTTGTAAGTGACTTACAGGCCAACGGTCTGATTTTTTAAACAAGGGGAAGAGGGGGAAAACGTACCTCCATTACCAAAAAGCTCTGGCCATTGAAGAAGCTCCACTAAGCTCTCTCTCTCTCTCTCTCTCTCTCTCTCTCTCTCTCTGCAATGGCATTGTGCGCCTCCCTCTCTCCCTCTCTGCAATTAGTATTTCTGTTTACGTATCTCTCTTCCCCTCTCTCGTTCTTTGCATGCAGTTAGGGTTGTCATTTTCTTTTTCTTTTATTCAAATAAACGGATTCAGTTAGGCTGTGACAGTGGGGCCCACTGTAATTTGTGTTTTATTTTAGTATATTTATGCCATCTATTAGTTTTGCCAGCTCATTTTAGGGCCCAAGCCCAAACATGAAGTATATCCAAATAATAGGTGGGTCACACCACAAGAAATGGTGGTGATTGAATGTCCACCATTAAAGCTCTCCACCGTCTGGTCTATTGAGGTGGACCATTTTTATTTATTTTAAAATTTTTATTTAATTATTTTAATGGATCCTATAAATATGGAGGTGGGCATATAAATATCACAGTGGGCCCTAGTAAGGTTTCAATGGTGGGAGTTCCAATCCCCTCTGTTTCCTGTTGTGTAGCCCACTTGAATTTTGAATGTGCTTCATTTTGGGATCACATCCTAAAAATAACTTTAAAAAAACTAATGGATGGAGTGGATATTGTCATGTAGGTTCTGCTTCCTATAACAGATGTTGAAGTTCTTGTCCCATATCTTTCCTTTACTGCATTTACTAATGACTACTTTCAGTTTGCATAGATTGAGACATGGTTTACTGATCCTGACTGTTGATAAGATGAATCTCACCATAGATGGGCAATGCCTCTACACTCTCCTAGATGTGACGATCCCAATCCTTTCACTGGTTGCATCTGAAAATAGATGATTTGGGAAAGAAGCAGAGCAATGGTCAACATTCAACTGAAAATGGCAAAAGATGTTCGAATTTGGGAGAGTTTTGGAGCATGGTCCATCAAGTTGGTTCCATCAAACCAACAGTCTAGAATGCAGAACCTATAGCCTTAAAACCAGAGGATACTTTGCATATTCCTGGGCTGAAGATCCACCATTTTCTGACCCATGCATTCAAAGTGAAGCCTGTGATTTGGACATTGTTGATTTGGTGGGGCTCAACAAGGATGGAAGATCCTAACCCTTGGCATTTACTGCATCATGTCTCTTTTGTTTGGCCTTCCTAAATTCTTCTTTCAATTTTAACATGCCCATCACCCACATGATTGAAGAGACTATTGCATTAAACGGTCCAGTTTAAATGGATCCTTCTGTCAGGGAATTAATGCCATCCATTTGTATGCACCCATTTTATTATTATTATTTTTAATTTGCGTTGGATGTAACAATCTGTAAATTTAAAATGGGTGTATGTAAATCAATGAGAGTGTGCATAAACATCAATTCCCTAGATAGAACGATCTATCTAAACTGCACTGTTTATATGAACTACTTGTATGCTGCATATGAAATTTCATAGTAATTTCTCAGTATTAAACACTAATTCCCTAGATAGAATTATCCATCTAAATTGGACTGTTTGATTTGAACTACTTGTATGCTGTATATGCAATTTGTAAGTAATTTCTCAGTATTAAACATCAATTCCTTAGATATAATGATCCATCTAAACTGGACTGTTTGATTTGAACTACTTATATGTAGCCAACGCAAATTCTAAGTAATTTCTAAGTACCTGAAATTTGTGTTGGACTTACTTGAAAATCTAGACAGATAGACTGTTGAAGTGTACCATTGCAACTCAGAGCACTGAAACTTATAGTGATCTAAAAGCACCGTAGCATCTCCCAATAATCTGTCTGACAAATGCTTTAGGGATAAAATTACTGTCAATGGGCCGTGTTTGAGCCCGCCAAAATCAAAATTTTGAAAAGGACTGGCCCATCAGGCCCAGCTCTAACAATTCAAAATCCATGAAGAAGCCAACCCCAAGCCTGTAAATTAGACATCTAAATCCCAACAATTGTATAATTAACTAATTGTATTACATTGCTTCTTCGCTTTTCTCATTATTGTGTATTGTTTATAATTAGCTTAATATGTATTACATTTTTTTTCTTAAATTATTAATGTGACTTGTTAGTTTATAGTTGTGACTTGTGAGGCAGTTTTTTCTCAAAAGTCAGGTAGTGTTACTCCTCGGTGGGCCACAATATGCAAAGTGAACTAACAGTTAAATGGATGTTTTCTATCCATCCATTTGTTCTATATGCTTTAGCCCACCTGAGTTTTGAAAGAGCATGACCCACATGATGGAGCATACTCGAATGTGCATCGGAGCTATCCGGATGTTAAGCGGGGGTCCTTGGAAGGTGGGAACCGCTGTTATGACCATGATGAAGCTTTCCATTTCTTATGGACAACAATATGGGTGGCCTGGCCATTTGGACGGATTCGTGTTTATGTATTAGCTCAGAATTGATAGAGCAGACCTGGATGTGTGTCGGAGCTATCCGAATGTTGAGCGGGTGTCCCTAGAAGGTGGGAACTGCTGTTATGACCATGATGAAGCTGTCCATTTCCTATGGATAGCAATATGGGTGGCTTTGCAATTTGGACAGGCCCATGTTTATGTATTAGCTAGAAATTAATGGAGCAAACCCTAGTATAACCCTAAACCTAAACCTATTCTCAAATCCCTAAACCTAAACCTACACCTAAACCTAAACCTATAACCCTAACCTAAACCTAAACCTAAACTCGAAAACTTAAGCCAAAACCCAATCCCGAACCTGAACCCGAATCCCTAAACCCTAAACCTAAACTTAAACCTATTTTCAAATCCCTAAACCTAAACCTACACCTAAACCTAAACCTATAACCTAAACCTAAACCTAAACTTAATTCACTTAACTTAAACCTACACCTAAACCCAAACCGATAACCCTAACCTAAACCTATATGTATTTGTGCGTGGATGAATGGTTAAAGGAAACAATTTCCTCCCTTAATTTGCCTCTCTTTTTGCAATGACGTACTAAAGTTTTGAATCAAGTTGAAAGTTGGGTCTCAGGGGTTTCATGGGTGCCACATCACATGGACTAGATTTTGGGCCTATGACATATATATATATATATATATATATATATATATATATATATATATATATATATATATATATATACAGAAATGGTCTCCTCCGCACAAGGCCACACGGAGCTTTAATGTGAACTTGTATATGAGCTGTTAGATTCTACTCATGGCTGGGATTCGACAGGCGTGAGAATGAGAGAGTTTGCAAAACAATGACTCACGGGCATGTTGTACATAGTTAGGAAGTTATTGGATGGTGCTCTTTTGGTTGATCATAATGTATGTGTTTAATCCATGTCATCCATCTAATTTTTCCGATCTTTTTCAATTATGGGCACAGTAACAAAGTATATCCGAATCTCAAATAGACCTCACCACAGGAAAACAGTTGTGATCAAACACCCATCGTTAAAAACTTCCTAAGCTCACTATAATGTTTATTTGCCATCCGACTGTAGTAGGGTCCCGTGAAATAAAATTGCTCACACTGAGTTACTTTATAGGCTTTTATCATGCTCAACAAAACTATGTTGGGCCCACCATGAATTAATGTATGTGGTTTATCCGCACCGTCCATCCGTTTTTCCAGCTCATTTTATGGGTTGAGCCCAAAATTCAAGCATATCCAAAGCTCAAGTGGAGCACACCATAAGAAAAAGTGTGAATTGAATGTCCACCTTTGAAAAATTCTTCAGGCCAGTCCTAGTTTTGGCTCAAGCTGATATTTGTGTTTTCCATTCATCCATGTCTATGTAATCTTATCCAGTAAAATGGATGAACGAAGTGGATAAAATAGGTAAATCACCACTGTTTAATAGTGGGCATTGAATCACCACTATTTCATGTGGTGTGGTCCATTTGAGATTTGGATCTACCTCGTTTTTAGATCATGCCCTAAAATAATCATTTAATATGGATGGATGGCGTGGATTAAACACATATATCATGGTGGGCCCACAAAGTACATTACAGTAGCCACCTAGCAACTGGCAAAGTAAGAAGGCAATTCGCATCCTCGAACACATCGGCAGCACGTCCATCATAACCAGAAGCGGATTACATGCACTGAGCAACTAAGTATGCTTAACATGTTGAGTAAACTCTGTGGGGCCCACCATGATT
Organism: Magnolia changhungtana; assembly: GCA_030180095.1. NCBI lineage: Eukaryota > Viridiplantae > Streptophyta > Magnoliopsida > Magnoliales > Magnoliaceae > Magnolia > Magnolia changhungtana. The sequence continues at coordinate 8,329,176 of JASAUF010000552.1, read as the reverse complement.
TACCTATTTTATCCACTCCATCCATCCATTTTACTCGATAATATTACACAGACATGGATGAATGGAAAACACATACATCAATCACCTTATGATTGGCACACAAAGCACTGTCCATTACATCGTTAAAACTTTCATGGTACCACCGTTAAAACCTTCATGGTACCACCGTGATGTTTATATGCCATCCACACCGTTCATAAGGTGATTCCTACATGGATGAATTGAAAACACAGTTATATCCCTGATCCAAAACTTCTGTAGACCCACTAATTTTTCAACGATGGATGTTCAATACTCACTCGTGGCCCCCACTTGAGTTTTGGGTCTCCCTCATGTTTGGGTTCATGTTCTAAAATGAGGTCAAAAAACAGATCGATGGATTGGATGTAACAAAAACATAGTGGTGGGGACCACATCTTTGTGTTACAGGAAGTCGTGGTCCGCTGTGACCTCACCATAATTTTCAGGAAATCAGATTGCGTTCTGAGTTACTCAGTATGCTTTTATCGTACTAAGTAAACTCGGTTGGGCCCACTGCGAATGTATGTAGTTTATCTAAATCATCCATCCATTTTTCCTGCTACTTTTAAGGGTTGATCCAAAAATTGAAGTAAATCCAAAGCTTAAGTAGACCATGCCACAGGAAACAGTGTGGAATAATGATTTCCACCATTGAAATCTTCCTAGGGCCCACAGTAATGTTTATTTATCATCCAAACTGTTCATAAGATCAAAAAGATATGTATGAAGAGAAACCATAAACATTAGCTTGATCCAAAACTTCTGTGGCCTTTAAGAATTTTTCAATGGTAGAGGTTCAATCACACTGTTTCCTGTGGTGTGGTCCACTTGAGATTTTGATATGCTTCCATTTTGAGCTAAAGCCTTAAAATTATTCGTTAATATGAATGAACAGAGTCAATAAAAATAAATAAATAATGATGGACCCCACAGAGTTTACTTAATACGCTAAGGGTATTGAGTTATGCAATTCGAAAATCTTGGCGCTGAGTCTTTGTTTCGCAGACTCTCTCATTCCCATGGCTGCTGAATCCCAGCCGTGAGTGGAATCTAACTGCTCATATACAAGCTCGCATTGAAACTCCGTGTGGCTGTGCATAGGAGACCGGGACTCTCTCTCTCTCTCTCTCTCTCTATATATATATATATATATATATATGAGTAATGCTCACACACAACTAGTTGGACATTACATTTTTGTCCAACTAGTTGTGCATTTAATGAAAACTTTTTTCCTAATTAATGTAAATGCTTCCATTGCATGCTAATTAGTGTAAACCTAAACCTATTCTCAAATCCCTAAACCTAAACCTACACTTAAACCTAAACCCGATCCTGACCATGATGAAGCTGTCCATTTCCTATGGAAAGTAATATGGGTGGTCTGACCATTTGGATAGGCCCGTGTTTGTGTGGAGCAAACCCGAATGTGCGTCGGAGCTATCCATGAGTTGGTTGAGTCTCCAAGACTTAAACCCTAAACCCTAAACCCTAAACCTAAAACTAAACATCATGGTGGGGACAGTGCCCCCGACCGTTGATTCCTTCCTGGGACCCACCATGATGGTTATTTGAGATCCAACCTATTGGTAAGTTCACATAGACCTAGACCGGAAGAAGGGATAACACAAATATCAGCTTGATCGAAAACTTTTGTGGCCCCAATTAGTTTCGAGGTCCACTTGAGCTTTGGATCTACCTCATTCTTCAGCTCATGCCCTAAAATGATCTCTCCAAATGGATGGACGGTTGGATACAACATATACATCATGGTGGGATCCAAATCTCAGGTGGACCATAATACAGTAAACAATGGTCCATCGTGATTTATATATTTCATCCACTCCGTTCATCCATTTGAACAGATAATTTTATGTCTTGAGGCAATGAATGAAGTGTGTGTATATATATATATATATATATATATTAAATGGACCACACGTATAGGAAAGAATGTGAATCGAACTTGTTCCATTCAAAAATTCTTGGGGGGCCGCGAAAGTTTTAGATCAAGCTGATATTTATTTTTTCCCCTTCATCAATGTCTGTGTGATCTTATGAGTAGGTTGGATGATAAATAAACATCACTAAAGGCCCTAAAAAGGTTTCAATGATGGAAATCATTATACCCACTGTTTCTTATGGTATGCTCCACCTGAGTTTTGGATATGATTCAATTTTGGTTTTGTAACGCCTTGAAAATCAGGGGTCGAGCATAAACTCAACTCTCGAGTTCCAGAACATCACTTATGCAACATAGATAATGACGATTAAATGTTGTCTGTGTTAGTACAATAAACATGAGTGAGATTCTACCAAAACAGTAATTCATACTCCAGATCCATGTATAAAACGTAAGCGGAAGACTGAAAGGTGTATATAGATATATATAAAACAAAACATTCTCGATCTCCAGAGTATGAACACTAACTGAGTCACCGTATATATACATGTTGGTTCTGAATTAAAATGTCAAAATAGTACAACTGAAATTATCAACCCTGTAGCCCCATAGCACTAGACAGCCTATGCGAAGCCTCCAGCGAACTGCATGTAGGAGAACTCCTCCTGATCGTTATAGAAGTCGGGCTCAGTCTCCTGTGCTCCAGTGATACCTGCATCTGATACAGGGTCTGGTGGGTGTTTTAAAACACCGTCTTGTAACGTGGGAATGAGTGGCCAACTCAGTGGAACAATAAAGTATAGGTTAACATGTTATTAATTCAGTCAAGCAGTAATGATAAAGTAATACAATCAAACAATTCTAATTACTCTTATTTAATGCAAGTATGAAATGACATGATGTATGCCCTTGCCAAACCACCCTCATGCAACACCATCTTACATTTACGGCATGCGTTCATCTCTCAGTGCTTCACATCTTCCAGGCACATGTAATGCTATGATGAGCATGATTACCGAGTTATTATTAGTCTATTTTAAACAATAGGATTGGAAAACTAAGGTACCTCCCTTGTATCATTCCCAAACATGATCCATTCTAGGGTCGTCAAACTTAGACAATCTCATACGATATTATGGTTTGAGAGGCATTGCGAAGGCATTGCAAAGGGCTCATCACCCGTTAGTATGGATACAGATCTCACCGTATGCGGCTCAATTGCTGGCCGTCAGCTCAAATACAGGTATCACCGTACTAGGCTCAATCACTGGCCGTCAGCTCTATTACAGGTCTCACCGTACTCGGCTCAACTCAGACTCTAGTTACTGCGAAGGGCTCATTGCCAATCACAGATTTTAGAGTATGCTCGAGGTCACTCCACTAACGTCCTACCAACTAGCAATCTATTTTCGAAGCCCGACCAGTCCACTTATTGACAATGGGACTCGGATGCAACCCGACTGAGGACCACAGGCAGGCTACGCCAGTGTAGGCCGATAGCTAGAATATAGTGTCCCATACCACCATAATTGGTTCACGAATCTGGTTGCTCAATGGTCACTACGGGTTGGCACATGGCCCCATCGTAGGCCGACAGCTCGACTACGGTGTCCCATACCACCATGCCCAGCTTATGAGTCTTAGCGGATCAAGGTACTAAGGTTAACGAAATTCCACTAGTAAGTTTGGTACCCTAGGTTCAAGCAGAAGCGTCCAAACATGGTGAACATACATTAGACAGATCGGGTTACTTGACGAGCTCGACTTGCACGAACGCCCATTGAGTTTTACGTCATGAAGTGCATAAGCACTTCGTGTGGCCTAACCACTGCCGACGAGCAACGCACGACTCGGGTTCGTCAAATACGTCTTGCATGGTGAATAGAAGCCAACCATGAGCTCAAATCTGTTACCGATTGCCTGGACTATACAATAGCCCCAATCACATTCAATTGCAGATAGCTAAAGCAGTAATGGATCAAGATTCAAATCATACAATCAAAGTCTGATACAGTTCGCTTAGGGCTGCCAGGGCTGTTGCTCGCACTCGTTACACCACTCCCCCATCACCCTTCACAGGCTTAACATGAATTTAAACATATGTATAACATAGATAAAATCATAGGTCAGTTGAGCATGTTATGAAGTACAACATAAGCATGAGTTTATACATATTCAATTTCTAATCACACAGATATCTAAAGAACTCATACACATAGTTAAAGGGATTGAGAATCATATCTCAACACCCTTATACATTACAATTTACTAACCACTACTCATTCAGACATTTCAACAAACACTTTAAACTACATGCATTAACATACATCACATATGTTGATCACATAGGTATTAGGCCAAATCCTTTCACTAGGGAGTTGCCCCATTTATAACACGCATGCACCTACGACGGATAGTCATGACAGGCAGGAATCCAAGTTCCATAATCATTCAGTCATTTCCACAAACACTTGGACTACACATTTTAATGTATGTAGCTTATAGTGGCTGTGGCGTGATTTAGGGCAAATTCTTTCGTCAAAGGGAGATCGCCAATACAACAATCATATATTCATGATAATTAGTCATGGCGAGCACGAATGAGAATTCTATACTCATTCAGTCATTTTCACAAACACTTAGAATACACTATTTTAACATGCATAGTGTATATTAACAACAACATGTATTAGGGCGAATCCTTTTGCCAAACAGGTATTTTATCCATATATAATATATTAATACAACAAATAATCATGGCAAACATATTTCTAAAATTTATACGTATACGGTACTTTCTACAAATACCTAGAGTATGTAAAATTTCATATTCTTCATCTTTAATCGAAACGAAAAACAGACAGCACTTTGTACTATGCAATTGTATGCAGATCATGAATCTATCATTATCTAACATTGAAAGCGTTGAAAACCATAACCTATATACCTAAAGTCCACACCTTTTATCGTAGAATCGTAACGAATATGATAGGTTCACTAAGTCTTCGTTTATAGCTGTTTGGCAACCTATAGAGTGAAATAAGTTAGCTATTTTATAACCTATAGCTATCAAAACCCCAAAATAGATTAGAGTTAGGGTTTCTTACCTAGAAATGACGCCGGAATCGCCAGAAAAGCGATTAGAATGGAGCAGTTAAGCCTGGATACGACAGGGAAGAACGGTAGGGGAGAATCTCCCACATCTCTCACACTTTCTCTCTCCTTCCCTAGGGTTTTTTTCTCAAATTCGGATGGCTTAAATGAGAGAGGGTTTAAGGTCCTTATATAGCCTAAAAACTCACCGAAATAGACTCCAGGTCAAAGTATACTTAGGTTATAACCAAAGCGCTCCTTTTCCAGCTCAACGGAGGACTTCTGGCGGGCCTCCTTGAGCCAAAAGTCAGACTTAAGCTCACAGATACCGGATCAAGGTGGAGTTAAGTTTTCGTTTCGGTCGAATTCCCAGATCACGCGTGGCAGACCAGTTTCAGTTCAACGGTCAGCGGGTCTCGATCTGAAATTCTAAGTTCATGGATATGTTTATGAAATTTTTCCTGATCCGAAGGTGTATTTGGGTCAGATTCTGACGGTCTGGTTGCTTACAAAATGTCCGCAAGTAACAAGTCTTAGATTACTATTTGAGATATTTATTTTTAAAGAAAATCAAGTGTTTTCACACTCCTCGTTTCGGACTTAAGCGAACAGTCGTGGGACACTGTCTGAATTTGATTTCTGAGATGGTTGTCAAGCCCAGCGAGGCGGTCCTAATTCCTTAACTTCGTGTTATTCGGACTTCTGACGTGCGGTCCCGATCTGATACGGAGTTTCGAGATGCTCCCGAGAGCAACTGGGTAATGAGATCGATCTGAGATTTTAGGGTAACCTAGCATCAATGATTCTACAAGTTTTGGGTCTTGCAGATCGTATTTAAAGTGATTGAAATGGATTTCATGGATAATCTAGTTTAACACGTAGTTAACTTTGTCAAATTTCTAAAGGATTTAGTCCTGAGTGATTTCGGTCTGAGGTAGTACTTAGACCTTTGTAGCAATGTTTAGTTTAAGTATTGTTCTTCATCACCAAAACTTTAAGATAGTGTCTAATGTGAAAGTACTTAGAAGGATTTAAAGAACGAGGTAGTGAAAGGTGAGATTTGAGAAGAAAAATGTTTGAAAAGGGATTTGAAGCTTTAATTGAGTGTTTGAGAAGTTAAACAGGTGTTAGGATTGACCCATCGCCTAAGGACGTCTAATTACAGGTTGGAAAAAATCTGGGCTGTTACAATCTACCCCCCTTAAAACAAAATTTCGTCCCGAAATTGGCTAAGGGTAGTAAAAAAAGATTTAATTATTTCTTTTGCCTAAGTTTTATTGATTTCGAGTTTCTACGCGTGGTAGGGCATATACTAGTCTGGTTCATTTTAGTCTACCCCCCTTAAAACTTATTTCTTTATCCATTTCTCATACCCTCGATGGTCTGCTACAATTTATTTCTTTACCTATTTAGAGTCTTGACGATAATTCCCACTTATTTAGAGTAAGATAGTTGTGTTCATTGTTTGACCAGCACGGAGAGACGATTGTAGTGGGCTTGATCCTGATACATCGATCATCTACCTTGCCAGGGTAGAAGGCTCATCATATCCCTTCCTAATCCTGATGGATCTTGGTCTTCTGCTCGGCTAAGCAGTGAGTCCATTGGCAGTCGCCCAGGATTGAGAATTGGGTCAAGTCGCGAATGCTTCGCAATTGTATATTTCAGTAACTTCGTAGTCCGATTACTCTAAAAGCTTAGGGAATGGCCATCGCTGAAAGGTTTAAATATCCTCTTTCTAAGGTTGCCCTGTAGGTCTTGGTTTAAGAGAGTCCTTATTATAATCTATATTCAAGGACAAGGTAAATCCATGTCCTAATAGATCATCCTAAAGAGGTTTCTAAGAGTATAGAATTGGCTAAGGTTTCTATTAACATTTGTGAATACACTAACTCTATTTATTGTGACCTAACTCGTAACTATTGATAAGTCTAGTAGTACGAATTAATATAATACTTGAACCCTAATTGTCTTTATTCTAGTAATTTCAACGTTAACGATCTAAGGTTTAACCCCTAGTTAGCGACCATCTAGTGACTTACCATATTGGCAACACGAAGTTGTAGAAATCCTTCATTTCAACCCTCCTATTATTTATAACATAAGTGTCACCTCTAGTTACCGTATTACTTTTGTAGTAATCCAGTATTAGGCCTTTTTCTTTCATATGAATTGGTTTAATAGACTCAATGTTTACCATTAGGAAAAACAGGTGTACCTTAAATGTGGGCAGTGACCTCAAAGGCCAAAGGCGCTGCAGCTGCAAACTCAGGTGTCTCAGCGGCAAGCGAGTGCACATGGGCTCGTTGAGGATGATTTGGTTGCACTGCCATAGTTCGTTGAGGTGGCCTACTCTGAGGTACAGACGAGCGGTAAAATGGCTGCACTGGTGGTGCAGGTCGTAAGAGTGGAGCCGATGTATCACGTGGCGGCAGACGGTTGGTCTTCTAAGGTGGCTTAATCCTATTGTCTTTCATCTTGGTAAAACAAAAGGGGTCAGTGTGTCCCCCTCTGTTGTAATACGTACACCGACATTTTGCTCGCCTTTACTGGGTCAGCAGAGCCTCAAGCCTGGGAGGCGAATCTTCAGGTGGCCTCTTGCCGAGGATAGGCCTGCTCTGCGTCTCAGTAAGATGTGTAGGTGGTGAAGGTGGAGTCGCATTGCCACGCTGAGATAGGACCGCCAAAAGCTGCTGATGCTGGTGCTACATCAGCATCATCATCTGCTCAAACCTGTCAGTAGGTGGAGCAGCCTGTGGCTCATACGGTGTCGAAGAGGATGCCTGGTTCTGCTCGTGAACTGGTGGTGTATAAGGGGGTAGTCTAACTGTAGGACCAGTGGGAGGCAGAGACTCAGGTATAGTCCTGCGATCAGGGCCCAACTAGGGTCTCTGCGACCATCACCCTGAGAAGGAGCCTGGTCCATTGTATCAGTGAGTAGGAGGTGTGCTGTGCTCCGTGTATATTTCCGCGGCAGGCCCTATACAACATAGGGTGCAACGCATGTGAGATAAAGCAAATTAACCCAATACACAAGCACTTAAGCATTCTACACACTCCATAACAAAAGAAGTTGCATGCTTTTCATTTACCCAAAATTGTCACAATACATGGATAACGAAGTTACATGAATCATGACTGAAGATGCATGTGAGCTAATTACAATCAAGCTTGAAACATTTAAAACAAACTACCAACTACTACTACATCCATCAACAAGGAAACATAAGCCGCCTAATGCGGTAACCAAAACAACTACAAACAACAACTTGGATGACTAGGCATCCGAATCAGGCGATGGAGGAGGAGCATTCTTGTCCTGTAAACAGTACAGGATGGCCTTCAAGGTGCAAGACACCTTGCTGAGCTTGGTTTGGACCCGCCCGACTTCCTGTTGCAGGGCGGCTTGGCCCTCCTCGAGACAGGCTAAATGCACATCTATGGAAGCCCGATCGGTGCCCTGCTCCTAAGTCGCAGGAGGTGAACTCTCCTCTGTATCCTGGGCCTTAGGTTCCTCTTCTTCTTCTTCTATCTCATCGCCACACCCATCCTCAGTCTCTTCTTCTTCGCTCACCATTTCATCCTCACTCTCCTCATGTCGGGCCCGTCGTCGCCGTGCCCCAAGTTCCATCTGATGGAGAGTACTTCCATCGATTTGGTGGATCAGTGCTGGCCTTTCCACCCCCAAACTGTAGCCAAACTCCCATGCAATCCTGCATATGAGTCGACTGAAGGGAAGCGAATCAGAGCTCCTGGTGGAGAGCGCAGTACTCACAATCTGTCGCAACACGAATGTAGGCACGCACAAGTTTACCCCCTGCCCCACTTGGTACAAAAAGTCTACCATGAGTCGCGTGCACTCGCTGCGATTACTGTGCCTAGGGTAGAAGTTGTATGTGAAGATATGATATAGTAGGCGGAAGTCGTCTGACATGTGGGATGCTAGCAGGCTTTTGTTCGGCTGCCACTCAACTAGTCGGCCACCACAAAGGTAACGTGTGCGACGATCCTTTTCACGAACAGTCCTCAGATTCTGCTCGCTATTATGTACGTCACCAAGGGGCATATTTATAAGCCGCGCAATCATTCTCACATCAACAGTGACAAACAGATCCACCCCAACTAAGAGCCAGAACTGCAAAGGTTCCAGTGTAGGCTCACGAATGTTGGTGTAGAAGGCTCGGATGGTACCAGGATTGGCGTGACCTCGGCCTCAAATAGCGGACCCCAGTGGGCTGCCTCCACTTGCTCAAACAAGTAGTATTCACCAAAGAGCCGTCCATCCACCTGGGCTTCAAAGAGAACCCTGCGGTCCTCATAAACCCCATGAGGTAGTGCCGCTAACTAAGCTCATTCAGCAGGGATTCAGGGATCAAGGTCCCGCTTCGTTCGAAATTTTCAGGCAAAGCTTGAGCTAGCGGCGGTGCCTCTCGGCCGCCTTGAACGTGTAAGGCGACTAGGCCCAGCCTCATTAGTGGCACTCTTTCTCTTTCCTATAAGAGAAAGGACGGTGGAGATTGAGAAAATGGCCGAGACAATTGCGAGAAAGGCCATGGAAAATGAAGGAAAAAGAAAGAAGGGGCTGGAAATGTGAGTTCTCCACGGATAAGAGGCTCAATAGGTATTGCAAGGGCCCAAAAGACAGTGAATGGGGAAGGAAAATGGAGAGATAAGATGGCTTGGGGAGCTTACACGTTTTAGAGTTTCAAATGGGGCGTGTGGGAGTCCAAATGAGAGAAACGGAGAAGGAAGGGAGGAAAAGACTGCTGCGGACAATGGGAATGGGTGGGTTGTGGTCAAAACTAGCAGAGAGGACGATTGGAAGGGCGCTTTTGAAGAGAAAACAACAAGTTAAGAGAGAAAAAATGGCTTGGAGGGGAGGTTTGTGAAGGAGGTAGGGTTTTGGGAGAGGGAGAATGGACGGGAGCTATGTCAGGGGGGTTATTAGACCCCCCAACGCGATCGGCCCGAGCTGCGGGCCCGGCCCAGCCCAGCCTAAATTCCGGCGAGGCCTCCCGACCGGGTGAGGGCCTCGCCGACCAACGGTCCATATCATGAGGGCCCGCCCCATGGGCAAGATCCTCCTGCCCCCTAGGCCCCAAAAAACCCTGAGTCCTACCCTGGGTACTCCTAGATTAACGTGGGTAGGCCCTCGACCCCGATTCGCTCAATTTCAGGCAGTTTCGGGCACTTTCGGACACATACTTGCATTTACAGATCTTTGACTGCTGGGATGAGGTGTATTGTGATCTAGACACATCAATAGACGGTCTAGAAGTGATTTAGGGTCGACTCGTGCGCTCAGGATCAAGTATGAGCTTGATCAAAACGCTTGTTTTCGATGAACTTCACCAAATGGCGAAATCGGGGAAAACCTAGGACTGTTTCTATATTTTTCTTGCACCCTCCTAAGTTGTAATGCGTCAGCGTACGTCGTGGGAACATAACTCAGGTCCGGTTTAATCCAAATCATGCTCTGATACCAACTGTATGTCCTGAAAATCGGGGGTCGAGCATAAACTCAACTCTCGAGTTTCAGAACATTACTTATGCAACATAGATAATGATGATTAAATGTTGTCTGTGTTAGTACAATAAACATGAGTGAGATTCTACCAAAACAGTAATTCATACTCCAGATCCATGTATAAAACGTAAGCGGAAGACTGAAAGGTGTATATAGATATATATAAAACAAAACATTCTCGATCTCCAGAGTATGAACACTAACTGAGTCATTGTATATATACATGTTGGTTCTGAATCAAAATGTCAAAATAGTACAACTGAAATTATCAACCCTGTAGCCCCGTAGCACTAGACAACCTATGCGAAGCGTCCAGCGAACTGCATGTAGGAGAACTCCTCCTGATTGTCATAGAAGTCGGGCTCAGTCTCCTGTGCTCCAGTAATACCTGCATCTGATATAGGGTCTGGTGGGTGTTTTAAAACACCGTCCCGTAATGTGGGAATGAGTGGCCAACTTAGTGGAACAATAAAGCATAGGTTAACATGTTATCAATTCAGTCAAGCAGTAATGATAAAGCAGTACAATCAAACAATTCTAACTACTCTTATTTAATGCAAGTATGAAATGACATGATGTATGCCCTTACCAAACCACCCTCATGCGACACCATCTTACGTTTGCTGCATGTGTTCATCCCTCAGTGCTCCACATCTTCCAGCCACATGCAATGCTATGATGAGCATGATTACCGAGTTATTATTAGTCCATTTCAAATAGCAGGATTGGGAAACTAAGGTACCTCCCTTGTATCATTCCCAAACATGATCCATTCTAAGGTCGTCAAAACTAGACAATCTCATATGATATTATGGTTCGAGAGGCATCGCGAAGGCATCGCCAAGGGCTCGTCACCCATTAGCACGGATACAGATCTCACCGTATGCGGCTCAATTGTTGGCCGTCAGCTCGAATATAGGTCTCACCGTACTCGACTCAATCGCTGGCCATCAGCTCGAATACAGGTCTCACCGTACTCAGCTCAACTCAGACTCTAGTTACTGCGAAGGGCTCATTGTCAATCATAGATTTTAGAGTATGCTCGAGGTCACTCCACTAATGTCCTACCAACTGACAGTCTATTTTCGAAGCCCGACCAGTCCACTTATTGACAATGGGACTCGGATGCAACCCGACTGAGGACCACAGCCAGGCTACGCCAGTGTAGGCCGACAGCTCGAATATAGTGTCCCATACCACCACAATCAGTTCACGAGTTTAGTTGCTCAATGGTCACTACGGGGAGGCACATGGCCCCAGCGTAGGCTGACAGCTCAACCATGGTGTCCCATACCACCATGCCCGGCTCATGAGTCTTAGCAGATCAAGGTACCAAGGTTAAAGGAACTGGTAAGTTTGGTACCCTATATTCAAGCAGAGGCGTCCAAACATGGTGAACATACATTAGACAGATCGGGTTACTTGACGAGCTCGACTTGCACGAGCGTCCGTTGAGTTGTACGTCATGAAGTGCATAAGCACTTCGTGTGGCCTAACCACTACCGACGAGCAACGCATGACTCGGGTTCGTCAAACACGTCTTGCGTGACGAATAGAAGCCAACCACGAGCTCAAATCTGTTACCGATTGCTTGGACTATACAATAGTCCCAATCACATTCAATTGCAAATAGCTAAAGCAGTAATGGATCAAGATTCAAATCATACAATCAAAGTCGATACATGCACCGCTTAGTAATTTCTGTGGTCATTGCTCGCACTCGTTACACCACTCCCCCATCACCCTTCACGGCCTTAACATGAATTTAAACATATGTATAACATAGATAAAATCATAGGTCAGTTGAGCATGTTATGAAGTACAACATAAGCATGAGTTTATACATATTCAATTTCTAATCACACAGATATCTGAAGAACTCATACACATAGTTAAAGGGATTGAGAATCATATCTCAACACCCTTATACATTACAATTTACTAACCACTACTCATTCAAACATTTCAATAAATACTTTAAACTACATGCATCAACATACATCACATATGTTGATCACATAGGTATTAGGCCAAATCCTTTCACTAGGGAGTTGCCCCATTTATAACACGCGTGCACCCACGACGAATAGTCATGGCAGGCAGGAATCCAAGTTCCATAATCATTCAATCATTTCCACAAACACTTGGACTACACATTTTAATGTATGTAGCTTATAGTGGCTGTGGCGTGATTTAGGGCAAATTCTTTCGTCAAAGGGAGATCGCCAATACAACAATCATATATCTATGATAATTAGTCATGGCGAGCACGAATGAGAATTCTATACTCATTCAGTCATTTTCACAAATACTTAGAATACACTATTTTAACATACATAGGGTATATTAACAACAACATGTATTAGGGTGAATCCTTTAGCCAAACAGGTATTTTATCCATATATAATATATCAATACAGCAAATAATCATGGCAAACACATTTCCAAAATTTATACGTATACGGTACTTTCTACAAATACCTAGAGTATGTAAAATTCCATATTCTTCATCTTTAATCGAAACAGAAAACAGACAGCACTTTGTACATGTACAATTGCATGCAGATCATGAATCTATCATTATCTGACATTGAAAGCGTTGAAAACCATAACCTATACACCTAAAGTCCGCACCTTTTATCGTAGAATCGTAACGAATACGATAGGTTCGCTAAGTCTTCGTCTACGACAGTTTGGCAACCTATAGAGCGAAATAGGTTAGCTATTTCATAACCTACAACTATCAAAACCCCAAAACAGATTAGGGTTAGGGTTTCTTACCTAGAAATGACGTTGGAATCGTCAGGAAAGCGATTAGAATGGAGCAGTTGAGCTTGGATATGGCAGGGAAGAACGGTAGGGGAGAATCTCCACATCTCTCACACTTTCTCTCTCCTTCTCTAGAGTTTTTTTCTCAAATTCAGATGGCTGAAATGAGAGAGGGTTTAAGGTCCTTATATAGCCTAAAAACTCATCGAAATAGACTCCAGGTCAAAGTATACTTAGGTTATAACCAAAACGCTCATTTTCCAGCTCAACGGAGGACTTCTGGCTGGCCTCCTTGAGCCAAAAGTCGGACTTAAGCTCACAGACACCGGATCAAGGTGGAGTTAAGTTTTCATTTTGGTCAGATTCCCAGATCACGCGTGGCAGACTAGTTTCAGTTCAACGGTCAGCGGGTCTCGATCTGAAATTCCAAGTTCATGCATATGTTTATGAAATTTTTCCTAATCCGAGGGTGTATTTGGGTTAGATTCTGACGGTTTGGTTGCTTACAAAATGTCCGCAAGTAACAAGTGTCAGATTACTATTTGAGATATTTATTTTTAAAGAAAATCAAGTGTTTTCACACTCCTCGTTCCGGACTCAAGCGAACAACCATGGGACGCTGTCTGAATTTGATTTCCGAGATGGTTGTCAAGCCCAGCGAGGCGGTCTTAATTCCTTAACTTCGTGTTATTCGGACTTTCGACGTGCGGTCCGGATCTGATACGGAGTTTCAAGATGCTCCCGAGAGCAACTGGGTAATGAGATTGATCTGAGATTTTAGGGTAACCTAGCATCAATGATTCTACAAGTTTTGGGTCTTGCAGATCGTATTTAAAGTGATTAAAATGGATTTCATGGATAATCTAGTTTAACACGTAGTTAACTTTGTCAAATTTCTAAAGGATTTAGTCCTGAGTGATTTCGGTCTGAGGTGGTACTTAGACCTTTGTAGAAATGTTTAGTTTAAGTATTGTTCTTCATCACCAAAACTTTAAGATAGTGTCTAATGTGAAAGTACTTAGAAGAATTTAAAGAACGAGATAGTGAAAGGTGAGATTTGTGAAGAAAAATGTTTGAAAATGGATTTGAAGCTTTAATTGAGTGCTTGAGAAGTTAAACAGGTGTTAGGATTGACCCATCGCCTAAGGACGTCTAATTCCAGGTTGGGAAAAATTCGGGCTGTTACAGGTTTCAACCCCTTAAATGATCTGGAAAAGAAGATGGATGGTGTAGATAAACTACATATATTTACAGTGGGCCCAATTGAGTGTACTGAGTAACTTAGGATGCAATCCGATTTCAGGCGTAACTAGCTTAGTGGGTTAGGCCTTGATTGTGGGACCCAACTCGATCTATGTATTGTACATCTACATCATCCATTTGCATTTGCAGCAGCTCATTTTAGAGGATGTCCCAAATTAAGGCACATCCAAAGATCAAGTGTGGATCACACCACAGGAAAACAATGGTGATTGAATGCCCAACGTTAAAAACTTTGTAGGGCCCACTATAATGTTTATTTGGCATCAAGCATGTTGATAAGGTCAAACAGATCCTAAACCTAAGAAGGGAAAACACAAATTTCTAATTGATCAAAAACTTTTGTGGCCTTAAGAAGTTTTTAATGGTAGGAGATCAATCCTCACTATTTTCTTTGGAGAAGTCCACTTGAACTTTAGATCCGTCTCATTCTTTAGCTCATGCCTTAAAATGATCTCTCCAAATGGATGGATGGTGTGGATACAACACATATATCACGATGGGGCCAGCATAAGTTGGTGACGTCACATCAATAGTCAATACCCACTCAACTTGTCAGTAGCTAATCCGCGTTCGGATACAACCAATTGCGACCTTGACTTACACCTTAACCTAACCCTAAACCTACACTTTAACCTAACCCTAAACCTACACCTTAACCTAAACCTTTAACCCTATTCTCAAATCCCTAAACCTAAACCTACACCTTAACCTAAACCTATAACACTAACAAAAACCTAAACCTAAACCCGATCTCAAACCCGAACACAACCCGAATTCCTAAACCTAAACCTAAACCTAAACCTACAACTAAACCTAAACCTATAACCCTAACCTAAACCTAAACCTAAACCCGATCTCGAACTCGAACCCGAATCCTAATCCCTAAACCCTAAGCCTAAACCTAAACCTATACCTATAACCCTAAACTAAACCTAAACCTAAACTCGAAAACTTAAACCTAAACCCAATTCCGAACCCGAATTCCTAAACCTAAACCTACACCTAAACTCGAAAACCTAAAGCTAAACTCCGAACTCGAACCCGAATTCCTAAACCCTAAACCTAAACCTAAACCTAAACCTACACCTTAACCTAGACCTATAACCCTAACCTCAACCTAAACCTAAACCTAAACCCGATCCCGAACCCAAACCCGAATCCTAGTCCCTAAACCCTAAGCCTAAACCTAAACCTATTCTCAAATCCCTAAACCTAAACCTACACCTAAACCTAAACCTATAACCCTAACCTAAACCTAAACCTAAACCGAAACCTATTCTCAAATCCTCGAACTTAAACCTACACCTAAACCTAAGCCTATAACCTTAACGTTAACCTAAACCTAAACTTAATTCACTTAACTTAAACCTACACCTAAACCCAAACCTATAACCCTAACCTAAACCTAAACCTAAACCCGATTCAACCCGAAATCGAACCCGAATTCCTAAACCTAAACTCAAATCTCTAAACCTAATCCTAAACCTATAACCCTAACCTAAAACTAAACCTAAACTTGAAAACTTAATCCTAAACCTACTACCGAACCCGAAACCGAACCTGAATTCCCAAACCTAAACTTAAACCTAAACCTAAACCTACACCTAATCCTAAACCTATAACCCTAACCTAATCTTAAACCTATTTCTGAAAACTGACTCTAATCTTTTCATTGTAGAGATGGATAAGAGTTGAATGCGAGCTAAGAACAGGTTTGGGCCAGAGTATAAACGAGGGGTTCAAGAGTTCATGGAATTTGCTCGATATCGGGCATATTCAGGCAATAGGATTAGGTGTCCACATTGAAAATACAAGAACATGGTTCATAAGACTTTAGACAAAGTAGAAGACAATTTGAGAATAGGATTAGGTGTTCATGTTGAAAATGCAAGAACATGGTTCATAAGACTTTAGACAAAATGTAAGAACATGGTTCATAAGACTTTAGACAAAGTAGGAGAGTTACACTATTGGTACAAGCAGTGTAGGACCCACAATGAGGCCGTACTATACACACCGCCACACGTGACTATAGACGACTGGCGGATACTCTACGAGAGATTTTCGTATGAGGCTTTTCATATAATATTTACATATTTACGATATCTCAAGGTAATAATTAAATTCACAATTAATAACAATGTATTATGAATAATGTGTTCAGAAGAGGAGCAGAACCAATTTTACGAACAGAGAAAAGTTACAAGTGAACCACGTAGCTGGTTCAAAGTCATTTGTACGACATCGTTACGACATGGAAAGAAATTACTGGTGATTATTAAGTTGATATATTCTTTCCATGCATTTATATTAACTCTATTGTCCTTTCAATTGCACAGTGAGATTCCGTCACCGGCCAGGAGCCTGAACCAGTAGACCTCTACAGAAGGACTCACCGTCGGTAGGCGACGAGATCTTGGGTTCATCCTAGAGCCAACAAGAATTCGATAAAATTTCTTACATTATAAAATTTAATTGCATTGATTTATAATAATGTCATTCGTTATGAAAATTTATATGTTTTCATTACAGGTGGCGATGGATACTATACGCAGTCAACCCACTCCCGATGGTAGTTAGCGGAGTGAGCCAGATATCCTGAGCGAGGTGCTTGGCACCCGTTCTGGATATGTGTATGGGCTTGGCCATGGTGCCAAGCTCATGGCACCCGCTAGAGCTGCCTCCAGCCGATCCGTCGCTGGGAAGAGCACCCTATGCCGAGCTGATATGGAAGAGAGAGAGGTTCAGCAGCTACGGGTCGTCGTCGATGAGATCAAAGAGTAGCTGGAGAGGCAGAGGGAGGAGGAGCAGATGCGTAGGGAGGAGGAGGAGAGGGGACGAGAGGATCAAGAGAGGATGATCGAGGAGATGCAGGTGGAGCATGAGCGACGGATGCAGGACATGTTTCAGGTTCTCGCTGCACACTTTGCCACCGATGCCTCACCACCTCTGCCTTCATCTTCATGATTTTTTTTTTTTATGATTTATTTTATATACGAATGTTAAACTTATATGTATTTGTGCGTGGATGAATATTATCGGTTGTATGTATGTGGATATGATTTTTTTTTTTTTATGATTTATTTTATATACGAATGTTAAACTTATATGTATTTGTGCGTGGATGAATATGGGTTGTATGTGGATGTAGATAGGATTATTTGTGTATAGATGGATGTGGTTTATGTTTGGATGGATGTAGTTTGTATTTGGATGGATGTGGATGTGAATATGATGAAAATGTATTGTAACAGTTGCATTTATAGGTGTATATCAAGAATTTTTTCTTGAATTTTGAAAATAAATGAAATTGGGAAGAAACGGACTATTACCGATGAAATATTTCGTTGGTAATAGTAGGTCCAAAACTTATACCGACGAAATCTTTCGTAGGTAAAAATTAATACAAAAATTTATACCAACGATCTATATGAGATATACCGATGAATTATTTCGTAGGTAATAGAGGGCTTATGCCAACGAACATACTCGCCGGTATTATTGTTTTACCGACGAACGTACTCGTCAGTAATGTCGTTAATCCACAGTTTTACCGACGACGTACTCCCTTTTCAGGCAGTATCCCTCAAGCATATGGGTTACTCCTTTTTTGAACCTTAAGTGTGTGGTTGAGGTACATTTACTCAGATGTTCATCTCCTTATCCAAAATTACCATTTTACCAACTCATCCAACCCATGAGATGATGCCATGTGGCAATCTCCGATCACAGCCATTCAACCACATTTTACCTGTAGGATCATTAGGAATTACTAGAAAACTAAGGTTGGAGACTATAAATAGTCATTTCTCCTTCTCATTTCAGAGAGAGCCTTAGCCACATAGTCATTCCTCCACCAAGGAGAGAGAGAGAGAGAGAGAGAGAGAGAGAGAGAGAGAGAGAGAGAGAGAGAGAGAGAGCCCAGCTCTAGTCTAGCCTAGCCTAGACAGAGTCTAAGCCTCCTGAGCCACCCAAGTTTAAATACGAGCCACTCAATCTAGCCTTGCGACACAACTGTTCATCTTACTATCCAAACCTCTATTAGTTTCATCAAATTAGTGCATCGGCTGCATTATACAACATTCATTCCCTTCTCAAACCCCTGCTTCTCATATATATCGGCATTATAGTGTATTTTATCATTTTAACATATATGACTAGTGGGCATATGCTCTGTGGCTTAACGATATAATTAGATCTTACCCATTAGAAAACTTTGCCAATTAGCCGTTGTTTTAACATAGACATCACATCCCATCATTTTTACCGTATCTAATTAGCGGACGTATGCTCTAAGACTTGCTGATATAATCGTAGCGGGTCCACCAAAAACCATAGCTGGTTGGCCATCATTTTACCATAGGCATCCGTATATCATCAAGCATCCTTTGCACCTTGCACATGATCATTTCGAATGTATGCTCTGTGGCTTGTCGATATAATTGGATCCTGCTCGTAAAAAATTCGAATTGATCAAACACACCTACTACATCACTGCATTACATTCTCTGCATCGCATTACATTTACAGTTAACAAGAACTACCCGTATTCTTAAAAAGTTAGTAAAATCTTGTGAAGTAAAGACTATACATCTGTACAGACAAAGTGAGTACCTAATACCTTCTCTCTCTGTAACCACGTTCTCTTACTCAAAATTTTTTGAGCGTAAACTTACGAGTTATCTTAGGATTCTGAATCTTAAACATTTATACGAGTTCTAACCGACTGTAAAATCGTAATAATTAATTAGTGACAACTTTTGTTAAATATAAGACATTTAATTCGTTTACAAAAGCCATTGAGTGACCTTGAGTGAAGTAACTAGTTGAAAGGAGAGGGTAGATCTCCCGTATCCCGGGGAAATCGCGCTCCACGGTTACCTACTTCTAAGTGAAGTTATGGCCGTAGTTTACCTATCTCTGGAGTGAAACGGCCAAAAAGATTCGGGACCCAGCTATTAAATGATAATGATTTCACGTATGTACTCGGAAAACAAGGTTTATGACCTGGCTGAGGAAGTGGATTTCACATATACCACGTGGTTGGACCATAGTAAAATAGGTGTTGTAGACAATGTTCCCTGAAAATGGATCCGTATATCGGGATAATGTTACACTGGTCCCAACATGTGCCACAAATCCGATGACCATGTGCAAGCTTGACGGTGACTCCAGGTCTACAACAGCGACAACGTGGACGTATTTAAAGAGAATCTTTTATACGCTATGATCAGAGTTTTATGGAAGATACACAGGCACACAGGAATTGCTTACGTGGCACACTAGAATTCAAACTAAACCGTCCAGATTATGGGTCCCAGTTTAGATGTTTCATGAACCAAAATTACGCTTATTTGATAATCATGCTATGGTGGTGGACATATATTGGACGGTTAAAATGAAAAGTATCCAAGGGCTGGATTCCAACAAACTAGTGTCCACTAATCAATCAGAGGCTAGGATTGCTGACTCAGTGATACCACAGCTTGATTTTACTTCATGTATGCCACGTGTATAATTTCTGGACTGAGTATCAAGCGTCATAGGATGCCAGAGTATCGAGTAACACCCCTTGAGAAAATATCTCACACCGTGACATCAATGGGCGCGCATCACTTTACTTTACGATTTCAATTGAAGTACTGCCATTATTGCCTTACCTTCACTCAAATTGAACGGTTGTTATTTTCTGACCATCCTGAATTTTGGGCAGTGGCCCAACTTAAGTGGGTTCATCCTAGTGAATGGTTTATATCCTGTACATGTACTCCATGTGTTCGAATGGGAACTCGTGTGGTAAAACGTGTGAAAATTTAGGCAATATGATTTGTGGCTGGATAATACGCGTTTTCTCTTTTGTACAGGGATGAGGTCATGGTGATCTAGACTATTGAGTTGATCGAACCGCTTGTGGATGGAACACCAAAAAATCTCCCGGATGAGACAACTGTAACCCTTTGATCCGTAGTCTGCAAATATACGGTAGAAAAGACCATTGCACCAATAGTTCAGAATCAAACAAACGATAAGGCTGAACAGCCTGACAACCAGGATCATTGAATGCCAAGATATTATTTTTGGGATTTTTTTCATATGGCCGCTTGCACTTTTGGCTATGGACCGAAAAACCCCTACCGTTAGACTATTTGTCAAACTTTGTTTTTTTAAACGCGCGCACACACTGCCACGCACTCACGCCGTGGTGGGATTTCACTACCTATGATTAATCGAACCGTTGACCAGGTGTCGAAACTCGAGTCTATCACAAGAGCAAAAGCTTTCAAAACTTGCCTGCAGTTTCAACCGTTAGACACTAAACCACCAGCTGTCATTTATCCGTACGGATTAGCTTCCGTATTTTTGGGAAGCGGATTGGCTACTCCCCCTTACACCGGCCAATGGCTGGTGGTGGGTGCTATGTGGGCCCCACTATGATGTATGTGTTTCATCCATGCCGTCCATCTATTTTTAGAGATCATTTTACAGTCTGGGACCAAAAATGAGGTATATAACAATCTCAAGTGGACCACATTATAGGAAACGCTGTTGAATGAGTGTAGACCATTAAAAACATTTTAGGGGCCATAAAAGTTTTGGATCAATCTGATTTTTGTTTTTTCCCTTCATCTGGGCCTATATGACCTAATCAACAGATTGGATGTCAAATAAACAGTACAGTAGGCATCAGGAGGATTTTAATGGTGGATATCCAATCATTATTGTTTTCATGTGGTGTGGTGCACCTGATATTTATATCCCTCTCTTTTTTGGTATCAAGCTCTAAAATGATCTTTAAAAATGGATGAAACACATACATCATGGTGGGGCCCACATAGCACCGACCACCAGCCACTAGGCTGGTGTAGGGGGGAGTAACCAATCCGTTTCCATATTTTTGTATTGACAAAATGCTCATTACCGTACTTGCAATCTCCTCTATGTGTTGGATTCATTAGTGCCAGCCGTCACCTTGACCATACGTGGAGCGCACTTTAATGTTTGTGAGAAATTCACTCCGTTCACCTGTCTTTCCAGCTCATTCATCATTATGATTGCAAAGGAATCGAATTGCTCAGTACGCTCTTATCGTTGAGTAAACTCAGTTGGGCCCACCGTGAAAATAAGTGATTTATCCACACTGTCCATACGTTTTTTTTCATCTTATTTAAGGGGTTGAGCCCAAAGTTGAAGCATATCGAACTCTCAAGTGGATCATACTACGGGAAATAGTGGAAATAATGATTTCCACAGTTGAAACCTTCCTAGGCACTATAGTGATGTCTATTTGTCATCCAAGCTGTTAATAATATTATAAAGACATGGATGAAGGGAAAAAAAACAAATATAAGCTTAATACAAAATTTCCGTGACACTCGAGAATTTTGCAACGGTATAAGTTCAATTCACACTGTTTCATGTGGTGTAGGGCATTTGAGCTTTTGATATCCTTCAATTTTGGACCCATGTCATAAAATTATCTAATAAAATAGATGAACGGAGTGGATAAAATACATAGATCATGGTGAACCCTATAGAGTTTACTCAGTACGCAATCCGCTTTCGATCGCAAATATGAGGCACATCTAAACCTCAAACTAGGCGCCAAGATGGCGCATGATATTTTAATGTTAGGCATTCTTTCTCGCTATTTCCTATGGTGTGGCCCACTTGAGCCTCGAATCTACCTCATTTTTTCGTCCATGCTCTAAAATGAGTTGGTTTAACTGATGGACAAGGTAGATTTATCACAAAAACTCTTTGGCACTAGCAAGCGGCGGCTCAACATTTTTCGAAGCCTTAGGCAAGTCATAAAAATGAGGCTTTTTAGTTTTTATTTTTTATTTTTATATTAATAAATTCAAAATTAAACCATAAATTTAAAGTATTAATTTCTATTTTGCAACTTCTTTTAAAATTTTTAATTCCGAAAATAAATCCCAACCATTAGAAAAATGAAATTAGAATTTAATTTAGAAAAATGATGTTATAATTTAATTTTTTGAGAACTTAATTAGCAATAAAGTAGGTAGTTGTGGTCCTTCGTTATAGGAGAAGAATTTATTGGGAATGATGCTATTATTTTGAAAAGAGACGATAAAGTTAGAATGTTATTATTGATAGTGCTAGTTTCTAGAATTCGTTTTTTATTTTCAATTTCAAATTTGTAAACTAATTTTTAGATGTTCCTATTTTGTAGGCCTTTCAATAAGTTTTATTTTAAAAAATTCAGACTTTTTTTTTTTTGTAATTTTAATTTTGCTATAATATAGGACCTTCATAATTAAGAAATTTTAATTTTGCTATAATATGGGGCCTTCATAATTAGGGGGCCTCAAGCGATTGCCTCACCTGCCAACCCCTTTGAGTCGCCCCTGGGCACTAGGAACAGTTCAATGGTCAGTGTTCAATCTCCAATCTTTCTTGTTCATGTGGCTTGCTTCCACTTTGTATCTACTGTATTTTCTGTGACCAGAAGCTAAAATAAGATGACAAATCTGACAAATGGAATGGATTTGTAAGTGCTTATATTTGAAGCACACTTGGAGTTGTCAAATTTCAAGACAAAAGGTTAAGTACACTAGACACCTCATGAAGATTGGCTCAACATCGCAAGATAAGAAGACTTGACAATGTTTCAATATAAAGACCAAGTATATGCCAACCACACGGTTGTATGACCCTAGAATGTCCCTAGGTTAGATGTTGTTCAAATATGACTTTAAATGGCTTATATACAGTGTAAGTTCACTGAAGTTCGGCTAGCCCGACCTCAGGTATGGCCAACCTAACAATATTCGGCCAAATATACAATAGCTTAATGGAATTTTGTTACAAGTTTGGCTACACGAATTGAAATTGGGCTAGCCTGAAGAATTTTCGGTCAAGTTTCCCGCAATGGAATTCTTCGAAATCTAGAGGGATTCGGCCAACCGAACCCTATATTCGGTCAGCTGAATTTGGGCTCAGGCTAGCTAAATTTTTTATTTATCTTATCCCGCATAATCTGATAGTCGTTGGAATCCAGCCAGATGAACCTATTTTTGGGCTGACCAAATTTCCAAATATTTTGGCTATAAATATGTGTCTTCTCTCATTCATTTTAACAACAAAATTCAGAGAAAATTCTCAAAATCAGAGAGAAACTCAGGCCCTCCTAAAGCTATTAGTGCAGTAACTCTAATTTTTATTTAACTTATTTTATTATTTTTCTTAAGATTGTTTTAAACATAATTAAGAGAGTAATCTGTACTCTAATTGAGAAATAAAGAATAAAATCTGTAGCAGTTAGGGTTTGCATTCCTTGAAATGCTTTAAAACCCTATATTCTTTCTGGCTGTGCAATATACTGCTACATCATCAGTCAAGAAAGAAGATTGCCAGCAAACTCGACTTCAAATCGACATTCCGAAGATAAGTACCACTGCGTGAAAAATGGAAATAAATGACAGATTTAGAGACGGTTCTGGACCGTCTCTAAAATTGCTTGGTTTAAAGACGCTTTAGAGACGGCCGTAAACCGTCTCTAAAATTAGGGACGGCTCCTGACCGTCCCTAATATCGTCTTTAAATGTTCTGCGTCCGCAAACAATATAAGACGGTCTTTGACTGTCTTATATACGTCATCTGAGACGGTCAAAGACCGTCCGTATTAGAGACGGTCAATGACCGTCTTATATGTGGTCATCTGAGACGGTCAGTGGCCGTCTGTATTAGAGACGGTCAGTAGCCGTCTTTTACTTGTAATTTGAGACTGTTAAAGACCGTCTCTATTAGAGACAGTCCTTAGCCGTCTTATTGCCCTGTCAAAAACCGTCTCTATTAGAGACTGTCAAAGACCGTCTCTATTAGAGACTGTCAATGACCGTCTCTATTAGAGACTGTTACTAACCGTCTCTATTAAAGACGGTCCTTAACCGTCTTCTAAGACTGCAGAAGACCGTCTGTATTAGAGACGGTCCTTAAACGTCTCTAGAAAATAGTTAAGAAGTTTAGAAAAAATAATTAACAATGTTTAAAAAAAAAAAAAACTGATTTTATAAAATTCTACATTTTGAAAAAAAAAATTAAGAACTTTGAATAATGTTGATAACTTTGAAAAAAAAAAAGATTTCAATAAAAAAATGATATTTTGAAAAAGAAAATATAAAAAATTAAACAAAATTGTGAAAAAATATATATTTAAAAAAAAAAGAAAACTAGATTTTGTATTTTGACAAAAAAAATTAAAAATTATATAATAAGATTTCGATTAAAAAATGATATTTTGAAAAAAAAATATTTAAAAATTAAACAAAATTGTGAAAAAATCGACAAATTGTAAAAAAAAATATTTTAAAAAAAAAGAAAACTAGATTTTTTATTTTGACAAGAAAAATTGAAAACTTATATAACAAAAGTGAAATTAAAAAAAATGATATTTTGAAAAAGAAAATTTATAGATTTTAAACAAATTTGTGAAAAAATTGACAAATTAAAAAATATATTTTTTAAAAAAAGAAAATTAGATTTTGTATTTTGACAAGAAAAATTGAAAAGTTAGATAACAAAAGTGAATATTTTATAATAAAAATGATATTTTGTTAAAAGAGAAAAAATATATACATTTTGAAAAAAAAATATGTTATTTTTAAATGAAAATTGAAATTTATCTGTGAAAAATAAAATTACTAAATTATTAGGCACATCCATTAGTTGAACCTTTAATCATTTTTGGATAATCTAATCAGTTCAGATTGAAGAATAAATAACTTCGGATGTTTAAATCAAATTTCACTGAAATTGTGTGATTAATCTTGTATGCCTAATATCTTTCTCATATGTAAACTGATTGAGGCGAGTAACTACTCAAATTGAGGGTATTGATCAGTAAAATAGAGTGAACGGACCAGACATGTAAAATGGGCCAAATATTCTGGTCAAAATTGTAACCCAACTTAGTGACCTCGTGAGAACCTAAGAATTGATGTTAGTAAGTTTTGTGTGCCCCATCATGATGTGTGTCGAACATCAACACCATGGATTTGATGTGTCCCCTTTAGGTTATGAGATATCTCAAAAATCATCTATATACGAAACTCAAGTGGGCCATACCATCTAATACTATGTGAAGACATCCTAAAAAATATAAAAGCACTTGGTGGGGCCAACATGAGTTTTGGATGTGGTTGAAAATTGGTCTGAGCCCTCATCCAAGTGGGACACACATAATGAGTGGATTGGATATGTGAATCACATTTAGGCAGGCCCAATATATGATTATGAATTTTTTAAGGAAACCCCTCTCCACTATATTGTGTGGTGTGACCCACCCAAGTCATGGATTGACTTTATTTTTAAGCTCTTGGGCCACCCAAGTCATGGATTGACTTTCTCCATATCGTTCAACGCTTTTCTCGGATCATTTTAAGATATTAACTAAAAAATGGGGCGGGTCGAAGGCTTAAGTGGACTACAAAGTGGGGATTGAACGTCCACCATTAAAAATTACATTCACAGAAGTTTTGGATCTAAGCTAATGTGAGAAATTTAATCTTGTGGAATAGACCATTGATTGACCTTTAACTAAAATTTATATGATTATACTATCTTAGATGTTTATTAATTGAGCCTTTTTCTTCCTTAACAGAATCCATTACTAGATTTTGTCTTTTTGTTGTTCATTCGTCTGCTGCCAAGTAAAGGCTCTAAGTATTCGGTTTTTTGTTCCATACAAATGGAACACCTTTTCAATTTTTTGAGACGATAATGGCCTTGAACATTTTTTATATGATTTCTTTTTTTTTTTTTTCAGATTTTTGAGACGAAAATGGCCTTGAACATTTTTTATACGATTTTTTTTTTAAAAAATTTGAGACGAAAATGGCCTTGAACATTTTTTATACGATTTCTATTTTTTCAAATTTTTGAGACAAAAATGACCTTGAACATTTTTTATACTACTTTTTTTCAAAATTTTGAAACGAAAATAGCCTTGAACATTTTTATATGATTTCTTTTGTTACTATTTTCTAGTATTCTTCTCTCACCATGATCTCATGTACTTTCTAAACATGAGGCAAGTAAAGAGATTAAATGGACCACAAAGTTGGCCCACAATAATTCATATCTTTTTGTGTTTTCTCTTCATTCATATCTTTTTGATATTATGAACATGTTAGATGTCAAATAAACATTACTATGGGCCCAAGGAAGGTATCAACGGTGGAAATCATTATTCCACACTGTTTCGTGTGGCATGGTCCACTTGAGTTTTGGATTTACCGAAAATTCGGGATCAACCCACACTATTCATCCATTTTTTGAGATCATTTTAAAGAATTGTCCAAAAAATAATTCATATCCAAAGATTAATTAAATGGACCACACCACAAATAAGGGGAACAAGGTACAACGAGCTCGAGCTGATTTTAACGTCCCATGAGGTCGAGCTGTGTGGGCCCCACCGTGATGCGTTTCGAACATCAACACCGTGCATTTGATGCGTCCCCTTTAAATTATGGGATATCCTAAAAATCAGCCGTATACGGAACTCAGGTGGGCTATACCATATAAAATCATGTGAAGACATGCTAAAAACATATAAAAGCACTTGGTGGAGCCCACCTGAAATTTGCATGCGCCTGAAACTTCGTTTGAACCCTCATACAAGTGGGACACACATAATGGATGGGCTGGATTTGCAAACCACATCTCGGTGGGCCAAAAAAAATGGTTATAAATGTTTTAATGGTGCACGGCACCTCTCAACTTTTGTATGTGGTGTGGCCCACAAAAGTCACAGATTGACTTGATTTTTGAGACCTAGGCCCACGTTGGAATGGTGCATCTGACTGATGGTGTTGATGTTTGAAACGCATCACGATGGGGCCCACACAGCTCGACCTCATGGGACGTTAAAATCAGCTCGAGTCCATATATATATATATATATATATATATATATATATATATATATATATATATATATATGGAAAAGGTTCTGTACGTCGAGATCATGGGAACTCTCCCATGAGGTCGAGCTGTGTGGGTCACACCATGACGTGTGTCAAAAATCAACACCGTGCATTTGATGGGTCCCCTTTAAATTATGGGATATCCCAAAAATCAGCAGTATACGGAACTCAAGTGGGCCATACCATCTAAAATCATGTAAAGACATGCCTAAAACATATAAAAGTACTTGGTGAGGCCCCACATGAAATTTGGATGCATCTGAAACTTGGTATGACCCCTCGTCCAAGTGACACACACATAATGGATGGGCTGGATTTGTGAACCACATCTCTGTAGGCCCAAAAAATAATTATGAATGTTTTAATGGAGGGTAACCCTTCTCAACTTTTGTATGTGGTGTGGCCCACACAAGTCACATATTGATTTGATTTTTAATAACTAAGCCTAGCATGGAATGTTTCATCTAACTGATGGAGTAGATGTTTGACACACATCATGGTGGGGCCCACAGAGCCATACCAGATCTAAAGGGCAAGTGACGTTATTTGGTGTATATAAACATTGTATGAGTTTTGTGTTTAATGTAAAATAGTGGTGACTCATTTTTAATAATAGTGGCAATGATATATAGAGTTATCCAGACCATCTAAATAATGGGTCTAGTTATTAATGGTTAATATTTAAACTTTTTATTATATAAAACTATCTTAATCATCTATTAAATGGTCCCTTAAATGTAGGGCTATCAATGTAGTTAATGTGCTAAATTATGGAAAACTCACAACTTAGCGGATTTGAAGCAAACATTTCATTTTGAAAGAGGGATGGATTTAATTCCAGTTCCATCGTCTCATTTCCAACGCCCTCTTTTCTCTCCCTCTTCTCGTTCTAACGTCGACTGAACTTGGTGGAGACTGCCTCCCTGGATGACGGGCGAGAAGCCATCACTCGTCTTCCGGTTTGTAATATGCAAAACCGGCAAGTAAAGGTAATCCCATTCCAACACCCTTCCTCGTCTTCTCCTTCCTCCTCTCTTTCCGTCCCTTAGACCGACAGATGGCGGTCGGGTTTGGAGCGGATGACATGGACAGACTGGATCGAGCTCTTTTTACCTTGCTTCCGTTGGATTCGGACCTACAGATGGCGGGAATACCTTCAGGTCGATCTCATGGCAGGCCTCACCGTTGGGATTATGCTCGTTCCCCAGGTTATTTTCGTCTTTTCACTCTCCCTCTCTCTCTCTCTCTCTCTCTCTCTCTCTCTCTCGTTCCTGAATTCTTGGAATTTTGGGGAGGTTTTTAATTTTTCCAATTTGATTTGATTTGATTTTTTTTTCCTTCTGTTGCAGTTTTGGGTTTTGGGTTTTGAGATGGGTTGGTAGTGTAAATCGTGTTATATATATATATATATATATATATTGGGTGAGGGGGTGTATGGATTTAGATATGGGTAGCAGTCTGTGGAATGTAGTCTGAATGATCTCCATGATGTTTTGGGCTTATATTCTGTGATCAGAGCCGTTTATCTGGTAGGCCTACATGTGGATGGCCTGGACCAGGAGAAATTTGATTTGGATGGCCGTCTTTATTTCTAGGGAAATGCCCATGTTGCGTGCTCAGCGTGCACTATACACCTCTCTTGTTGCGAAAATGGCTTTTGAAAATTTGGATCTTGAATTGCTTGCTAGATTTCCAACAATGTGTTTAAATGGTTGGAGATATGTGTGCTTGATTTCTCAGTGGTGCACTATTAATCATTTGTTTATAGGTCATCATATATGGGTTACTTATCCATCTCGGCACTTAAACGCACATGACAGTTGACTCATGATTTAGGTGAACTACATTTTCAATGCTTCTTTCCATGAACAAACACTAGTCTCTGGTCATTTCATCATGTGATGCATTTTCCTTTCTATAGATTTGAAGAGATTTATTGAAGTTGGCGAGAGATTTCTTTAATGCTTCATTTTCCCAACTGAGGTGTAGGTTGTGTTGCACATTTTTTAGTCATTTAGCATGAATATATTGAAGTACAGAATAATCTTGAGACTAGAAATTGATAAAATCGTCAGTTATTTTAGTTGTGTTATCATACATTGGAAGTGTTGATTGGTCTTGTGTTGGGCATGAGATCAAATGACATGACACCTGCGGCCTTTGCTACTCGGAAGTGTGAGTTAAAATCCTTGTAAACTCTACCAGATCAGGCAATTGTAACAGTTAACATTACGGTTTTAATCTTCATCGGTTGTAACAGTTAACATTACGGTTTTAATCAAACTCTACCGGCCTTTGCATCATCGGTTTTAATCTTCATTTTTTTCTCAAATATTAAACGATTTCTGATATCTAGTCAACATTACGGTGAAGACTCTGTGTTGCTTAACATTGTTTTGAAACATTGGTTCTTACTGCATTGCTGCGAAAGACTGTTTGTGGTGGTTGGTGTGTGGTTGACTCCTTGGATGCAATATCATAGGTTTAAATCTCCATTTTTTCTCAAATAGAATGAAATCTAATATCCAATCTACATTACTTCAGTCAAGTGGTCTCCAATCGCACACGTTATCTTTGCTTGTAACTGACTGTTCAGGAGTTCTCAATATAGTTACAGGCGTTTTTTCTCGTAGAGGCTATAACATTCAGGTTTGTTTGTCTCATTTCACTGTTTCATTTGTTATTCTTCCTCATTCCATACATTTGTCTGGTGCTCATCATTGCTTTTGACAATCAGAGTCTAGTTGTTGGTCCGGCAGAAAAGGAGGGACTCTCTCGAATTACAAGCAGTTGTTCCAGGGACCGATGAATCCATCGGCAAGTTGGTCCAGCAACTTTATAAGCTCATTGATATTCATGAGGTGAACAATACACAGTTCAAGGGATTGTTTGCGGGTTACTATTCTTCAAATATCTAATGAAAGACGGTGGCATTTTCAGGTTCAGGATATCACCCATTTACTTCATAATTCAATTGTATTCATTTAGGTTTCTTTTCTTGAAAAGGAATTATGGAAATTGTAACAGTTTAGTTCCTACTTTTTTATTTTTTAACATTCAACACCAGGTTTCCTATCACAGCCTTCTTTATTCATTACACTGCAAAAGCCTATAGTTGCTTCTCTTGTTGAATACTTATAAAATAAATATTATGGTAGTTTACATTGTCTATTGGGCAATGGATTTATCCAACTTCAACTTCCATCCATGATGTTTGGTTGGTTAACTTTTGAAGAATACATACTGTTCAAATAAGTCAAGTACATGATATAGACTTATAATCTCAAATGGAAAAATTTCCCATGGTACAAGTGCATGGAAAACTTTCCACATATCAACTTGCATTTGGATCAGTTGGCCTCCACATCACCCATCTGGACCGTCCATTAAGAAAACATTACAAGGAAAACATCTCCACAACATCAATCCAACTTAGGCATGTATGAGAATATGAAAGTATTACAGCACAGGAAACAGTTTGATTGAACATCTACCATTGAAAATTTTTTGGAGGCCAAAGAAGTTTTGGATCAATAGTGGAAATCTGGATTTTCAATAGTGGAAATCTAGATTTTCAACAAGTTGGATGACAAATAAAAATTACTTTAGACCTTAGGAAGGTTTCAATAGTGGAAATTTGGATTTTCTTATTAGTAAATTTTAACTGAACTCGTTCTTTTGAAAAATAGAAAAATGGGAATATTAGTAAATATGGATTTTCTTATTAAGAAGAAAATGGAAGATGGATTGAAAAAACATAAAAGAGTTTTACAGAAATTATTTGTTCCAAACAGGACATTTATCAAAGGAGCACTATTGGGTGATATTTAAGATTTTCATAATAAATAGATTAAAAGCCAATGATAATTATAAGTAGACTTGCAGTCAAAAATAAAGAATTTGATTTTTTTCAAAACATGGAAAGACTAATCAGTCCTACTTCTTGTAACTTCAGCCACTGCTTTAAATGGAGGGACTGCACAAAGATTTGGTTAGGGAGACCGCTGATGGTGAACTAGCAGCTGCAACAAATATGAGAGTTACAAAGGTGAAAAGCAACATAAGTCGGTAAGATAAGATGCATGATTTTCCTGTTCAATTGTTAGTCATAGATTGACAGTACTTATTTCAATTTTCTTGGATGGATGATGCATGTATTTGGGAATGTAAATGAAAATAAAAAACTTATAATATATATATATATATATATATATGTTATCAATGGAGGATACCTTGTTTAGGGGGACATGAAATTCTTGTAGCTTATGGTATGGTGCCCCATATTGGTTGTACGTTACTAGTATGTAGTAGATAATACTAGGTTCAATAGTAGATAATACTAGAAAATCCCTAAACCTAAACCTACACCTAATCCTAATCTACTCCTTAACCCAAATCCAAACCTAAACCTATACTTATAACCTAAAACTATTCTCAAATCTCAAAACCTATAGCCTAAACCTGAATCCAAACCCAAACCCGAACCCGAATTCCTAAACCTTAACCTAAACATATAACCTATAACCTATAACCTAAGCCTATACCTAAACCTAAAACCTAAAGCTAAAGTTAAACCTATAACTTAAACCTAAACTCAAATCCCTAAATCTTAACCTAAACCTACAACCTAAACTTAAATTTATAACCTTAACCCTAAACCTACACCTACACCTACACCTAATCATAATCTCAACTCCCTAACCTAAACCTAAACCTAAACTTGAAAACCCAAAACTAAACCCGAACACGAACCCGATCCCGATTTCCTAAACCTAAACTTAAGACCTTAACCTAAACCTATTCTCAAATCCCAAAACCTCAGAACCTAAACCTAAACCTATAACCTATAACCTAAACCAAAACCTATAACCAAAACCAAAACCTATAACCTAAACCCGAACCCATTCTCAAATCCCATAACCTATAACCTAAACCTAAATCAAAACCTATAACCTAAACCAAAACCAAAACCAAAACCAAAACCTATAACCTAAACCCAAACCCAAACCCAAACCCGAACCCGAATTCCTAAACCTTAACTTAAACATATAACCTATAACCTATAACTTAAGCCTATACCTAAACCTAAAACTTTACTTATAACCTAAACCCTAACCTATTCTCAATTCCCTAAACCTATAGCTTATAACCTAAACCTAAACCTAAACCTTAACCTAAACCTAAACCTAAAAGCCAAACCTAAACCCGATCTTGAACCCGAACCTGATTTCCTATACCTAAAGCTTAACGTATTCTCAAATCCCTAAACTTAAACCTACACCTAATCCTAATCTCAACTCCCTAACCTAAACCTAAACCTAAACCTAAACTTGAAAACCCAAACCTTGAAACCTAAATGTATTCTCAAATCAACCTAAACCTACACCTAATTCTAATCTCAACTCCCTAACCTAAACCTAAACCTAAACTTGAAAACCCAAACCTAAACGCGATCCTGAACCCAAACCCAATTTCCTAAACCTAAACCTTAACCTATTCTCAATTCCCTAAACCTATAGTTTATAACCTAAACCTAAACCTAACCTAAACATAAACTTAAACCTATAACCTTAACCAAAACCAAAACCTATGACCTAAAACCTTAACCTATAACCTATAACCTAAACTTATGACCTATAACCTAACCTTAACCTAAACCTTAACCTAAAACCTAAACCTACACCTAATCCTAATCTCAACTCCCTAACCTAAACATAAACCTAAACTTGAAAACCCAAACCTAAACCCGATCCCGAACCCGAACCCGATTTCCTAAACCTAAACCTAAACCTTAACATATTCTCAATTCCCTAAACCTATAGCTTATAAGACCTAAACCTATAACATTAAAACCAAAACCTATGACCTATAACCTAAACTTATAACCTATAACCTAACCTTAACCTAAACCTAAAACCTAAACCTTAACCTAAACCTAAAACCTAAACGTTAACCAATAACCTACAACCTAAACCTAAACCTAAAACCTAAATGTATTCTCAAATCCCTAAACTTAAACCTACACCTAATCCTAATCTCAAGTCCAACCTAAACCTAAAACTAAACTTGAAAACACAAACCTAAACCCGATCCCGATTCCCTAAACCTAAACCTTAACCTATTCTCAATTCCCTAAACCTATAGCTTATAACCTAAACCTAAACCTTAACCTAAACCTATAACCTTAACCTAAACCAAAACCTATGACCTAAAACCTAAATGTATTCTCAAATCTCTAAACCTAAACCTGCACCTAATCCTAATCTCAACTCCCAAACCTAAACCTAAACCTAAACTTGAAAACCCAAACCTAAAACCCGATCCTAAAACCCGATCCCGAACCCGAACCCGATTTCCTAAACCTAAACCTTAACCTATTCTCAAATCCCTAAACTTAAACCTACACCTAATCCTAATCTAAACTCCCTAAACTAAACCTAAACTTGAAAACCCAAACCTAAACCCAATCCTGAACCCGAACCCGAATTCCTAAACCTAAACCTTAACCTATTTTCAAATCCTTAAACCTAAACCTACACGTAATCCTAATCTCAACTCCCTAACCTAAACCTAAACCTAAACTTGAAAACCCAAACCTAAACCCGATCCCGAACCCGAACCCGATTTCATAAACCTAAACCTTAACATATTCTCAATTCCCTAAACCTATAGCTTATAAGTCCTAAAACCTTAACCTTAACCTAAACCTATAACCTTAAAACCAAAACCTATGACCTAAAACCTTAACCTATAACCTATAACCTATAACCTAAACTTATAACCTAACCTTAACCTAAACCTAAAATCTAAACACTAATAACTTAAAACCTAAACCTAAACCTAAAACCTAAATGTATTCTCAAATCCCTAAACCTAAACCTACACCTAATCCTAATCTCAACTCCCTAACCTAAACCTAAACCTAAACTTGAAAACCCAAACCTAAACCCGATCCCGAACCCGAACCCGAACCCGATTCCTAAACCTAAACCTTAACCTATTCTCAATTCCCTAAACCTATAGCTTATAACCTAAACCTAAACCTAAACCCATAACCTTAACCTAAACCAAAACTTTAGACCTAAAACCTAAATGTATTCTCAAATATCTAAACCTAAACCTACACCTAATCCTAATCTCAACTCCCTAACCTAAACCTAAACCTAAACTTGAAAACCCAAACCTAAACTCGATCCCGAACCCGAACCCGAACCCGATTTCCTAAACCTAAACCTTAACCTATTCTCAATTCCCTAAACCTATAGCTTATAACCTAAACCTAAACCTAAACCTAAACCTAAACCTAAACCTAAACCTATAACCTTAACCTAAACCAAAACTTATGACCTAAAACCTAAATGTATTCTCAAATCTCTAAACCTAAACCTACACCTAATCCTAATCTCAACTCCCTAACCTAAACCTAAACCTAAACTTGAAACCCAAACCTAAAACCCGATCCCGAACTCGAACCCGATTTCCTAAACCTAAACCTTAACCTATTCTCAAATCCCTAAACTTAAACCTACACCTAATTCTAATCTAAACTCCCTAACCTAAACCTAAACCTAAACCTAAACTTGAAAACCCAAACCTAAACCCAATCCAACCCGAACCCGAATTCCTAAACCTAAACCAAAACTTATGACCTAAAACCTAAATGTATTCTCAAATCTCTAAACCTAAACCTACACCTAATCCTAATCTCAACTCCCTAACCTAAACCTAAACCTAAACTTGAAAACCCAAACCTAAAACCCGATCCCGAACTCGAACCCGATTTCCTAAACCTAAACCTTAACCTATTCTCAAATCCCTAAACTTAAACCTACACCTAATCCTAATCTAAACTCCCTAACCTAAACCTAAACCTAAACTTGAAAACCCAAACCTAAACCCAATCCCGAACCCGAACCCGACCCTAAACCTAAACCTTAACCTATTTTCAAATCTCTAAACCTAAACCTACACCTAATCCTAATCTCGACTCCCTAACCTAAACTGAACCTAAACTTGAAAACCCAAACCTAAACCCGATCCCGAACCCGAACCCGATTTCCTAAACCTAAACCTTAACATATTCTCAATTCCCTAAACCTATAGCTTATAAGACCTTAAGACCTTAACCTTAACCTAAACCTATAACCTTAAAACCAAAACCTATGTCCTAAAACCTAAACTTATAACCTATAACCTAACCTTAACCTAAACTTAAAACCTAAACCTTAACCAATACCTAAAACCTAAAAATAAACCTAAAACCTAAATGTATTCTCAAATCCCCAATCCTAAACCTACACCTAATCCTAATCTCAACTCTCTAACCTAAACCTAAACTTGAAAACCCAAACCTAAACTCGATCCCGAACTCGAACCCGATTTCCTAAACCTAAACCTAAACCTAAACCTATTCTCAATTCCGTAAACCTATAGCTTATAACCTAAACCTAAACCTAAACCTAAACCTTAACCTAAACCTATAACCTTAACCTAAACCAAAACTTATGACCTAAAACCTAAATGTATTCTCAAATCTCTAAACATAAACCTACACCTAATCCTAATCTCAACTCCCTAACCTAAACCTAAACCTAAACTTGAAAACTCAAACCTAAAACCCGATCCCGAACCCGAACCCGATTTCCTAAACCTAAACCTTAACCTATTCTCAAATCCCTAAACTTAAACCTACACCTAATCCTAATCTAAACTCCCTAACCTTAACCTAAACCTAAACCTAAACTTGTAAACCCAAACCTAAACCCAATCCCGAACCCGAACTCGAATTCCTAAACCTAAACCTTAACCTATTTTCAAATCCCTAAACCTAAACCTACACCTAATCCTAATCTCGACTCCCTAACCTAAACTTGAACCTAAACTTGAAAACCCAAACCTAAACCCGATCCCAAACCCGAACCCGATTTCCTAAACCTAAACCTTAATATATTCTCAATTCCCTAAACCTATAACTTATAAGACCTTAAAACCTTAACCTTAACCTAAACCTATAACCTTAAAACTAAAACCTATGTCCTAAAACCTAAACTTATAACCTATAACCTAACCTTAACCTAAACCTAAAACCTAAACCTTAACCAATACCTAAAACCTAAAAATAAACCTAAAACCTAAATGTATTCTCAAATCCCTAAACCTAAACCTACACCTAATCCTAATCTCAACTATCTAACCTAAACCTAAACTTGAAAACCCAAACCTAAACCCGATCCCGAACTCGAACCCGATTTCATAAACCTAAACCTTAACCTATTCTCAATTCCCTAAACCTAAACCTTAACCTAAACTTAAAACCTAAACCTATAACCTAAAACCTAAACCTAAAACCTGAATGTATTCTCAAATCCTTAAACTTAGACCTACACCTAATCCTAAACCTAAACTTGAAAACCCAAACCTAAACCCGATACCGAACCTGAACCCGATTGCTGTAATAATGTAGCCCAATCATAAGACAACAAACAAGAATGTATCCCTTTTAACACATGCCCCTTTTTACGAAGCTTTAATTTTTGTTGTTGTTTCTATTAATTGAAACACATTTTTGCATTATTTGCTCATATTAGGTTTATTTTAATGATCAGTTTTATTTTAAAAAAGTGCCCACTTTTTTGGATGAAGTTTCTGCAATTTTTCATGATTCTGAATTATAATGTTTTGTTGGTTGAATATTTTTTTATTAGATGAAAGACACAAAAAGAAAATTGTTGCTGATTTTTTTCCTTCTTTTTTTACTTATGAAGTTAAACTTTATATGTATTATGCATGGATGAATAATGTATTGTGGATAAGATTGTTTGTGTTTGGATGGATGTAGTTTATGTTTGGATGGATTTACGTAGTTTGGGTTTAGATGGATGTGAGTGTGATGAAACAGGTTTATATCAGTCCTGTTTGGATGAAACAGGTGAATGTGAATGAAACAGGTGTATATCAGTCCTGTTTGGATGAAATAGGTGAATGTGAATGAAACAGGTGTATGTCAGTCCTGTTTGGATGAAACAGGTGTATATCAGTCCTGTTTGGATGAAACAGGTGTATGTGAATGAAACAGGTGTATATCAGTCCTATTTGGATTAAACATGTGAATGTGAATGAAACAAGTGTATATCAGTCCTGTTTGGATGAAACAGGTGAATGTGAATGTGATGAAACAGGTGTATATTAGTCCTGTTTGGATGAAACAGGTGAATGTGAATGAAACAGGTGTATATCAGTCCTGTTTGGATGAAACAGGTGTATATCAGGTGTATGTCAGTCCTGTTTGGATGAAACAGGTGTATATCAGTCCTGTTTGGATGAAACAGGTGAATGTGAATGTGATGAAACAGTTTAGATTTACGTATGTGAATGAAACAGGTGTATATCAGTCCTGTTTGGATGAAACAGGTGAATGTGAATGAAACAGGTGTATATCGGTCCTGTTTGGATGAAACAGGTGAATGTGAATGTGATGAAACAGTTTGGATTTACGTAGTTTGTATAACAGGTGTCAGGGAGAATACTGTAACAGGTCGAATTTGAAAATGTCCTTTAAGGGTCATAAGAGACGGCCCATAGCAGTCCTTTTAAAGGACGGTCTATAACCGTCCTTTGAAGGCACATAAGAGACGGTCCATGAAAGTCCTTTTTAAGGACGGTCTATGACCGTTCGTTTAAAGGACGGTCCATGGCCGTCCCTTGAAGGCTCATAAGAGACGGTCCATGACAGTCCTTATTAAGGACGGTCCATAACAGTCCTTTTAAAGGACGGTCTATGGCTGTCCTTTTTAGGATAATAAGAGACATTGCATGACAGTCCATTTTAAGGACGGTCTATGACCGTCCTTTTTTAGGACGGTCCATGACCGTCTTTTTTTCATCAATAAGAATGACGGTTTTCAACCGTTCTTTAAAAAATAAGACACGTCAAAATTTGACGGCCTATGCGACGGTCCATGACCGTCATTTTTGGTCATTTGAGACGGTTTTGGACCGTCCTTTTTTCGCTGTTTTGGCATAGTATACTATTATTTTTGCTTTATTTGGGTTTTATTGAGATAACTTGAAAATCTCATTGAGTTTTATTGTGGTGAGCACATTAAAATCACAAAAAAAAGAAAAAGATTGTATTGTGATAGTCTGTGAAAATCACAAGAACTGTAAGAGATTATTAAGGTAAACCTGTGAAAACCTTAATATTATGTAAGCCAAAATTATGAGGATGGTAATTTTGGGAGTGGAGTAGGTGTCGTTTAAGCACCGAACCACTATAATTTCTTGTGCATTTGTGGTGATTGTATTATTTGGTTCTCTATCTCATTTTCATTTTGAATGATTGATTCCAAGGACGTTGTGAAATAAGGTTGTCCTACCAAAATTAATAGGTAAAGGTTGTCCTACGAATTAATTGGAATCAATGTTTCAATACATTGTGGAATTGTGATTTTTATTTCTACATTTTACTTGAAATTTGTTATTGTCCTATTCACCCCTCACCCTACCCCTTTAGGACATTTATAGCTCGTCCTTTCAAGATTTATCACAGACATCATGTTGGGCTCCACCTACGGTCCAAAAACCCTGCCCCTGGACTTAAATGTCCAACAATTCCATTGATAACTTTTAATTGGCTTGATTTCCATGCAACCCTCACTCCGATAGAATGTTGGGCCCACTTTAGTGTTTATGAGAAATCCACTCCGTCCATCTATTTTTTTCAGCTCATTTAAGGGCATGACCCCCAAAAATGCGGTAGATCAAGGCTCAAAATGGGCCGCACAATAGCCCAAGATATTTTAATAGTGGTCCTTTTTTCCTACTATTTCATGTCATGTGGTTCATTTAAGCTTCAAATTGTCTCATTTTAGCTAAGAATTGGCTTTTTATTTTATTTTATTTTTAATACCCAATACCCTAAAATGAGCTTGAAAAGTAGATGGACTAGTGGATTTGTCACAAATAATCCGTAGACCTACCAATGTTTCAATGATGAGTGTTCAATCCTCAATCTTTCATGGTCATGTGGCCCACTTGAGATTTGTATATACTTCATTTTTGGGACCATATACTAAAATGAGCTGGAAATTAGATGGACGGGGTAAATTTGTCTCATGACATTATGGTGGACTACACCTACGGTCAGGCAACCCTCTCTCCTACACTTAAATGTCCGACATCTCCTGTGAACATTATTTTCATGCAACCCTCACCTCCGCTTACATCAGCCCACCTTGCTGTTCATGAGAAATCCTTCTCGTTCATTTTGCCAGCTCATTTAAAAGTGTGGGTCAAAAAATGAGGCAGATCCCAAGCTTAAAGTGAGCACATGATAGCCCAATATATTTCAATGGCGCGCATTTTTTCACACTAGTTCCTGTTGTGTGGCTTGCTTGAGCCTAAGATGTGCCCAAAATTTAGCTACAGAAATAGATTGATGGGTGGATTTCTCGTAAACAAGTCATGGCCCCACAAGGATCCTTACTCTTGTTCAGGTGGTAGACTCTCAGGAGTTTCAACACCCGGTCAAGGGTTCTGAGTATCCATAGGTGTGGCTAGCGTGAGTGTGTGGGGGTGTGTGCGTGTGTAAAAGAAAAAATAAAAGTCATGGCCCCACAAATATTTCAATGAATGGCATTCAATCTTCAATCTTTCTTGCTCATTTTGTTCACTTATGCATTGAAATATCTTCATTATTTTTTCCATACTCTGAAAAAATGATGAAGCATCATGTGACCCTTGATAAGCAGGAAATGATACACGTGGCATACAATCCCAAATGTATGTCTTATCCACACCACCCATCATTTTGGATCACTATTTGAGAACATGAACTCAAAAATAAGGCATATCCAAATCTCAAGTGGACCACACCACATGAAACAATGGTGATTGAACACCCATCATTAAAAACTTCCTAGGCTTAGTGTAATGTTTATTTGACATCTAACCTTTATATTAGTAGTCTTGGATGAAGGAAAACACCAACATCAGCTTGATGCAAAACTTTCGTGGCTCCAATAAATTTGTAACCATGGACGTTCAATCACCACTGCTGCTTGTGGTTTGGTCCACGACAGATTTGGTTCTGCTTCATTTTGGGATCACACAGCTAGAAAAATGGATGGACAACGTCCATAAAATACACAAATCATGATGAGCTCACAGATCACTGTTCAGATTTGTAGTATCAGTATGCAATACGTGTCGACCCCCCACGCAATGAGGTTCACGCATGAACCTCTGAAACAGTGGCAAAATAAGAGGGTCGTACTGTATAAAATTGTCTTTCTTACACTTTATGGCTCTACCAGTTCCATAGCTGAAAAGACAAGCGGCCATATGGAAAAATCTTTATTATTTTCATAGTCCACGTTAGATTAGCAATCCAGATAAACGGTCCTGCTTTTAAGAATTCAACCCGTGTTTTCAGCATTTAAAGCCAAACCCATAGGGCCGGAATCCTCTGCAACACACCTAATCTCTGTCGGCCCATCATATTATAAACACGAAACCACTCCATCCCATCAGCTGCTCTCACGATGCTAGGCCTGTGCTTAATTAAAACTAACCATATCTACAACTCAGGTGGTCGACACCATAAATGAAATATGTGGATCCTGGATACGTAGACGTGGGTGGATCCCTGACTGTGGGGCCACCATGATATATCCGCCTGATTATTTTAGGACTTGTGCTAAAATATACAACAGATGTAAATTTCAGGCAACGGTGAAAGAAACAGTGGTGACTGACCTTCAAAACTTTTGGACAAGTAGATATTTGTGTGGTCCTTTCATCCAGGTCTTTGTGGCCTTGTTGCATCCAAATCTTTATGGCCTTGTAAGAAGGTTTGATGGAAAATAAACATTTTTTGGTTCGCTTTAATGCAGGGCAATTAACCACTTGTTTTAAAAATTCAAACCGATAAAACATGGCAAAGTAATCCCTTTATCTCATAGTCTAGGCATCCCATGGGTTAGGACATCGGTTGATCCCCCCATGAGCCTCACTTCACATGGGTTCTGCCTCAAATGAGTCACCCGCCATCATACTGATGGGGACTACCTTACATGAGCCACCCGCCTTAAATGGGCAGCCCACCCCGAGTGTGCACTTACATCTCACAGGCCACCCCACTCGAGCTTGGTATGAAAATGCTCATGTATTAATCACCCTCGGTGAGGAATCTCATACACGAAACCTTCCTCTCTAATACCACTTTGATAAGTTTTTAATTGTAGGCGTTCAATCACCATTCTTTCCTGTTGTGTGGTCCAGTTGAGGTTTCAATCTGCTATAATTTTGAATCATGTCTATTGTGGGGAAATTCAAACTGGTCTTCCGTAGAGGAAGTGTAACCAATCATAAGAGAAATGTCTTGAAATTGAGTCGATTAAGGTACTAGGATGAATTTCCTGAGCTAATAGGGCACGAAGCTCAAAAGATATAGTAAGTGATTTTTCCAACAGAGAAATAAGCCCTGAGTCGACCCTGAGTTGAGTTACTTAAGGGCAGAGTTCGGTGGTGGGAATCATCTCCCAAGCTCACCGGATCAACTACAGCTAGAGGCGAGACAGAAAATCCAGAGAGAATCCTGAATTTGCAGTTTTACTACTATAAGTGAAGCTTGGATATATGACTAATGTCCTAGAGGGGGAGTGAATAAGACTTTTAAAATTTTAACTAAATAAACAACAATTACTCACTTCTAATTATTTAAACAAACTAATAAAACAAGGAGTGAATTTATCAAATATAC
This sequence comes from Magnolia changhungtana, assembly GCA_030180095.1. Taxonomy (NCBI): domain Eukaryota; kingdom Viridiplantae; phylum Streptophyta; class Magnoliopsida; order Magnoliales; family Magnoliaceae; genus Magnolia; species Magnolia changhungtana. The sequence goes on along the minus strand of JASAUF010000552.1, from coordinate 8,286,887 downwards.
AATGGTGAAACATCATGTAGGCATTCTATCAAACATGTTTGTAGTAGGTAAGATAGTCATTTACATCATTTGGCAAAATATAATATTTATAAGCAAAAATCATTCAGCCTATTGCACACGATGTATAGTGGTTCGACTACATGCCTACTCCACTCCTAGCTGACTTACTCTCTCCTAGAGTATACTAGATTTCACTATCTAAATAGTTTTAAATCGGGTTTACCATAAACCCTTACAACCTACACAAGATCTATATATTTTACACCCATCGATGGCCTACAAAAGGTCTTATAGAGTTCGGATCTCAAACTCAAATAAGACGTCCTACACAAGGATGACAAATGTATGCTCTCGACGGAGGCCTATACAAGAACCTGACGAGTTTGGTTGGTCAAACTTTGAAATCCAATCCTACATAAGAATCAATTTTTAGGCAAAATGGACTTACAAATAACTTTCTTATCTTAAGTAGATTAACACCCTTAAAGTGCCTTGTTGAAGATATTTCTTAATTACCAAAGTATCTTCTTCAACTCCCTCAAACTACAACCTTGAAATGGATGTGCCTTTACTAATGTTGACGTACAGATGAAGGGTAGGTGAATCATAACTTAAGATGAAAGATCTTTAAAGATATGGTTAGGATTCCCAAGAACTAGCATTTAATGCCCTTTAACACAAAATATTTTCCATTAAAGATGAGTGTTAGAGCATTAATGAATGTTGGAGTTCATATTTCAATCTGAGCATTGAATGCTCAATAAATGTGCTTTATCATAAGGATTGAATGATGAACTACATGAGGGAAAGAGCTTGGGAGGTGATTTTTTTTAGCTAAAGAATCACTCTCACGAGGCTCTCTCTATTTCTCACCTCTTGATTTTGAAACCCAAGAATCAAATTTAGAGAATGATTGCAACAGGTGAAAAATGGTAAAAAAATAATAATAATTCAGCTAGTTATCAGGCAGACCGAGTAAACCTTCAATGGCACCGAATTAGGCATGAAAATCAACTGCTGAACAATATTTGGCACCTTTGGTCGCACCGAAGGTGCTTTTTGGTGGGACTGAATTTAAGTTCGGTTGCAGCGAATTTTGTCTCCACTCTGTCCTATTTTTGCGAAGTTCGGTGGCATCGAGTGTTGCCTTTGGTGGGATTGAAGGTGCCTTCGGTGGCATCGAATTTGGCATTCAGTTACAGTCGAATTGGCAGTCCACTTGTTGTCTCATTGTGGCTTAGTTCGGTGGCACCAAGTGTTACCTTCAATGGCACTGAAGGTGCACTCTGTGTGACGGAATTTGGTATTTGGTTGCAGCTAAAATTCTTTGTTTACTTGTTATCTTGTTAAAGCTCCCTTTAGTGACACCAAATGTAGGTTGGGTGCAACTGAACACGCCCGAATTGCAGTCTTTTCATTCATTCATTTCTTAGATTTTTAGGAGATAGGTTCATAAGGTCTTCCTATAGGGTTTTAAAGCTTTTGGAGTTTTTTTTTTTTTTTTTTTTTTTTTTTTTTTTATTTTTTTTAGGTTAGCACCATGGCACATCTATCTTGCCTTTCTTTGCACTTTAGTTTTTTAAAGTCTTCAAGTCTTCTTTATCGACGGGGCTCAACTTGGACTTGACATATGTAATTGATAATCCTTTGCACTTACAATCTCCCCCTTTATCAATTACATGAGAAAACCTAACCTAGACTTAAAGGCTAATAACAACCAATGTCAACCTCAAAAACTTAAAATAATTACATGTCATACTAATGATATACATAAATTCAGTATGACTTAACATGACTTGATTTGACTTTTCACACAAGCTCCCCCTTAATTCCTACTTTATTCTTTACCAAAGATTGCCAGCAAAAAGATAATTTGGCAATTTTTTTGTGGGAGTTATGTCTCCCCATTTTTGCCAAAAATTGACAAAGGGCTGTCTACAGTTAGCAAATATGAAAAATATGCATGTGATTATCATACATTCAACATATATTCAGAAATATATAGACAGATAAAGCATATGTCACTGAAAATATGTCTATAAATCATAAAATATCCAAACAAAAAGCCCAATGATCAGGCAATATAGCCTAGTAAATTTATTTGTGTATCTTATTTGTCAATCACGTGAGTCCTTATGTCATGTAGTCGGTTAAGCCTCTATAAGTTGAAGATCGAAGACATAAGAGGACAATGTTATCAATGAGCAAAGAATAGGTAAATGAGGTACCTTGGTGACCCTAACCCTTGACCCAATACAACCATTGAACCCTTAGATGATCTTGGCTTAATAGGTAAACCTTGTTGATCATCCCTTAGACTTAAAAACCTAATTGGAACATGATTATTAAGGCTGGAAGAGGTACAAAGCTGCTGTGAAATCATATGTCTAGCAAGTTCTCTAAGTTTCTTGATAGTCGAGGAACCTTCGATGACATCGAAAGACACCCTTAATGTCATCGAAGACCACTTGATGGTGTCAGATAGTAGTGTATAAATTGTCCAGTAACAATTCAGTTGGAAATTTGATTTCTTCGATGTCATCGAAGCCTTGCTCAATCCCATCGAAAGAGCCGTTATTGCCCTTTTTTTTATCGTTGGAACTCGAACTTCTTATGAAGGGCATTCAGTTCTTGGGCATTTAATTGGTTTTTTGTGCAATGGAAGCTTAGGTGATTCTATGATTATCTTTCATCCCAAGCCTATAAACCAATGAGTTTTAAGTCATCTTTCTTGAGATTAACACTCAAATAAGGATTCTAACCTCTAACTTAAAGATGAGCTTGAAATCTACCAGTTTTTAGAGATTAGACTCAACCACTATAGACATACAATGGGTATTTTCAGTCAGTCCAGTCTTCACAGCCTTAATCAATCAAGGGGACAACCTCCCCACTCCATTAATTAACCAAGGGCACACCCTGCCTATCTAGCAGCAATCAATTAAGGGGACAACTTCCTCACACGAGTAATCAACGTGGGGCACCCTGTCTATCTAAGCATCAATTAATTAAGGGGACAACCTCCCCGCTCCAATAGTCAACCAAGGGCACACCCTGTCTGCCTTAACATCAATCAGTCAAGGGGACAACCTACCTTCCCACTCCAACAACCAACTGGGGGTACAACTTGCATGTCTCAGCTTCAACCAACCAGGGTCACACCCTGCCCGTTTCAGTCTCAGGAATCAATCAGGGGCACACCCTGCCTATCTCAACTTCAATCAATCAGGGGCACACTGTACCCATCTCAGCTTTAATCAACCATGGGCTTGCCTTGCCCGCGTCGCTTACACCATCATCTATACCAGTATCACCAGTCAACAACTAGGAGCAGAAGTCCCCACCATCTATTCACAACAACGAGAGATAGAAGGAGTCTGTCCTCCCAGCCATAAATGTACAATGCTCCAAGAGGACATCCCATGCTATAGTCTCGTGTTCAAGACTATGAATTACATTTCTCTTGCATGTCCCATTGGATCAAGCTACGTCTTCCTTCCTAGCGAGCACCAAATCTTCTACTATCGACTCGAATATCAAGACTCGACCTCGGTCATTGAGGATCGAGAGTATGTGAACAGGAGAAGACTGGGATATCAATGTCCTCCAAGTAAGAAACCAAAGCATAGGGGTACTAGAAGAAGACAACGTCATCAAAAGGAGGGCAATCCATTCACCTGCACATCAATCCAATCCATTAATACAGAAGATTCAGGCAAGGATCAGGAATTGCTCCCAACTGACCGAACCATAATCCTGGTCCTACCCGAGCTAGAAGAACCCGAGGAGCTGTAATCCATCAGGAATGAACCAAGATAAATCAGATTCGACATCAGCTCAGAGCTCAACCCCCTACTCATCCTGACGTTTGGGCATAACAATGAGGGCCCATCTACTAATCCCTTCAGCCTTGCCTCTTAAGGGGAAGGAGTGTAGGGAAATAACATGTTTGTAGCCCTCTGAGAATAATAACAATTAATGTGAATAACACTCAGCTCCCTAAGCCAGATCAACTAACCCTTGGTTCATGTTGTCATCTCGCTTGGGGTCCCTTACAACCAAAAACTCCATAAAATCACATTTTTTCACAAATCCAAAACACCAAATATTTTAAAACTATATTAAAAAAATTATATATTCGTAAAATTTCAAAAATTAAAAATTTTAAAAAACCCAAAAATATAAAAATACTGTTAAAAAATCCCATGTAATTGTTGTCAGAAGCCTTCAATCTGACATTTTTGGGGCTGCTCAACTAGTCAAACACTGCTCAACTTAAAGTCCAGCGAGCATCCGTTTTTGGGGTTCGAGGTGTTGTACCGGTCATGGCCCATGCACTATCGGTCGAGGGGTCCTCTCGACCGGTCGTGCAGTCTGCACAACCAATCGAGGTTACGCAGATTTGTTTCTGAAATTTGATGCGGACTGCGAAAATTTAAGTCGGTTTTCGCAAGGGTGCAAAAGGGAAGTTGCCTAAACTATAAATAGGTGTCCCTAGGGTTTTTCTAGGGGATGAGAAATAATTCTAAGGCTTCCTAAAGGTATTCTAAAGGGTTCTAGGGTTATCAAAAGGTGTAACAAGGGTGAGATTCGAGGTTGTTCGAATCGGGTAAGTCTTCTCTCTTTGTAATTGATGCTTTCATAGTGGAATTCTATGGCTTTGTGTTGTGGTTTTTTACCACTAGGGTTTTCCATGTTAAATTTGTGTGTTCTCTTGTGTATGTGCTTGGTGCCATTGAATTGTTATCCTAGATCTAGTTCTGTGTAATTCCTTAGGCTAAAAATCCCAACAAGTGGTATCAGAGCAATCATTGGGGCACAGATCTGAATCTGAGGGATTAGTAATAATGAGAAGCACTAGGTATGAGATTGAGAAGCACTCAGGGAAAAATTATTTTGAGTTATGGAAGATCAAGATGATGAGTTCCTTAATCAAGCAAGGCAAAGATTGTTCTCTTGAGGAGCAAAGTCTACTATGACTGATGATGATTGGAATACTCTTGATAAGAAGGCTTTATCATCGATTCGTTTATGTCCCATGGATGAGGTTCTCTACAACGTCATGAGGGAGAAAACTGCGACTAAGTTATGAGTGAAGTTAGAGGACGTCTATGCAAAAAAATCCTCTGAAAATTGCCTACACTTGAAGCGGCAGTGGTATAACTTCAAGATGGCAGAGAGTGGAGATCTGGAGGCTCATATTAGCAACTTTAATAAATTAGTTTGCAAATTGTTAGATATGGAAGAAGTGATGAAAGATGAAGAACAAGCATGTATGTTGCTGAATTCTCTTTTGGCATTGTATGAGTCATTCAAGGACACTATGTGCAGCACGAATAAAACCCTGAGTATTGACGCCATTATCTCAACCCTTCAAGGGAAGACTATGAGAAAGCTAAACGGCGACATGGGGACATCTTCTAATGCATTATTTAAAAGGGGTAAGAATTCTGAACAAGGTAAGATTTCTTCACGTTCTAGATCCAAATCCAAGGGCAAGGGCAAAGGAAAGGTAAAGTGTTAGAATTGTGGAAAGGAAGGACATATGAAGAAGGATTGTGAAAATCCTAAATCGAAGAGAGAAGATTTTGAGGCTTCATATAGGGAGGCCAATGCTGCCACGTCTGATGGATCGAGTGGATGTAATGATAATGTTTTATCTGTGTCTACTATCAGACAGCCATACGATGATTGTAAGGATGAGTGGATGCTAGACACAGGGGCATCTTTTCACATGACTCCTCATCGGAGTTAGTTCACCAGCTATAGGGAGTGCGATGGTGGATAGGTATTTATGGGTAATGACATTGCCTGTAATGTTGTGGCATTGGTACGGTGCATATTAAGATATTTGATGAGGTGGAGTGTACCCTAACTGATGTCAGGCACGTTCCTGATTTGAAGTAGAATCTGATTTCTCTTGGTATACTCGAGATAAAAGGATGTAAGTACACAGGTATTGATGGTGCTCTTAACGTACTTAAGGGGGCACGGGTAATCATGAAAGCACAACGACTTGGTAACTTGTACAGGTTGATCAGGAGCAATTCAAAAGGTGGAGCTGTAGTGGATGTAGTGGATTCCACCTCTGCACATGTTTGGTATGTTGGGCATGACCACATAAGCAGGTAGGGCAGGAAGGCTGAGAAGCACAAACAGGGATATAGAGCAGGTGGAGCAGCCATCTGTGAGAAGAATCACACGGCATTATCGCAGGATATCGACATGGTACATGGATGACTCCAATATCGCAGGGGATTCATCTTTTATTTTGATGGCTCTAAGTGAGCCTGGTGCTGAGAAGTGGAATGTGACTATGGGCGATGTGATGGATTTGTTGTACCAGACCGACATATGGGAGCTGGTGGAGCTTCCAGTGGGCAGGAAAGCAGTTGGATGTAGAGGGATCTTAAGGAGGATACAACATAGATACAGGGCGAGGTTGGTAGCAAAGGGTTATGCTTAGAGAGAAGAGATCGGCTTCTCAAAGATATTCGTACTGACGGTATAGTAGGTGTCTATTAGATCCTTGATTAGGGCTGGTTGGCCAATGTGATCTTGAGCTAGAAGGATGGATGTGGATTCTGCACTTCTGCATGGGAAAGTGATGAGCAGAACTACATGAAGCAACCAGAGCAGTTTGAAGTTAAAGGGGCTAAGAAAAGACTTTGCAGGAAGTCATGGTTCGACCTATTGTGTAGGTAGTGGTTTGATTCCTTCATGGTGAGTCAGGAATTGATGACATGTAGATCACCAATTATGACATGTATGAAATCAATGTACTGAAGACTCGGTTAAGTGGGACATTCATGATAAAAGATCGGGGGGCTGCAAAGATGGTTCTTGGCATTAAGACTGAAGGAAGAGTAGGATTTGGTAATCACAGGAAGAATACCTTGTGTAGGTATTGATCGAGGATGTGATGGGCCAGGAAAAGCCAGAGAGCGTTCCCTACGCGTCTCTCCTCAAGTTTTCCTCAGGACATCCCAAAACAGATGAGGAAAAGCAGGATATCTCATGAGCCTTATTCAAATGCAGTTGACAGTGTATGCCGTGGTCTGGATTAGACTGGTTATTTTATAGGCTATTAGTGTTGTGAGAAAGTACCTCGGCAAGCAATATTGGGTGGCGGTGAGATGGTAAGAAGACTACGCCTTTCCTTTTAAGAAGACGAGAGCAAAGTGGTTGAGCACGTGGATTTTGATCTGACAAACATGCTCACCTAGATCATTCCTGCAGAGAAGTTCAAGTTCTATGTAACTTCTCTGGGCTTGGAGATGGCAAAAAAGAAGGATGGAGTGTGCATGAGAAACATGATATGATGAAGAGAAAAGAGAAGAGGTCAATGAGCTACACAGTTAAAGATTGAAGACTTGGTGGAGATTGTTGTTAGAAGCCTTCAATCTTACATTTTTGGGGCTGCTCGACCGGTTGTGAGCCTGGCTTAACTGGTTGTGGGAGCTGCTCGACTAGTTGAGCACTTCTCAACTCAAAGTCCAGTGAGCATCCATTTTTGGGGTCCGAGGTGCTCGACCGGTCATGGCCCATGCACGACCGGTCGAGGGGTCCTCTCAACCGGTCGTGCAGTCTGCACGACCAGTTGAGGTTACGTAAATTTGTTTCCGGATTTGATGCAGACTGCAGAAATTTGAGTCGGTTTTCGCAAGGGTGCGAAAGGGAAGTTGCCTAAACTATAAATAGGTGTCCCTAGGGTTTTTCTAGGGGATGAAAAATAATTTTAAGGCTTCCTAAAAATATTCTAAAGGGTTCTAGGGTTATCAAAGGATGTAACAAGGGTGAGATTTGAGGTTGTTCGAATCGGGTAAGTCTTCTCTCTTTGTAATTGATGCTTTCATAGTGGAATTTTGTTGCTTTGTGCGGTGGTTTTTTCCCGCAAGGGTTTTCCACATTAAATCTATGTGTTCTCATGTGTATGTGCTTAGTGCCATTGAATTGCTATCCTAGATCTAGATCTGTGTGATCTTGCAGGCCAAAATCCTAACAGTAATAAGTACTAAGTCTATCAGTCAGTCAAAGAACTTGAGTATAAAGTCAACTTATACGATTTTGATCTAGAGTTGGACTTTAAACTCAAGGGTTAGTATAAAGCCGATGATGTGGAAGATGATGAATCAACTCTTGAATTAGAGGGTGTCCTCAGAAAGTTCAAAATCAAAAGCTAGTGTCATCCTAAAAATTTCAAAATTGTAAACCTAGGATCTCCTGAAACTCTTAAGGAAGTGCGCATTGCGAATCCCTATCCCCAAAAAATAAGTAGAGAATGATTAAACTGTTGAAGCTATGACTGCCCAATCTTGCATCTTATGAAGACTTGTCTGGATTTATCAAAAACTTGTCAACAAAGCTTGAAATGAAGCCTATTAAGCAGAAGCTACGAAGACCATGCTTACATTCCACGTCAAAAAGTACTTCAAGTGTCAGGAGCACGCACATTGGATCCATGTGTGTGCTTCAAAACTCTACAACCTGGTAAGGTCCTAGACATCCTCTACGTAGGATATCGACATCAACAAAAAAGTCAGGCCGACAATATTTAACGATCATGAGTTCGTACTTGTGACGATCAATTACTTCACAAAAAGTGAATGGAGGCAGCATCCCGTATCTCACACAATGACGCTCATGAAGAACAATATCAATAGCCGCTACAGGATCCCACATGTCGTCATCATCAACAATAGGATGCCCCTTCATAAATCCAAAGATGGATGAGCTCCTCGAAAAAATTAGAAGACATGGGAGTACTTTTATATGCACTTTGGGCCAAGTAAACATCCACATAGACAACTACGGGTGAAATTCCTTATAAGCTAACTTAGGAAACGGAAGCAATCCTACAAGTTCAAGTCAAAATCTCATGAAGAGTGAAGTTGAGGAAAGAAAAGTCAAATTGGGTTTACAACAAGTACCGCCACATATATCAAACTCAAGGGCAAGTTCAGAGATCACATCAGATGACCCAATGATTAGAAGAGTTCTTTCAAAAGGCGCCCTTCGAGTCACCAACCTGGGATGAGGATCTTCCAAAGCCCATCAACACCAATAGCAAGTAAGTTGTAATGCCCCGTGCTTTTGAGTAGTCTGGTGTTACCGTGTAAGTATGAACCTAGCTTATGTTAACATTTACCTCTAATCTAACCTAAGTGTGGCCATCGAGAGTAATCTCCACTCATAGATTAATTTCTATCCAACCGTTAATTTTAATAAATCGATAACTGAAGGTTAAGACCCATGTATCGTGACCCACTTACAAAAATAAAATGATTCAATCCTTCTAATTAAAGCCCGTTAAGGGCCAAATGAATGAATAAATGGCATTGATCGGAGTGTGATACACGAAAATAATCTAGAGGAAATTTATAATAAAAATAATGATTATATAAACATTTAAATATAAATAAGTAATTTAGTCTTGAAAAACCTGTAAGACATCCCCGAAGGAGAGAACCAACAGGTTAGATATAAGTAACTAGTGATTAAAAATATAATAACAATTTTAATAATAATGAGGATATTAAAAACAACATAAAAATGATATTAAATATTATGAATACGTATTAGGCTATCTAATACATATTCTAGCCATTAAATTTTAGATAGGTGGTCCCTTGGGACCATTTTGATCATTGACGCTCAACCATAGAATAATCTAACCATCAAATTTATAGAAACCATTAGTTAAAACATGAAAATAGAACAAAATGGCCCACTTGAGCTTTGGGTCGGCCTCAGGTCCGGTCGGATGTCTTAGTTGGACCCATAAAACCTGATAGACGGTCCAGATTTCTCAAGTTATCATGGTGGACCCCACCTTACATGGTGCATGTGCACAGTTAGTGCACACTCGCGGTGCACCAAACTGCTACTCGGGTCAACAAGCTGTTGACCCGATGAAAATCTAACAAAAAAGAGGATTTTCCTCTTTCTTTCTCCCGCTAGTAACGGCGTTTGAAAATCATTGTTCGTGTGCGTTGCATGGGGCCCACCATCATGGGACATTTCAATGATCTAAACCGTCCATTATGTTGTCATGGTGGGTTTGACCAAAACCCAGCTCCTCCCACACGTGGATGCACGTGTGCACGTGCACGATCTCTTGCTCGAATCAGGTAGGTGCGATTACTTTTCCAAAAACAGAAAACTCCGTTTCTCCTTCTATTTGTCAGGTTAGCAATCCAAACGAAGTAAAGTCATTCAACCTTAGCCCTTCCACTCATGCAATCCCACCGTCCAAGGCTGGCTCGCTTTTAGGTCTTCCTCAATGTAGGAAGAGGCGCGTTATGGAAAGAATCTTTCTCGTTTCATTGCTGGCATCATCCTAACCATCCGTTGGCTTCTAGAAGCCTCTTTGGATTCATCTCAGACGTCCACATTATGGCAGCCCTAAGCTAAAGAAAACCTCAGGCGAGATCTCCTTGCGACGCAAGTCATCTCATGCGTAAGGGGAATAACTCGTGAAATCCATTGGAATTCATCACAGCCTTCCAAAATATGGGTCCTACAATGTCCAGTGGCCTAATTAGAATCATCCATGTGCTGCTGATCACAAGATCAACCATTGAACGAAGATCCACTATTGGTGGGTGATCATCTTCCTTGTTAAACTGGATATACCCATCACTGGTGATGGGGTCCATTCTCTGATCAGGGTCATCCATCTAGAGGACCATGATGCCAGAAGATCATCTATAACCTCTGATCAAAGCCATACAGGCTTGATTCAATCCCACGGCCATAAAACACCATAGGTTAAGCAACCATAACGGTATCTAATTGGCTGATTAAGAGCCGATGCTTCTAGGCTCCTATAAAACTATAAATACTCTCTTTTCTTTTAGGGCATCCATTGCAAAAAAATAGCAACCGACAGAGAGAGGATAGGGCGCCGTTCGTGCTGCACCGAGTCGACTCAGCTCGACCGAAACTGAGTCGGTTGTTGATCTTCCAGCATAGGAAAAGAAAGAAGAAAACAAGGAAGAAAAGAAAGGGAAGAGGAGAAAGAGAGGAATAGGAGAAAGAAGATCAGAAGATAGAAAAGAGAGTGAGAGAGGCGATGTTGCTACTTGTCTCGACTCGAATCAGATCCATCGACACGCCGTCGGGTCGCTGCCCCAACTGGGTTGACTTGTTGTCTCTAGCACTGGTTGGGGATGCCAGTTCGAACGGAGAAGAAAGAAAAGAAGATGAAGAGAAAGAGAAGGGAAATAGGAAGGAAAGAAGAAAAAGGAATGATTAGAAAGTGGGTGGCCGAGTCCACCACCTGATGTCACACCAAGTTGGGTCAACGTCCATTCTTGGGCTTGCCATGAGAAAAAAAGAAATATAGAAGTTGCAGAAAGAAGAAGGGAGCAAGGGAAGAAAGAGGAGAAAGAAGAAGAAGGCGGAAGATAGAGAAGGAAGAGAAGGTGTGTGACTAGCCACCCTAGCTCGAACCGAGCGAGTCGAGGAACCGAGTTAGACTTGAGTCTGGCTGGGTTATTACATGAGATTTAGTAGAGAGACAGAGAGAGAAGAAAGAAAAGAGGAGAGAGAAAATGGAGAAGCAAGAAGAAGATCAGAGAGAAGAAGGAAAGATGGGGGGAGTTTCTGAGTCAACTCAATTCAAAACCGAGTTAGGACTCTGATTCACTATCTGGTTGGGTCCAGACCTTGCTGGAACCCCACATCATAGTGAGAGAAGAAGAAAAGAAAAAGGGAAAGAAAGGAAGAAGAATGGGAGAAAGAGTAGAAGGGGGTTAAAATCGAGTTGGCACTGAGTTGACTCAGTTTGAACTCGAGCCGAGTTTGGGACACATTCAAGTTCAATATGTCGAATTGAGTCAATTCAAGCTAATGAGGGTAGATCGAGTGCGTTGAACTCCTTGGTGATCCCTAGTCTAGCAAGAAGAAAATCCACACTTCAAGGTGAGGGACATCCCCCATAGCTTCTCTGTTACATTGAACTCTAAGATAGTGTTAAAGCTTGAAATCTTGGAAATATTAAATGTGCATGTGTTAGCCTTGCTCCCTTTGAAATAATTTCACTAATCATGTGGAAATGTTTATATCTTATTGATCTTGTAGAAATCACATATCGTACTTGGCCCCATATCTAGACTTGCTTAGTTATACGTATATTTCATTAACTATGTTAAGTAGTAAATCTTGTTCCTATCTAAATGGTTAATTCACTCCATAATCTATTCCATATGCTAGAACTATTTTTGATTTGAAGCTAATATGCATGATCAAGTCTTAAACTAGTATGCTATTCCTTTCATCATTAATTGGTTATGTTGAGAATGAGTTAATATGCAAATGTCTAATTACTTGCTTTCACTGTGTGACAAATATATGATTTGGACTTGGTATTGTATTCTCCAAGTCAGGTTAGTAGTAGTGGTCCAACTTAGAGTTATATTCTACCACGTAACGGCATATGACATGATGTATCTATCTATTATCCATGTTGTATAATGGAATCTAAGTATGAAAGGCCACCTTTGGTGGGATATTATGAGAACTTGGTAAGATATACTCCATTTATGGGCTTTAGATGAATCGTGATCATATTTGTAAATTCTATTGAATGTACATGAACATCATGATGCATGACATTCACACATGACATGTAAACTTTTTCGAGTGCTTAATGTAAGCCACATTCTGCTCGATTTACTGTTAGATCAGTTGAATGACTAGAGTTGTGCATTTGAGTCACTTTGGGCGCTCTTATTTTACATGAGGCTTTTCCAGGATTTTTATACCTCCTCGGGCATACCCCAGGTATTTTTCTAGGAGGTCGTCTTTGGGCGCACTCACCTTCATGGCTTTTTCCAGGTAGTTTAACTACCTCGGGCGGTCTTTTATTTTGACTGCTAGATGTGCATACCCAGATTTGTGTCTTAAACATATATTCATACATTCATGCAAATGCATATGTAGTTGTATTGCCCTATGGATCATATATAAATTGGTAACCCATTTTGGAATGACGTGTTATGGTTGAATCTATGAGAGAAGTTCCCACTGAGTTTTCACTCACCCAATCGAGCGGTTGCACCAAATAGATGCAGGATTGATGACAGGTGAAGACCCTTATGACAGAATTCTAGGGACGACTGATGTGGAGTTTATTGAGGAAGAACTCTATGTAAATGTAGTTGAGCCGTTGGATCTCAACTGATATTTTAGGATTTACATACTTTCATATTCCAGACTATGTATTTTGTTTGAATTATATAAACATTTCCCCTATTGTGGGATTTCATTTTGCTCCCATTTACATGTATTGAACTTCCTCGTTATTACTCTTGATAGCCTTAGTTTATGCAATGTTGTCTTACTTCATGTTATGAAATTTACCACTATTTAGATGTATGTTAGTCCACTTCGTGACGTAACCCTTGGGTTCTCGTACTCGAGTGACTATCCTCGGGTTTTGAGAACTAGGGTGTTACATAACCGTATCTAACTATGTAAAGATTTACAATAGCCAAGATGAAGTCAGTTGACCAAAACTAGCCAACCTAAGAATCACTCCCTCCTGTCCCTAAATAGGTGCTTCAATAAGAAGGTTCGAAGAACAAAAAAAAAAAAGGAAGAGAGAAAAAGAGAAAGTAGAAATGAGGACAAAGGAAATATAAAAAAGGAAAAACCTAACCCAAGAAGCCCACCCTCACTCATATCCTCTCAAGATGATATCAACTTGAGTCAATGGCTTTGCCATCATGACTCAAGACAAGGAGGAGCTACCAATCGGCTGGTAAGGATAGAAGTTTAATCCCTCCATCGCTGAAGAAATCAAAGAAAAAGGAAAAAACATCCCTAAATAAAATGGGTGAAGTGAAATATTAGAACTAGAACTAGACTAAGAACCTGCACGTAATCTGAAACTAAATAGAACTAGAACTAGACTAAGATGAAATCTAAATCGAATGTAATTGAGGGAATAAAGATGAAATATTTATCTAAAACTTAGAGAATTCAGAGGAAGGGAACTAGGGATTTAGAGAATCCACTTGTAGAGATCAGGGAGATCTTATGCCTACTTCAAGAACTTAACTAGACTTAGAGTCCCATCTTCATCCAGTTGGAGGGTGTAACCATGAAAATCAAAACCAAACTTCCTTTGATCTAGTTTTTAAGAGATGAAAGGTATAAGAATTAGAATGGATTCCGTCACCAAACCATGCCTAGGAGATAAAGTAAATAACATAATTAAACTAATTAACAACTAATCAAAGGATATGTGAAGGTTAGGAAGGGTTCCGTCATCCAACCATGCCCAGGAGACGATGGTGAACAACAGGGCTTCCTGACGTCATTATCATAAAAAGGAAAGGAACATGCTCAAAGCTATCACAGACCCATTGTAATTTTAGTCACAACAAACCATTAAAAACTAAAAACATTCCCTTAATTAAATCAAAATCAACATCAGTTCAGTCTAAACAAAAGGCACAAGCAAAAAGTCTCTCATTACGCTACAAGCTTCACCTCTTAGCCTTAGCTAAGAGGTTTAACAACCCATGGACATGATTGCACTATACCTCAAAATAAAAACAGAAAAATAACAAAAACCTCTACTCCCTATCTCTACTCGCATGTTCACCTTCCAGATGGAAATTGAATGCCTTTCTATTTCTTCTCCTCTCTCTCTTTTATAGCTGATGGAAGTCAGCTGGGAGTGCGTAAGGTCGGTGGGTTTCTTACGCAGTAGCGTGCGCAAGTAGCGCCATCGGACTGACGCTGGACGTTGCTAGGGCTCATTTCTTGATGTTGCTCGTAAGATCCAATCCGTTCATTGGATTGTGCATGGAAAACCGGTCAGACATGTATGGTTTTGGATTGCCCTTGATGCAACCCACTTAATTGATCTTACGGCGACGATTCTATCGTTCAGCACATTTGCAAATCTCTTTCTGGCATGTTTCAGACCAAGAACAACTAGATCTGAGTTAAGACCCTCGTCTGGTTCAAATGGATGGTTCAGATCGGACCGATAATCAGGGATTGGTGGCCCATCAAGATCGATCGCAAGTCCCTGTTGCGAAACAGAGTCACCGCAAGTCGACTCTGTTACATGTGTTGGCCCATTTATTGAAGCCAAGTGGAAAATCTACTCTGTCTATTGGTTTTAGGATGAAAAACCATCCAGGAAGGTGTTTTTGGAGTGAAATTGGTGTGGCCCACGAGCTTGTCTACTCCGTCGTCCATCTTACGTTTAACGGCTAGGATTTTGTAACAGCTTGCATGGTGGCAAAAAGACACCTAAGTAAGGGTAATACCCCCCCCCCTCACACACACACACACACCTTGGATGGTCCAGATTGATGCTTTGAATGAGGGGTGGACCCCACTGCATGAAGCCGGCGTAGGACAATGTAAACGCTGTTGTGTTTTCTTAAATTTAGAAGAAGAAGTCGGTCAGCGTGCACTGACTGACTTTAGTTGTAATGATGCACGACTGGTGCACATGTACCCTATGTACACACAGTGTACGTGTGGGGTCCAACATGATGTTCTTAAGAAATCCGTTCCGTTCATCCGTTTTGTCGCATCATTTAAGGGGTTGAAACTGAATTTGAAGCATATCCAGATATCAGGCAGGCCTCAAATCAGAATTTTAGGGGCTGATCTGTCCATTGGGCCACTTTCACAAGGATCCAATGACTGAAATTTGACGTGTACAATTAATTTATGGTCCTCAGGCCATATATGAAGTCTCGAGTTGAACAGATGGTGGAAACCCTATGATCTTGCATTCTTGCTGACTTTCAGGCCACTTGAGCTTAAGTTTCTCGATTTTCTCGGATCTCTAGCGTGTAAATCCGTCGATCTTGGTCCTCTGGGGTCCGTCTCTTACCTTGGTGACTCATAAGCGTTAAATCCATATTTTTAGCATCCTATTTCAATCCAAGCTCGTAAATACACCTTGCATCACAAACACGATTAAAACGGGCCATTAAACAGTACCATGTTCATAAATCTAGGAAATAACTAGGGTCTGATATGAAATATTTGACCCTCAACACAACCCCTAACCAACATCTTTCTAGTCTCGAGCAAATTATGCGAAAAATAAGTTGATAATTAAAGGTCGATTTCGATAAACTCGAGTGATTTTTGAGAAACAATCCAATTCCTAGAATTCTAAGATTCATGAATGTTGGGCATTATTTTCTCCTGACCTCAAGCGCACGGTAAGCTTCATAGTTAAGTTTAAAGTATTAATCCATTAATCAGAAAAATTCTAAACATTGAGTTCAATGGGTGTATAGTGTAATCTTAGCTTACCATCATTAAGAGATCCAATTGTCAATTTCCATGATACATTGATGATCGAATGAGCATTCAGGACAACCAAAACCTAAACCAGAACTTGCCTTACAGTTCTTTTTTTTTTTTTTTTTTTTCCCTCATTCTTCCAGCTTTTGATTTTTCCATCGAGGGGGAGGGGAATCGAATCTGCACCTATAGGGAGTAAACCTATGGTGAAGATCGTACACCCAACCCTTTCCTAATGACAACTGTTTTTTAGCTGGGTATTCTTTTTTCTTTCATTTTTTTTTTCTTTCTTTTAAATTTATTTTACTAATACTTCTTTTTCTTTTTCTATATTCTTCTTATTGAACATGATGAATAAATTCCCCAGGTTGGTTCCTTCTATGCTAAATGATCACCAAGTTACAATTCAATATAGAACTGAAATCTTAATGTGTTAGCGAGATGTGTCCTGTGAAATAATGACTCAATCAGTGTTTAAAATTCTAATCATGGATTAACAATTCGAACTTAATTATGAAATCTAATAGATAACTGAATCCAAGAGTCATAAATTACCAACATCATGTATCTTGTAATTCTAAATCAAAGATGGCCGTCAAAATCACATCCAATTTTTGAGAAATTTTAGAAAAATTTTGAAAAAATTTCACAAATTTCTACTCAAGACCAAGAAAACACTGAGTAGGTAACCTAATCTCCCACCCCCAACCTAAAATCTACATTGTTCTCAATGTAAAAGATATGAGCATGCAATGCACATGGGACAACGAAGGTAAAGAAAAAGTGATGGGAAGATAGTACCTGGACAACGAATTGAGAGACTTTTCCATAAAGATCTCAGCTTGAGAGTGGGTCAGTACGAGAGTGAAACACGAAAGTCAACTATCCTAAAATAACATATCAAGCAAACTAAGCTAACAACATAAAACCGTCTATCCCAGAACAGCATAAAGTAAACTATCCTAGTCCTATGAAAGCGATAAACATACCTATACCTCTATCAAACTAGGAGATCAATCCTGTAAACAGGATTAGTCAGAGGCATGGACATGTCCTCTGAATCAAATTTCTCGACAAATGGTTTAATTGATGTCCATTTACTTTAAACTCCTTGCCATTGTTGGGATCTTTTATCTCGATGGACCCATGAGGATAAACAATGACAACAATGTAAGGGCCTGTCCAACGAGATCGAAGCTTACCCGGAAAGAGATGTAGTCGAGAGTTATACAAATGGACTTTCTGACCTGGCGTGAATGATTTCCACAGAATATGTTGATCATGATATGCCTTCATCTTGTCCTTGTAAATTCTCGAGTTCTCGTACTCGTCATTCTAGATTTCTTCAAGTTCATTCAACTGAAGTTTGCGTAGCGAGCCAGTGTTGTCCAGATTGAAATTCAAATTTTTAATTGCCCAATATGCTTTATGTTGTAACTCCACAGGCAAGTAACAAGCCTTCCCATAGACAAGTCTAAAGGGAGACATTCCAATAGGGGTTTTAAAAGTAGTACGGTACACCCATAAGGCATCGGTCAATTGGGTTGACCAATCCTTATGATCAGGGTTAACCGTTTTCTCCAGGATATGTTTGATCTCCCTATTAGAAATCTTAGCTTGTTCACTTGTCTGTGGATGGTATAGGGTGCTCACCTTATGAGAGATACCATATTTCTTCATTAAGCTCTCGAATAGTTTATTACAAAAGTGTGAGCCCCCATCACTAATGATGACTCGTGGCGTTCCGAACCAAGAAATGATGTTCTCTTTTAAGAATTTAATGACTGTGCAATGGTCATTGTTTCGACACGGAATCGCTTCGACCCATTTAGTGACATAGTCTACAGCGAGCAAAATATACAAATTTCTAAAGGATTAGGGGAATGGTGCCATGAAATCAATGCCCCAACAATCAAATGCTTCTATGATAAGGATGAGATTTAAAGGCATCATATTTCGACAGGACAATGCTCCCAATTTCTGACAATGCTCACAAGCCTCGCAAAACTCATGAGTTTCCCTGAACATGGTGGGCCAATAAAAGCCACACTGCAGAATCTTGGTCATAGTCTTTTCAGCAGAAAAGTGACCACCACAGGCCTATGAGTGACGGAAAGAGATGACACTTTGATGCTCATCGTCTGGCACACATCTCCTTAAGATTTGATTTGGACAATATTTAAATAAATATGGATCATCTCAGAAAAAGTTGCGCACCTTGGTAAAGAATTTCTTCTTATCTTATGCAGTCCACTGTGTAGGTATGGAACCTATGGCAAGATAATTAGCAATATCCGTGAACTAAGGTAAATGGGAGACTTTGAACAATTGTTCATCAGGGAACATGTCATTGATATGGGTTGCCTCAAGGGAATCAGAGGTATTAAGGCGAGAAAGGTGATTGGCCACTATGTTCTCTACTCCTTTTTTATCTTTAATTTCTAAATTAAATTCTTGAAGTAAAAGGGTCCATCTTATCAGGCTGGGCTTAGAATCATTCTTAGAAAGAAGATACTTGAGTGACGCATGATCTGTGTAGATAATGATCTTGGATCTAATCAAGTAGGACCTAAATTTGTCCAAGGCAAACATTACAGCTAAGAGTTTCTTTTCCGTAGTCGAGTAGTTCACTTGGACAGGATTTAGAGTCCTACTCGCGTAATGAATGACGTAAGGCATCTTATATTTTCTCTGACCTAGAACCGCTCAAAGAGCATAATCAGAAGCGTCGCACATAAGCTCAAAAGGAAGGCTCCAGTTGGGTGGCTGCATGATAAGTGCAGTGGTTAACATGCCCTTAAGCTTGGTGAAAGCTTCCTGACATTGCTCAATCCACTTGTATGGTGCATCCTTTTGAAGAAGATTACATAAAGGGCGAGCGAGGAGATTAAAGTCCTTTATGAATCATCTGTAAAACCCTGTGTCCTAAGAAGGATCGCACGTCTCTAATGTTCTTGGGTGGAGGGAGGTTAGGGATAAGATCGATTTTTACCTTATCTACCTTGATTCCTTTGAAAGAGATGATATGCCCAAAGACAATTCCCTTCTAAACCATGAAATGAACTTCTCCTAATTAAGTACCAGATTCTTTTCTTCACATCTTTTCAGCACACATTTAAGACTCTCTAAGCACTCGGTGAAAGATGAACCAAAAATAGAGAAATCGTCCATGAAGACCTCTAGATATTTCTCCACCATGTCAAAAAAGATACTCATCATACATCGCTGAAAGGTGGCAGGGGCATTACATAACCCAAATGACATCCTTCTGTAGGTAAAGGTGCCGTAGGGACATGTAAATGTGGTCTTTTCCTTGTCCTCGATGCAATTTCAATCTGATTATAGCCCGAATACCCGTCAAGGAAACAATAATAGGAATAACTAGCTAGTCTTTCCAAGATTTGATTAATGAAGGGCAAAGGAAAGTGGTCATTCCTCATGAATGTATTCAGCTTCTTGTAGTCAATGCATATTCTCCAACCAGTACTAACTCTAGTTAGTACGAGTTCATTATTGACATTGGCTACGATGGTGATTTCGGACTTCTTAGGAACCACCTGAGTTGGACTCACCCATTGACTATCAGATATATGGTATATGATACCTTTATCCAATAGTTTCAGAACCTCGACCTTAATCACTTCTTTCATGTTAGGATTGAGTCTACCTTGTGATTACCATGAGGTTTTCGCATTATCCTCAAGATATATGTGGTGAGTACAAATCGAGGGGTCGATTCCCTTGAGGTCCACTATTGTCCATTCCAGGGCTCCCTTATGCTCAATGAGAGTAGCTATGAGCATACTCTCCTATTCTTTCTCCAGGTGGGCAGAGATCACCACCGGGTATGTCTCATCTTGACCTAAATAGATATATTTTAAATTAGAGGGCAAAGGTTTTAGGTCAAGCTTTGGTGGCTTAAGGTTAGACGGTAGAGGCACGACATCAGTTTGGGGCAATTCTTTAAATTATGGCCTCCACTGGTTAACTTCAAGTACCGGTGCAGTATCAAGCAAGGAACACATCTCCCTAATCATGTCATCAACCAAGTCATGGGAGTGTGTCAGGCATGTCTCTAAAGGGTTAGAGGCATTCTATCTTCCACGAATGAATCAATCATGTTAATGTCATAGAAATCGTCATCATCCTCAGAGTTTCTGTCGTTATTGAAAAAGATGTTTAACTCCAATGTCATATTCCTAAAAGATATGCTCATGACTCCATTCCTGCGATTGGCACATGACTCCATTCCTGCAATTGATAATTAAATTCGAAGTGGCAAGGAATGGGCGACTAAGGATGACGGGAATCTGAGTGCTTCCATTATTAACGAGTTCAGTATCTAGGATGATGAAATCTACTGGGTAGTAGAATCTGTCAACCTGAACTAACACATCCTCAATTATCCCTCTTGGTATACGAACAGAATGATCAGTGAGTTGTAATGTGATTAAGGTGGTTATTCACCCAATCCTAGCTGTTTATATACCGAGTAAGGAATCAGATTGACGCTCACTCCTAAGTCAAGAAGTGCGTGCTCAATGCGGTAGTTACCGATCATACATGATATGGTTGAGCTACCAGGATCATTGTATTTCTGCGACACGTCTTGCTTTAGGATGACACTCACTTTATTAGTCAAGAAGATCTTCTTTTGAATACTCTGCTATCTTTTGGTCGTGCATAGGTCTTTCAGGAATTTAGCATATAAAGGTATTTGTTTCACGGCATCAAGTAGAGGAATGTTAACTTTTACTTCTTTCAACACCTCTATAATATCCTGAGAGTTAGAGAGAGGTTTTAGTGCAACCAACCATTGGGGAAATAGAGCAACTGATTTCTTTAGAAGTTCCAGTTCTAATTTTTGTGGGGCATCACTAAATCCATTATTGTTGTCCTCTTCTGATTCTTGAGGCTTTTCAGGCCTAACCGGAAGGGTTTTATCAATAATCTTTCCACTCCTAAGAGTGGTAATGGATTTAGCATGCTCCATCTGATTAGAAAAGCTTGGGTTGCCAACTTCATATTGTAGCTTTGGATTGGGAAGAGGTTGAGCTGGGAGGCTCCCCTTATTCCCAATCGTGTTTTCAGCCTTAAGTCCTTGTATTGTTTTGTTAAGGTCTTGCAAGGCTTGTAGCATACCCTGATTGAAAAGATCTCACTTTTCAAAATGTTTTAAAATCGGATCCTCTTAAGGTTTCTCTTATTGTTGTTGTGAAGTTTGATTAAAGAAACCTTGAGAGGTAACAGTTTGTCCATTCCTCCAACTAAAATTTGGATGATTTTTTCAACCAGGATTATACGTATTAAAGGTAGGTCTATTGAAAGGTCTTTGATAGTTATTTACGGCATTGGCTTGTTCATTCAACACTCCTTGAAAGGCAGATATTGTAGGACAATTTTTAGTTGTGTGAATGTTGCCATCACAAATGCCATAAACAATTTCATTAATCTTGTCCTTCTTTCCTTTCATGGCCTCGAATTTTCTTATGAGATTAGTCACTTTATAATTAAGATCATCCTCTTCTTTCAGGAGATACAATCCACCTTTCTCCTTAGATTGAGTCGGCCTAGACGTGGTGTTCAATTTTAGGTAATGGTCCCATGATTGTGCGTTTTCAGCAAGTCTATCGAGGTAATCCCATACCTCATCGACATCTTTATTCATGAATTTTCCATTACACATTGTCTCGACCAAGTGGCCCATGGAATATATCAGTCCATCATAGAAAAAGTTTGTAATGCCCCACATTTCAAAGCCGTGTTGTGGGCATAAACTGACAAGATCCATAAACCTTTCCCAACATTGGAAGAAGGTTTCATCCTCCTTTTGGGCGAAGTTCATGCTAAGGGTAGTTGTTTTATGATGTGGAAAAAATTTCTTTATGAATTCCCTTTACATATCATTCCATGTGCCAATGGATCTAGGACGCAGTGAATGTAACCACATCTTAGCCTTCTCCTTCAAGGAAAAAGGAAAGAGTTTTAGCCTGACTATATCCTCAGATACATTAGGAAAGTATAAAGTGGCTATGATCTCATAGAACTCTTTTATATGTAAGTATGGACTTTCTGATTCAAGCCCATGAAATTTAGGAAGGAGTTGGATAACCCCTGACTTGATGTCCATATGTCCTGTATTTGTAAGAAAAATCATACATGAGGACGTACTCACCCCCGCCGGTTGTAAATAATCTCGTAAAGTGTGAGGCGGGGGTGCTTGATGCACCTCATTCTCATCATGGACTTCCTTAACCCTAGGTTGGGGTAGTGCTTGAGGTTGATTTGTAGCCATAACCTCAATTAACTCAGGGGATTTCGAGCGGTGTCTATTCCTGCGATGGACAGTTAAGCCCTCAACCAATCCTCATTCAATCAAGAGACGTCGAGTGTTGTCACGAGCCCACTTGGGCATGAAACACTTGCAGCCCTCAATTCAGATTCTAAACCTAAGCCTAAAAGAAAAAAAAAATAAAAATCTAGAAAGAAAAAGAGGGTAGTAAAGAAGTTACCAAATTCGAAGTCTTAAGTTAAGAACCTGCAAAACAAAACAAACCAAGTTACTTTCTAGAGAATAGAGAAAGTAAAGAAATTAGGACGAAGTTACCAATTGAGAAAACCTATCAAAAATCCTACAAAACAGGAAGCAAGTTAGTTTCTATAATCAGAAAAAAATTAAACCTAAAATTAAAACCTAATCTTAAACTAATCTTAAGACTAATTAATTTCAGAAAGACGTAGCCGTTAGTCCCTGGCAACAACGCCAAAAACTTGTTCACTCCCCAAGTATAGGGTTGTGACGTAGTAATAAACTCAGTGAGACCAAGGTCGAATCCCAAGGGACTGGAACCTGTACGTAATCTGAAACTAAATAAAATTAGAACTAGACTAAGATGAAACTTAAATCGAATGTAATTGAGGGAATAATGATGAAATATTTATCTAAAACTTAGAGAACTCAGAGGAAGAGAACCAGGGATTCAGAGGATCCACTTGTGGAGATCAGGGAGATCTTATGCCTGCTTCAAGAACTCAACTGGACTCAAAGTCCCATCTTCATCCAGTTGGAGGGTGTAACCATGAAAATTAAAACTGAACTTCCTTTGATCTAGTTTTCAAGAGATGAAAGGTATAAGAATTAGAATGGATTCCATCACCAAACCATGCCCAGGAGACAAAGTAAAAAACAAGGCTTCTTGACATCATTATCATAAAAAGGAAAGGAACATGTTCAAAGCTATCGCAGAATCATTGTAATTTTAGTCACAACAGACCACTAAAAACTAAAAACATTCCCTTAATTAAATCAAAATCAACATCAGTTCAGTCTAAACAAAAGGCACAAGTAAAAATTCTCCCATTACGCTATAAGTTTCACCTCTGAGCCCTAGCTAAGCGGCTTAGCAACCCATGGACATGATTGCTCTATACCTCAAAATAAAAACAGAAAAATAACAAAAACCTCTACTCCTTGTCTCTGCTCGCATGTTCACCTTCCAGATGGAAATTGAATGCATTTCTCTTTCTACTCCTCACTCTTTTATAGTTGATGGAAGTCGGCTGGGAATGCGTAAGGTCAGTGGGTTTCTTACGCAGTAGCGTGGGCAAGCAGCGCCATCGGACTGACGTTGGATGTTGCTGGGGCCCATTTCTTGGTGTTCCTCGTAAGATCCAATCTGTTCATTGGATCGTGCATGGAAAATCAGTCAGACATGTATAGTTTTGGATTGCCCTTGATGCAACCCACTTGATTGATCTTACGGTGATGATTCTGCCATTCTGCACATTTGTAAATCTCTTTTTAGCATGTTTCAGACCAAGAACAACTAGATCTAAGTCAAGACCCTCGTCTGGTTCGAATGGACAGTTTAGATCGAATAGATAATCAGGGATTGGTGGCCCATTAAGATCGACCGCAAGTCCCTGTTGCAAAACAGAGTCACCGCAAGTCGACTCTATTACATGCGTTCGCCCATTTATTGAAGCCAAGTGGCAAATTTACTCCGTCCATTGGTTTCAGGATGAAAAAGCACTAAGGAGTATTTTTGGAGTGAAATCGGTGTGGCCCACGATCTTGTCTACTCCGCCATCCATCTTATGTTTAACGGCTAGGATTTTGCAACAGCTTGCATGGTGGCAAAAAAACACATAGGCGAGGGTAATACCCCCCCCTCCCCCACTTAAACACCTTGGACGGTCCAGATTGATGCTTTGAATGAGGGGTGGGCCCCACTACATGAAACTGGTGTCGGACAGCGTAAACGCTGTTGCGTTTTTTTATATTCAGAAGAAGTCGGTCAGCGTGCATTGACCGACTTTGGCTGTAATGATGCACGGCTGGTGCACGTGTACCTTATGTACACACAGTGTACATGTGGGGTCCAACATGATGTTCTTGAGAAATTCGCTCTATTCATCCGTTTTGTCGCATCATTTAAGGGGTTGAAACTGAATTTGAAGCATATCCAGATATCAGGCAGGCCCCAAATCAAGATTTTAGGGGCTGATCTGTCCGCTGGGCCACTTTCACAAGGATCTAATGACTGAAATTTGACGTGTAAGGTTAATTTATGGTCTTCAGTCTATATGAAGTCTCAAGCCGAACGGATGGTGGAAACCCTGTGATCTTGCATTCTGGTTGACTTCATGCTACTTGAGCTTTAGTTTCTCGATTTTTTTAGATCTCTGGCATGTAAATCCGTCTATCTTAGTCCCATGGGGTCCGTCCTTTGCCTTGGTGACTCATGACGTTAAATCCATGTTTTTAGCATCCTATTTCAGTCCAAGCTAGCAAATACACCCTGCATCACAAACACGATTAAAATGGGTCATTAAACAGTACCATGTTCATAAATCCAGGTAATAATTGGGGTCTAATATGCAATATTTGACCCTCAATGGGTCGCACCCTGTTAATTCGAATCGGCTTGACTTAAAACTTGTACCCTAGGGACCGCGCAGTCGCCGTGGTTCCAACACCGCATCTCGCGCGTCGATGCAATACCCAGGCAAGGAGTTGTGGGCCCGCATTCATTTCGAGGAAAATGCCACACGTTGCGAATTCCAACCCATCACATCAATCAATCAATCACAAGTCAAGTACACAACCCATCCCTCTCTTACCAACAAGGCATGACACCCATCTCTCCCCCATCCCCAAAGTCAACTCTCACGTCCCCTCTCTTACACCACCCATCCCTTCCTTACACACCCATTCCTCCCATTCCATCTCTCATACAACACCCTCTCCTCTCTCATTCTCTCCACCACTTCTAAGCCTCCATGAGAGAAAAATTCTAAGGAGAGAAAGCCTAGTGTGTGGCCCACTCCCTACCCTTAAATCCTCATCTCCACCCTTCAATCTTCATCTTCTTCCATTAAAGAAGGAGCTTAGGAGATTAACATTTTAAGAAGCTAAAGAAGAAGGTCAATTGGTGGGTGATCATAGTGTAGGATCTTGATTTTTTTAATGTAAGGTCCACTTGTGATGGGACCCATCTTGATGTTCGTGTTGTAACAAAGAGGGGCCCATAGTGGCGGGGTCCCTCCAATATGCCGATCTCTCTCTCTCTCTCTCTCTCTCTCTTTGTGATGGATTATGGCCCACTTGATCTAGATTGTTCATCTGTTGGGCCCCTTCCCGCTGCCATGGATAAAGTAAAAAACACAAATATTAGCTTTATCCTAAGCTGGTGGATCCCACACGTGTGGACCCATTTGATGTATGTTTATTTTTCATCCAGGCCATCCATCCCTGGACGTGGCCCACAAGATATATGTGGTGTACCCACACCGTCCAGTAAGGGACAGTGGATCCCACGCAGCAGCAACTGCTGCATTAACACGACCAAGTTCCATGGGCCAGATCACGAGGTATGTGTTACAATCAAACCATCCATTTGCTAGGGCTCCACCTTGCTGCTGTGCTGACGTTAGCAAGTGGGTTTAATCAAGAGGCATGTGTTTTATCCTAACCATCTAGCAGCTATATAGCTGCTGGATGAACGTCAGTAATTTCTATGGCCCCACTGTGAGGCTCGTGTATATCCAAACCATCCACCTACACTACACCGTCCAGGTGAGGTCCACCTTAATGTACATGATGTATATTAGCTCATCCATCTGGACGGGCTATGTGGGATGCACCGTGATGTATGGGTTTAATCCCCACCGTCTGTCCAGTACACAGACGTGGGACCCACCATAATATATGTGTTATATTCACCGTCCATCTGGACGGTGGGCCAGCAGGCCACACCAGTAGCACTTGGGTGCCGCCGTGACGACAACAAGTTCTATAGGACCCATCGCTGATGTATGAGTTTAATCCACACTGTTTAGATGGCTGGATGGTGGGACCCACCGCA
The DNA here is from genome assembly GCA_030180095.1 of Magnolia changhungtana. NCBI lineage: Eukaryota > Viridiplantae > Streptophyta > Magnoliopsida > Magnoliales > Magnoliaceae > Magnolia > Magnolia changhungtana. The sequence goes on along the minus strand of JASAUF010000552.1, from coordinate 8,260,230 downwards.
GATGTATGTGTTACATCCAAATGGTGAGCTTGTCTTAAGGCTTGAGAGTAAAAATGAGGCAAATCCGTTCATTAGGTGGACCACACTGCAGAAAACAGTGGAGAATTGAACAACTACCATTAAAACCCTTTTGGTATCCCAGAAATTTTGGATTAGTATGAAATTTATTTTTCCACTTAATTCAGGTCCTTGTGACTGTATGAACAGATTAGATGGAAATAAATGTGATGGTGGGCACCGGCTCGGTGAATTGTTTAATGGTAGAAATCATCATCTCCACTGCTATTTGTGGTATGGTCCAGATGATCTTTTGATATGATTCATTTTAGGGGAATGCTCTAAAATGATCTCTAAAATAGATGAATGGTGTAGATGGACCGACTAGGTCGGTGGGCCCATTAGTGCGACCCATGTGATGTGGCCCACTTAATGTATATGAGGCCCATGTATTGTGGCCCATTTGATGTATGTGAGGCTCATATGATGAGGCCTGATGTTATGTATATGAGGCCCATGAGTGAGGCCCAATATGATGCATATGTGGCCCATGAGTGAGGCCCATCATGATGTGTATTACGCCCTTAAGTGAGGCCGATGGTGATGTATATTAGGCCCTTGCATGAGGCCATGGGCCCATTATATGTGTGACTCTATGTGGGCCACTCCTTGGGAGCAATGTTGGTTAAATGTCCGCGTTGATGGGCAATGATGGTTAAATGTCCACATTGTGACCTTCCTTTAGGCCTTGTTAGGCCCATTCTCATCATTCTCTTAGTGGGTTAACTCAAATCTTTGGGCCCCATTGATGTTGCATGGTCCTTCCTCGCCGTAAATGGATGGCTCCGTGCTACCAGATTTGATATATCCATGGCCGATGGCCGATCTTTACATTATAATTTAGATCGGTTGTTCATCTATGGACCTCGCCTTACATATAGGCCAATTATCGATGTCGATTATCGATACCGATTATGAGTATGAGACAGCATAACATCATAATACATGCCCATATACATCATCTGCATGCTAGTGATGACATCAGGTTGACCATTGCATATGCCTTCTGGCAAGTTGTTTATGAGATAACCTAATAGGCGGTGTTGTCCCTCATGAGCGCACGGTATGCGCAGGATTGATACATGACAGGATTGTATGACTCATGCATCTTGCATTGTTTGTGTGGTTACTATACGCTCTGGCGACATCAAGGTCGTGGCCTCCACAAACACATCATGGAGAGCCAAATTGGATACCAGAAATACTGTTATTAGCATCGGGGCGTCATAGATGTCCCTGAGTGAAAATTTTTAAACCTGATGGTACCAGAGGATGACTCCAACGTCGAGACCGAGTGGATACATGAGTGCACCGCGTCCCCCACTGTGTTGTGGTTGGTTGGAAAGGGTTGTGATCTTACCCGCCTGAGTGAGGGGGTAATATCTAGGTTGAGTTTGACCAACTTGAGGAATGAGTCCGCTATCAACAAGCCGGGCCCGATGTTGGCAAGCGGATAGTGAGGTATCTTTCACTTACACAGTTGTACGCTCGAATAGGGGCGACAACCTGGCGTAGAGTGTACTAGACCCTAGTGATTATCTAGAGTGAGAACTGTACTGATACTTGATATCTAAAGATGAGTTGTATTGTCATGTGGATTCAGATGAGGACTAACATGCTTGAGTTGCATCTTGCATCGCACGGCCTTGATATGGCCGATAACATTCATGTATTGCATCGCATAGCCTTGGTATGGCTGATAGTGTTCATGGATTCGCCAGCATATTCCACATTACTCTGATATTGCATCCTGAGTACGCTTATATTATGCACATACTCTCACCACTCTCTAAGCTTTTCATAAGCTTATGCACGACTGTTGCGTGCAGGTGACGCTAGGACACCGTAGTAGCATTGAGATTGGAGCGAGCAGTGGACTTCTGAGCTTCTAATTCTGTTATTGTATTTTCCTTTATACGCATTATACCTTAAAGTTTTTTTTATCATAGTGGATTTTGTGATGGTGTCTTGGTTATTGTTCGTGGGTTATGGTTATGGTTATGCTTATTACGAATCAAATTCATGTTAAAAATCCTCCTTATAGGATCTCAGGATCGAAACTTGGTATATGGGTGCTGGGTGCAGAGAATGGAATATTACGGAGGCTGTCGAAGCCATAGTCAGCGATCGGAAATTTTGTGAGCCCGGTTTCCAAGTTTGGGGCGTGACAAGCGGGACTTGGTGAAAACTCAAAAGGGCACTAAGGGTAAAAACAACAAAGCTACCAAGGGGCAGGTAAGATCAAATTCTTGGGGTGTGGTGAAAACTTGAAAGGGCGCCATGGGCAAAAATGACAGGCACGCCGGATGTAACGAAAACCTGAAAGGGCGCTATGGGCAATATTTGTAAGATTAAAATAAAAAAAGAAGAAGAAGAAAAAAAAACATTTATATGGAAGATCCAAGGCAACACGAAGATTCAACATATGCAAAGATGATAGGAACGAGTCGATAATTCTTTTAGACTCTTCTCAAATCCCAGGAGCAGAATACCATTGCGCACTACCTTAAAGGGGTCGACACCCTTAATGAACGATTAAAAAAGTGATTATGACATCCAACTGATTCAACGTTTTGATTCCTACATCTACGAGTATAACAAGTACAAACCACAAGGCCCAAAATTTTCAAAAGCTTTCTTTTCATTCCATCATATATTTTCTTCACATGTATATGTCTTTCCTTTGCTTACAAAGATAAAATACAATGCTTTCTACCATTTTTGTACCATACAAAAAGCGCGTACGGACAACAAAATAAATCTAAAAAACCAAACAATAAACTCTTAGACTTGTCGGTATCCCTAGAAGGTAAGTACCTCTCCCCTCAATCCAATACTTCAATCCTCTTACTAAAAGTGCTCTCTCTCCTCACAGGTACTGAAGCTCCTCCAGCACAAAGAAATCTCACTTCCTAGGCCAAGGTAATGCACAAAAATGTGCAGTTAGTATGTAATGGCCCATAAAATCATCATGTCAATCAAGAGAACTCGAAGAGCCAAACACGGTGAGGTCAGTTTACTTTCTAATAAAAATCAGCATCGATCATGATCGTTGATTTGTCATCCAATGGACTGGAACCTTTTCAAAATCTCAAAAAGACCAGCATCAATTATGATCGTCAACTCGTGATCCGATGGGCTAGTTCCTTCCAATAAAAGCCAGCATCGATCACAACCGTCGATTCAGATTGGATGGACTGGATCCTTCTAATAAAAACCAGCATCGATTACGATCGTCGATTATTCATGCTTCACGATCTGATGGATTGAATCATTTTTAAAATCTTAAAAACACCAGCATCAATTGCAACCATCAACTCGTGATCCGATGAATTGAATCTCAATAAAAGTAGGCATCGATCACGACCGTCGATTCATGATCTGATGGACTGGACCCTTTCCAAAATCATAAAAACACCAGCATCGATCGTAACTGTTAACTCGCAGTCCGATATAGTAGATTCCATAAACACCAGCATCAATCGCGACTTTCGATTCCTGATCCGATGGACCGGATCCTTTTAAATTTTCAAAAACACCAGCATTAATCGTGACTGACAACTTGCGATCCGATGTATTGGATCCCAATAAAAACTAGCATCGATCGTGACCATCGATTCATGATATGATGTATTGAATCCTTTTCAAAATCTTAAACACCAGCATCGATCGCGACCAACAATTCGCGTTCCGATTGACTGGATCCCAATAAAACCGGTATCAAATGCGACTATCAACTAGCGATCCAATGGATCGGATCATGTTTTGAAAACACAAAAAACACTACCCTAAAGAGTCACAAAAATGTGGGATGATGGATACAATAGATTAGGGATCGAAATCTTGACCACAAAACCATGGGATGATGGATCCGATCGATCAGGGATTGGAATCTTGAATTGTGAGATGATAGATCCGATTAATTAGGGATATGAATCTTAACCACAAAATAGTGGGATGATGGATCCGATTAATTAGGGATATGAATCTTAACCACAAAATAGTGGGACGATGGATCCGATCAATCAAGGATTGGAATCTTGACCACAAAATCATGGGACGAAGGATCTAATCGATCATATAATAGAATCTTGACCACAAACCCATGGGATGACGGACTCGATTGGTCCCAAATTGAAATCATGACTGCCACCTATGGACATGTAACATCCCGGATTTTTTGCCAACCTGGAATTAGACGTCCTTAGGCAATGGGTCGCTCCTAACACCTTATTAACTTGTCAGAACCCAATCCAACAGTCTAAAATCGCTTCATAACCCATTTCTTTCACAAATCCCACCCTTCACCATCTTGTTCTTTCAATTTTTCTAAGTACTTTCACCCTAGACACTATCTTAAACTAGCTAAGTATTATAACTTGGATCACTTTATATACAAACTACAAAGGCCCAGGTACCACCTCAGACAGAAATTACTCAAGACTAAATCCTTTGGAAAATTAGGCGAGAATTAGCCAGTGTTAAACTAGAGTACCTGTGAAATTAGCACCAATCATTTTAAATACGATCTGCAAGACCCGAAACTGGTAGAATCATTGACGCTAGGTTATCCTAAAATTTAGGATCAATCTCATTACCCAGTTGCTCTTGGGAGTACATTGAAACTCTGTTTCAGATCTGGACCGCACGTCGGAAGTCCGATTAACGTAAAGTTAAGGAATTAGGACTGCCTTGCTGGGCTTGACAACCATCTCGAAAATCAAATCCAGATAGTGTCTCAGCGCTATTCGCTTAAGCTCGGAGCGGGGAGTGTGAGAAATGTGAAAATAATTCAAAATAAATAAATCTGAGACATTTCGCTTGCGGATCAGTATTAAGCAACCAGATCGTCAGAATCAGGCCAAATTACACCCTTAGATCAGGGATACTTCCCCAAACATATCTATGTACTCGGAATCTTCGATCGAGATCCACTGACCATTAAACTGAAACTGGTCTGCCATTTGCGATCTGGAATCCCAACTGAAACAAAAACTTAGCCATACCTAGATCCAGTGTTAGTGAGCTGAAGTCTGACCTTTGGCTCAAGGGGGGCCGCCAGAAATGCTTGTTGAGCTGAAACAGGTCCACTTTAGATATAACCTAAGTATACCTTGATCTGAAGTCTATTTCGGTGAGTTTTTAGGGTATATAAGGACCTTAAAACCCTCTCTCATTTAGCCACACGAGTTTGAGAAAACATAGGAGAGAGAAGAGAGAAAAGAGAGAGAAAGTGTGGGAGGATCTCCCTGATGCTCTACCCTACTACTATCCATGCTTAACCACCTCACTCTAATTGCTTTCCCAGCGATTCTGGCTCCATTTCTAGGTAAGAAACCCTAACCCTAATCTGATCTAGCGTTGTAAACATTGAAAATTATGAAATAGCTAATCTATCTCATTCTCTAGGTCGCTAAATCATCGTAGGCGAAAGCCTAGCAAACCTATCGAATTCGTTACGATTCTACGACAAAAGGTCTGGACTTTAGATGTATAGGTTATGGTTTTCAACACTTTCAATGTCAGATAATGATAGATTCATGATCTGTATGCTATTGCACATGTATAAAGTGCTGTCTGTTTTCCGTTTCAATTAAATACGAAGAATATGAAATTTTGTGTATTCTCCGTATTTGTAGAAAATACCGTATACGTACAAATTTTGAAAGTATGTTAGCCATGATTAGTTACTGTATGAACATGCTACATATATGTATAATACTCACTCGGCGAAAGGATTCGCCCTAATACATATTTTTACTAGTATACGCTAAGTATGTTAAAAGAGTGTATTCTAAGTGTGTGTGAAAATGACCGAATAAGTATAGAATTCGCATTCGTGCTCGCCATGACTAAATGTCATAGATATATGATTGTTGTATTGGCAAGACCCCTTTGACGAAAGGATTTGCCCTAAATCACGCCACGGCCAATATACATTATATATGATAAATTGTGTAGCCCAAGTGTTTGTGAAAATGTTCCAATGAATATGGAACTTGGATTCATGCTTGCCATAATTATCCGCCGTGGATGCACGAGTGTTATCCATGGGGCAGCTCCCTAGTGAGAGGATTTGGCCTAATACTTACGTGATCAACATACGTTAGGTATGTTGATGTATGTAATCTAAAGTGTTTGTTGAAATGTCTGAATGACTAGTAGTTAGTAAATTGTAATGTATAAGGGTGTTGAGATAGGATTCTCAACTACTTTAGTGATATGTATGATTTCCTTCATGTAAGTTGTTTAGTTTAATCACTTATTGGTTTATGAAACGTATGTGTTTGGATTTCCTATTTACATTGTGTTTTATAAGATGCTTGTTAATATGTTTGAATTACTTGTTTACTTAATCCTGCCACTGACTACTTCACATGTTTAAGTTGTACTCCATAAAATCCGTGAAGGGTGATGGGGGAGTGGTGTAACGATTCCGTATAACAGCCCTGGCAGCCCTAAGCGGATAATATTGGATATTTGACTGTATGAGTGAAATCTTGATCCATTACTGCTTTGACTCTCTGTACTTGAATGTGATTGGGGTTATTGTATAGTCCCAGCAGTCGGTCATGGGATTGAATTCGTGGCTGAGATTCATTCGCCACATGAGATGTGTTCGACGAACCCGAGTCGTACTTCAGTTGGCGATAGTGGTTGGCCACGCGAAGTACTTATGCACTTCATGTCGTTTAACTTATCGTGCGCTCGAACTAGCCGAGCTCATCAAGTAACCCGATCTGTCTAATATATGTTCACCATGTTTGGACGCCTCTGCTTGAACCTAGGGTACCAAACTTACCAGTGAAATCCCGTTAACCATGGTACCTCGATCCGATAAGACTCATGAGCCGGGCATGGTGGTATGGGACACCGTGGTCGAGCTGTCGGCCTACGCTGGGGCCACGTGCCTCCCCGTAGTGTTCATTAAGCAGCCAGGCTCGTGAACCGATTATGGTGGTATGAGACACTATATTCGAGCTGTCGGCCTACACTGATTGGTGACAAGCCCTTTATAGTGACCTCGAGCATACTCTGAATTTGCGGTGAGGCGATGAGTTTTGCCGCGGTGAATAGAGTATGAACTAGGCGTGTATCAATTTAGTGATGAACCGTTAAAAATGTGATGGGGGAGTGGTGTAACGATTACGTGTAACAGCCTTGACAGCCTTTACAACGCCCTAGAACCACACTATCATATGAGATTATCTAGGCTTGACGACCCTAGAATGGATCATGTTTAGGAATGATATAAGGGAGGTACCTTAGTTTCCTAATCCTGCTGTTTGAAATGGACTAATAACAACTCGGTAATCATGCTCATCAGTGCACTGCATGTGCCTAGAAGATGTGGAGCACTGAGGAATGAAAGCATGTCATGAACGTAAGATGGTGTCGCATGAGGGAGTATGTTGGTGAGGGCATACATTATGACTGCATTTCATACTTGCATTAACAAGAGTACTTAGGATTATTGACTGTACTATTTTATCATTACTGCTTGACTATTTTGATAACATGTTAACCTATGCTTTATTGTTCCACTGAGTTGATCACTCACTCCTACGTTACGGGACGGTGTTGTACACACCAACCAGACCTGTTTGAGTTTCAGGTGATGGCGATGCTTATGAAGTAGAGCCGGACTACTATTATGAGGATGAGGAGGATTCCTCCTTTATGCAGTTTCAGGCGGGTTCCTGTGAGCCGTGTCCTGATCACGGGGCTTTATGGGATATTGACTAGATGACATTACACAACTTGGTATAATTTGAAATTGTACTTGTAATGAACTAACCTGGTAACCTTATCACACTCTGAAGACTCACCATAGTTTATATATTTTACATATCTATCACAGTCTTCCGCTTGTAAATTTAACTGTCTCTGGAGTATGATATGCTATTTTGGTATAATCCCATTCATGTTTCAATGCTCTCATCATAATCATCATTATCTGTGTTGCATAAGTGATGCGTTGGAACTCGGGAGCTGAGCTTTGCTCGACCCCTGATTTTCAGGGCATTACAAGATGGTATTAGAGAATGATTTGGATTAAACTGGACCTGGGTTATGGTCACATGACGCACTCTGACGCACTCTGACTTAGGAGAGAGCGACGGAATGTAGAAACCGACTTAAGATTTTTCAAATTTGTCGAACGGCGAAACCGACTGAAATCGACCGCTGAGATTGAGCCCGTACGCACCCATGATCACGCGAAACGATCCCGAATCACTTCTAGGCCGTCAGTCGACAGGTTTGAGTCATTCCCTAGAAATGAATGTCCTTAGGTTGTGGGTCAACCACAAACCTTACACTTAATCTCAAAGCCTAAAACCCCTTTTTATCCAATTCCTTCAAATCTCACCCTTCACCACTGTATTCTTCATTTCTTTTAAGCACATTCATAATACACACCAATCCTAGGGTATAAATGATGAAGAACAATACCAAAACTAAAACTTACCATAAATAGGAAATAAATGGATAAAATGGGTTTTGACCGTTAACCTTTTGGAATCTAACTAAATAAATGGGTTAGTTGGATAAATTAGCGCCTCTTGCCCCAAAATCATATGCTACATGTCACATAAACTCATTCCGGTCTGCAAATTGGTCCCGAAACGGCTCAAAACGGAGTCACAGTGGACCCGGGGTGTCTTTGGCACCTTGAGAGGGTGGTGAACACCGCCTTACCACGGAAGCACCGCGGTTGGTCCGGTGGACCACGGCGAAACCGCGGTCACTGCGGTCGACCGCGGTCAGGTTGGGCCAGGCTGGTCCGGCCGGTGCTGGTCAGTGTCGGCCCGACCCCTGGACACGTGTGGGGCCCATAAAATTGTGTTAGGGCTCCTCTTTCTTGTCCATTTGGCCCCCTCCCTCTCAAAGCACCCCTCCAATCACCTCTTCTTCCATTTTTGTACAACACACCCACGCCTCTCTCAAAATCCATCACCACGGCTGTCTACACTCTTCATCCTCTCTCATTTGAACTCTCAAATCCCCATATTGAGTCTTAGAATCGTGGGAACTTTATATCCCACCTTATTCTTCTAAAAAAATTCGTGTCTTCATCATTTTATGCTCCTAACTGCCCTCTACAGTTATTTGCATCTACCATCTTCTTCTTTTCCTTACTTTGAGTCCACAAACCTCCTCTTGTGACTCATTACTTCACAACCTCCAAATGTTGGGACGTTTAGGGCCCGTTCGGCCAACTACATTAAGTGAGTTTAGGTGGATGGAATTGTAATAGTACTAATAAATGTATGTGTAAAGTATGGTCCTTAGATTGGGTGTATCCCATGTTTGCCAATGCCATGTTTGGAATGTATGCAATTAAAAGTATATTCCGAGATGTCCTTTCAATTATACTTAGAAATTCATCATCATGGAATTGAAAATCCCATCTCACACTTTTCGACATAAGGCTCATTTTCCAAAGCCTATACCATTAATTTTAATCCCCACCCACCCTCCTACCAAACATACCACTCCCAATCCCGAGGTGGGATTAGCAATACAGTCACATTTAATACAACTTAAGACCACTGGCCAAATAGTGTTGAAGTGATAAAGTCCCTTGATATACATTAACCCACCACACTCTGACAGTTTAAGCTTTTAGAGTAAATGGTTGTTTGACAAATAGGCCCTTGGAGTTTTGGACCTAGAGAAGTGCTCCTAGATTTTGATAGACCTGACCGTATAGGAAATCTAACAAATTAATAATGTGAACCCCAGGATCTTCTTAGCTAGTATGAACATGGGTGAAATGCTCAGGCATAGTTAAATTCAAGTTCAGGCAATTCAATTGACAACCTTTGACCCTAAGTGATAAAACCCTTCCTTGTATTAGAAATGATATGAAATCATCTAGCGTATAAGCATAGACTTTGGAGTACAACTAGTGGATTACCGCTACTCCTAAATTAAGACTAGGCTACTGGTTACAGCTCAGGGATAGGTTTTAAAGTACACTTTGTTCCGACATACGGATCAGGACATCGATTCTTGAGCCCTTAGAGTAGAAATATTTTTAAGGGGGGTAGAACATTAAGAGCCTAATCTAGTTAAGTCAGTCTATACATTCTTTGATCTGGGTGGCGCAGCGGAAGCGTGGTGGACCCTTGCCCCACTGGCCCAGGATTGAAAGAAATTACTCCCAGTTATACACAAGGTTAGGTCATTAAATAGGATCTGAATCTTCCTTCGAATGCCAATAATGAAGTCATGAAGGAAATCAATTAGGGTTCAAGTGTTAAACAATTTTATATTACAGAATAGGCCTAACAATGGGTACGAACTGAATTACAATAGCCAAGGTCAACGTATCCACAACTGTGCTCGTTGAATACGAACATAATAGAAGCATGCTATGAGAAACCGTTTTAGGATGATCTAGTAAGATTTGATTCACCATTTCCTTGGACATAGATAATAATGAGGACCCTCTTAGACTAAGACTTAAAGGGCAACCTTATAAATAGAAAATTTGAGCCTTTCATTGATGAACATTCCCTACGGTTTTAGAGTGATCGGTCTACGGAGTTACTGAAATATACAACTGCGACGCATTTGCGACTTGACCCAATTCTCAATCCTGGGCGACTACCAATGGACTCACTGCTTGGCCGAGCAGAGGACCAGGATCCACCAGGATTCGGAAGGGATATGATGAGCTTTCTACCCTGGTCCGATAGATGATCAATGTATCGGGATCAAGCCCACTATAATCGTCTCTCCGTGTTGGTCAAACATTGAAAACAACTATCTTACTCTAACTAGTTGGGAATCGAAATCAAGACTCCAAATAGGGAAAGAAATCCATTGTAGCAAACCATTAGGATAAGCAAGGGATAAAGAAATAAGTTTTAAGGGGGGTAGACTAAAATGAACCAGACTAGTATATACCCTACCACGCATAGAAACTCGCAATCAATAAAACTTAGGCAAAAGAAATAATTAAATCTTTCCTTGTTACCCTTAGGCAATTTCGGGGATGAAATTTTATTTTAAGGGGGATAGATTGTAACAACCCGAATTTTTTGCCAATCTGGAATTAGACATCCTTAGGCAATGGGTTGCTCCTAATACCTTATTAACTTGTCAGAACCCAATCCCACAGTCTAAAATCGCTTCATAACCTATTTCTTTCACAAATCCCACCCTTCACCATCTTGTTCTTTCAATTTTTCTAAGTACTTTTACCCTAGACACTATCTTAAACTAGCTAAGTATTATAACTTGGACCACTTTATATACAAACTACAAAGGCCCAGGTACCACCTCAGACAAAAATTACTCAGGACTAAATCCTTTAGAAAATTATGCGAGAATTAGCTAGTGTTAAACTAGAGTACCTGTGAAATTAGCACTAATCACTTTAAATACGATCTGCAAGACCCAAAACTGGTAGAATCATTGACGCTAGGTTACCCTAAAATCTAGGATCAATCTCATTACGCAGTTGCTCTCGGGAGCACATTGAAACTCCGTTTCAGATCTGGACCACACGTCGGAAGTCCGATTAACACGAAGTTAAGGTATTAGGACCGCCTTGTTGGGCTTGACAACCATCTCGGAAATCAAATCCAGATAGTGTCCCAGCGCTATTCGCTTGAGCTCGGAGCGAGGAGTGTGAGAAATATGAAAATAATTCTAAATTAAATTCAAAATAAATAAATCTGAGACGTTTTGCTTACGGGTCAGTATTAAGCAACCAGACCGTCAGAATCAGGCCAAATTACACCCTCGGATCAGGGATATTTCCCCAAACATATCTATGTACTCGGAATCTCCGATCGAGATCCACTGACCGTTGAACTGAAACTGGTCTACCATTTGCGATCTGGAATCCCAACTAAAATGAAAACTTAGCCATACCTAGATCCAGTGTTAGTGAGCTTAAGTTCGACCTTTGGCTCAAGGAGGGCCGCTAGAAATGCTCCGTTGAGTTGAAACAGGTCTACTTTGGATATAACCTAAGTATACCTTAACCTGAAGTCTATTTCGGTGAGTTTTTAGGGTATATAAGGACCTTAAAACCCTCTCTCATTCAGCCACACGAATTTGAGAAAACATAGGAGAGAGAAGAGAGAAAAGAGAGAGAAAGTGTGGGAGATGTGGGAGGATCTCCCTGATGCTCTACCTTGCTGCTATCCATGCTTAACCACCTCACTGTAATCGCTTTCTCGGCGATTCTGGCTCCATTTCTAGGTAAGAAACCCTAACCCTAATCTGATCTAGGGTTGTAAATATTGCAAATGATGAAATAACTAATCTATCACATTCTCTAGGTCGCCAAATCATCGTAGGCGAAAGCTTAGCAAACCTATCCAATTCGTTACGATTTTACGACAAAAGGTGCGGACTTTAGATGTATAGGTTATGGTTTTCAACACTTTCAATATCAGATAATGATAGATTCATGATCTGTATGCTATTGCACATGTACAAAGTGCTATCTGTTTTCCGTTTCGATTAAATACGAAGAATATGGAATTTTGTGTATTCTCCGTATTTGTAGAAAATACCGTATACATACAAATTTTGAAAGTATGTTAGCCATGATTAATTATTGTATGAACATGCTACATATATGTATAATACTCACTCGACGAAAGGATTCGTCCTAATACATGTTTTTACTAGTATACCCTAAGTATGTTAAAAGAGTGTATTCTAAGTGTGTGTGAAAATGACCGAATGAGTATAGAATTCGCATTTGTGCTCACCATGACTAAATGTCATAGATATATGATTGTTGTATTGGCGAGACCCCTTTGACAAAAGGATTTGCCCTAAATCACGCCACGGCCAATATACACTATATATGATAAATTGTGTAGCCCAAGTGTTTGTGAAAATGTTCCAATGAATATGGAACTTGGATTCATGCTTGCCATGATTATCTGCCATGGATGCACGTGTGTTATCCATGGGGCAGCTCCCTAGTGAAAGGATTTAGCCTAATACCTATGTGATCAACATACGTCAGGTATGTTGATGTATGTAATCTAAAGTGTTTGTTGAAATGTCTAAATGACTATTAGTTAGTAAATTGTAATGTATAAGGGTGTTGAGATAGGATTCTCAACTACCTTAGTGATGTGTATGATTTTCTTCATGTAAGTTGTTTAGTTTAATCACTTATTGGTTTATGAAACGTATGTGTTTGGATTTCCTGTTTACATTGTGTTTTATAATATACTTGCTAATATGTTTGAATTACTTGTTTACTTAATCCTGCCACTGACTACTTCACATGTTTAAGTTGTATTCCATAAAATCCGTGAAGGGTGATGGGGGAGTGGTGTAACGATTCCGTGCAACAGCCCTAGCAGCCCTAAGAGGATAATATTGGATATTTGACTGTATGAGTGAAATCTTGATCCATTACTGCTTTGACTCTCTGTACTTGAATGTGATTGGGGCTATTGTAGTCCCGGCAATCGGTAACGGGATTGAATTCGTGGCTGAGATTCATTCGCCACATGAGATGTGCTCGACAAACCCGAGTTATACTTCGGTTGGCGATAGTGGTTGGCCATGCGAAGTGCTTATACACTTCATGTTGTTCAACTTGTCATGCACTCGAGCTAGTCGAGCTCGTCAAGTAACCCGATCTGTCTAATGTATGTTCACCATGTTTGGACGCCTCTGCTTGAACATAGGGTACCAAACTTACCAGTGAAATCCCGTTAACCATGGTACCTCGATCCACTAAGACTCATGAGCCGAGCATGGTGGTATGGGACACTGTGGTCGAGCTGTCGGCCTACGCTGGGGTCACATGCCTCCCCGTAGTATCCATTAAGTAACCAGACTCGTGAGCCGATTATGGTGGTATGGGACACTATATACGAGCTGTCGGCCTACACTGATTGGTGATGAGCCCTTTATAGTGACCTCGAGTATACTCTGAAGTTGCAGTGAGGCGATGAGTTTTGCCGCGGTGAATAGAGTATGAACTAGGCCTATATCAATTTAGTGATGAACCGTTAAAAAGGTGATGGGGGAGTGGTGTAACAATTACGTGTAACAGCCCTGGCAGCCTTTGCAGTGCCCTAAAACCACACTATCGTATGAGATTATCTAGGTTTGACGACCCTAGAATGGATCATGTTTGGGAATGATACAAGGGAGGTACCTTAGTTTTCCAATCCTACTGTTTGAAATAGACTAATAACAACTCGGTAATCATACTCATCATTACACTGCATGTGCCTAGAAGATGTGGAGCACTGAGGAAAGAAAGCATGCTGCGAACGTAAGATAGTGTCACATGAGGAAGTATGTTGGTGAGGGCATACATCATGACTGCATTACATACTTCCATTAACAAGAGTACTTAGGATTGTTGATTGTACTACTTTATCATTACTACTTGACTGTTTTGATAACATGTTAACCTATGCTTTATTGTTCCACTGAGTTGATCACTCACTCCCACATTACGGGACGGTGTTGTACACACCAACTAGACCTGTTTGAGTTTCAGGTGATGGCGATGCTTATGAAGCAGAGCCAGACTACTATTATGAGGATGAGGAGGATTCCTCCTTTATGTAGTTTCAGGCGGGTTCCTGTGAGCCGTGTCCTAATCGACGGGGCTTTCTGGGATATTGATTAGATGACATTACACAACTTGGTATAATTTGAAATTGTACTTGTAATGAATTAACCTGGTAACCTTATCACACTCTGGAGACTCACCATAGTTTATATATTTTACATATCTATCACAGTCTTCCGCTTGTAAATTTAACTGTCTCTGGAGTATGATATGCTGTTTTGGTATAATCCCATTCATGTTTCAATGCTCTCATCATAATCATCATTATCTGTGTTGCATAAGTGATGCGTTAGAACTCGGGAGCTGAGCTTTGCTCGACCCCCGATTTTCAGGGCGTTACAGGACACATCTGCATCACTGATAAAAACCGTAGTTGATCACAATGAACCATCCAAATCAACCCCAAAACAATAAGGTCTAATTACCTAGTGAGATAATTAAACTGATCAACTATCTCTAATCTGACTCTTGATCGTGATCGCTAATCGAACTTACATCAAATGAACCATCCTCAATAGATCTCAATCCCAATTGCGACAACCAAAATCCAAGTAATAACGTATAAAATCTCAAAAATCCACAATCCCCATCACAACCAGCATGCGCACTAACCCCTCACATGTTTTCAATAAAAACTAGCTTACTTGAACTCTCATTGGCATTCCCAGTGGAGACGACCGATAAGTTGGACACATTTTAAAATCATCTTATAATAAAACCCTATAGAGTATCACTCCCCAAAGTGGGGTGACTTTCAAAATTACAAAACATTTTTTAAATAAAGCGCCAGACTTTTAAGGCATTAAGAGATCTTCCATATCTCTGGGTAGGAGTTAGGGTAAAATCAAATAAGATCTGATATTTCACGGTTTCCCCAGAGATTATCTGATCCGAATGTACATCAAACTACAATCAGACTGAACTCCAGTGTCAATTCCATTGTATTAAATACTAATGATTTAAAAAGAAGATAGGCTAAGACTAATCAGAAGAAATTATCCAAATGACAAAAAAGACAAATTGAAACCTAAGTGTCAAAACCAGAAGATTACATGAAAAAAGGTTACCTGCACATACCTAAGTGTGGATGCTTGCGGAATTTGATCGAATCCAAGGCATAGTGAGTTCCTCGTAAGGCCACACAAAGCTCAGGGTAGCTAATCACTTTAACAACCAAACAAAACAAGTACTCCTTGGGTGATCTAGGACGCAACAAATAATCAAGTACTGGGTTAATATCCTTATAAGGCCACAGAAAGCGTAATGGTTTTACTGTACTTTTTTAAGGTTAGTACCGATCAAGAGTGAAAGGGTTGCGATTGGTGGCCCACATAGGGACAATCGCAACGTTTTCCTCAAACCCTCGCGATATATGTGAGTTATCTATTTTCAAGCAACCAGCTGACACAGACACAAAGGCAGGCACTAAATTCAGATCGCAATTCATAACTGACTGGCAAAGGTGGTGTGTCCAATCACTTTGGCATTTGGTTGCACATAACCTCTACTAAAGAGGGGCATCTGTAGATTTCCCACCCCAGATTGATAAGCTGATTGAGTTTGAACTAATTGATGGACAACCAAACCCCAATCTTAAACCCTGACCCTAGAAGCCTAAACCATAAACTCAGTCCATTCAACCCAGTCAACTCATTTAACTAAGTCAGCCTAACCCTGAACCTTAGGAACCTAAAACCTTGAACCCTAGTAACCCAAAACCCTAAAGCCTTAAGTCGGCTAGGTGAGTCAACTCACCAAGTGAACTCACTAAGTCAACTCACTCGGTTAGCCTACCCAACCTCACAACTCACTCAACTCACCTAGTTAAGCCCAAAACTAAGCCTGAACCCAGACCCAAAACTAAGCCCAATCGGAGAAAAGATCAAAACTTCAAAGCAACAACCTTCGCAACAGAGCCTCCACATGCTTGGAGGATGTGTTCCTGCCAAAATAAGGAATCTAAGTGGGGACCGACAATAGCCAAGCTGTCGCCGACCAGGTGGCACTCCCCCTCTTTGGGGTGGCGTCCCTCAAGCATGTGGAACTCTCTTTTTTTAAGCCCCAAGTGTGTGGTTGAGGTATGTTTACTCTGATGCCCATCTCCTTACCTAAAATTACCCTTTTTATTATCTTATCCGACCCACGAAATGATGCCATGTGGCAATCTCCAATCCCATCCCTTTAACCACTTTTTTACCCTAGGCTTACCAAAAATTACTAGAAAATCATGTTAGATGCTATAAATAGCCTCCTTCCATTCTCATTTAAACCATGCCTTCTCATTTTCAGAGACTCACTCCATTCCATTAGATTCAGGAAGCATTCCTTCTCATTCAGAGGTCTCTTAGCCTTAACCACCTAGTCATCCCTCCAATAAGGAGAGTGAGAGTGAGAGAGAGAGAGCCCAACCCTGATCTAGTGTAGCCTAGCCAAAGTTCAAGCTCATGAGCCACCTAAGTTCAAATATGAACCACTTAATCTATCCTTGTAACACTATCGTCCATCCAGTTATTCGCTCTTCAATCTGTTTCATCAAACCTAAGCATTAGCATCGTGCAACAGTCATTCTCTTCTTAACCCCCTTGCTCCTCATACATATCAACATCATAGTGCATTTCATTGTTTCCTTGCATCTAACTGCGAGCGTATGCTTTAAGGTTTGTTGATAAAACCGGATCCTACCCATCAAAACCTTAACAAGTTAGCCATCATTTTAACATATACATTGCATTCCATCGTTTCCCTGTATCTGACTGGTTTGCGTATGCTCTTAGGCTTGTTGATATAATCGAAACAGGTCCACCGAAACCCTTAGCAAGTTGGTTGTTAATAACCATTGAGAAAGCATCTTGGACATCGGGTCACTTACACACTAACCCAAGAGCTGAATTTTGACGTGTACAGTTAATTTACGGTCCTCAGGTCAGGTATGACGTTTCGACCTGAACGGATGGTGGGAACCCTGTGATCATGCATCTATACCAATTTTGGGCCACTTGAGCTTCGGTTTATCCGTTTTCTTGGATCTCTGGCAGGTGAATTCTTCGATCTTGGTTCCTTAGAGTCCGTCCCTTGCCTTGGTGTCCTCAGATTATTAAATCCATGCTTTTTAGCGACTTTTTACCATCCATGCTCTCAAATACACCCTGTATCACAAACACAGTTAAAACCGGGCGTTAAACAATATTATGTTCGTAAAATCAAGTAAGAATCGGGTTTAATATGCAATATTTGACCCTCAACACAACCCCCAACCAGCATTTTGCTAGTCCCGAGCAAAGTATGCGAAAAAATAAATTGAGAATTACCGAACAATTTCTAAGAACTCGAGTGATTTAGAAAAACAATCCAGACACGAGAAATCTAAGATTCATGAATATTGGGCATTCTTTCTTCTGGACTCAAGTACATGACAAAACCTCATAATCAAGTCCTAAGCATTAATCCATAAATTAGAAAAAATTCTAAACATCGAGTTCCATGGGTGTATAGTGGAATCTCGGCTTACCATCATTAAGAGATTCAGTCGCCTATTTCTAAGATAACATTGATGATCAAAAGAGCATTCAGGACAACCTAAACCAGAACTTGCTTCACAGATCATCTTTTCATTCTTCCAGCTTTTGATTTTTCCATAAACAGTAGTGCCAAAGAAGGGAATCAAATCCTCACCTATAGGGAGCAAACCTATGGTGAAGTTTGTTCATCCAACCCTTTCCGACTCATTCTTGGGGAATTAAATCCCCACCTGTAGGGAGCAAACCTATGGTGAAGGCCATTTGCCCAATCCTTTCAATTTCTCAGGTTTGTTCCTTTCAAGCTTAGTGGTCACCAAGTTAATCCTTTAATATCGAACTGAACCTTAATGTGCAAGCAAGATGTGTCCTGTGAAATCATGACTCAATCAATGTTTAAAACCTCTAATCAAGGATTAATAGTTCGAACTTAACTGTGAAATCTAACAAATACGGAATCCAAGAGTCATAAATTGCCAACATCACTTATCTTGTAATTCTAAATCCAAGATTGCTGTCAAAATCACTTCGAATTCACAAGAAATTTCAGAAAAATTTAAAAATTTTCACGAATTTTGCTTAAGACCAAGAAAATGTTGATTAGGTCACCTAATCTTCCACCCCCAACCTAAAATCTACATTATCCTCAATGTAAAAGATATGAGTATATGCAATGCACTTGGGACAATGAATATGAAGTGATGGGAAGATAGTACTTGGATGATGAATCGTGAGAGACTTTCGAAGACATCGCATCATGGACGCCGGCTAACACGAGAGAGATAACAATACAAAAATAATAAAAATAAAATCCTACCTATACCACTTCCGCAGGTGCTCTCGATTGCATTTAGCGTATGCAACAAGCCTTTAAACCCCTAGTTGCCCCTAGTGGACGAGTTGTAGTCTCGTGAGGGTTTGCAGTAATGTTACCCACAAACATTGAACTAACTAACTAGGAAAATTAAATGGAATGAAAAAGCTGGGTTGCCTCCCAGGAGCGCTAAGTTTACCGTCTATCCTAAAATAACATAAAGCAAACTACCCTAGTCCTAAGAAACTAGGAAAAAACTACTCAGTCATGCCGCAAGGTTCCTCTTCTGGCCAGTATCGTGATAAATTTCTCAGTAGGTTTCTTAACAGGATCATCCAAAAGCCCTTTTTGCAATAGGCTTGGATGCCCTGGAGCATGACATTCTAGAAAAACTTATGCACCTCATCAAAAATTTGTCGTTGATTCGCCTGAGGTATCCAGAGTATATACGATTCACCTGCGATAGAAGAAGTTTCGAAGTTAGTATCCCATGGTGAATCAGAGACTACAAGTAGATCAAATTGAGAAAAATTTTCAAGAAGTGGTGTAGTCTCAACACATTCCGAAGTATCAGACTTCGGTTCAATTTTTAGCTCCTCCTCCCTTAATGGTAAACATTCAAGATCTGTGGAAGGAGGGGCTTCAGAGTAAGGGTTTTCTCGGTCAGTGATGACTACCGAGATATTGTTTTATAAGGCATTCACTATGTCTCTTATCATGGGATCATTTGAATCTGCAAAGTGTGCCAAGCAATCATCCAAAGAGTTGGGAAATTCAGTTGAGCGTGACTTATGTTCCATATTAGAGCTCATGATGATCTGCCCAAGGAATCCATCGTCTTTAAAGGTAAATGGAGGTGTGTTCTCTTGCTCCAGCCCTGCACAGACAGATAGAGGGTCAGTAGATGAAGTATTGATGTGCAGACTCTGTTCATTGATACTACTCAGCAGAGGCATTGAATCATCATTATTCAACAGTTCAGATGGTGGCCTCAACTGGGTGGTTTCAAATTCAAGAGTCATATCGAGTAGCTCGTCCATCTCCCAAATCATATCATCATTCGATTCAGAGGAGTCGTCCAAATACGTTTCACAAGAGTTAGAAGGGTCGGTTGTAAGGGGCCCATCCTCTACCTTTAAATCAGACATGTCAGGTGAGGGGAGTGGCTCATTATGACCGACCACTTTGTGTACGTCTTGATCAGTGATTTGGACCAAACTTGAGATTGATTTTAGGGGAATTTGGGTTGCACATTCATGATCATCATCCCAATACGCATCATCGTCTAATTTTGTGCAGTGCACACTTGGGATGGGATCGCTTTCCTCACATTCTAAATTTGGTTGAGGTTCGAATAAACTAACATCTACCTCATCATTGAGATCATGTGTATCATGTAAGGAAAGTGTGTCATCATCACTGTATTTGAAAGACACCCATGTATCTTCATCATTCTTTTGAACAGTCATTGAGATCGACTCATCGGGGAATTGAACCGTATGCTCATTAATAGAATCCAACTCCTTATTCCAAATTCCAGATTTCGTCAAAAGCGAGTGAGGATCACTTTCCTCGCATTGTATTTCTGGATTGGATTGTAGTTGGGATGAGCGAGCTTCCTCTATCCTCTCGAGTCACGAATTGAGTGCTTCCATTGATTTTCTAATTTCCGCAGGACACTCCATGTTATGCTGTAATGAGTTCTCTTGGATCATTTCTGGTTGGTTCTCAAAGGTATGGTATCCAAGAGAATAATTATTATAACATGTTGTTGGTTCATCTTCCCAGTTTTGATGGTTCCACTGGTTATAGTCATACTGATCATACATAGGAGAATACGATGTTTGATAATAATCCTCATTCCCATAATTACGATCGTATACGGCCCTATTAACCGATGGAATATAACGATCTAGACGGTTCTCAATGTCTGTTCTCGATGGAGAGAAATCTTGAGGTATACGTTGAATTCCACAACCCTCAGGCATTCCCCAATATCTCCTATCCATCTCAGCGTATGCACGTACCCATACTTCCATGGTAGAACCCTAACTCTTAGTCTAATCCTAGAAGAAAGCAAAATCCTACAACAATACAGAAAGTAAGAGGAAAAGTTAGAAAGATGTTACCAGACTAGAAGTTCCTATGTTAAAAAAAAACCTGCAAAACAAAACAAACCAAGTTAGTATCTAGGGGATAAGACCTAATCTAAAAAAAATAAATAAAGTAAAGAAATTAGGACGAAGTTACCATGTTAGAAGATCTATCAACGGCCCTACAAGACAGGAAAGTTAGTTCTAAAAATCAAATAATAAAAAAAAAATCTAAAACTAAAGTTAGAAAATCCTAATCTTAAACTAATTCTAAAACCAATTAATTTCAAAATTACATAGCCGTCAGTCCCCGTCAACGGCGCCAAAAACTTGTTCACTCCCCAAGTATAGGGTTGTGATGTAGTAATAATCTCGGTAAGACCGAGGTCGAATCCACAGGGACTGAAACCTGTACGTACTCAAACTAACTAGGGCTAGAACTAGAATAAGATGAAATCTAATCAGGTGAATGTGAAGGAATAATGGTGAAAATCTTTATCTAAAATTGGTGAAATTTAAAGGTAGGAAACTAGGGATTCAGAGGATCCACTTGTAGATATCAGAGAGATCTTATGCCTGTATAAAAAATCCTGAAAATTAATTGAACTGCCGTTGATATAGTTTTCAAGAGATAAGAGGTATATGAATTAGAATAGATTCCATCACCAAACCATGCCCAGGAGACAAAGTAAACAACAGAATTAAACTAATTACCAACTAATCAACATAATATGAAGGTTAAGAAGGGTACCGTCATTCGACCATGCCCAGGAGACGATGGTGAACAACAGGGCTTCCTGACGTCATAAACATAAAAGGGAGAAGAACATGTTCAAAGCCATCGCAGACCCATTGTAATTTCAGTCACAACAGACCATTAAAGACTAAAAACATTCCCAGAATAAAATTAAATCAAAATCAAATTCGGTTCACTAATTAAAATTAAAGTGAAGGCATAGAATCTCCCATCATGCTACAAGCTTCACCTCTTAGCCCTAGCTAAGAGGTTTAGCCGCTCATAAACATGGTGATGATTAGGCTAATCTCAACAGAAAAGAAAAGAAAAGAAAAAGAAAAAAAAACAAACTTCTCTGGTGTTTCACATTCCAACCGTGCCTCAGCCGAATCATCCCACATCTCTCTCTCCTTGCTGCCTTTATAGGCATCGTGAGACGGCAACTGGAGTCGGTGGAGAACCAACTCCAAGTTACGCAGCACAAAACCGGAAGTCCGGACTCTGTTACGCATTACGCAGCAGAAATTCCTTGCGTCCAGATCGGGCTCGATGCAGGTGTTGGAGAAATTTCCCAATCTGACTTCTAGGGTGTGGTCAGGACCACCTCCTCAAAGCTCTGAACGGTCAGGATCATCAGTCCGATCCTGACCATGGTCAATAAACGGCCCAGAACGTCCGTTTCTTTCGGACGCAATAACAGAGGAAAAACGGACTGGTGTCCACTGTGCTGCTGGTGGAGCCCAAGATCGACGTTGGATAGGAAATCCATTCTGACCATTAGATTGGTCTCGCAAAACCGGTTGTATATGGACGGTTTTGGATTTCTGTTGATGTGGCCCACCTATTTGATCTTGTGGCAACTGTTCTAACGTTCGGAGTATTTACAGCCTCTTCCTAGCATTCTTCAGAAAGAAAACCACTAGATCTTGGTTAGAAGCCTTGCCTGATTCCAATGGTTGGTTCAGATTGAACTTGTGAACCATGATGATGGCCCACCTACTCAGTCTCCGCTCTCCCTGTTCCGCGTCTTCGCACAGCAGGAAACGGACGGTTCCGTTTTTGGCGTAAAATCATGGATAGGAGTCTGTTTAAAAATCCATGGCGTTCATTGTCTTCAAGACGAAAAACCATTCCAAGAGCCCAAGATCCGGTTGATTTCGGTGTGGCCCACAAAGTTTTCTGCTATACCGTCCAACCCGTGTTTGAACGGTTGAGAACCCATCATCGCTTCCTTTTGAAATTCCGTCACCTAGGTCTTAGGAAGGACCTCGAGGTTCTAATAGACGGTGTAGATCATCCTTTTCGACAATGGGTAGGGCCCACTATCAAAACCCAATTGCTAGCACGTTCGTCACTGGACGTTTCGCTTGGCTAAATTTGGATGATTTGCAAAAAATAGGTGGAGTCCACTGCGATGCCTGTCCTAGAAATCCACTCCCTTCATCAGATCATGGACGTAGTGTTGGCCCACAGCCTCTAGTTTGAAGTAGATCCGACTTTAGGGTGGGCCACACGCTCAACCGATGTGTGGACAATATTCACCCTTAAAAATACAATCCCTTCACGTGGATGCCATGCATGGCATCCATATTTACAAATTTGCCCTTATCTTTCGTGATAACTTCTACCATCCATTTCTCCCTACCGTATCGTCCAAAAGAGGTGAAATTTAACGGATATTCACCGTTTTTCATGATCTTTCCATCGGTCCAGTTTGAGTCCCAATCTCCCAAGGATGTCCAAGATGCTTTCTCAATGGTTATTATCTGATCTTGTCCATTGGGTCACTTACACACTAACCCAAGGGCTGAATTTTGACGTGTAGGGTTAATTTACAGTCCTCAGGTCAGGTATGAAGTTTCGAGGTGAACGGATGGTGGGAACCCTGTGATCTTGCATTCTGTACCAATTTTGGGCCACTTGAGCTTCGGTTTATCCTTTTTCTTAGATCTCTGGCAGGTGAATTCTTCGATCTTGGTTCCTTAGAGTCTGTCCCTTGCCTTGGTGTCCTCAGATTATTAAATCCATGCTTTTTAGAGACTTTTTACCGTCCATACTCTTAAATACACCCTGTATCACAAACACAGTTAAAACCGGGCGTTAAACAATATTATGTTCGTAAAATCAAGTAAGAATCAGGTCTAATATGCAATATTTCACCCTCAACAGTCGTCTTTTTATTATAAGCATTAATACAGCATTAAGCATCCCATGCATACATACTTTGCACCCTGCACTCGATCGTTTCAAACGTATGATCTACGACCTTCTGATATTGTCGGATCTTGCTTAACAAAAAATCGGATCGATCAATCACTATAACAATTGCATCACGTTACATTTTCTACATGCAAGAACTAGTCATACTCTTCAGAAATTAGTAAGATCTTGTGAAGTAAATACCGTACACCTGTACGGGTAAAGTAGGTGCCTAAAACCCTCCCTATTTATAACTGTGGTCCCTTAGTCAAAATCTCTGAAACGTGAACTCACGAATCATCTTAGGGTTAAGGATTTTCGAGTCCTTAATCTTAAGCATTTATATGGAGGTTTAACTTGATCTTTAGATCTATTTTATTTTTCGGATCAAGTTTTACGACACTCACCAAATGGATGGACGGTTTGTATATAACACATACCTCATGATGGTACCCACGGAACTTGCTAACATCAACACATTAGCTAGATCGCTGGTGCGTGGTACACCAGCTAATCCACTACGATTGTCCTAGTGCTATTTGTGGTGTCACTACAACAAAAAAGATCAACAGTGGCACTTTAGGTTCCTCTTGCATCGATGTTGTGTAAAATAGGGCCAAGGGTCCACAGATGTTTTACCGTATATAAAAAACCCTACAGTACTCATTTTGCTCCCAGACCCCACACCTCTCTCTCTCTCCATCTGCCTCTCTCCCTCTCCCGACTCTCTTCCTCTCTCTCTCTCTCTTCCGATCCCTCTCCCGATCTCTCTCTCTCTCTCTCTCTCTCTCTCTCTCTCCCTCACTTGCATCATCTCCCGGATCTCGCGCCTCCTCTCCATTTGCCTATGTCGTACTCTCTCTCTCCCTCTCTCTCTCTCTCTCTCTCTCTCTCTTCCTCACTTGCATCATCTCCAGATCTGATGTGGCTAGCAGCCTCTGCCCTTCATCTCTTCCCCTGCCAGGTACTCATTTCTCTCAAATAGATATTTAGGTTTTTTATTTTTAGATTTGTAAATCTGCAAATTATCAGAGGATACAATATTGGAATTAGGGATTTCCTAAACTGTGTAATGGGAAAAGGATTAGGGCTTTCCTAAAAAATCACTTTTATGGTTTATTGTTGTGAATGTTTAAGGTGTGCACAACTATTGTTTGATGAAATGTCTCTGTTCTAACAGTTTTCAATTTATATGTTAGAGTTTGGTAGTGATGATTTGTGAGAATGGATTTATGAATAAAATGATTACCCGTTTCCCCTTTGCATTGCAAGTTTATGTCATTGGCGGTGTTGGTGATAAGCATTACTATAATGATGTTTGGGTTCTTGATTTGGACACTTGTTCATGGACTCAGCTTGATATTAGAATGATTGCTTATCTTTCTTAGCAATCGCATAAATATTGGTAAATTGATTTGGATAATTAGGGGCTTTCCTGTAAATTTTTAGTAAGTGGCATTATAGTTGTCATTTATGGTAGGCTTGATTCTCTGTTACAATTCTGCATTTTTGTATGTGAAATTTTATTTATTTGTCTTTGGTATTAAGGGAATTTGGAGTGGAATGATTACTGGGATTGCTCTACAGACCCTCATCCTTGTAGTAATCACGTGGCGTACTGATTGGGAGAAAGAGGCATTTGTCTTTTAATTTCATTTGTGATTTTTAAGTATGCTTCTTTCTTATGAAAAAACTTTTAATTTCAACAGGATTTTGCTGACATCTACTTCAGAGGTGTATGGCGATCCTCTTGAACATCCTCAAAAGGAGGAGTATTGGGGAAATGTTAACCCAATTGGTATGTTTACTCTTCTTTCTAGCAATCAATTTTCTGGTTTTTTTTTTTTTTTTTTTTTTTTTTTTTTTTTGTGGATGCCTTTCCTTGTTGATTCTTTAATGATTAATTATTAGAATTTGGGATGTAACACTCTCGTGTTGAATGATGTTGCATGTATTGCAAGAGTTAGGAGTTGCTATGATGAAGGGAAGCGTGTAGCAGAGACTCTGATGTTTGATTATCACAGACAACATGGCATAGGTAAAAGATATCATTGTTCCTTGTGTTTCTGCAAAAAAAAAAAAAAAAAAAAAAAGCTCTGTTGCTTCTGTTAAGTTGTTTGTGAAATGATATTTCTCTGTTGATATATAAACAAATGTATTAGTTATGTGAAGAACGTGACTTTAATCCTCATGTATGCCCTTGATGTTTGGGTTTGTTCTATAACAGAAATCCGCATTGCTAGGATTTTCAATACTTATGGGCCACGCATGAATATTGATCATGGGTGAGTTGTCAGCAATTTCATAGCTCAAGCACTTCAGTATTCCTAATTCTTTCTTTTTTCCTTGAGATACATCATTCAATGCATCCACTAAGCCATTACTACCTCTGTGCATGGACAAATGAAACCATTACCTTAGAGGCTATTTGTTAGATTTCATCATACAAAAAAGATAACTTCGTTTCTAGAGGTGGCTCTGAATGGCTATTGGTCACTCAAGAAACAATATTTGTAGAGGCCCCTTCAATAGTTACTGGCCCCAATAAATTTCTAGAATAAATCCTTAAACCTTCTCTAAGACCCCATGCCTTTAATTCCTAATTTGTCTTTTCATGTCTTTCCATTATGTTATTACTTTAATGCATTATTCGTAGTCTCCTGGAATGGAGGAGCCATTTGGTATTCATTTGTACACACATCTAATTTAATTTATCATTGTTGTATTTTGTTTTAAAATAAAATAAAATTTTAATTTTTCAAATTTTGGTTATTTCCCTCCACATTTAAAGTTTAGTGTTTTTGAGGTGTGGATTTTATCCCACATCAGATTTGACAAAGGAAATTCTATTGTTTATAAGATAGGATTTTTGCCTTGGGCTTGAGCCCCATTCAGGGAGCATGTGAATTTGTTCCTGGGGGGTTATGCCGATAACTCTAATTTATGCCATTGACCACACACGCGCGCGCGCCGAGCCGTGCCGAGTCCGAGTCCGAGTCCGTGTTTGCGTGCTCGTGCGCTTACGCGACGCGACGGGAGGGGACGGGCTGGACGTGGGTGCGGTGTGAGTGTACTCGTGTGGGTGTGTGTGTATGGGTACTCATGGGACTTTATTTGCGAGAGTGTACTTGAACTTGCATCTTTTCATTTTAAACTAGAGAGATGCATCCCTTCCGGTTGGTCACACTTGTTGGGTTTAAACCCAACAGACCTAACCTTTTGTAAAGGGTGTTTATACACCACTTCGAAGTCTATATAAAGACTACCGATTCTAATTTCAATATACGAAATTATTACTCTCTTATAAAAATCTCTCTGCTATTCTGGTTTAAGAATTTTACTGAGTTTATCACTGAGTCAACTCAGCACTTTCGGATTAAACTGCAAGTGGTTCGAGCTTGTGTACAGCGAGTGCACCGCTGGGACTGGGTCATAGTCGTTGTATCCTGGAGGTCAATTGCTCTGGAAACCTGTTGCACTTGGGACGCTGTCCAAGGGGAGCAAATTCGATTTCAAGCCGAGTGACTCAGTCATGCCTTGACTCAATTCAATAAGTTCTTCTTTCTCAAAATTTTATTTTCTTTTTTTGGTTCTCGATTTTAATAGTCTATTTAATTCAACCAAATATTCCAATAATCTTGAAATCGAATTGTTGAATTATATAGACTATAGCTATAGTAATAGTAAATGCTTCTGCTGAGTTAGCCAAAATCGAACTGTTCGTTGGATAATGCTTTAAATGGTGGAAACAGAAACTGATGTTTGCTTTGACCACCTTGAAAGTTTCATACATTTTATCTGAATCATTTACTATAGATCCAGCAAATCAAACTAAAGTAACATATGAAAATAATTATAAAAACTATATTTTAAACTCTTTATCTAACGAACTATATGATGTGTATGCTTCTTACATATCTGCTAAAGACATATGGACTGCTTTAGAAAAGAAATACATATTGGAAGATGTGTAAGCGCTAAGAAACATGCAATTGATAATTTCCTTCATTATGAAATGACAGACAATAAACCTATCACAAATCAGATTCACGATTTTCAAAGTCTAGTTCACAAACTATCGAAAGAAGGAATTAAGTTGGATAAAGAGTTTCTGTCAGGAGCGCTAATAGAAAAACTACCACCCTCCTGGAAAGAATATAAGAATAGAATGATACATAAAAAAGAATGGTGTTTCTTTGGAAACCACTATTGTACACATACGAATAGAGGAGGCCAATAGAATCAGAGACTAAAAAGAAAATGGAAATAAGATATATTCAAAGGCGAATCTTGTGGAATCAAGTCGGGCAAATAATAAGAAAAATGCAACTGTCATAACTGTAATAAACCTGGACATTACGCAAATGAATGAACGCTCAAAAAGAAGAATACAAACAATCAATTCAAGAAAAAGGGAAACTGCTATAACTGTGGAAAGTCTGGACATCATGTTAAAACCTGCACACTTAAGAAAAATAAAGATAAGTCGCAGGCTAATCTTTTAGAAACAGGCAATGAGTCTGACATGGTAATAGTTATGGTGTCAGAAGTCTTCCTTGTAAATAACTTGGAGTGGGTACTAGACATTGGTATAACTAGGCATGTGTGCAAGGATCGTAGTATGTTTACCTCCTACCAAATATCAGGAGATGATGAATAGGTGTTCATCGGTAATGCTACAACGTCTCCAGTTGTAGGGAAAAGGAAAGTACTTCTGAAACTCACTTCTGGAAAGACTTTGATGTTGAATGATGTCCTATATGTGCCCGACATTAGATGAAACTTGGTCTCTGGTTCGCTTCTCAATAAGGCTAGTGTCAAGTTAGTATTTAATTCAGATAATCTTGTAATGACTAAGAATGGAACTTTTGTTAGTATGAGATAATGTAGTGATGGTTTATTCATTGTAAATGTATCCAATAATAATAATAATAAGACATCTAGTTCTGTTTATATCATTGAACCTTTTTATCGATGGCATTGTAGATTAGGTCATGTGAATATAATATCTTTGAAGAAAATGAAAAGATTAGGTTTATTATCTAATATATCTAATGAAGAATTCGAAAAATGTGAAACATGTGTAGAATCAAAATTCATTAGAAAACTATTTAAATGAATAGAAAGATCATCTGTTCTGTTAGAGTTAATACACAGTGACTTAGGTGATTTTAGAAATCATATATCTAGAGGTGGAAAAAGATATTACATAACTTTTGTAGATGATTACTCCAGGTTCACTAGAGTATATCTATTAAGAAATAAAGATGAAGCTTTAGATGCTTTCTCTAAATACAAAATTGAAGTTGAAAATTAGTTAAATATAAAAATTAAAAGACTTAGAGCAGATAGAGGAGGTAAATATAAATCTTCTCAATTTAGAGAATTATGTAAAAAGAGTGGAATAGTTCACGAAACTACAGCTCCTTATACACCATAATAGAATGGAATAGCAGAACATAAGAATAGAACTCTAAAAGAGATGATGAATGCTATATTAAATAGTTCAGGCTTACTCTTAAATATGTGGGGAGAAGCGATTATGTCTACTTGTTATATCCTAAATAGAATTCGTTGTAAATCTTCTGAACAAACACCTTATGAACTTTAAAAGAATCATGTTCCTAATTATAAATTATTAAAGTGTAGGGGTGTCTTGCTAAAGTAGGATTGCTTAAAACTAAGAAAAGAAAGTTAGGTCCTAAAATGATCGACTGTGTATTTATAGGTTACGCATAAAACAGTATAGCTTACAAGTTTCTAGTTTTAAAAGCTAAGGATAATATTCTAGATCTTAATACAATTATAGAAGATAGGGATGTAGAATTCTTTGAGAATGTATTCCCCATGAAATCTAAATTTATAGGAATAGAGGAAGTCAATGAATCAGATATCGCGTCTACTAGTAAAAATGCTTACGAAAAAGTAGTAGAAGAGATACAACTAAGAAAAAGTACTAGGGTTAGAAAAAAACCTAACCTAGGAGATGGTTTTTTCACCTTCTTAGTAGAAGATGATCCTACAACCTATACAGAAATTATTAACTCTCCAGATGCAAACTTTTGTAAGGAAGCAATAAATGATAAGGTGGAATCTATAATACTAATAACACTTGGGAACTTGTAGATCTACCACCTGAAAACAAACCAATAGGCTGTAAATGAGTGTTTAGAAGGAAACTAAAACCAGAGGAACTATTAATAAGTTTAAGGCTAGATTAGTAGTGAAAGGCTTTAAACAAAAAAAGGAATAGATTACTTTGATACATATTCCCCTCTAACTAGAATTACAACAATCAGAGTCTTAATAGCAATAGCCTCCATATATAAATTAGTGGTACATCAGATGGACGTTAAGACAGCTTTCCTAAATGGAGACTTAGAAGAAGAAATATATATGGAGCAACCTGAGGGTTATAAGATATCAGGTAAAGAAAATAAAGTATGTAGACTAATTAAATCACTATATGGTTTAAAACAAGCTCCTAAATAATGGCATGAAAAATTTGATGATGTTTTAAAATCAAATGGTTATCATATAAATGACGTAGATAGATATGTATATGTAAAATTTCTGAAAATGATTATGTTATTATATGCGTTTATGTTGATGACATGCTTATTTTTGAAACTAATATTAAATTAGTTAATACAATTAAGAAATTTTTATCATCTAAGTTTGACATGAAAGACTTAGGAGAGGCTAGTGTAATCTTGGGTATCAAAGTAACCAGGAAAATTAGTGTTATTATATTATCACAATCTCATTACACTGAGAAAGTTTAACCATTTTGACTGTTTACTTATCAATACTCCTTATGATTATAGTGCGACTCTCATGAAGAATACAGAAAATAGTGTGTCTTAATTGGAGTATTCCAGAATAATTGGTAGCGTCATGTATCTAACAAACTGCACTAGACCGGATATAGCTTTTGCAGTAGGAAGGCTAAGTAAATATACACATAACCCTGAAAAATAGCATTGGAATGTCTTGTCTAGGATTTTGAGATACAAAAAAGGTAGTATAGCCTATAGTTTACATTATACTGGTTATCCTTCTGTATTGAAGGATATAATGATGCTAACTGGATCAGTGATTCAGATGAGACAAAATCTAGAAGTGGATATATCTTCACTCTAGGTGGAGGAACGGTCTCTTGAAAGTCTACCAAGCAGACATGTATCGCTCGGTCAACTATGAAATCAGAGTTTATTACTTTAGAAAAGCCTGGATCAGAAGACAAGTGGCTTAGAAATCTCTTAACTGATATACCATTGTGCCCAAAGCCTGTATCGGCCGTGTCTATTCATTATGATTATCAAACAGCTATAACGAAAGCAAAGAGTAAAATATATAATGTAAAAGGTAGGCATATTAGACTCAAACACAACATAGTGAAACACATGTTGCATGATGGAATCATATCTATTGACTTCGTGAGGTAAAAAAAGAATCTAGCAGATCCTCTAATCAAAGAACTATTTAAAAGGTTAGTCAATGATACATCGAAGGGAATGGGGCTAAGCCTAATATATGAGCTGCCAGTGTTGGCAACCACACCTATATAAGTGGAGATCCAATGAGATAGGTTCAATAGGTAAACAACAAGACACAAGGTAGACGATTGCACTTAGTTATATAAGCCCTTTATATGGTGTACAGTGTGAACAGCAACGCAGAAGGATGAGTTTTTAGAACTTTTAATGGATCCATAGCCATATATTTGGTGGTGTATAAAGTTGTTGCATACACTTGATGGAATTCACCTATATGGGTGTGGAGGTGGAGGCCGCTTTCTATAAGAATCTAGGTGAATTCTCTAGAGCACTTATGAAATTTAGGTAATGATGTGTGGCCGAAATGCACCGAACCGTAGAATCACTTGCAGAGGAAGAGTTGTGTGAGTGACATGTACTTGCGATCTACATTAAAAGGATTCAGGTTCAAGACTATGGTGTCACCTAATTCCTGTAGATCTGTCTTGCTTACTCTAATGTCGGTTCAAGTTTATGGTGACACTGACACCATTGCACAACTATTACGCTTTAATCCAAAAGAGTTTTATTTTAAAACATGTGGGGGATTATTGTATTTTGTTTTAAAATAAAATAAAATTTTGATTTTTCAAATTTTGGTGGTTTTCCTCCACATTTCAAGTTTGGTGTTTTTAAGTGTGGGTTTTGTCCCACATCAGATTTAACAAAGGAAATTCTCTTGTTTATAAGATAGGCTTTTTGCCTTGGGCTTGAGCCCCATTCAGGGGGCATGCAAATTTATTCCTAGGGGGGGGGGTGCCAATAGTTCTAATTTATGTCATTGACTACACCCGCGTGCGCACACTGAGCCGAGCCGAGTCTGAGTCCATGTCCGCATGCGCGTGCGTGACGCGATGGGACGGGACGGGCTGAGCTAGGCATGGGTGCTGGCGTGGTGTGAGTGTACTCGCATGGGTGTGTGTATAGGTACTCGCGGGACTTTATTTGTGAGAGTGTACTCGCACTTGCACCTTTTCATTTTAAACCAGAGAGATGCATCCCTTCCGATTGGCCGCACTTGTTGGGTTTAAACCCAACGGACCTAATCTTTTTACTACAAGAAACACCACTTTTAGTGACGGAAATTTTCGTTGCTAAAAGTCAAATTTTCGCAGCTAACTACTTTTAGCAACGAAACTTTTCGTCGCTAAATTCGTCATTAAAAGACCGATGTACAAGGCTTTTATCAGCGAAAAATTTAAATCGTCGCTAAATGCAAGCTTTTTAGCGACGAAAAATTTCGTCGCTAAATAAAATTTCCAAGACCTTTAGCAGAGAAAATTTTCGCTGCTAAAAAAATTTTCAGGATTTTTAATAGCGAAACTTTTTGCTGCCGAAAAAACTTCCAAGACTTTTAGCAACGAAAATTTTCGCCGCAAAAAAAAAATCCATAATTACAAGACTTTTAGCAGCGAAAAGTTTTCCTGCCAAAAAAATTCCAAGACTTTTTAGCAGCGAAAATTTTCGCCGTCAAAAAATTTTTAAGACTTTTAGCAGCGAAAATTTTCGCCGCCAAATAATTTTCCAAGAATTTTTAGCACCGAAAACTTTCGCTGCCCAAAAATTTCCAGGACTTTTAGCAGCGAAAATTTTCGCCGCCAAAAAAATTTTCAAGAATTTTTAGCACCGAAAACTTTCGCTGCCCAAAAATTTCAAGACTTGTAGCAGCGAAAATTTTCGCTGCCAAATAATTTTCCAAGAATTTTTAGCACTGAAAACTTTTGCTGCCCAAAAAATTTCAAGACTTTTAGTAGCGAAAATTTTTGCCACCAAAAAAATTTCCAAGATTTTTTAGCAGCGAAAACTTTCGCTGCTACAAAAAATTGTTCCACTTTTAGCAACGAAAATTTTCGTTGCTAAAAGTTTTTTTTTTCAATATACAACTCAAAATTCCGCACAAAATTCCTGATATATACCGGTTAACAATATATTTCATCATATTCATCCTAATATACACCTGTTATATAATATATTTCATCATATTCACATTCACATCCAGCTAAACCCAAACCCAAACATAAACTACATTAATTCAAACACAAACAATCTTATCCGCATCACATTCATTCATGCATTAATACATATAAACTTAACATAATAAACAATTATACAGAAAAATCACAAAGATGAATGTGGAGGTGGTGGAGCATCGGTGGGTAAGCGTGCAGCGAAAGCCTCTAACATCTGCATCAACCGTCGCTTATGGTTCACCCGCATCTCCTCCATCCTCCTCTCCTACTCCTCCCTCTGCCTCGCCAGATGATCCTCCATCCTCCTCTCCTGCTCCTCCCTCTGCCTCGCCAGATGATCCTCCATCTTCCTCTCCTGCTCCTCCCTCTGCCTCGCCAGCTCCTCCATCATCTTCCTCTCCTGCTCCTCCCTCTGCTTGTCCAGCTGATCTTTGATGTCATCGACGACGACCTGTAGCTGCTGAACCTCTTTCTCTGCGGTATCAGCTCGGCGTACGGCGCTCTCGCCAACAACGATGGATCGGCTGGAGGTAGTTCTAGCGGGTGCCATGAGCTTGGCACCATGACCAAACCCATGCACATATCTAGAACGGGTGCCAAGCACCTGACTCAGGATCTCTTGCTCACTCCACTGAGTACCATTGGGAGTGGGCTGACTGCGTAAGGTGTTCATCTCCTCCTGTAATGAAAACATATGAATTTTCATAATAAATGACATTATTATAATTTAATGCAATTAAATTTTATAATGTAAGGATTTTTACCCAAATCTCGCTGGCTCTAAGATGTACCCAAGATCCCGTCATCTGCCGACAGTGAGTCCCTTTGTAGAAGTCTACTAGTCCGGGCTCCTGGCCAGTGACGGATCTCGCTGTGTAATTGAAAGGACAATAGAGTTAATATAAATGCATGGAAAGAATATATAAACGTAATAATTACCAGTACTTTCTTACCATGTCATGACGAAGTCGTACGAATGACTTTGAACCAGCTACATGGTTCACTTCTAACTTTCCTCTGTTGTCAGAATTTATTTTGCTCCTTTTCTGAACACATTATTCATAATACATTGTTATTAATTGCGAAATTAATTATTACGCTAAGATATCGTAAATATGTAAATATTACCTGAAAAGAATCAGACGAAAATCTATCACAGAGTATCCGCCAGTCCCCATCGGTCACGTGCAGTGGTGCGGACTGTACGGCCTCCTCGTGGCTCACGCACCACTAGTACTGCCGGTGTAACCTAGTGCGGTAATCCTTGAACCGCTCCTTCATCATGTCATCGACGGCATGGGAGATGTGCGGAACACTCAAATCAAAGTCCAATTTATCCTGCAGTTTCGTAAATAATAGATTAAGGCAATAAACTTATTAAGAAAATAACTTAACCGTAAATGAACATTTATAAAATAAATTTTAATTGACTAAAATTTACTTGAAAGCACTGACGGATGAGCTGCCGAACATCATCTGTCACGTCTCTTCAACGAAGGGTGGTGAGGGAATTAGAGATCGGCATAAGACACCGACCTCTGACGTAAACAACATGACATTGTTCCTAACAGGTCTAATGCAGTCCTATGGGAACTCTACCGTCACCCTACCCTCACGTGTAAGTCGCTCTAAAAGTAACCCATGCGTGGGTCCACGTCCTCGCCGGCTGGTCGACGACGCTGTTGCAACAGAATTATGTAAGTCTAAACATAAACAAAAATCATTAAAAGAAATATATGTCTAAACTTACATGCAGTGCCTGTGTATGCGCGACTGAGGGATCAAACGCCTGCGATGCAATATGCGACGACGATGCTGACTCCGTCGCATCACGGGTAGAAGGGGTAGATCCAGTGCGCGAACGACGTACTCTCTCACCTGGTGCCATCACTGAATATGTGCGAACTACGAACTTATAAATTTAAACAATATCAATACAAGTGGAATATACTAAAACATTATATAAGTAGTGTTGATGGTATAATACCTTTGTGCTTATGCTCAGAGAGATGAATAAAATATGATTAGACCATTACACTATAATGCAAGCATAATATAATAAAACTGTAAACTTTAATATATAACCATTGGAAATTTCATTACACATTGTCATTATATATTAAATACACATATTTGTTGTAATACGAAACAACTATGAGGTAAACTATCCGAAGTACTCCCTACATAAGTTATCATATGCTTCAGAAGTGTATGTCATCCTGTGTGAAGCATTGGACATTTTTATAGCCAACATGACAGTCGCAATAGGAGAAATCTGATCTATCGAGACTCCATTCAGATGTGCAAGTGACAGAGTCGCATCTTCCATATCTCATTTTCCACTGTTATATATCTCCATTAGCTCCAGAATTTCTTTGAGATTATATAATCTTTCGTCTGAGTCGTCGTCGATATATTCTACTCTACACTCATCGACCAGAAGAAGATAGGACCGAAACGTCCATCTGCAATAGCTGATAAAGTACGTTACATGCTTTTGCTATGCTCCGGTTTGAGGATGACATGATCAGAAATTGTCTTAACTGTAAATGTGAATTATAAACAAGTCAATAAAAGGAATTAATCATGACTTGTAATTTTCACCTATACATGAAATACATAAATTATTTAAATTGAAAAATGACATGTAAATCATGTGTACATTTAATAATCGTCGTCTATATCACTATCGCTTAAGGCTATTTCTTCTTCACCATCACTATTGCTGATTAGTATTTCCTCCTCATAGTCTCCAACGTTGTCATCAATGAAACCTGTATCCTCTCTAACAATGTCTTATATTAATGAGGCATTAACATGATCAGGCGGCATATCATCTCTATTTAATTGCACCACATCAATATTAATACTTAAATCAGTCCCTGTATCCCTAGATGGCATGTCTTCTTCATATGCTTGTTCAACCCTAGACGTGTCATTTCTCCCATCCCCGCTATCTTCAACTTCTGGTACGGGAACGTCAAATACGTTCCTGGACTTTATTTTCTGCACCACGTGCCAAGAGCCGCCTAACTTAGCGTCAGCGAGGTAAAATACTTGTTCAGCCTGACTGGCGAGGACAAATGGGTCATCCTTAAACCACTTTCGAGATAAATTTACGCTCGTAAAGTAGTTGTCAGTCTGTATTCCCAACTTCTTATTTCCAATGTCCCACCAATCACATCTAAATAAGTACACCCGCTTTCTCGTACAATAACTCAGCTCAATAATATCAGTCAAAATGCCATAAAAGTCAATTTCATCCTCCTCATTTATTCCTTTCACAACTACCCCACTATTTTACGTGGTCCTGTACTTCTCACGTTCTTCAGTGTGGAACCGAATCCCATTTACAATACAACCTGTATATCTAGATACACGTTTATCAGGGCCACACGCCAGTGAGTATAGTGCATCAGACACATCTGCAGAGTTACTTGTGCGCAACGTCTTTATCTATTATCATGTACAAAATATAATTGTTTAGTGATTTTCTTAGGTTGAAATAATGTGTAATACAACGAAAATTCTAAGTGTGGTGAGATAAAATGTGAAATCTTACACGTTCGACGAGCCATTCTGGAAACTGATCCTGATGCATTCGATCATAATTTGTGGAGAATTTAGACTTCATCTCGTCTACGTGTTCACTACATATAAATGGCACGTCGTCAGTAAGAAATATTAAGATCATCGTATGTAGGAATTACAATAATTGAAGGAAGACTTGCTCCAAGTACGACTCTATTTCTTCACAATTATGTAACATATACCATCGCGCCTTTGCTAAATCCCCAAGGTCCATATCCTGAAACGTCAGGGATCCTAAAGGACGAACATTATGTGCAAATATATATATGAGTCCTTATTCATGTTTCTGCCCTTCATCGGCATTCCGATCTTCTCAGTTGAATCTAGTCTCTATGCCATGAAGATATATGGAGAAAAATATAAGGCACTCATTATTAATGTATGCTTCAGCTATCGACCCCTCCGGTCGTGCCTTATTCCTCACAAATTGTTTGAATGTGTGAAGGTATCTGTACACAAAACCACTGTGTTATACGTATGAAAATATGGATATATGTAGTTTATAGAATGAATAAAAATTTTAACAGATTCTACCACCTTTCGATCGGATACATCCAACGATATTGTACTGGGCCTGCAAGCTTCGCCTCGTGCAGTAAATGAATCGCTAGGTATACCATGACATCGAAAAATGCAGGTGAAAATATTCTTTTAAGTTTGCAAAGGAGTATGGCAATGTCCCTCTCCAGTCTTTTAATAACATCCATATTCAATGATTTTAAACACAAATCCTTAAAGAATATCCCCAACTCAATCATCGTCGCACTGATATCCTTACTCAGGAATCCACGAATCGCAACCGGCAGTAGGCATTGCAGAAGGACGTGACAATCATGACTTTTCATTCCTATTACCTTACAAACTATAACGTTTACGCGCCGAGATATGTTTGACGTATACCCATCGAGAAACTTCACCGATCTCAACCATTCACATAAACGCTTTCTCTCTAGTTTGGTCAACGTGTAGCAGGTTGCTGGTATAGTATACGAATTTCCATGTGGTTGCAAGTGCAACTCTTTCTTTAAACCCATTTCTTGTAGATCCAATCGAGCCTTGAAACTGTCTTTTATTTTCTTCTCTATGTTCATCACTGTTCCGAAGACATTGTCACATATATTTTTCTCAATATGCATGACATCCAAGTTGTGTCGCAATTTCAGATCACTCCAATAGGGCAACTCAAAAAAGATGCTCTTCTTCCTTTAGTTATAGTCTAATACTGTACGTTTCCTCTTCTTTAAGTGTGATGCCTTACCAAATCTAACTTCTCCAATGTTACTCAGTTGTTGCATCACATCTTCTCCAGATAGCTCT
Organism: Magnolia changhungtana; assembly: GCA_030180095.1. Taxonomy (NCBI): domain Eukaryota; kingdom Viridiplantae; phylum Streptophyta; class Magnoliopsida; order Magnoliales; family Magnoliaceae; genus Magnolia; species Magnolia changhungtana. Next base: position 8,221,819 of record JASAUF010000552.1, on the reverse strand, counting down.
TTCGGGGGTGGCCTATGATCCTGTTTGCCATCAAAGATCATCGTCTTCCTGCGCCACCTATGATCGCTCGGAAGGAAGCGACGATGGCCCATATAACACGTTTTTCTACCATGCTTCAATGACAATGAACAAGTCTCAATACCACATATAGGACAAGCCAACTTGCCCTTCGTGCTCCACCCAGACAAATTTTCATACGCGGGAAAGTCATTTATTGTCCACAAGACCGCTGCATGTAATCGAAATGTCTGTCCTGCAAATGTGTCATACGTGTGTACACCTTGACTCCACAACTTGTTTAACTCATCTACTAACGGTCGCAAGTACACATCAATGTCATTCCCAGGTGACCTGGGTCTAGGAATAAGCAATAACATCATGAAAAATGACTCCATACACAACCAGGGAGATAAATTGTAGGGCATAAGTACCATTGGCCACATACTGTACGAGCTACTCATATTATCAAATGGATTAAAACCATCACTTGCAAGACCTAGTCGAACATTGCGAGAATCCTCTGTAAACCAATCATGTTGCTTCTCAAAATTTTACCAGGCTTCAGAGTCCGTAGGGTGCCTCAGTGTACTATCATCATGAACGCGTTTCTCCTTATGCCACCTCATATCTTCAGCCATCTTACTAGACATAAACAATCTTTGCAATCTTGGTTTCAATGGGAAGTACCTTAACACCTTTCGCGGGATGTTCTTATCCCTGGCTTTGCCATACTTCCACTTAGACTCTCCACATTCTTGACACTCTCCAACATCCTTATGCTCTTTTTGATATAATAAACAATCATTTATACATGCATGTATGAGTTCATAACCAAGGCCCAAGTCTCACATCAAGGATTTTGCCTCATAATGGGACTTAGGCAATGTCTCACCGTCCGGCAATGCTTCTTTCAACAACTCTAGCAACATGTTGAATGATTTGTTACTCCAACGATTTATTATCTTCAAATGAAGTAACTTTGTAAGAAAATTCAACTTGGAGAAGTTCTTACGCCCCGGATAAAGTGGACATTGCGCTACTAAACTTTTCTGATTCGACATCACCCATTGGAGGAATATCTTGGCTACTGCTTGTCGCTGCAAAATCAGTATCCACAGTTGTTCCCCTAAACACATCTCCTATGATATCTTGCATTTCGTCAATGTCTTCATCCTCGTCATCTGGCACAATTGGATCAGCAATGACTTCAGTGGGCTCAACTCTATGGGTCATATCTTCACCATGATAGATCCACCAAGTGTAACCCTGGTCAATCCCAACTATGAACAAATCGTCCTCTACTTTGTTTAAATTTTTAAATATCATGTTCTTGCATTTTCGACATGGACACCTAATCCTATTCCTTGAATCTGCCCGATTTCGCGCAAATTCTATGAACTCTTCAACCCCTTATTTATACTCTGGGCCAGACCTGTTCTTAGCTCGCATCCAACTCTTATCTATGTCTACAATGAAAAGACTAAAGTCAGTTTATGGAAATAGCTTTAAGATTATGCTAAGTTATAGGTTTAAGTTATATTATATGTTTAAGATTTGATAATAGGAATAGTTTAGGTTATAACTTTAGGTTATAGGTTTAGGTTTATGTTATAAGTTTAGGTTAAGGTTACACGTTTAGGTTAAGGTTGTAAGTATGGGTTATAGGTTAAGGTTAAGGTATAGGTTTAGGTTATAAGTGTAGGTTATAGGTTTAGGGAAAGGTTAGGTTCTCTTCCGTTATAGGTATATGGAAAGGTTAGGTTCATGTTATAGGTTTTGGGATTTGAGAATAGTTTTAGGTTTTAAGTATAGGTTTAGGTTGGATTATAGGTTAAGGTTTAGAGATTTGTGTTTAGGTTATAGGTTTAGGTTTAGAGATTTAGGTTTGGGTTCGAGTTTGGGATCGGGTTTAGGTTTAGTTTTAGGTTCAGGTTTAGTTTAGGTTATAAGGTATAGGTTTAGGGAATTGAGAATTGGTTTAGGTTTAGGTTTAAAGAATCAGGTTCGGGTTCGGGATCGGGTTTAGGTTTGGGTTTTCAAGTTTAAGCTTAGGTTAAGGTTAGGGATTTGAGATTAGGATTAGCTGTAGGTTTATGTTTAGGGATTTGAGAATACATTTAGGTTATAGGTTTAGGTATAGGTGAATGGTAGGTAATAGGTTATAAGTTTAGGTTATAGGTAATAGGTTTTGGTTTAGGTTAAGGTTATAGGTTTAGGTTTAGGTGAATGGTAGGTAATAGGTTATAAGTTTAGGTTATAGGTAATAGGTTTTGGTTTAGGTTAAGGTTATAGGTTTAGGTTAAGGTTAAGGTTTATGTTTAGGTTATAAGCTATAGGTTTAGGAAATTGAGAATTGGTTAAGGTTTAGGTTTAGAGAATCGGGTTCGGGTACGGGTTCGGTTTAGGCTTGGGTTTTCATGTTTACGTTTAGGTTTAGGTTAGGGAGTTAAGATTAGGATTAGGTGTAGGTTTAGGTTTAGGGATTTGAGAATAGGTTAATGTTTAGGTATAGGTATAGGTTTAGGTTATAGGTTTAGGTTTTGGTTTTAGGATAAGGTTAAGGTTATAAGTTTAGGTTATAGGTTAAGGTTATAGGTTTAGGTTATAGGTTTAGGTTATAGGTTTAGGTTAGGTGTAGGTTTAGGTTATAGGTTATAGCTTTGGGAATTGAGAATAGGTTAAGGTTTAAGCTTAGGAAATTGGGTTCAAGTTAGGGTTCGGGATCGGGTTTAGGCTTGGGTTTTCATGTTTAGGCTTAGGTTTAGGTTAGGGAGTTGAGATTGGGATTTGGTGTAGGTTTATGTTTAGGAAATCGGGTTGGGGTTCGGGATCGGGTTTAGGCTTGGGTTTTCATGTTTAGGCCTAGTTTTAGGTTAGGGAGTTGAGATTGGGATTTGGTGTAGGTTTAGGTTTAAGGAATTGAGAATAGGTTAAGATTTAGGTTTAGGAAATCGGGTTGGGGTTCGGGATCGGGTTTAGGCTTGGGTTTTCATGTTTAGGCCTAGGTTTAGGTTAGGGAGTTGGATTGGGATTTGGTGTAGGTTTAGGTTTAGGGATTTGAGAATAGGTTAATGTTTAGGTATAGGTTTAGGATTAGGTTATAGGTTTTGGTTATGGTTTTAGGATAAGGTTAAGGTTATAAATTTAGGTTAAGGTTATAGGTTTAGGTTAGGTGTAGGTTTAGGTTATAGGTTATAGCTTTGGGAATTGAGAATAGGTTAAGGTTTAGGCTTAGGAAATTGGGTTCGAGTTGGGGTTCGGGATCGGGTTTAGGTTTGGGTTTTCAAGTTCGTGGTTTAGGTTTAGGTTAGGGAGTTGAGAGTGGGATTTGGTGTAGGTTTAGGTTTAGGGAATTGAGAATAGGTTAAGGTTTAGGTTTAGGAAATCGGGTTGGGGTTCGGGATCGGGTTTAGGCTTGGGTTTTCATGTTTAGGCCTAGGTTTAGGTTAGGGAGTTGAGATTGGGATTTGGTGTAGGTTTAGGTTTAGGGATTTGAGAATAGGTTAATGTTTAGGTATAGGTTTAGGATTAGGTTATAGGTTTTGGTTATGGTTTTAGGATAAGGTTAAAGTTATAAGTTTAGGTTAAGGTTATAGGTTTAGGTTAGGTGTAGGTTTAGGTTATAGGTTATAGCTTTGGGAATTGAGAATAGGTTAAGGTTTAGGCTTAGGAAATTGGGTTCGGGTTGGGGTTCGGGATCGGGTTTAGGTTTGGGTTTTCAAGTTCAGGTTTAGGTTTAGGTTAGGGAGTTGAGATTGGGATTTGGTGTAGGTTTAGGTTTAGGGAATTGAGAATAGGTTAAGGTTTAGGTTTAGGAAATCGGGTTGGGGTTCGGGATCGGGTTTAGGCTTGGGTTTTCATATTTAGGCCTAGGTTTAGGTTAGGGAGTTGAGATTGGGATTTGGTGTAGGTTTAGGTTTAGGGATTTGAGAATAGGTTAATATTTAGGTATAGGTTTAGGATTAGGTTATAGGTTTTGGTTATGGTTTTAGGATAAGGTTAAGGTTATAAGTTTAGGTTAAGGTTATAGGTTTAGGTTAGGTTTAGGTTTAGGTTATAGGTTATAGCTTTGGGAATTGAGAATAGGTTAAGGTTTAAGCATAGGAAATTGGGTTTGGGTTGGGGTTCGGGATCGGGTTTAGGTTTGGGTTTTCAAGTTCAGGTTTAGGTTTAGGTTAGGGAGTTGAGATTAGGATTTGGTGTAGGTTTAGGTTTACAGATTTGAGAATATGTTAAGGTTTAGGTTTAGGAAATCGGGTTGGGGTTCGGGATCGGGTTTAGGCTTGGGTTTTCATGTTTAGGCTTAAGTTTAGGTTAGGGAGTTAAGATTGGGATTAGGTGTAGGTTTAGGTTTAGGGATTTGAGAATAGGTTAATGTTTAGGTATAGGTTTAGGTTTAGGTTATAGGTTTAGGTTTTGGTTTTAGGTTTAGGTTATAGGTTAAGGTTTAGGTTTAGGTTTAGGTTTTAGTTTATAGGTTTAGGTTATAGGTTTAGGTTTTGGTTTTAGGTTTAGGTTAAGGTTGTAAGTTAAGGTTTTGTTTAGGTTAAGGTTATAGGTTTTAGTTAAGGTTTAGGTTTTGGGTTTATGTTAAGGTTGTAGGTTTAGGTTAGGTTTAGGTTATAGGTTATAGGTTATAGCTTTGAGAAATGAGAATCGGTTAAGGTTTAGGTTTAGGAGATTGGGTTCAGGTTTGGGATCGGGTTTATGTTTGGGTTTTCAAGTTCAGGCGTAGGTTTAGGTTAGGGAGTTGAGATTGGGATTTGGTGTAAGTTTAGGTTTAGGGAATTGAGAATAGGTTAATGTTTAGGTTTAGCAAATCGGGTTGGGGTTCGGGATCGGAGTTTAGGCTTGGGTTTTCATGTTTAGGCTTAGGTTTAGGTTAGGGAGTTGAGATTGGGATTAGGTGTAGGTTTAGGTTTAGGGATTTGAGAATAGGTTAATGTTTAGGTATAGGTTTAGGTTTAGGTTATAGGTTTTGGTTTTGGTTTTAGGATAAGGTTAAGGTTATAAGTTTAGGTTATAGGTTAAGGTTATAGGTTTATGTTATAGGTTTAGGTTAGGTTTAGGTTTAGGTTATAGGTTATAGCTTTGGGAATTGAGAATAGGTTAAGGTTTAGGTTTAAGAAATCGGATTGGGGTTCGGGATCGGAGTTTAGGTTTGGGTTTTTAAGTTCAGGCTTAGGTTTAGGTTAGGGATTTGAGATTGGGATTAGGTGTAGGTTTAGGTTTAGGGATTTGAGGATACATTAATGTTTAGGTATAGGTTTAGGTTTAGGTTATAGTTTTAGGTTTTGGTTTTAGGATAAGGTTAAGGTTATAAGTTTAGGTTATAGGTTAAGGTTATAGGTTTAGGTTATAGGTTTAGGTTAGGTTTAGGTTTAGGTTATAGGTTATAGCTTTGGGAATTGAGAATAGGTTAAGGTTTAGGCATAGGAAATTGGGCTTGGGTTCGGGATCAGTTTAGGCTTGGGTTCTCATGTTTAGGCTTAGGTTTAGGTTAGGGAGTTGAGATTGGGATTAGGTATAGGTTTAGGTTTAGGGATTTGAGAATAGGTTAATGTTTAGGTATAGGTTTAGGTTTTGGTTATAGGTTTTGGTTTTGGTTTTAGGATAAGGTTAAGGTTATAAGTTTAGGTTATAGGTTAAGGTTATAGGTTTAGGTTTTAGGTTATAGGTTAAGGTTAAGGTTTTAGGTTATAGGTTAAGGTTTAGGTTTAGGTTTTAGGTTTAGGTTAATGTTAGGTTATAGGTTATAGCTTTAGGTTATAAGTTATAGGTTAAGGTTTTAGGTCATAGGTGTTGGATTTGAGAATCGGTTATAGATTAAGGTTAAGGTCTAAGTGTAGGCTAGGTTTAGGGATTTGAGAATAGGATTAGGTTATAAGTATAGGTTTAGGTTAAGGGTGTGGTACCTGCAAATACAGACATAAACATGGCCTGTCCAAATGACCAGGCCCTTCCAATGCTGTCTATAGGAAATGGATAGCTTCATCATGGTTATAACAGCGGTTCCCACCTTCCAGGAACCCCGCTCATCCAAATAGCTCCGACGCACATTCGGGTCTGCTCCATTAATCTTGAGCAAATACATAAACACGGCCTGTCTAAATGGTCAGGCCCTTCCAATGTTGTCCATAGGAAATGGACAGCTTCATCATGGTCATAACAGCAGTTCCCACCTTCTAGGGACCCCTGCTCATCCGGATAGCTCCGACGCACATCCGGGTCTGCTCCATTAATCTCCAGTAAATACATAAACACGGCCTGTCCAGATGGCCAGGCCCTTCCAATGCTGTTCATAGGAAATGGACAGCTTCATCATGGTCATAACAATGGTTCCCACCTTCCAAGGACCCCCGCTCATCCGAATAGCTCCAATGCACATCCGGGTCTGCTCCATTAATCTCGAGCAAATACATAAACATGGCGTGTCCAAATGGTCAGGCCCTTCCAATACTGTCCATAGGAAATGGATAGCTTCATCATGGTCATAACAGTAGTTCCCACCTTCTAGGGACCCCCGCTCATCCGGATAGCTCCGACACACATCCGGGTCTGCTCCATCAATTCTAAGGTAATATAATTAAATCTTAAATTAGTTACTCATCCAAGGTTGGATAGATTGTAATACTTTCATATTCCCATTTAAACGTCCACGCCGAAAATCCGGCAGCATCTCTCCATGCCTCTCCAGATAAGTTGATCTTACGTTACATTCCGATACCAAATATCTAAATCAATGTAAAGATATTTGACATTGGATACGGAACGAAAGAAACATATCCAGAGAGAAACGAAGAGATGGACCACGGATCAAGCATAAACATTTAAATAGAGTGTATGAAAGCATACTTTCCAATCTAACCTTGAACTGTCCAAAATGGGACAATTTGAGCAATTTCTATGCCACCAAAAACACACCATATCTATGTATTGCCCCATATAAATCCTCAAACAAGTAACTAATTATCTAACTTACAAATCTATAAATTACAGCATAGGCACCATACACCCATGCTCAAGTGAACCAAGTCAAGCATTATTCACACATGTTCAAGTGAACCAAGTCAAGCATCATTCGCACATTTTTGTACACAACCAAGTTGAGCATCATTCATACATGTTCAAGTGAACTAAGTAAAGCATCATTCATACATGTTCAAGTGAATTGATTTAAGCATCATAAGTAAATTTTCTAGGGGGCTGATCTTAGCATCATTACCACACATCCAGGTCTATTTATTTAAGCATCATAAACACATGTTGTTGCCAAATATCCTGGCATCATTACTACACATCCGAGTTGATTGATTTAAGCATCATAAACACATGTTCCAGTGGAATGATTTAATCATCGTAAACACATGTCCAAGTGGACTGATTCAAGCACTTTAAACACATGTCCAAGTGGACTGATTTAAGTATTATAACCATTATTTAAACAATTGAAACTATGTCTGTCAAACACAACATCATTGTGGTATTACTTTAGAAAGCACTGAAAGGCACTTTCATGTTCATAAATACTGAGGTTTACTCTTGCTTTCATGTTGTTGTTGTCATGTTTAAAAGCGATTATGGCCACTCCCCCATATTCCATGTCCGCTTCTAGCTGATGTGTATGAGTTACTGTAACCCCGAGCTTTATAATGTAAATGGTCTTCCATAGAAATCATGCCGATCCAACCATCATTGTGGGCATCACTTGAATTTCGATAATTTTGGTTGGCTGTCTAACTTTTTCTGTCATGTGGCCTACATCATGATTGGATCGACATGATTTTGAGGCCATTTTTATCTATGGATATAAAACCTCAATCAAGTAGCTACTTTTTAGCCTCATCATTAGACATTTTAGGGAACAGAAGGCAATGGATATAATATCTTAAAGTTAAATAAAAGACTTCAATTTGGGGGAGTGCATAGATCACTATAGATCACTATTTTAGTCAAACACATCATTTCTAGCAAGCTATGATGATGGTGATATAACTATATTTGGAGGAGCGCATAGATCAATATAGTTTTGTCTAATCTCCACTTGTTGGCCGCAATAGCTGCCACACACACACACACACATATATATATATATATATATATATATATAGTTGTATCACCATCATCATACCTTGCTAGAAATGATGTGTTTGGCCGCAATGTCGATTTTTCTGGACCCTAGCCTAGAAATGAGGCCATCCACTCATTAGGTGAGCTATAATGTTTAGGCCTAATGGATGGTTTCCATCTACTTGTCAAGTGGACTGATTCAAGCATTGTAAACACATGTCCAAGTGGACTGATTTAAGGTTTTTAAATAAACACATGTTCTAGTGTGCTGATCATTGCATCATTACCACACATCCAAGTGGATTGATTTAAGCATCATAAACACATGTCCAAGTAGAGTACATTGATTTAAGCATTGAAAACACATGTCCAAGTGGACAAATTTAAGCATCATAAATGCATGTCCAAGTGGAACATTTGTAGTTTTGTACTAAGCATTGGTTGTACTAAGCATCATAAAAATCATCACGAGTTGTTTGTAGTTTTGTTGACAGCTTAAATATCCCAAGGATATGCCAACCTTTTCACATGAAAAGTGTTTTTCACTTGTAAGTGGGTACTTCTCCAAATTCTAATTTCAAATATCTCCTTTTGCTCCATAATGAAACTAATGAATCTTTGCTTATATTCTTGTTCATGAGCATTTAATTTGTAATCTGTGCAACTATGTCAGCTATAATTTCTATAAATTACAAAATGGATTCAAAATTGTGAAATTTTCTATTGGATTATGTGCTTGCATTTGAAATTTTTTAGGTTTAGGTTATAAGGTATGGGTTTAGGGAATTGAGAATTGGTTTGAGTTTAGGTTTAGGGAATCGTGTTTGGGTTCGGGATCGGGTTTAGGTTTGGGTTTTCAAGGTTAAGCTTAGGTTTAGGTTAGGGAGTTGAGATTAGGATTAGGTGTAGGTTTAGGTTTTAGGATTTGGGAATACATTTAGGTTTTAGGTTTAGGTTTAGGTCTTAGGTTATAGGTTAAGGTTTAGGTTTTAGGTTTAGGTGAATGTTAGGTAATAGGTTATAAGTTTAGGTTATAGGTAATAGGTCTTAGTTTTAGGTCATAGGTTTTGGTTTAGGTTAAGGTTATAGATTAAGGTAGGTTTAGGTTTAGGTTTAGGTTCGAGTTTAGGTTTAGGTTAAAAGGTATAGGTTTAGGGAATTGAGAATTGGTTTGGGTTTAGGTTTAGGGAATCTGGTTTGGATTCGGGATCGGGTTTAGGTTTGGGTTTTCAAGGTTAAGCTTAGGTTTAGGTTAGGGAGTTGAGATTAGGATTAGGTGTAGGTTTAGGTTTTGGGATTTGGGAATACATTTAAGTTTTAGGTTTAGGGTTAGGTCTTAGGTTATAGTTGGGATTGCATATAAATATCAGTTTTTTGCATTTTCAATTCATCCTAGTGAGAATGATCTCATAAATAGTTGAGATTACATATAAATATCAAGCTGGACCAAAAAGGTCTCAACATTAATAGACATTTGTTTCCCCAGTTTTCTCTTTTTTTGAGTTTTCAATTCTCCTCATTTCTTATCTCTTATCTTAAAATAAGTTGAAAATGTGGATATACAGACTGAGTGGATTTATCACAAAATCCAAGTAAACCGTAGCTTTCCACCGCATAACTTTTTATGAACGCGTTTACAAGAAATCCATATCCATTATTTGTTAGTGAAATAAAAAAGAACTATGAAGAACAACTTGGTTTGTATGTGTAGGTTTTAAGGGATCGGATGGTTCAAAAGTCAATTAATTGCACAGTTTCGTCCATCACATTTGTCCAAGTTCTCTCAATGAATGCTTGGCCATTGACTATTTTATTCTTACACAGTTCCTTTAAAAACCACCTTTGAAAATGATTAGAATAGTTAGTTATTTGTATATTTAGAAACACTATCCATCCAAAGTAGAGTCAACTACATGGACGGACCCGATTGATTCAATACCTTGAGTTGGCTCTACCATATTCGGGTTCTACTCCTTCACTATGGTTTAAAAATATGCTCTTCAATATCGATCTCCTATATAGGTGAATGTGGACCTTTCATTGTATTTCTGTACTTGAAACATCTACCGGCACACCACAAATTGATTTAATATTGTGCCATGTGTACAGGCTTCTTGGTGCCAGAGTATCAACCATTACACCATGCCAGAGTAATGGTTGAACATACAAATCTCAGGGATCGAAACCACAAGAAACGGTGGTGATTGACCATTAAAAACTTGTTGTGGGCCACAAGAATGGTTGAAACCACAAGAATGGTTGAACATACAAATCTCAGATCAAAGCTAATATTTATTTATGTTTTCCCTTCATCCAGATCTGTGTGACCTTATCAACAGGTTGGATGGCAAATAAACATTCCTGTGACCCCCATGAAGATTTTAATGGTGGAAATTCAATCACCATTGTATCCCGTGGTATGGTCGACCTAAGATTTGGATCTGCTTCATTTTTAGGATTGCACCCTAAAATGATTTTTGAGAATGGATGAAGCTCATTATAGGGCATGATTCCAAAATTAAAGAAAAGCCCCCTCTTAGGTAGAACACACCACAGGAAACCGGAGTATAATAACCCATAAATTACTAAATCCCCCAAATCCATAAATCGGCATTGAGAGGTTGAGAGAGAGGGAGAGAGAGAGAGAGAGAGAGAGAGAGAGAGAGAGAGAGAGAGAGAGAGAGAGAGAGAGCTAACCATTGTGGTGAGGAGTTAGAGATTGTAGGATCAACATTGAGAGGTTGAGAGAGAGGGGGAGAGAGAGAGAGAGAGAGAGAGAGAGAGAGAGAGAAAGAGAGAGAGAGAGACTAACCGTTGTGGTGAGGAGCTAGAGATCGTAGGGTTCGCAGGATTTCCTCTCCTTCTTCTTCTTCGTCTTCTTTCAAGTGCTAGGATTTCAAAACCCTACCGAGAGAGAGAGAGAGAGGTGTTGGGAGAGAGATTAGAAAACCGATGGCCGGGCGCGCGTGTGTGTGCTTGCGCGCACGAGAGAGAGAGAGAGAGAGAGAGAGAGAGAGAGAGATTTGGGAGAGGGGGATTTGGGTGTTGGGAGGGCGTGGGATTTGGGTTTTGAGGGGGGAGGGCGCGGGTTTTTGTTTTTTGGGAGGGGTTTTGGGAGGGCGCCTTTGAGTTTAGGTTTGGGAGGGCGCGGATTACGTAGTAACTCACCGTGTATACGTTGAACAGAGTAAACTCCGTGGGGTCCACCTTGATTAATGTATTTTATCCACTCTGTCCATCCATTTTACCTTGATATTTTAGGGCTTGAACCAAAAAATAATGTATATCCCAACCTCGATTGGACCACACCACAGGAAACAGTGTGAATTGAACAGCTACCATTGAAAATTTCTTGGGGCCCACATAAGTGTTGGATCAAGCTTGTATTTGTGATTTCCCTTCATCCATGTTTTTGTGATCTTATAAATAGGTTGGATGAGAAATAAGCATCACTGTGGTCCCGATAAAGGTTTCAACGGTGGAAATCAATATTCCTGAAGACTCAACGGTGGGCATTCAATCACCACTAATTCCTGTGGTGAGGCCCACTTTAAGTTGGATCTGCCTCATTTTTTAGCTCCTGTGTTAGAATGAGCTGGGAAAATGGATGAATGGCATGAAACAGATTGGCTACTCTCCCTGGCCCAGCGGCTAGTGTTCGGTGCTTTGTGGGCCTACCATAATGTATGTGTTTCATCCATTTTTACAGATATTTTTAGGGCTTGATCTCAAATATGAGATGGATATAAATCTAAGGTTGACCACACCATAGGAAAACAACTGTGATTGGATATCCGCCATTAAAATCCTCATAGAGTCCACTGTACTGTTTATTTGTCGTCTAATATGTTGATTAGGTCATACAAATCCAGATAAGGGAAAAAAACGAAGATCATGTTGATCCAAGCTTTAAAAAGTTTTTTTTAATGGTCGACTCATTCAACATTATTTCCTGTAATGTGGTCCACTTGAGATTGTGATATACCTTGTTTTCGGTCTAATAAAATAAAATGATATAGAAAATAAATGGATGAAACACATACATCATGGTGGGGCTCACAGATCACCGATGGTAGGGAGTAGCCAATCCGTGGTCGAATGGCATGTATAAAAGACGGGACGGATTGACTACTGGCCGGTGGTGCGTGGTTCATGGGCCCCACCATGATGTATGTGTTTCATCCATTCCATTCATCCATTTTTATAGATCATTTTAGGGCGTGTTTGGACGGGCACGCTGGATGGGATTGGGTTGTATTAGGGTGGATTGCACGCCTTTCATGATAGTGTTAGTGGATTGCCTGCAATCCCATTGTATTGCTATATCTAGAGGCCAGGTATGGCGTGTTTGGACAGGCGGACTGCATTCAAAAATGCATGCAGTGATGGTGTTTGGACGGGCTGCTAGTCGGTGCTCCATGGGACCCACCACAATGCATGTGTCTCATCCATGCCGTCCATCTAATTTAACCGATCATTTTATTATCTGAGAACAAAAATAAGTTATATCCCAATCTTAAATGGACCACATTACAGTAAACATTATTGAATGAGCATCGACCTTGAAAAAATAATTTGGGGCCATAAAAGTTTTGGATCAAGCTCATTTTTGTTTTTTTACCTTCATCTAGGGCTGTATGACTTAATCAACCTATTGGATGTCCAAAAAACAATATGGTGGGCCTTACGAGGATTTGAATGATGGATATCCAATCAATATTGTTTTCATGTGGTGTGGTCCAACTGAAATGCATATACCTCTCATTTTTTGGATCAAGCCATAAAATGATACGTAAAAATGGATGAATGGAAAGGATGAAACACATATATCATGGTTTCCAAAAAAGCCCCTATCCAGCATCAAATCCCGCATGATTACACCGTATGCCCAATTACGTACCCCTACAATCCAGCGACCAATCCCTCGTAATCCAGGGGATTTTCATCCGGTGGCGAATCCAGCGCCCGTCCAAATAGGTGGCTGCTTTGACGGCGTCGGATTTGAGTGTGTAATCCACCGTAATACAACCCAATCCCATCCAGCGTGCCCGTCCAAACACACCCTTAGGGCTTTATGCAAAAAATAGGAGGGATAAAAATCTCAGGTGGGCCACACTAAAGGGAAACAATAATGATTGGATATGCACCATTAAAATCCTTCAAGGCCCACTGTACTCTTTATTTGACATCCAATCTGTTGATTGAGGCCAGATGAAGGTATAAAACAAAGATTAACTTGATTATTTTTAATTGTCCACGCTCATCCACGCTCATTCAACACTGTTTCCTGTGATGTGCTCACTTGAGATTGGGATATATGTTCTAAGGTTAAAGTTATCTGGAAAAATAAATGAACAGCATGGATGAAATACATACATCAGGGTAGTGCCCATAGAGTACCGACCACCAGCCATTGGTGGCTGGGGAAGTAGCCGATCCGTTTCCATGAAAGACATCATTGTGTAGGCCCCATTTCATCAACCAGCACCCAGACCTTATTATCGGAGGGTCACCACTGAATCCAAGTTCACCTCCCCCTTTCACCCCATACAAGATCCAAGTTGTTCATTAGGTGTGCCGCATCATAATAAGTCAGTTTCATTTTCATCTGGGCCACACACTCTGCTTACACCCAACTTGACATCATCAAGTCCAACGGCTAGAAAGTTGTTAAGTGGCAGCACCATCAAGAAATCCACTCCATCAATTTGTTTTGTACTATTTTTGTAATCCATGTTGATGTTTGTGGTTAATGTAAGGGCCATGAAACAGTGTTGATGATTTTTGTTTTTCCCCTTCATCTAGGCCTGCATGACCTAATAAACAAATTGGATGCCAAATAAATAGTACAATGAGCCAGAATAGGATTTTAATGATGGATATCCAATCACTATTGTTTTCATGTGGCGTGGTCCACCTGATATTTATATACCTCTCATTTTTTGACCCCACCATCATGTAGTGGCTTTATATCCAAACCTGCCATCTATTTGGAGAGATCATTTTAGGGCAATATCCATAGTTAAATCCACAGCTCCAGTGGACCCCAGCACAGAAAACAGTGGGGACAGTGACACCCACCATTAAAAACTTGTAAAGGCCCCAAAAGTTTTAGATCAAGCTGATATTTGTGATTTACCTTTTTCATGTCTTTTTTAGCTTTTGAACAGGTTGGATTTCAAATAAAAATTATGGTGGGCCTTAGGATAGTTTCAATGGTGGGAATCACTCTCTCCACTATTTTTTGTGGTGAGGTCCACTACATGTTTTTATCCGCCTCATTCTTTGGGTAATGCTCTAAAATAATATCTCCAATTGGATGGCGTACTGAGTAACTCAGTATGCCCAGCATACTTAGTAACTCAGTATGCCCGGTGGGGTTTACCATGATCTATGTATTTTATCCACTTCATCCATCTATTTTTTTAGATAATTTTATGACATGGGTCCAAAATTGAAGGATATCCAAAGCTCAAATGCACCACATCACATGAAACGGTGTGAATTGAACTTATACCATTGCAAAATTCTTAAGTGTCACAGAATTTTTGTATTAAGCTTATATTTGTGTTTTTCCCTTCATCCATGTCTTTGTGATATTATTAATAGCTTGGATGACAAATAGATATACTGATCGGGCCTAGGAAGGTTTCAACAGTGGAAATCATTATTCCCACTGTTTCCTATGGTATGCTCCACTTGAGAGTTGGATATGCTTCAACTTTGGGCTCAACCCCTTAAATGAGCTGAAGAAACGTATGGACAGTGTGGATAAACTACTTAATTTCACGGTGGGCCCAACTGAGTTTACTCAATACGATAAGAGCATCGAATTACTCAGTACGCAATCCAATTCCCTCTCTCTCTCTCTCTCTTTCTCTCGTACCCCCTCCCTCCTCTCGCTCTCTATCTCTCTCTTTCTCTCTCTGTCTCTCTCGCCTCCTGTCCCTCCTCTCTCCAGACTATATGTCTCTTCCTCTCTCTCTGTCTTTCTTACCAGATGGGAGCGAATGAGGTGCCGAACACCCTACGATCTTACACATGCCCTCTCTCTCTCTCTCTCTCTCTGAAGCTCGGTTCTAGGTCTTCCACGGCAGTGAGGTATCTCTCTCCCTCTCTCTCTCAATCTCTCTCAATATTAATGCCCATTTAAGAAATTGGGAGTTAGTAGTTTGTAAATTCTTAATTTGAATGTAGACCACAAATTCATTTTTTCTGATTTACAAATTGGGGATTTAGATTTTGGGGATTTGAGGACTTTTGAAATTGAGGATTTACTGATTTTACAAAACCCTAAATTCATGTAAAAAATCCAGACCATTCATCCGCTCTTCCGGACTTTGTGCACCGCATCATGAATCCAATCGGATAATCGGAGCCAATGAATTTGTGTTACCATTGAGGATTTCAATTGGGCACTTTGAAGTTTGAGAAACGCCCAACCAAAAGTCAGACTTGCATGAGCGAGTGGGAAGAGGATAGGGTGGTAACCATTGGTGGGCCCACTGTGAAGTATATGTTTTATATTCAGGCCATACATCTATTTTTCCAGATCATTTTAAAACATGAAACTAAAATTGAAGCAAACCGAAGCTTAAGTGGACCACACCACAGGAAACAATGGGATAATGAATTCCACCGTTGAAACCTTCCTAAGGCCTCCGTAATGTTTATTTTCCATCCAATATGTTGATAAGGTTACACAGACCAAAACACAAATATCAGCTTGATCCAAAAAATTTGTGGCTCATAAGTTTTTAATGGTTTGCGTTCAATCACTAATATTTCCTGTGGTGTGATCTACTTCAGCCTTTGATCTGATTCAATTTTAGGCTCATACTAGTGCATTTAACCACTGTACAAGTGGTGTGGCCTAAACATCATACTAATCACGAGTCCTATTGTGGTTTTGTGTGGCCTAAACATCCTACTAATCATACAATAATTGGTGGATTTTGCCCAAGGACCATTTTCCTTTCAAATGTCATTTGGATGACCAACAATCAGTAGGATTGAGTTACGCAATGGATGCTACTTTCGAAGTTTTACTCCATGATTGTTATTGCGATTAGGGCACTGTTGATGGCCCATTAATTAGTGTGGTTTAGGTTATTTCGACCTTAGGATATTCTCATGCAGCCCTATATGCCTTCAATCGTTCTCTTGAAATCATGGTTTTGTCCAGGGGTGGGTTGTGAATATAGGACCGATGGAGGATCGATGTAGACGGCCTCAAATTCTATATACGAACTTGAGTGAATTGCGTTTTAAAAGGAATACATGGTTGTGAGTCCTGTAACTGGATTTTCATGTGTGGATAGATCAGCAAGGTTTCTTAGGGTGCTATTGTCTGTCTACTATATCAGCAAATAGCTATTTTCGTTTTCTTTTCTTTCTTTCCTCGGTTTGTGTTCCTTTTTTTTCCTATTTTAATGAAATTCTCTTGTTGCCTCTAAAAAAAAGAAAGAAAAAGAAGCGAGTTACTTGCACCATTTCCTTTCCTGATCGTTCACTTGATTTTTGATATGATTTATAGTTATCTATGTTGTTCTAATGTCCTTCGCATTACTGATACACATATATTGCTCCTGCATCATCTTACAACCATGGGAAAAGTTTCTGTGGGTACAGTGTGCACCTAGATTCAGCACACAACTACTATCCAAATATGGTGGGTGAGAATCTTCTTAACATACATTTCAAATTTGAGTCTTAAAATGCTTCCAAATCTAAATGGTGAGAGGTAATGTGCACGCCAAAACTGGTGCATACTGTGAAGATCGAAGTTGTTGTACATACTATAGGGGTCTGTGGCCTGTTGGGATTTTGAAGGTTGCCCTTCTAACGCCTTATGTCCATGGTGTGCACCTCTAAACCTAAACCTAAACATGAAAACCCAAGCCTAAACTTGATCCCAAACCCAAACCTGATTTCCTAAACCTAAACCTTAACCTATTCTCAAATCCCTAAACCTAAACCTACACCAAATCCTAATCTCAACTCCTTAGCCTAAACCTAAATCTGAACTTGAAAACCCAAACCTAAACCCAATCCCGAACCCGAACCCGAACCCGAACCCAATTTCCTAAACCTAAACCTTAACCTATTCTCAATTCCCAAAGCTATAACCTATAACCTAAACCTAAACCGAACCTAAACCTATAACCTTAACCTATAACCTAAACCTATAACCTTAACCTAAACCTAAAACCAAAACCTAAACCTAAGCCTGAAACCTAAATGTATTCTCAAATCCCTAAACCTAAACCTAATCCCAATCCCAATCTCAAGTCCCCAACCTAAACCTAAACCTAAACTTCAAAACCCGATCCCGAACCCGAACCCGATTTCCTAAACATAAACCTTAACCTATTCTCAAATCCTTAAACCTAAACTCACACCAAATCCCAATCTCAACTCCCTAACCTAAACCTAAACCTAAACATGAAAACCCAAGCCTAAACCCGATCCCAAACCCGAACCCAATTTCCTAAATCTAAACCTTAACCTATTCTCAATTCCCAAAGTTATAATCTATAACCTATAACCTAAATCTAAACCCAACCTAAACCTATAACCTTAACCTATAACCTAAACCCTAAACCCAAAACCCTAACCTTAACCAAAACCTATAACCTTAACTCTAAACAAAACCTTAACTTATAACCTTAACCTAAACCTAAAACCAAAACCTACACCTATAACCTAAACCTAAACCTAAACCTAAACCTATAACCTAAACCAAAACCTATAACCTTAACCTAAACAAAACCTATAACCTATAAACTAAACTTATAACCTTGACCTAAACATATATCCTAAACTTATAAGCTAAAACCTAAACCTAAACCTAAAACCTAAATGTATTCTCAAATCCCTAAACCTAAACCTAATCTCAATCCCAATCTCAACTCCCCAACCTAAACCTAAACCTAAACTTCAAAACCCGATCCCGAACCCGAACCCAATTTCTAAACCTAAACCTAAAACCAAAACCTAAACCTAAACCTAAACCTACACCAAATCCCAATCTCAATTCCCTAACTTAAACCTAAACCTAAACATGAAAACCCAAGCCTAAAACCGATCCCGAACCCAAACTCGATTTCCTATACTTAAACCTTAACCTATTCTCAATTCCCGAAAGCTATAACCTATAACCTAAACCCAAACCTAACCTAAACCTATAACCTTAACATAAACCCTAAACCTAAACCTTAACCTAATCCAAAACCTATAACCTTAACCTAAACCAAAACCTCAGAACCTAAACTCCGAACCTAAACTTATAACCTTAACCTAAACCTAAAACCAAAACTTAAACCTATAACCTAAACCTATAAACTAAAACCTAAACCTAAACCTAAAGCTATAACCTATAACCTAAACCAAAACCTATAACCTTAACCTAAACAAAAACCTATAACCTAAACCTTAACCTATAACCTATAACCTAAACTTATGACCTTAACCTAAACCTCAAACCAAAACCAAAACCTAAACCTTAACCTATTCTCAAATCCCTAAACCTATACCTACACCTAATCCCAATCTCAACTCCCTAACCTAAACCTAAACCTAAACTTGAAACCCAAGCCTAAACCAAAACCTTAACCTAAACCTATAACCTTAACCTAAACCAAAACCTATTACCTATAACCTAAATTTACAGTATAACCATTTGATCATTCCATTGAAATGGTAGCTTGTATTACTGTTGAGTTCTATTGTTGCCCATTCTTATTCTGCTTGATCTACTTGATGTCGAAACTATAAAGGTCTGACAGTAAACAACCTTTTTGAGTTTCCAACCTCTTCTCCCTTATGGTTGTAAATTGTAATATCTATGAGAATTTTCCTGATGTAGTCATTTTCATGCAATAAAATGTTATGAAGACAATCTATATATGCATCTTTTGAGATACTTTGTTTTTTTAATGTGTTTCCGCTTATGATCAATGATTTGGGTTATGTATTTTCCTAATAGTTTATCAGCTGCCATATCCTGAACCTGAGATTCTTCCTATTTATGTGTGTTATGTTGAACTTGTCTTGAATTCTAATAGTCTTGAAAATTGTATTTTACTTGCCATAGTGTGGCTCATTTCTTGGAATCTCGAGGTATGTTGGAGGATGCACTTGAAGTCGCTACCGATCCTAATTACAGATTTGATCTAGCTGTCCAGCTTGGGAGATTAGAGAAGTTTAAACTCATCAAGCTCATCAATCAAACCGGTGCTAGTTATGTCGGGACAATGTCTAAATCGACGACACATTTGGTGAGTTTTGAAATGAAGGAATCAATTATAGTACCGGTTTGAGTGATGAGTTTGATGAGTTACTTTCTCAGGAAATATAGTCTGGCTAAGGATTTGTGAACAAAAATAGTTAACCATCTTTGGTTTGAGAATTGTATGAAGGAAGGGAAACGCCTACCACAGAGTCCAGTGGAATCTCAAATCCAAATTGTTTTGGTTATTGTAGAGTTTGATTAATGGACATTTTTTTGCTGAATTTTAATCATTGTACTGCATTTCAACCATCTATTATACTTCCAATGATCTGAAGTTAGAAGATCAAATTAGTGTAGATTTTAGTTTATGATCTATCAAATTAGTGTAGAGTTAATGTGATCCATTTTAATTTAGCTTCACCAATCTCACATACGTATGTCTTAGCATGTGTGTCCATATATAGTCAAGACATGTTCTTGTATAAATGATAGTACACAATTACACATTATCCACAAATACATAATCCACAAATACTACACAAGGGATTTATATATATATCTTACTACATATAGATTGTCACACCATTTTAATCCTTGGTTTTCAATGACAGATGGGGTCCATGGTCCAATAATCCAAACCCATGCACGTTTGTCCCAACAGCAAATGGACTACGCCCAACAATCTCCTTGATAGGACAATCTCAACCTATCAATTTCTGGCTTCTATATAAAAGGTTACGTTGTCTTTTCTCACTCATGTACTATTTCACGTTATAAAATTTTTAAGTAAATTGTACGAGGTTTACAGTAATCTTGAACATTAGAAAATTTTCAAGTATGTGCATTTTAGTCTGAGTTATTTCTCTAATGATGATAGCCTTGGGAGGGTTGATACGAGGGATGGGTTGATTGCAAGAGGCCGATTAAAACTATATTGGGTTATCTTGCTGGTCCTGAAATGATTATGTCCAGCAAGATAACCCAATACAGTTTTAATCAGGTCTCTTGCAATTAACTCATCCCTCGTATCAACCCTCCCAAAGCTATCGTGATTAGAGAAATAACTCAGACTGAAATGCACATACTTGAAAATTTTCTAATCTCTAAGATTATTATAAACCTCGTACAATTTACTTGAAATTTTCATCAGCTGTAGGTCATATGGTATAAAGAGCTTGTCCGTCTCTACTAACTGAACATAAAACACGAACTCAATGGCAAATTTTCAACCTATGAATCTTGTGTATATGCAAAAAAGCAACAGAAGTGGTTAATGCTTTTAATTATTCAATGTCCAACTATTATCCATTGTAGGGACTACCTGATGAATAGTCTTCAAGATTGGTTTTCATTCATAAAAAAAATAGATGCCTACCTTGTTTTTAAATGTATTTGCTCGATATTGATGGAGCAGACCTGGATGTGCGTCGGAGCTATCCGGAAGAGCGGGGGTCCCTGGAAAGTGGGAACCACTGTTATGACCATGATGAAGCTGTTCATTTCCTATGGACAACATTGAAAGGGTCTGGCCATTTGGACAGGCCATATTTATGTATTTGCTCAAGATTAATGGAGCAGACCCGGATGTGCGTTGGAGCTATCCGGATGAGCGGGGGTCCCTGGAAGGTGAGAACCGCTGTTATGACCATGATGAAGCTGTCCATTTCCTATGGACAGTATTGGAAGGGCCTGGCCATTTGGACAGGCCGTATTTATGTATTTGCTCGAGATTAATGGAGCAGACCCGAATGTGCGTCGGAGCTATCCGGATGAGCGGGGGTCCCTGGAAGGTGGGAACCGCTGTTATGACCATGATGAAGCTATCCATTTCCTATGGACAGCATTGGAGGGGCCTGGCCATTTGGACAGGCCGTGTTTATATCTGTATTTGCAGGTACCACACCCCTAACCCTAAACCAAAACCTTTAACCTAAACCTTAACCTAAACATAAATCTAAACCTAAACCTATACCTATAACCTAAACCTAAACCTAAACCTATAACCTAAACCTATAACCTTAACCTAAACCTATTCTCAAATCCCTAAACTTATACTTATAACCTAAACCTAAACAAAAATCTTAACCTATAACCTATACTTATAACCTAAACCTAAACTTAAACTTACAACTTTAACCTAAACCTATACTTATAACCTAAACCTTTTCTCAAATCCCAAAACCTATACTTATAACCTAAATCTAAACCTTAACTTAAACTCAAATCCCTAAACCTTAACCTATAACCCAACCTAAACCTATACTTACAACTTAAACCTATTCTCTAATCCCAAAACCCATAACCTAAACCTAAACGTTATTCTAAACTTATAACCATAACCTAAACCTAAACCCGAACCCAAACCTGAACCCGAACCCGAATCCCTAAACTTTAACTCAAACCTAAACCTATAACTTTAATTCAAACCTAAACCTATAACCTAAACTTATAACCTTAACCTAAACCTAAAACAAAAACCAAAACCTATAACCTAAACCTATAAACTATAACCTAAACCTAAAACCTAAGGGCCTGTTTGGACGGGTGGATTGGAAGGGATTGAATGGTATTAAGGTGGATGGCATGGATTTCAAGGCAATGATGGTGTTGTCGGTGCATTGTCTTAAGATCCATAGGATTTCTATATCCCAGGATTGCTATATGGAGTATGTTTGGCACGCCCGGCCAATCTCGGGATTAAACCTTCCCATCCCTTCTAATCCCTCGACCCCAACATGTCCCAAGCAAATTTGAACGGATTAGGGTGGAGCTGGATGGGATTTAAAGGTAGTGATGGTGTTGTCAGTGGATTGTCTTAAGATCCATGAGATTGCGATATCCCGAGATAAGATCACCCAGTCTGTTTGGCACGCCTGGCCAATCCCGGGATTTAACTTCCAATCCCTTCCAATACCATCCAATCCCTTCTAATCAATCCGGCCAAATGGGCCTTAAATGTATTCTCAAAACCCTAAACCTAAACCTACACCTAATCCTAATCTCAACTCCTTAACCTAAACCTAAACCTAAACATGAAAACCCAAGCCTAAACTGGATCCCGATTCCGAACCCGATTTCTTAAACCTAAAACCTAAATGTATTCTCAAATCTCCAAACCTAAACCTACACCTAATCATAATCTCAACTCCCTAACCTAAACCTAATCCTAAACTTGAAAACCCAAACTTAAACCCGATCCTGAACCCGAACCCCAATTTCCTAAACCTAGACCTTAACCTATTCTTAATTCACTAAAGCTATAACCTATAACCTAACTTAAACCTAAACCTATAACCGACACTTATAACCTAAACCTAAACCTAAAACCTTAACCTAAACTTAACTTATAATTCATAACATAAACCTAAACCTAAACCTAAAACCTAAATGTATTCTCAAATCCCTAAACCTAAACCTACACCCAATCCCAATCTCAACTCCCTAACCTATACCTAAACCTAAACTTGAAAACCCAAGCTAAACCCGATCCCGAACCCGAACTCGATTTCCTAAAGCTAAACCTTAACACATTTCTCAACTCCCGAAGCTATAACCTATAACCTATAACCTAAACCTAAACCTATAACCTTAACCTATAACCTTAACATAAACCAAAAACCGAAACCTTAACCTAAACCAAACCTATAACCTTAACCTAAACCAAAACACAGTAACCTAAACCTAAACCTAAACTTATAACCTTAACCTAAACCTAAAACCAAAACTTAAACCTATAACCTAAACACAGAAACTAAAACTTAGACCTAAACCTAATCCTAAACCTATAACCTAAACCAAAAGCTATAACCTTAACCTAAACAAAACCTATAACTCGACACCTAAACTTATAACCTTAACCTAAACCTAAAACCAAAACCTAAACCTATAAGCTAAAACCGAAACCTATAAGCTAAAACCTAAACCTATAAGCTAAAACCTATACCTAAACCTTAACCTATAACCTATAACCTATAACCTATAACCTATAACCTAAACCTATAACCTTAACCTATAACCTTAACATAAACCCAAAAATTAAACCTTAACCAAAACCTATAACCTTAACCTAAACAAAAACCTTAACTTATAACCTTAACCTAAACCTATAACCTAAACCTATAAACTATAACCTAAACCTAAACCTAAACCTAAACCTAAACCTATAACCTAAACCAAAACCTATAACCTTAACCTAAACAAAAACCTATAACCTAAACCTTAACCTATAACCTATAACCTAAACTTATAACCTTGAGCAAAACCTATAACCTAAACCTATAAGCTAAAACCTAAACCTAAACCTAAAACCTAAATGTATTCTCAAATCCTTAAACCTAAACCTAATTCCAATCCCAATCTCAACTCTCCAACCTAAACCTAAACCTAAACTTCAAAACCCGATCCCAAACCCGAACACGATTCTAAACCTAAACCTAAAACCAAAACCTAAACCTACACCAAATCCCAATCTCAATTCCCTAACCTAAACCTAAACCAAAACATGAAAACCCAAGCCTAAACCCGATCCCGAACCCGAACTTGATTTCCTAAACCTAAACCTTAACCTTAACCTATTCTCAAATCCCTAAACCTAAACCTACACCAAATCCCAATCTCAACTCCCTAACCTAAACCTAAACCTAAACATGAAAACCCAAGCCTAAACCCGATCCAGAACCCGAACCCGATTTTCTAAACCTAAACCTTTACTTATTTTCAAATCCCTTAACCTAAACCTACGCCAAATCCTAATCTCAACTCCCTAACCTAAACCTAAACCTGAACTTGAAAACCCAAACCTAAACTCCGATCTCGAACCCGAACCCAGTTTCTAAACCTAAACCTTAACCTATTCTCAATTCCCAAAGCTATAACCTATAACCTAAACCTAAAACCAAAACCAAAACCTATAACATAAACCTATAACCTAAAACCTAAACCTAAAACCTAAAACCTAAATGTATTCTCAAATCCCTAAACCTAGACCTACACCAAATCCTAATCACAACTCTCTAACCTAAACCTAAACCTAATCTGAAAACCCAAACCTAAACTCGATCCCAAACCCGAACCCGCTTTCTAAACCTAAACCTTAACCTATTCTCAATTCCCAAAGCTATAAC
Source organism: Magnolia changhungtana (assembly GCA_030180095.1). NCBI lineage: Eukaryota > Viridiplantae > Streptophyta > Magnoliopsida > Magnoliales > Magnoliaceae > Magnolia > Magnolia changhungtana. Next base: position 8,197,393 of record JASAUF010000552.1, on the reverse strand, counting down.
CTATAACCTATAACCTAAACCTAAACCTAACCTAAACCTATAACCTTAACCTAAACCCAAAACCTAAACCTTAACCTAAACCAAAGCCTATAACCTTAACCTAAACCAAAACCTGTAATCTAAACCTTAACCTAAGCTTATAACCTTAACCTAAACCTAAAACTAGAACCTAAACTTATAACTTATAACCTAAACCTATAAACTAAAACCTAAACCTAAACCTATAACCTAAAACCAAAAAACCTATAACCTCAACCTAAACAAAAACCTATAAACTAAAACCTAAACCTAAACCTATAACCTAAACCAAAACCTATAACCTCAACCTAAACAAAAACCTATAACCTAAACCTTAACCTATAACCTATAACCTAAATTTATAACCTTAACCTAAACCTAAAACCAAAACATAAACCTATATGCTAAAACCTAAACCTAAACCTATACCTAAACCTTAACCTATTCTTAAATCCCTAAACCTAAACCTATACCTAATCCCAATCTAAACTCCCTAACCTAAACCTAAACCTAAACTTGAAAACCTAAGCCTAAACCCGATCCCGAACCCGAACCCGATTTCCTAAAGCTAAACCTTAACCTTAACCTATTCTCAAATCCCTAAACCTAAACCTACACCAAATCCCAATCTCAACTCCCTAACCTAAACCTAAAACTAAACATGAAAACCCAAGCCTAAACCCGATCCAGAACCCGAACCCAATTTCCTAAATTTAAACCTTTACCTATTTTCAAATCCTTAAACCTAAACCTACACCAAATCCTAATCTCAACTCCCTAACCTAAACTTGAAAACCCAAACCTAAACCCGATCCCGAACCCGAACCCAGTTTCCTAAACCTAAACCAAAACCTATTCTCAATTCCCAAAGCTATAACCTATAACCTAAACCTAAACCTAACCTTAACCTATAACCTAAACCTAAAACCAAAACCAAAGCCTATAACCTAAACCTATAAGCTAAAACCTAAACTTAAAACCTATAACCTAAATGTATTCTCAAATCCCTCAACCTAAACCTACACCAAATCCTAATCTCAACCCCTAACCTAAACCTAAACCTAAACTTGAAAACCCAAACCTCAACTTGATCCCGAACCCGAACCCAATTTCCTAAACCTAAACCTTAACCTATTCTCAATTCCCAAATCTATAACCCATAACTTAAACCTAAATCGAACCTAAACCTATAACCTTAACCTAAACCTAAAACCAAAACCTAAACTCAGTAACCTAAACTTATAACCTATAACCTAAACTTATAACCTATAACCTATAACCTAACAGTAACTTAAACCTAAAACCTAAACCTTAACCTATAACCTAAAACCTAAACCTAAACCTAAAACCTAAATGTATTCTCAAATCCCTAAACCTAAACCTACACCTAATCCTAATCTCAACTCCCTAACCTTAACCTAAGCTTAAACTTGAAACCCAAACCTTAACCCGATTTCCTAAACCCTAAACCCTAAACCTATTCTCAAATCCCAAAACCTATACTTATAACCTGAACCTAAACCTAAACCTAGAGGAGCTGGCGAGGCTAAGGGAGGAGCAGGAGAGGAGGATAGAGGATCAGCTCGCGAGGCAGAGGAGGATGGAGGAGGATGGAGGAGGAGTTGGTGAGGCAGAGGGAGGAGCATGAGAGGAGGATGTAGGAGATGCGGGTGGAGCATGAGCGACGGATGACGAAGATGTTTCAGGCTTTCGCTACACGCTTACCCACCGATGCCCCACCACCTCCGCCTTCATCTTTGTAATTTTTTGTTTATTTGTTTATGTTAAATTTATATGTATTTATGCATGAATGAATATGATGCAGATAAGATTGTTTGTGTTTGGATGAATGTAGTTTATGTTTGGGTTTGGGTTTAGCTGGATGTGAATGTCAATATGATGAAATATATTATATAACAGGTGTATATTAGGATGAATATGATGAAATATATTGTTAACAGGTGTATATCAGGAATTTTGTGCAGAATTTTGAGCTGTATATTTTATTAAAAAAAAAAAAAAGACTTTTAGCGACGAAAATTTTCGTCGCTAAAAGTGGAACGATTTTTTAACAGCAAAAGTTTTTGCTGCTAAAAATTCTTGAAAATTTTTTTAGCGGCGAAAATTTTTGCTGCTAAAAGTCTTAGAATTTTTTGCCAGCTATAATTTTCGCTGCTAAAATCTTGGAAATGTTTTTTTTTGCAGCGAAAATTTTCGCTGCTAAAGTCTTTGAAATTTTTTGGTGGTGAAAATTTTCGCAGCTAATAGTCTTGGAAAATTTATTTTGCCGCAAATATTTTCACTGCTAAAATCTTTTGAAAAATATTTTTAGCAGCGAAAATTTTCGCTGCTAAAAGTCTTCTATAGTATTTTTTAGCGACGAACATTTTCGCCGCTAAAAGTTTATGTTGTTTTGGTTTAAATTAATGTGAATGTGAATATGATGAAACGTGTATATCAGGATGAATATGATGGAATATATTGTTAACAGGAGTATATCAGGAATTTTGTACGTATTTTGAACTGGAATAATTTTTTTTAAAAAGAAACTTTTGGCGACGAAACTTTTCGTCGCTAAAAGATATATTAGTTTAGTTTTAGCAGTGAAAATTGTCGCTGCTAAAAGTCTTGTACAGTACAAGACTTTTAGTAGTGAAAATTTTCGCCGCTAAAAGTCTTGTACAGTACAAGACTTTTAGCCACGAAAAGTTTCACCGCTAAAAGTTTAAGACAATGTTTAGAGTCTTTTGCGACGAAAAGTTTCGTCGCTAAAAGTCTCATACAGTATTTTTAGCTGCGAAAATTTTCGTAGCTAAAAGAAATTTATTCCACATCGAAGTAAAATGTGTGGAGCATTTAACGGCGAAAATTTTCGTCGCTAAAAGTCTAATACACTAGTTTTAGCTACGAAAACTTTCGTCGCCAAAAGTTTCGTCGCTAAAAGTGACTTTTGGCGACGAAAATGTGTTTTGTCGCTAAAAACCCTTTTTTTTTGTAGTGTTTGTAAATGGTGTTTATACACCACTTCGGAGTCTATATAAAGATTACCAATTCCAGTTTTAATATACGAAATTATTATCTCTCTTATAAAACTCATTTTGTTATCCTGGTTTAAGAGTTTTACTGAGTTCATCGCTGAGTCAACTCAGCACTTTCGGATTAAACTGCAAGCGGTTCGAGCCCGCATACAGTGAGTGCACCGCTGGGACTTGGTCATAGTCATTGTATCCTAGAGGTCGATTGCTCTGAAAATCTGTTGCACTTGGGATGCTATCCAAGGGGAGCAAATTCGATTTCAAGTCGAGTGACTTAGTCACGCCTCGACTCAATTCAATAAGTTCTTTCTCAAAATTTTATTTTCCTTTTTTGGTTCTCGATTTTAATAGTCTATTTAATTCAACCAAATATTCCAACAATCATTTGGCTCAGACTTTATGCAGGGGTGAATCCTTGACGGTCCAAGCTCCAAGAACATAAATCCGAAGTTTCTGTTATGTTTCTGACATGGTATGTTGTAGATGTTTTCTTTGTCATAGAGAGGAATGAGAGCACTAATCCAATAGTGCACACACGCATTCCTTCATATGTATGCAACAGACTTCAGCTTGTGTCTGTCATCTAGTTGACATTTTGCAATTAAGTTCAACTACACTTCTATCACTTGAATTCAGGGGGTTGACGACCAATTCCTAAAGTTAGATATTCTCCCCCAGGCTTCTTTTCCCACAGGGCATTTCAAGAGGACATCATTACTTGTTTCTTCCATCATCTTAGATTTGGCACATGGCATTGGCACTATCCCATGGATCCACATACAATTTGGAGGATTTTAATGGAGGGAGTTCCCATCTCTCAACTGTTTCAAATTCAAACCCATTTCATCAGGTGCTCCCTACTATGTTGTGCATATGCCATCAAATGCTTTTGCTTGATTGAAAGAGTCTGGATTTGTGAACAAGCTTAGGCCCTATTTGGAATATGCCTAAAAATGAGTTCCATCTCATTTTAGTCAACAATATTCTGTATTAGATACATAAGAGTTCATGTTAGAAGTAATTATATATTAGATATCTATAATTGCTGTTAACTAAAATGAGATGAACTAATTTTTAGGTGCCTACTGAACATGTTGGTTGATTACGATGGACCCAAGATTAATGGAAATGATTTTTGTATTCTTGTATAAACATCTTTAAACTACATGTTTGTTTAAATGTTACCCACTAATAAGAGTCCTTAAACAGTTCATTCGAGGATCATGCGTCTTTATAACAGGCACCAGAGGGCCCTAGCCATTGCTAGGATCAATGGGGAATGACACATGGGTCTATGACTTGGCTTGTGGAATGAAATGTGTCATTGTTTAGCAAATGAACTATTGGTCATCCATACATCATTTGTTGCCTTGATAGTTTTTGACTTTTTAAGGACAGAGGATCAAAGGATTGATTGTTTTCCATGCATCAATTTGTTGAATACTATTTTTCGACTTATTATTATTATTATTTTGCCATGTGTGCAGGATTTTAATCAATTATGCCTAAATTTAGGCTTACAAGCACTTCAGCCTTTTGACACCACTCGTGCTACGAGTATACCATATAGAGGATTTGTTTATTTATTTATTTATAATTCAAGACCATTTTCAATTTATTGTAATAAATATTATAATTTTTTTATTGTATAGTAATATTAATTTTGTGTAATATTCAGTTTTAATTATATTACAACATTTTTTGTTTCAAATATTTAAAAAAAATGCAGGTTTCAATAGAATTCTAAAAAAAAATTACTAGGCTCTTTTAAATCTGTACAAAGAGTTTTAACGGCGCTTGTATAGATCTTTCTTGGCGCCAGGAATCCTCCATTACCTGAGCTTGTATAGGCTTTTGGCAGCGCTATTTCCACTTTTGCTGAGGCTTCCGCGAAAAATTCGGTTCCATATTTACCAAAAATTTACCGATATACACTTCTACCGCTAGAGTAGCACCAGTAAAGGGTATTACCGGCGGTTTTGGCCGCCAGTAAAACTACACTGTCTTGTATTGTGTGGTCGACTTGAGCCTTTGAAATTAGACGTTTTTGAGATCAAGATCTAAAATGATCTCGCCAAATGGATAAACGGTGTAGATATGATAAATACACCATTGTGGGGCCTATGTAACTTTTATCTCCTTTGAACCGTTCGTGTAACTAGGAGCTCGAGGAGCGTCAGCGCTCGTCTTGGCACGACACGTACCCACACCAGCTATGTTGCTGGTGTGTGGTACACCAGCCAATCCGCTTCCCATCAAAACCGTCGACGGAAAGTTGAAAACGGGAAAAAAGGCTAACGCTTGGAATACTGAGCACTAAGAGAGGTAGGATACGGATTGTGTGGGGCCCACCTAATGTACGTGTTTAATCCACGCCATCCATCTGTTTCTCCAGCTTATCCAGGTCATGATCGACCACATATAATTGAACGCCGACCGTTGAAAACTTCTTTGGTCACTGACGTTTTGGATGAAACTGATACCTGTGTTTTCCCTTCATCCAGGACAGCGTGATCTTATCAACACGTTAGATGACAAGTACAAACATCACTACGGCCCTATGAAGGTTTCAACAGTGGTTTACGTCATTATCCCAATTGCTTCCTGTAGTCTGGTCCAGTTGAACTTTCGATCTGCTTCAATTTTGGGATCAGGCCATAAAATGAGCTGGAGAAACGGATGAGCGGCGTGGATAAAGGACACACATCAAGGTGGGCTTCACAGAGAATCCACACTACGCTATAGCAGGTGATCTCTTACACAATCTGCGTCCTAGGACGAGAAGGTTTGCGGATAAAGCGTGTGGCTTCTTGGTGCAATCTCGACGGTCGCATAATTTCACTGAGCGACTCTTGCATGCAAGACCGTGTGTGCATCTCCAGCATGCATCGATGATGGGACTCACATGAAAATGCACTTGTGTGATCTGATCTATCCGCGGATGGGCTATCGTCCGGAAATCCTGCTGAACGACCATTGATTAGTCAGCTTGGATACGGACATTTCCCAAATTTTGATTTTGATCCGTCCAATAGAATGCCACCAACAGAGGATTAAAAGCATCTGTTCAGAGTGGTTTTAGGAGCATGGTCTATCCGTACGCATGTGTATAGGAGATAGATGGTTTCGATCATTTCAATATGATTTGATGTAGGCCCCATCCAGTGATGCATACTGTTGCATGCAACATAATGAACTTTTCACGTTGATTATCCCTCCCAGCATGAGTGCATGATTATCTCTATAAATCACACACAGCGGGTATGCTTACTCATCAACCGAAAAAACATATTTCCATGTCCGACAAACGTGACAGCACTGATCTGGTTGGACGTGTCACTTTTTCTTAGGGACGTTATTAAAAATTTTAAACAAACAGCTGGAAAATTATATAAGGTCACAAGGCATTTACGTGCGAGCCTTTCGTTGTTGGAAGATCATATGATAGGATTATGTGTAGGGCCCACTATGATGTTTGTGATAAATCTAACCTGGTCATCCATTTTTCAAAATTATTTTAGGACATGCAACAAAAAATGAGGAGGATCCAAATATTAAATGGGCTACATGAGAGGAAACAGTGGAGGTTTAGTGACCACTGCTGAAACATTCATATGACTACAAAAGTTTTGTATTGGTTTATGTTTGCGGTGTTTTCATTTCATATCAGTGAAAATGACCTTATAAATGGTTTGGATGGAATATAAACACCAAGGTGGAGCCTAGGAAGGTTTCAACGGTGAGCATTCCTTTCTACAGTGTTTCATCTCGTATGGCCCACTTGAATTTTGGATCCTCTTCATTTTTGGTATAATGTCCTAAAATGATATTTAAAAATAAATGGACGGATTGGATTTCACACAAAGATCACAATGGGCCCCATACAGAATTCTTCCGCTGATCTTCATGGAAAGGCTTTAGCAGGAAATCCGTGTCCCTGGGTTATGAGTTTGGGAAACGTACTGGCTACTCCCCCACCACCGGCCATTGGCAGGTCGTCGGTGCTATGTGGGCCCCACCATGATGTATGTGTTTCATCTATGTCGTCCATCCATTTTTCCATCTAATTAAGGGGTTGAGCTCAAAATTGAAGCATATCCAAAGATTAAGTCCATCATGCCTTGGAAAAAGTGGGGATAATGATTTCCACCGTTGAAACCTTGTAAGGCCCCATAGTGATGTTTATTTGTCATCCAACTTGTTCATAAGATCATACATACATGGATGAGTGGAAAACAAAAATATAAGCTGGAGCCAAAACTTATGTGGCCCCTAAGAAATTTTCAACAATAGAAGTTCAATTCAACTGTTTCATGTGGTGTGGTCCATTTGAACATTGTATATACTTCATTTTTGGGATGAAGCCATAAAATTATCTGGGAAAATGGATGGACGAAGAAGATAAAATACATAAACTGAGCAATCCCCTTCCATCTAGGAGGGAAGTGGATTGGCTGGTGTACTACACACCAGCTATATAGCTGGTGTAGATACGTGTCGCACGAAGACAAGTGCCGACTCTCCTCGAGCTCCGAGTTGCATAAACGATTCAAAGGAGATCAAAGTTACATGGCCCCACAATGATTTATTTATTATATCCACACCCTTCATCCATTTTTCGAGATCAATTTAGACCATTAAACAAAAAATGAATCATATCCAAAGCTCAAATGGACCACACCAAAAATAGCAGCGAGGACAATGATTTTCATCATTAAAAAATTCGTAGGGCCTACACAACTTTTATTTTTCCATCCAATCTGTTAATAAGATCACAAATACATAGATGAAGAGGAAAAACAAATTTCATATTGATCGGAAGCTTCTGTGACCCCAAAAGGGTTTCAATGGTAGACGTTCAATCCTCAATTGCTTTTTGCAGTGTGGTCCACTTGATCTTTATATCTGTCTTATCTTTAGGCTCAATCCTAAAGACGAGCTTGCCAAATGGATGGATGTTTTAGATATAACACATACTTCATACCTCATGATGGGACCCACAAAACATGTTGACATTAATACACCAGCTATATAGCTGGTGTCTGGTACACCAGCCAATTTGCTTCCATCTCGGAGTGGGATGCGGATTACCTAATGAGAGGTTGAGTAGCTGAAGTCACGTCACCAAGTTCTGTGGATCCCAGCATGATGTATGTATTATATCCACACCATTCATCCATTTTAAGAGATCATATTATGGCTTTATCCAAAGAATGAGGCAGATCAAAAGCTCTAGTGGACCCCACCATAGAAAAAAGTGTGGAGAGTGATGCTCATGGTTAAAATCATCATAAGCCCCACTGTACTGTTTATTTGACATCCAATCTGTTGATTAGGTCATACAGACCTATATGAAGGAAAAAAACAAAGATCAACTTGATCCAAAACTTTTATAGCCCCCAAAAAAAATTAATGGTCGATGCCCATTCAACACTGTTTCCTGTAATGTGGTCCATTTGAGATTGAGATATACCCCATTTTTGGTCTCATTACCATAAAATGATCTAGAAAAACATATAGACAACATAGATGAAACACATACAGCATGGTGGGGCCCACATAACACCAACCACCTGCCATTGGTCATACATATAGTCTTGCACCCGTTGTTGAAACCTTACTAAGGCCCACTATGATGTTTATCTGAGATCCAACCTGTTCATAAGTTAAGAAATACATGAAAGAAGGGAAAACACAAATTTTAACTTGATTGAAAACTTTTGTGGCCCTTAGAAAATTTTAATGGTGGGCGTCACTCTATCCACTGTTTTCTATGGTAGGTACATTCCAGCTTTGGATTTAGCTCATTCTTTGTCTCATGCCTTAAATTGATATCTCCAACTGAATGGACAGTATGGATATAAAACATACATTTATGGTGGGTCCCAGATAACTTGGTGACATAACCTTTCCATGGAATCCGCGTCTAGTGAGTCCATTACGACTTTTAATAGTACACGTTTTGTGTCCTACCCCCGCACAGTCAGTAATCCATCCGGGCAGGGCTTTGTGGGGCCCACTGTGATGTAAGTGTTTTATCCACGCTGTTAAAAGATTTTCTCAGATTATTTTAAGTTATTATCCTAAAAATGAGGCAAGTCCACAGCTCTAGTGGACCACCACAAAAGGCTACACTGATTATGACACTCACTGTTAAAACCTTTCTAAGTGCCAGCGTTATGTTTCTTTACCATGCAACATATTCATAAGGTCATGTAGATGTGAGTGAAGTGAAAAAACAAATATCAACTTGATCCGAAACTTCTCTAGCTCGCAAGAAGTTTTTAATGGTAGACGTTCAATCCCCACCTTATGGTCCACTTAAGCCTTGGACCTGCCTCATTTTTTGGTTCATATATTAAAATGATCTGAGAAAATTGTTGAACGGCGTGGATAAAACACTTACATCACGTTGGCCCCACAGAGCCATTAATCCGTCCGGGCGTTGTAGGACGCAATCTGTGTTCAAGTGGAAGTACGCTAATCCTGACAGGCTCAGTAGCGAGTCGGCTACTGAAGTTGCGTCACCAAGTTCTGTGGGCCCCACTATGATGTATGTGTTGTATCTAGAAGTGGGCATTTCATACCCAAACCGGTGGATCCGACCCAATCAGACCCGATTCGAACAGAACCGATGGTCAAGATCGGTCTGGATTGGGTAGTATAAGCCAGATCCGAAACATTTTTGGGTCAGACTGGGATAAGCCCTGTTCCAAACCGACATGACCCGGAATCCGATCTGATAGGATCCGACTCGGACCGACCCGACCCGTGTATATTAGTGTATATATATGTATTTTTTTTAACTTTTACCCGGCTGTTTTTTTTACCCTACCCTAAGTAATAGCACCTCTCGCCACCCGAACCCTAAAAATCCCCAAATCGCCCTAACCCTAAAAATCCCTAAATCGTCTTCTATACCCTACCCGCAGTCCCGCACCTGAAGATCTCTACAGTCCTACCCGACTGTCTTCTCTACCCTACCCGACTGTCTTCTCTACGACTCTACCCTACCCGCACCTGAAGATTCGGTGAATCCCCAAGTCGTCCCGTCCCGATCCCGAACTCTACCCGAAGATTAAAGTCTTCACTTCGCAGCCCGGCACAGGACTCCCGATCCTGATCAGGTAGGACCCACTCGGCCACTCCATTTTTATTATTTTTTATTTACTTTACTGAAATGGGACCTACAGGCCATGGCTCGTTATGCGAGCGTGCAGTCGTGGCTCGTCAGCCAGGCCAGCCACGTCCCGCTACCTGCTGCTCGCTGCTCGTGCGGTCCACTGGACTGTCGGATGGGTTGATGTTAGCGTGTCCAGCAAATCAGGTCCGTCCTCTCATTTGGTGGGCCACACCTACATGTTGAGCCAGACTGCTTTTTGTCATCCATTGATTACAGTGGTGACTGGTGAGGCTAACCCATCTAATAAGTGGATGAGCCTCAGTTTTGCTTCTCCAGGTGAACTTCATGGTGGGGTCCACCCTTTGTTTGACTGAAATGAAACAGAGATGTGCATGATCCATTTATTTGATATGTTGTGGAGATTGAGGCCGTTGTAATGAAGAGAGATGTGCATGATCTATTCATACCCACACATTTTATTTTATTTTATTTTATTTATTTATTTTCTTGTCGTTGTGAAGATTGAGGCCGTTGATCTGGTGAGCTAAATGTTGATATGTTGTAGGCTAAAAACTTAGGGCAATTGGACAATAATGGTAGATAGACTCTATTTCAACACAGACTCTATTTGGCTTTATTTTCAGATCAATAACATGGATGGCAACAAGTCCATTTGTTTTCGAAGCCATGGATGGGATGGTCCTGATTACATAACAAAAGACAAAAGTGTTATTTAGAGTCATAAGAAACCCATGATCAACCCTAACAAATACATTTATAAATTATTAGACCTGTCTTTTTTTTTTTTTTAAAGTGTAGTTGGTATTCAATTCATTCATTATCCAATCATAAGCATTTGCAATTACAGTGTTTGGTTCACAAAGAAATAGTGTGTTTAGTTCTCAAAGAAATAGTGGTATCCAACCACTGACATTGATGGTCAAAACACTTTGGTACTTGGAGACAAGTATTGTATTTTGTCATCGTTACAATAATTCAGCACAGCACATCATAGTGTAATCCGGGGATCTAAACAGCTCTACAAGACTATGACTCAATCTTTCTTAATTAACAATAAAAATTGGCTAAAATTACCTTGAACTTGATTCATAAACATTTGAAGAGGGCATGGATTGGGTACAAACACCTAAAAAATCTACTCAACTCAGTATTTAATTTTGGGACAATAGTAAACAATTTAAATGTTTAAGGAACTTTACTAAGTGCACTTGTGTGCAATAAAGCTCATGTACATGCCACACATGACAGCATGGCACAATAGGTCGTCCAAAATCCAATCCACAGTAGGCCCACTGTGATGTATACTATGTTTTATCATGTGGGTCAATCTTTAAGGCGCCGTTTTACACCTTCTCAAAATCTTGGATTGTGTGAAGTGAGGATTTGAAATCTAAAATTAATATAAGTGGATTCATTTAGCATTGCTGAAAAATGAAAATCTTAATTTCAATTCAAGAATGGTTCAAAATCTATACCACAGATGTAGCATTCTAGAGGATTGGAATCCTTAACTTTAGTTTTCAAATTTTTCCTTAACTTAATATGTGCATTGCTTAGTTAATTATTGTGCATTGTAATCTATATACTTAGCTTAATATATGCATTACTTAGTTAATTATTGTGCATTGTATACTTAGCTTAGTTGTGATTGTTATTTGTAAGTTAGATAATTAGTTACCCGTTTGAGGATTTCTATATGGCCATATATAGATATAGTGTATTTTTAGTGACATAGAAATCGCTCAAATTATCCCTTTTTGGACAGTTCAAGGTTAGATGGATAGTATGCTTTCATATAACCTATTTAAATATTCATACCTGATCCGCGGTCCATCTCCTCATTTCTCTCTGGATATGTTTCTTTCGTTTCATATTCAATGCCAAATATCTGTACATTGTTTTAGATATTTGGCATTGGAATGTAATGTAAGATCAACTTATCTGGAGAGGCATGGGGAGATACTGCCGGATTTTCGGCATGGACGTTTAAATGAGAATATGAAAGTATTACAATCTATCCAACCTTGGATGGGTAACTAATTTAGGATTTAATTGTTACTTGTAAGTCAGATAATTAGTTACCCGTTTGAGGATTTCTATGTGGCCATACATAGATATAGTGTATTTTCGGTAGTATAGAAATCGCTCAAATTGTCCCTTTTTGGACAGTTCAAGATTAGATGGATAGTATGCTTTCATATAACCTATTTAAATATTTATCCCTGATCCGCGATCCATCTCCTCGTTTCTCTCTGGATATATTTCTTTCGTTTCGTATCCAATGCCAAATATTTGTACATTGTTTTAGATATTTGGCATCAGAATGTAATGTAAGATCAACTTATCTGGAGAGGCATGGGGAGATGTTGCCGGATTTTCGGCATGAACGTTTAAATGAAAATATGAAAGTATTACAATCTATCCAACCTTGGATAGGTAACTAATTTAGGATTTAGTATAACTCTGTTAGCATTAGATTACTAATACTAATATAATTTAGTATATTTCAACTATTAGATGGAAAGCAAGGGTCTTTCCAATACCCTGTCCCCGACCCCTGTGGTCGATCAATTACATCACCGATGATCCTTAAAGATGAAAGATTAGGTGTTGATCATAGAGAGGTGCCCGTTGACGTGGTTGATACTAGTACCACACAATCACATGTTGCGGGAAGTACGAAAAAGAGGTCGGTAGTGTGGAAAGATTTTGAAGAAGTAACCCTGAAGAATGGCCAAGTGAAGATACAATGCAAGCACTGCAAGAGTCAGTACGCTAAGCAAGCAGATGGTTCGACCACAACATTGAAGAAACATCTAGCAAAGTGTCTTAAAAAATCGAGAAGTGGGCTAAGGCAACAAACACTTTCATTTTCGCAATCTGCAGAGGGTCCATCAGTGTTCATCTACAAGTATGACAAAGAGTTGGTGAATGAGTGGGCGGTCAAGTTAATTATTTCAGATGAAAGACCATTTCAGATGGTAGAGAGTCCTGCTTTTGTTGGACTAACCAAATGCTTTAACCCCAAATACGAGAAGGTCTCTCGTACAATAATCAAGAGGGTGTGTATGAAGATGTATGAAGGCGAGAGGTCAAGTTGAAAGGAGAGTTGGCCACAATTTCTCGAATTAGCCTGACATTAGATTTGTGGATGGCATCCAATCAACGAAAGTGTATATGTCCCTAACTGCTCACTACGTTGATGCCGAATGGAGGCTTTGCAACAGAATAATAAACTTTCGTTATCTTGCGTCTCCTCATAGTGGTTTGATGATTTCAGACTGCATACACAGATGTCTAATGGAGTGGGGAATTGAGAAGAAGATCTCGACAATTACACTAGACAATGCGTCTGCAAATGATAGCGTGATAATGAAGTTATGCAGCTAGTTTAAGGCCACTGGTGACTTGTATTTTGGTGGAAAGATATTTCATGTTAGGTGTTGTGCCCACATCTTAAACTTGATTATAAAAGAAGGCCTTAAAACAATCGATCCCATGATCGAATACATAAGAGAGAGCGTGAAGTATATATGGGGGTCACCTTCACGATTACATGCATGGAATGAGATCATGAAGCTGTTGAATTTGTCAACTCAGAGAATGATGAAGTTGGATGTCACGACACGTTGAAATTCAACTTTTGAAATTTTGGATTCAGCGATGGATTTGAGACTTGCCTTCTCTCACTATGCGGAGCATGATAGTGCATATATTTGATTGCCTTCTGAAGATGATTGATCAACAGCTGTATTAGTTCGTAAGTTCCTTTCTGTTTTTTACAACTACACAGAGAAATTTTTGGGCTGTAAGTATCCAACAACAAATATATTTTTACCTGAACTTTGGAAGGTAAAAGATGCCTTATGCAAAAGCAGTTGTGGACAATACTTTTTACAATTCATGACCATGGGTATACAGGTAAAGTTTGATAAGTATTGGCCTGAGTGTAGTCTGGTAATGGGTGTTGCGGTCGTTCTTGATCCCCAGTACAAGATGGTTATGGTTGACTTCATATGTAATAGGTTGTATGGTGTGATGGGTGTTGCTGAGGCTGAAAAGATTTCTGGTGCAGCCAGTGAATTGTACAATTTGTATGCGTGTGCCGCAAAAGTACAATCTCCTCATGTGGGTTCTAGTCTGCTGTTGATGAATTACAAGAAGACACGACAGATGATTTTATGTCTTACTATACACAACTGAAAGGGACTCAAGTACAGATGCATAGATCAAAACTTGAAGCATATTCAAGGAGGATATTCTAATTATAAACAAAGGAGAAGATTTTGATGTTTTACAGTGGTAGAGGTCGAGATCTGGTAAGTTGCAGTACCCCGTGCTCTCGTTAATGGCACACGGCATATTATCAATTCTAATTTCAACCATGGCTTCAGAATCCGCTTTCAGTACGGGGAGTAGGGTCGTAAGCAAGTATAGAAGCTTACTTACACCTGAATCGGTTGAAGCGCTCATTTGTACCTAGGATTGGCTGCGTCCGATGTGGGGGAAAGAGACCTTTATTGATGAAAAGTTTGATGAAGAGAAGAGTGACAAGATTGAAGAGACAATGCCTGCAGCCGCAATATGGTTTTGATGCTTTCTAATTTTGTTATATCATGTTATTTGTAATTTTGTTAAAACAGTTACATTGAAGTTTTATGGTTATGTTTTATGGGTGGATGAATATTTCTCTTTTTTCATTAGTAATATTCAATTAGATAATGTTGTTTAAATTTCTTATTATATTGTTAGGTACTTGCATTCATTCATAACTTTAATTTCTTTTTCTTTTTTATTTTGTCCTAAGCAATTAACCAGATATACAGTAGATATGTTATCGAAAGATGATGCATCAGCGGATATTTGGGATTATGGAGTCCAAACTTACTCCAAGGATGGAAAGATAAAGTTAAAATGTAAGTTGTGTGGAAAACAATTTGTCAACAAAACAAATCGACTCAAATTACATTTGACTTGTTGGGAAGGAGACGATGCACCTTGTAGAAAAGCTTCTCAGGAGGTCCAAGATTTATTTGGAGCCATTCTCGATTCTAATACAAAGACTTCCTACACCTCTTACCCTGTAACTACAACCAATAGAACTAACCAAAGAATATATAGAAGTAGGCCTATTATAAATGAAGAAGGATTTAGCAGAGGAACTGCAATTGCCTCTAGCTCTAGTTCCAGGCCTTCCACAACCACAATTAGTAGAGAAGAAGAATAAGAGAGAATTTTAAGGGAACAAGAAGAACAGGATTTTAAAGAGGCCGTCAAAGAAAGCATGCAAATGGCATACAGATCAAGAAGTACCAGACAACAACATTCACCTCCGAGCCAACATGATGCTAAAGCAGACACAAGTAAACCATCAAAGTTCGTTAAAAGTCTTGCAGCATTTTATAGGCTATTGAGAATCCCGTACAAATCGAATCATAAAAAGTGTTTGAAAAAAGTTCTTGCATCTGTGAATGAGGACGATGGGAAGAGATCCCCACTATCCGATTCAGCAGAGGTGAACGACCATTTGTTGGACACATCGAGCTCGGAGTCACCCAAGAGTTCTCCTGCAGTTAAATCTGTAAAAAGAGAACCGAAGGATGAATCTGGCGACGAAGGTGGAGCTGGAGGAGGGGGTTACTATTACGGATAAGGTTTATATAGTTACATGCCACAACGGCATTCATCATATAGAGGGTATTGAATGTATGAAAGTTTTACCTAATCTATATGTTAGTATATTCATGTTAAGTTTTTTTACTTTTGATTTTGGACATAATGTTGGATATGGTTTATGTCAGTATGTGCATGTTACCTAATCCTTTTCTTTTTCTTTCTTTCTTTCTTTCTTTATTATTTTTTAAATTTTAGCTTAAAGTGTGTTTAGTACCAAATTTCATGAAAATCTGCACCAAATTAGACTGATTAGTCATGAAATTTCATGGTATTTACCGCAACCATAACAATTTTTTTATCCATACAACTTCTTAACATCTTAGTTGCACTAAATATCATGTCTAATGTGGCATAAAATATCATGATATTTTCATGAAATAATGGTGCAATCTAACACATTGTCTCAATAACTTTTGTTTTGTGGGCTATTGATGGTGATTTTAAGGTAGCCACCATCAGCTTTCAAGATATTTTTCTTCTTAGAAAATGTGATTGAATGGAGTGTTCTAGTGTTCTCCTGCTTAGGTAAGTCTGTTTTGTCCTTTCTTGTACTCTATTTATTCCCAAAGGGAGCTGTAAGATTCTCCTTTTTCTCATGTCAAACTTCAACTCTTGTAGCATTGAGCAAGGTTCTCCTTGATTTGGATTGACTTGGTTCTAATATTAGTCACAAAAATGTAAACACTTCCCTGCATTTGTTGACTGATTAGGCAAGTGGAACACACACCCTTTGACTGATCATTCATGACCCGCTCTACATTAAATTGCAATTCACTATGATAGTGCAACCAAACACATGTTAAAGGTATTTCTCTTTCATCATGTATCCTGTTTGATCCTTCATCTATTTGTTAATAACAATGCAATTTGGAAGGGCAAGGGACCAAAAGGCCAAGATGTTGGGAATTGATAACAATGTTAGAACAAGCATAAACGAAAGAACAAGCATAAATGTTGGGGCAATACTTGGTGGCACCCATCAAATGGATGGCTCAGATTTTCCAAACAGATTTGTACTGTACATGTGAGTATGTTTATCAATTCTGAGCTACACATGCTTGTATGATTACCAAACCTCTGTGTCTACCTGCATAGCTATTTGAGCATGCAGTTTGGTTGTGTGAATGTAACATACAGACCTAATCATTGGGTTGTGAGCATACTACTGACTAAATCATCGGGCTAGGGCAATACTTGGTGGCACCCATCTAATGAGTAGCTAGGTAAAAATAAAGAGTGAAAAAAAAAAAATAAAGAAAAAACCAACATCAGATTTTTCTGACTACTGTCACTTAGACCAGGATTTTTATGCTATTCTTGGGTGCTCTCAGTACATCTAACCCCTACCATTTGGTAGGTAGTTTTAACAAATTGAATCATAGCCCTTGTTTGATTTGTATAGAAGTTCCATTTATTTCAACAATACCATTGTCACTGCCTTCAATGTTCAACATGCGTTTGTGAAGAAAATCGACAAAAAGTGAAGAAAAATAACCTAATATCACAATCCTTTGAAATTCTAGTTTAAGTAAGATTTCAAATTAACCTCGGCAACTCGCCCATGGTAGGATGGTGATGTGAAACCTGATTAGGTCAATGAGATTGTCATGGCCATTAGCAAAACTGGTTTTGATCAATCGAACATCCAGCCTAACATAAGTACTGACTGATGTTTGCATTTGGTGGATTGAAGTGCAAAGTAAAAGTGATACCTTATAGTTATATATTTTGCATGATCATCTTGGTGTTATTGAGTCAATTTGAGTTTAAACATGGAGACTGAATGCTTTTAGGAATTTGTGGCCTTTTTTTTTACAAAAAATGTTTTACTTCAATTTATTTTCTTTTTATTTATTTATTGTCTTTCTGATATTTTTCTGGTGGGTTATTAGATGAAGATTTCAAAATACTATCACTATTTTGTGCAAGAAGCAACATTTGATCTCTCCTAGATTTTGGGTTTGTTAAGTTCTGCAAGAAGTTCATATTGTGGCTATCGACTGATTTGATTGATTATGGAAATGGTTATGAATAAGAGAAATTTTATCTTGTGGTGCCATCTTCACTGCACATGTCTAGACATGTGACGATCAAGATATTTCACATGGTGGTCACCACTTTGGATTCCCAAAAGTCGAAGATTAGATGATTGCAATTGTTTCAATTTTCTGCTATACATGGGCAATTGCCAATTTTCATTTGAACTATTGTTTTTCTGGCCACCTATCAATTGCTAGGATGTCTGATTGTTGTGATTTTGGATCCCACTGAATAAACAGTCAGGATCAGCAGTTGCTGGTTGAATAATGATATGCAGCTCACGTGATACTGATATACTTCTCTGTGAATAATGCATCAAACTGTGATTTAAATTCTTTCCGAAAGATAATTTCAATGAAGTGGTATTCTGTAACTGATCGGTTCTATTTTTCTTCTTATCCTTTTTTGCTAGTCATCTTAGGGGTGTAAAGAATTTTCTGGGAATAGTGTTATATCTCTCATTAGAGCAACTGCAGGTCAGTGCTTGGTTGATCTTACCAAACATTAGATAGATGTACCTATATGTTTTTCTTTGGGTTCCTTTTTTGAATTTCTTTTCACTAACTGTTTCTGTATACCTTTGCAGATTATCGAAGGGGAAGAAGAAGAAGAAGAAGAAGAAGAGCTACAATGGCCCTCTCTCTTCCTCAGATTCAACAAGAAGAAGTGATGCTAAATCAAGGTACAAAATCTCTCTCTCTCTCTCCTCCTCTCTCTCTCTCCTCTTTTTTTTTCTTGGATCAGATCCGAACCTGGGCCAATCCGATCTAACTTGGTTTTCCTAACCGAGTCGGACTCGGATCGGTCTAGGGCCACATGGGTTAGGATCGAATTAGGTCAGAGGACCAAGACTTGGTCCTGGTTCTGACCGAGTTCGGGTCAAGCCATGCAGAACTCGGATCTGGTCGAGTTGGGCCCAATCCGATTCGACTCGGTCCGATGCCCAGCTCTAGTTGTATCCACACCGTTCATCCATTTTGAGATATTATTTTAGGGCATGAGTCAAAGAATAAGGCAGATAAAAACTGTAGTGGACCCCGCTACAGAAAACAGTGGGGAGATTGATTTTCACTACTGTTGAAACTATCCCATCACCCACTTTAACATTTATTTGAAATCCAACCCGTTCAAAAGTTAAAAAGACCTGAAATAAGAGAAAATAGAAATATCAGCTTGATCTAAAACTTTTGTGGCCTTTAGAAGTTTTTAATGGTGGGTGTCACTATCCTCACCGTTTTTTGTGTTGGGTCCACTGGATCTTTGGATTTAACTCATTCTTTGCATATTTGTAACGCCCTGAAATTCGAGGGTCGAGTAGCAACTCAACTCTCGAGTTTCAAAACATTACTTATGCAACATAGATAATGATGATTAAATGTTGTCTGAGTTAGTGCAATAAACATGAGTGAGATTATACCAAAACAATAATTCATAGTCTAGATCAATTGTATAAAGGCAAGCGGAAGACTGAAACTATATATATATATATATGTATGTAAAGGAAATAAAACCAAATTCAATCTCCAGAGTATGAACCCATCTGAGTCGCCATATATATATATATATATATATATATATATATATATATATATATATATATATCTGTCTTATGAACAAAGTGCCAAAAGTATAACTAAGGAAATAAGTCTTGTAAATCCCGTCGATCCGGCAGTCTAGTTAAAGCCACCAGAGTACTGCAAGAATGAGAACTCGTCTTGGTCCTCGTCGTAGTCCGGCTCAGCCTCCTGAGTCGTCACCTCATCTACACCTAAGACAGAGTCTGGTTGGTGTGTACAACACCGTCCCATAACATGGGAGTGAGTAGCTAACTCAGTGGAACAATAAAGCATAGGCTAACATGTTATCAACTCAGTCAAGCAGTAATGATAAAGCAGTATAATCAAACACTCCTAACTACTCTTATTAATGCAAGTATGAATACAGTCATGATGGATGCTCTCACCACACCCTCCCTCGTACGACACCATCTTACGTTCGCGGCATGCTTTCATCCCTCAGTGCTCCACATCTTCCAGACACATACAATGCGATGATGAGCATGATTACCGAGTTATTATTAGTCCATTTTAAACAGCAGGATTGGAAAACTAAGGTACCTCCCTTGTATAATTTCCAAACATGATCCATTCTAGGGTCATCAATCCTAGATAATCTCATACGATAGTGTGGTTCTAGGGCACTGCAAAGGCTGTCAAGGTTGTTACGCACAATGGTTACACCACTTCCCCATCACCTCTTTAACGGTTCATCACTAAGTTGATACAGGCCTAGTTTATACTCTATACATTGCGGCAAAACTCGTCGCCTCACTGCAAATTTAGAGTATGCTCGAGGTCACTACAAAGGGCTGTCAGGGCTGTTACACACAATGGTTACACCACTCCCCCATCACCTTATCAATGTAGGCCGACAGCACGAATATAGTGTCCTATTTGGTTGTTCACTGGTCACTACGGGGAGGCACGTAGCCCCAGCGTAGGCCGACAGCTCGACTACGGTCTCTCATACCACCATGACCGACTCATGAGTCTTAGCGGATCGAGGTACCATGGTTAACGGGATTCCACTGGTAAGTTTGGTATCTTAGGTTCAAGCAGTAGCGTCCAAACTTGGTGAATATACATTAGACATGTCGGGTTACTTGATGAGCCTGACTAGCTCGAGCGCACAATCAACTGAACGACATAAAGTGCATAAGCACTTCGCGTGGCCTAACGACCGTCGCCAACTGAAGTACGACTCGGGTTCGTCAAACACATCCTATGTGGCGAAATGATTCTCAACCACAATCTCAAGTCTGGTACCGATTGTCTGGACTATAAACATAGTCCCAAACTCAAGGAATCCTTATTTAGAGCATGTAGAGTAAAGCATATTAAACAAAGTAATTCAAGCATGTTAATAAACATGTCATAAAGCATGTTACAAAGCATGTTATAAAGCATGTTATAAAGCACCATATAAACAGGAAATACAAACACATATATTTCATAAGTAAGCGGTTAAAGTAAAAACCAATATGGAGGAAATCATATACGTCTCTAAGGTAGTTGAGAATCCCATCTCAACACCTACCTAAGACACCATCATCCAAACACTTACTCTCACAAGCATTTTCACAAACACTTAGAATACACTATTTCAACATACATAATGTATATTAGCAAAACATGTATTAGGGCGATTCCTTTCGTCAAATAAGTATTTTATTCATATATAATATATTCATATAGCAAATAATCATGGCAAACACATTTTCAAAATTCATACGTATACGGTACTTTCTATAAATACCTAGAATATGTAAAATTCCATATTCTTCATCTCTAATCGAAACGAAAATCAGACAACACTTTGTACATGTACAATTGCATACAGATCATGAATCTATCATTATCTGACATTGAAAGCATTGAAAACCGTAACCTATACACCTAAAATCCTCACCTTTTATCGTAGAATCATAACGAATACGATAGGTTTGCTAAGGTTTCGTATTCGGCAGTTTGGTAACCTATAGAATGAAATAGGTTAGCTATTCATAACCTACAACCTTCACAACTCTAAAACAGATTAGGGTTAGAGTTTCTTACCTATAAAGGAGGTCGGAATCGCCGGGAAAGCGATGAGAATGGGGTGGTTCAGCTTGTGTAGTGGCAGGGGATAGTAGTAGGGAGTTTCTCCCACTTCTCTCACACTTTCTCTCTCTTTTCTCTCTTCTCTCTCTAAGGTTTCTCTCAAATTTGTATGGCTGTGAGAGAGAGGGTTCTAAGGTCCTTATATAGCCTAAAAAAAACACTAAAATAGACTTATGGTCAAGGCATACTTAGGTTATAACCAAAGCAACCCTTTTCCAGCTCAATGGAGGACTTCTGGCGGCCCCTTTTCTACATGCGGTCGGACTTAAGCTCACCAACCTTGGATCTAGGTCCATTAAGTTTTCATTCCAGTAGGGTTTCCAGACCACGAGTGGCGGACCAGTTTCAGTTCAACGGTCGGCGGGTCTCGATCTGAAATTCCAAGTACATGGAATTGTTTATGAAATTTTTCCTGATCCGAGGGTGTATTTGGGTCAAATTCTGACGGTCTAGTTGCTTACAAAATGTTTGCAAGTAACAAGTCTCAGATTACTATTTGAGATATTTATAAAGAAAAATCAAGTGTTCTTACACTCCTCGCTCCGTACTCAAGCGAACAGCCGTGGGACACTGTCTGGATTTGATTTCTAAGATGGTTGTCAAGCCCAGCGAGGTGGTCCTAAGTCCTTAACTTCGTATTATTCGGACTCCCGATGTGCGGTCCAGATCTGATACGGAGTTTCAATGTGCTCCCGAGAGCAGTCGGGTAATGAGTTTGATCCTAGATTTTTGGTAACCTAGCATCAATGATTCTACAAGTTTTGGGTCTTGCAGATCGTATTTAAAGCAATTCAAATAGATTTCATGGCTAATCTAGTTTAGCACTTAGTTAACTTTGTCAAATTTCTAAAGGATTTGATCCTAAACGATTTCTGCCTGAGGTGGTACTGGGGTCATTGTATGGGATTTTTCGAGTCGTTACAATCTACCCCCCTTAATGAAAAATTTCATCCTCGAAATTAGTACCTTTTCATACTCGAGGAGCTGAGGGTAGTTCTTTCGGATCTCAGCTTCTGCCTCCCACATAGCTTCTTCCTCTGTATGATGCGTCCACAGTACCTTCACGAGTGGAATCACCTTGCTACGCAGTACCTGCTCCTTCCTGTCAAGGATACATGTCGGGCGCAGCTCATATGTAGCATCCTCGCTCAACTATACCTGCTCCCATCTGATAATGTGTGAATGATCAGGAATGTACTTCTTCAGCATAGATACATGAAATACGTTATGTACAGCTGCAAGTGGTGTGGGCAAAGCGAGACGATATGCCACAGCACCCACTCGATCAAGTATCTGAAATGGACCGATGAAATTCGGTGTGAGCTTCCCCTTCTTCCCAAACCGAAGGACTCCCTTCATAGGGAAAACTCTGAGGAATACATGCTCTCCAACCTCGAACTCAAGCGGTTGCCGCCTTGTATCGGCGTAACTATTCTGCCTGCTCTGCGCTGTAAGAAGTCGACGCCTGATAATGTCGATCTTCTCTGAGGTCACCTGTACCAACTCTAGCCCAATCAAACTGCGCTCACCAACCTCAGCCCAGCAATGCGGCGCTCTGTAAGGACGACCATACAAGGCCTCATATGGAGCCATACCAATACTCACCTGAAAGCTATTGTTGTACGTGAACTCTGCATAAGGAAGACAGTCATCCCAACTATTCTTGAAGTCTAAGACACAGGCCCGCAATATATCCTCCAAAATCTGGTTCACCCGCTCTGTCTGCCCGTCGGTCTGAGGGTGAAATGTAGTACCAAACTTCAATTTCACACCCATCGCTTCCTGGATACGAGTCCAAAAGATAGACGTGAACTGCGCGTCTCTGTCCAACACGATCTCTACGGGAACTCCATGCAGACGCACAATCTCTCTGATGTACAGCGTAGCCAGCTCGTCTACAGAGTTCGTGACTCTGATAGGGAGGAAATGGGCTGATTTGGTCAACCGATCCACGATCACCCAGATGGAATTGTGTCCCTTCCTCGTCTTCGGTAGCCCTGATATGAAATCCATGAAAATGAAGTCCCACTTCTATTCAGCTATGGGCATGGGCTGAAGCAGTCCAGGAGGTCAACGATGTTCTGCCTTGACCTGCTGGCATGTCAGACAATGAGAAACATACTTTGCTATGTGGGTCTTCATGTTGTCCCACCACTAAGACCGTCTCAAGTCCTGGTACATCTTCGTGCTACCAGGGTGCATCGCAAGCTTCAATTTGTGGGCAGTCTCGAGGAGCTCCTGTCGCAAGTCATGAATACCAGGAACGCATAAGTGGCCACGGTATCGTAAACCCCCGTATATGCCAACTCTCCACTCGGAGTCCTCGGCGTCGCTAGCTTGCTCTCGAAGCTCGGACAACCGCATGTCGCCCTTCTGGGCCTTGATAATCCTATCATCAATGAGTGGCCGCACCGGAACGTGCGCGACACACTCAAATGGCTCCTCTACAGTGAGTTTCTGCTCAAAGTCCTGCACGAACTCCAACATATCCCACTCTGCTATCATCAGTGGAGCCGCAAATGTAATAGCCTTCTTGCGGCTCAACGCATCCTCCACAAGGTTGGCCTTGCCAGGATGGTAAGAGACCTCAAACTTGAAGTCCTTCAAGGTTTCCATCCATCTGCGCTACCTCATATTCAAGTCTCGCTGTGTGAATATATACTTAAGGCTCTTATGGTTGTAGAAAAGCTCAAACTCCTCTCCGTAGAGGTAATGTCTCAAGAGCTTTAATGCAAAGATGACAGCTGCCAACTCAAGGTCGTGTGTAGGGTAATTCTCCTCGTGCTTCCTTAATTGTCTTGAGGCATACGCAATCACCCTGTCCTTTTGCATAAGGACACAACTCAAACCAACACGAGACACGTCAGTATATATTGTGTACTTAACCCCTTGCTCTGGCAATACTAGCACAGGGGCGGACTTCAGTCTGTCCTTCGGACCCTAAAAAGATGCTTCTGCCTTCTCATTCCAGGTGAACTTCAAATCTTTACACGTCAACTGTGACAACGGCCTAGCAATCTTCGAGAAGTCTCGAATGAAGCGTCGATAATACCCTGCCAGGCCAAGAAAACTCCTCACCTCGGTAACAGATCCAGGCTGCTTCTAATCCTGAACCACGGCTACCTTAGCAAGGTCTACAACTATTCCATCCTTAGACACTACATATCCCAGGAACTTGACTTCTTCCTGCCAGAAGTCGCACTTCTTATACTGTGCAAACAACTGATTCTTCCTCAAGGTATCCAACACCGCTCTCAGGTGCACCTCGTGCTCTTCCCGACTTGTAGAATATATCAGGATGTCATCAATGAATACAATGACGAATCGGTATAAGAATGGCCAAAATACCCTATTCATCAAGTTCATGAACACGGCCAGTGCGTTCGTAAGGCTGAACGACATCACCAAAATCTCGTAATGCCTAAAACAAGTCTTGAAAGCTGTCTTCTGCACGTCTTCATCTCTGACGCGCAATTGATGATACCCTGACTACAAGTCAATCTTCAAAAAATACTTCGCCCCCTTCAACTGATCAAACAGATTATCTATCCTGGGCAAAGGATACTTGTTCTTCACACTGACCTGGTTCAACCTACGGTAATCAATACACAACCGTAGTGAACCATCCTTCTTCTTCACAAACAGCACAGGTGCTCCCCAGGGAGACACACTAGGTCGTATGAAGCCCTTCTCTAGCAACCTGTCAATCTGTTTCCTCAGCTCCTCCATCTGACATGGAGGCATACAATAAGTCAGCAATGAGATAGGTGTCGCACCAGGCGTAAGATCAATGGTGAAGTCGATCTCGCGCCAAGGTGGCAAACCAGGAATCGTCACAAACACACCTGCAAAATCCTGAACCACAGGCGTATTTTCTAACGTCGGACCATCAACCTACTCTAATAGGGTACCGTAGCTACAGATGCGGTAATACCAACTGACCTGCACTGGGAAAGTAAAGACCGTGCAGTCAGGTCCACGTGCTGTCACGATCCGAGTATCGCAATCGATCTCGGCCTTCATCTCCATGAGCTAGTCCATGCCGAAAATCACATTATAATGATGGAGTGGTGCGACCAACAGGTCGACAGTCACTGTCCTTCTCCCTAGGTCTATCGAACAACCTCTACACATCGTAGTGGAGTCTGAGAAAGTCCCTGTGGTAGTAAGGAGTCTCAACCCAATCATAGGACTAGTCTCCAAGCCTAGCCTCTTAACTGCAACATATGATACAATAGAGATAGTAGACTCGGTGTCCACCAAAAGAAAGATAGGAGTACCTTGCACATGTGCAGTAACCTCGAAGGCCATAGGTGTTATGCCCGATCCCTCGGATGCCTCAGCTGTAAGTGAGTGTACCTAAGCCTGCTGCTGCCGGTTTGGCTATGGAACCATGGGTCGTTGATGAGGCCTGAAGCGAGGTACAGGTGGTCTGAAGGACGGATGTGCAG
Organism: Magnolia changhungtana; assembly: GCA_030180095.1. NCBI lineage: Eukaryota > Viridiplantae > Streptophyta > Magnoliopsida > Magnoliales > Magnoliaceae > Magnolia > Magnolia changhungtana. Next base: position 8,171,370 of record JASAUF010000552.1, on the reverse strand, counting down.
GTGCCATCCGAAGTGGTGGAGCTGATAGAATTTGTGGGCAAGAGCGATCAATCATCTGCGGTGGAGAGAACCTGTTATCCCTCATCCACGTAAAATAGCTCCCAATGGGATGACCCTGTTTCCCGCAGTATGTACAGGTCACAATGGGGCGCCTCATCGGAGCCACTGGCGCTGCGATCCTGGGAGGCGAATCAGCATGAGGCCTCTTGCCTAGGAAAGGCCTGCCCTGAACATCTGGTCGTACTCTCGTAACCATAGCACCACGGGAGCGTGCCAGCAGATCAACATCCTGGTCTACCCCAATCGACATATGAATCAACTCCGCATAAGATGGTATGCGGATACAGCACATCTTCAATCGGATGTCAGGTCGTAAGCCCTTAGTGAAGCGTCGAATCCGTATCGGCTCATCAGCTAGTATAGTGGGGACAAAGCGGCCCAACTCGATGAAGCGATGCTCATACTCTGTAATTGTCATGCCTCCCTGTCTGAGGCGCAGAAACTCATTCTCCCTCTCATGTCGGTAGGCCTGAGGGTAATATTTTTCATGAAAAAGGAACTCAAATACTGCCCAAGTCCACACATAACCCACTGCGATGGTCCGTAGTATGTTGTCCCACCATAAGCTAGCCTCCTTCTCGAACATGAAGGCGACCAACTCAACCCATTCAGCCTCAGAATAATGCAACATCTTCAGTATCTTCGAGATGCGGTCCAACCAGTACTCGGCCTCCTCGGGTCTGTGAGAACTCGTAAAAGTCGGAGGCCTCAAGCATTGGAATCACTCGAGTAGACCATGAACTGAAGAGGCTCCAACGAGGGGTCTATGATATGGGCGTAGAAGGCACGAACCGTGTTCTCACATGTAGGAGACACGTCTTCAAATATAGGACCCCACTCGATGTCCACCAAGCGGTCCATTATCGGGTGTAGTCCAAACATCCTTTCATCCATGTGAGCTTCAAACACAATCTTACGGTCAACAAAACGACCATATTCGAAGCCTATCGGAAAAGCATCTCTGATCGGAAGTTGGAGATCTAGGTCCCGCTTCGACCTATACTCCCGAACCGTGCTAGGGCTAGCTTCAACGTCCACTTCTCTCCTCGAACGGGTTGGACGGCTAGGTCCAGCTTCATTTGCAGCAGTCTTCCTCTTTCTCATAAGAGAAAGGACGGCAGAGACGGAGAAAATGGCCACAACAAACTCAAAAAGGGCCATGGGAAGCAACAAAATGTGTCGAAAAGGGAGAGGAAGGGCTAGAGTTGTTGATCCTCCACAGGTTTGAGCCTCAATAGAGGTTGTAAAGGCCCAACAAATAAGGAGTGAGGAAGGGAAGAGAAGAGAAGGGATGGGTGAGGAAGCTTACACGATTTTTGAGCTTTAAATGGGAGTGTGAGAACTCAAACAAGAGAAAACGGTGAGGGTAGGGAGGTAGGGATGGCTGTGGACGATGGGTATGGGTGGATTGTGGTCGAAAATAGTAGATTGGGCGATTGGGAGGGAGAGTTGAGAGAGAGGGCAGCTGTTGGAGGGCTTGAAAGGGTGAAAATGAGGGTTGGGGGCTGACGGAGTAGAAATATGGACCCCTACAAGATATCGCGGGTCCCACACGAGTCCTAGGGTCGGGCCAACCCTGTCCAGACCCGGCCCGACCAGACCCGATTGGCCTGACCACAGTTCCACCGCGGTCCGATGGGCCAGGAAATGGGCCACCGCGGTAGGGCTGTGGTCACCATCCCCCCAAGGTGCCAAATGCACCCTGGTTCTGTCCTGGGTCCCACTGATTTAGAGCGGGGAGGCCCACGACTCCGTTCGTTTCAAATCTGGGTAGTTTCGACAAGTTTCTGATCTAAACTGACATCTACTGTATTTTAACATCTGGGGTTGGGTGAATTGGGATCTAGACCACTTTATAGACAGCCTAGAAGTGTTTTGGGATTAATTCGTACGACCAGGGTTAGGTACAGACTCCATTTCGGTGTTCGTTTTAACGAACTTTGCCATTGGACAAAACTGGGATGCCTAAGACTGTTACTACATTATTCTCGCACCCTCCTATGTCAAAAGGCGTCAGCATACATCATGGGAACATAACTCAGGTCCGGTTTAATCAAAATCATGCTCTGATACCAACTTGTAACGCCCTGAAATTCGAGGGTCGAGTAGCAACTCAACTCTCGAATTCCAAAACATCACTTATGTAATATAGATAATGATGATTAAATGTTGTCTAATTTAGTGCAATAAACATGAGTGAGATTATACCAAAACAGTAATTCATACTCTAGATCAATTGTATAAAGGCAAGCGGAAGACTGAAACTGTATATATATGTATGTAAAGGAAACAAAACCAAATTCAATCTCCAGAGTATAAACCCATCTGAGTCGCCATATATATATATCTGCCTTATGAACAAAGTGCCAAAAGTACAACTAAGGAAATAAGTCCTGTAAATCCCGTCGATCCGATAGTCTAGTCAAAGCCACCAGAGTACTGCATGAATGAGAACTCGTCCTGGTCCTCGTCGTAGTCCGGCTCAGCCTCCTGAGTCGTCACCTCATCTGCACCTAAGACAGAGTCTGGTTGGTGTGTACAACATCATCCCGTAACGTGGGAGTGAGTAGCTAACTCAGTGGAACAATAAAGCATAGGTTAACATGTTATCAACTCAGTCAAGCAGTAATGATAAAGCAGTATAATCAAACACTCCTAACTACTCTTATTAATGCAAGTATGAATGCAGTCCTGATGGATGCTCTCACCACACCCTCCCTCGTGTGACACCATCTTACGTTCGCAGCATACTTTCATCCCTCAGTGCTCCACATCTTCCAAGCACATGCAATGCGATGATGAGCATGATTACCGAGTTGTTATTAGTCCATTTCAAACAGCAGGATTGGGAAACTAAGGTACCTCCCTTGTATCATTCCCAAACATGATCTATTCTAGGGTCGTCAATCCTAGATAATCTCATACGATAGTGTGGTTCTAGGGCGCTGCAAAGGCTGTCAGGGCTGTTACGTACAATGGTTATACCACTCCCCCATCACCTCTTTAACGGTTCATCACTAAGCTGTTACAGGCCTAGTTTATACTCTATATATTGCGGTAAAACTCGTTGCCTCACCGCAAATTCAGATTCTGATGGTCTGGTTGCTTACAAAATGTTCGCAAGTAACAAGTCTTAGATTACTATTTGAGATATTTATTTATAAAGAAAAATCAAGTGTTCTTACACTCCTCGCTCTGGACTCAAGCGAACAGCCGTGGGACACTGTCTGGATTTGATTTCCGAGATGGTTGTTAAGCCCAGCGAGGTGGTCCTAATTCCTTAATTTCGTATTATTTGAACTCCCGATGTGCGGTCCAGATTTAATACGGAGTTTCAATGTGCTCCCGAGAGCAGTCGGGTAATGAGTTTGATCCTAGATTTTTGGGTAACCTAGCGTCAATGATTCTACAAATTTTGGGTCTTGCAGATCGTATTTAAAGCGATTCAAATGGATTTCATGGCTAATCTACTGTAGCACTTAGTTAACTTTGCCAAATTTCTAAAGGATTTGATCCTAAACGATTTCTGTATGAGGTGGTACTCGGGCCATTGTATGGGATTTTTCGAGTCGTTACAATATTACCCTAAAATGATATCTCCAAATGCGTGGAAGGTGTGGAAATAAAACATACATCAGGGTGGGGCTCACAAATAAAACATACATCAGGGTGGGGCCCACAGAACTTGGTGACGTAACTTCAGTGGCCAGTCTAGCTAATCAACCTGTCGGTATCTAATCCGCGCACGAAGTGGATGGAAACAACGTGAATTGAGCCTCCATCGTTAAGAAATTCCAGGGGTGGCAGAGTGTTTAGTAAGGGTCAACCTTAGTGTTTGTGAGAATTCTACCCTGTCTATCAGTTTTTAGAAATCATTTTAAGACATAAGACCAAAAATGAGATGGATCAAAGGCTCAAGTGGGTTGCACTAAAGGAAAAGGTGGGTAGGGAAATTTCTATTGTTGAAACCTCTCTCGGTCGAAAGTGATGTTTCAATTGCATTCATACTGTTCATAGCAATATTCCTACTGAGATGAACTTAAAACACAAATATTATCTTAATTTAAAACTTTTATTACCCTACGAATATTTCAACTGTGGACGTTCAATCCTCATATTTTTGGCCCATTTGAATCTTGGTCCAGCTAATTTTCGGCCTCTTATCCTAAAATAATATGAAAAAATAAATGGATAGGGTGGATTTCACAAAAAAAAAAAAAAAAAAATCACAATAGGCCCCACCTAAGTTTCTAGCACAAGGCTTTTTGCATAAAATAAGCGTGAAACATATAGAGGTGGAGGCCGGAGGGGTATTTTAATAATTGGTTGCTTCTTCAGTTTCCCTATACAATCTTCCATTCGACGAATAACATGCCACCAACACTCAACCTTATGGAAGGTATAATAGGGTCAAGCATATAACACCATATATATATATATATATATATATATATATATATATATATATATATATATGAGGAACCCTCAGCTACGCACCGGTTCGCACGTTATTACGTGCGAACCTTCCTATCTACCATCAGATCCGGCAAACGATTTGGATGAAGGCGCTCTTAGTGCGAGCTTGAAAGAGCGAGTTTCCTTCTCTCGCACGCCTCTTCACCCTCTCAAAAGATGCGGCGGAAGCCTTTTCATATGAAATTATTCCGTTAGGATGCTAGGTGGGTCCCACCAAGATGTTAGTGATGAATCCACGCCGTCCATACATTTATAAAAATAATTTTATGGTATGAACCTAAAATTGAGGTAGATCAAAATCTCAAGTGGGCCACAGAGTGTTGATTGAACTCTCACCATTAAAACCTTCTTGGGGCTACCAAAATTTTGGATCAAGCTGATATTTGTGTTTTTTTCCATCATCCAAGTCTTTATAACCTAATCTATAGGTTGGATGTCAAATAAATATCACGGTGGGCCCTAAAAAAATATTTAACGGTGAGAATCATTATCACCGCTGCTTCCTTTTGTGTGGTCCACTTGATATTTGGATCTGCCTCAATTTTGGGATAATGCCCCGAAATGATAAGGAAAAATGGATGGACGAGGTCGATTTCTCAAAAACATTATGGTGGGCCCCACTTAGGTTTCAGCGTGCAAAAGGCTTTCATAGGAAATCCACGCTTGAAAAAATAGCGCTGCCAATTTTTTGTGAAAGCCTTTCACATTGTGTTAGAAACCTAAGTGGGACCCACCATGATGTTTTGAGAAATTCAATCTGTCCATCCGTTTTATGAGATCATTTTAGGACATGCATACAAAAACAAGCCGAATTCAATACTCAAGTGGGCCGAAAACGTGAAGATTGAACTTACACAGTTGAAATATTCGTAGGTCATAGAAGTTTTGAATCAGGATAATATTTGTGTTCTCAGCTAATCTTAGTAGGAATGACATTATGAATGGTATAGATTGCATGTAAATATCATTATAGACCCCAAGGAAGTTTCAATGGTAGGAATTTCCCTACCCCCCTTTCCTTCGGTACGACTCAATTGAGTACAGTATGCCACTCACTTTTGGTCTCAAGTCCTAAAATGAGCTAAAAAAATGGATGAACGGGATAGATTTCTCAAAAATATCATGGTGGGCCCCACCTAGATTTATAGCGGACTTAGCAAAGTGCCTGCATCATGAGAAGACGCGGATTCAGAGGTTGAGTAGCTGATGGGGATTGGATACTAACAGAGGTTGAGTAGATGATGCGGATTGGATACTAACAAAGGTTAAGTAGCCAGACTCACTACTCAAGTGACCTCACCAAGTTCTATGGGCCCCACCATGATGTATATGTTGTATCCCCACCGTACATACATTTGGAGAGATCATTTTAGGATATGGTCCAAAGAACGAGGTAGATCCAAGGCTGGGGTGGACCCCACCATAGAAAATAGTGTTGAGAGTGACGTCCACCATTGAAACCTTCAAAAGGTCCACCATGGTTTTTATTTGAGATCCAATCTGTTCATGTGTTAACGCATACATGAAAGAAGGGAAAACACAAATATTTGATGAAAACTTTTATGGCCTTAAGAACATTTTAATGGTGGGCATCACTCTCCCCACTATTTTCTATGGCGGGGTCCTCTAGATCTTTGGATCTGACTCATTCTTTGGATCATGCCCTAATATGATATCTCCAAATGGATGGGCGGTGTAGATATAAAACATACATCATGGTGTGGCCCACAAAACTTGGCGATGTCACTTCATTAGGGAGTCTGGTTACTCAACCTGTCGGTAGCTAATCAGTGCCAGATGCGGATTTCCTACTAAAAAAGTTCCTGCGCTGAGAACCCAAGTGGGGGCCACTGTAATGTTTGTGAAAAATCCTCCCCACATTTTACTAAAAATGAACAGTATCCAAAGCTCAAGTGAGCCATACTAAGGGAAAATGTGGTTAGGGAAATTCCTACCGTTGAAACCTTCTTGGGTCTATAGTGATATTTACATGCCATCTATACCATTCATAACATCATTCCTACTAGGATTAGCTGAGAACACAAATATTATCCTTATTCAAAACTTCCGTGACCTATGAATATTTCAACTGTGTAAGTTCAATCTTCACGTTTTCGGCCCATTTGAGTATTGGGTTCAGTTCGTTTTTGTATGCATGTCCTAAAATGATCTCATTAAATGGATGGACAGATTGAATTTCTTAAAATCATTGTGGTGGGTCCCACTTAGGTTTCCAGCGCAATGTGAAAGATTTCGCATAAAATTCGCAGCGCGATTTTTCAAGCGCAGATTTCCTGTAAAAGCCTTTTGCACGCTGGAAACCTAAGTGGGGCCCGCCATAATGTTTTTGAGAAATCTACCCCATCCATCCATTTTTCCTTATCATTTCAGGGCGTTATCCCAAAACTGAGGCAGATCCAAATCTCAAGTGGACCACACCACAGGAAGCATCAGTGATAATGATTCTCACCGTTAAATAATTTTTAGGGCCCACCGTGGTATTTATTTGACATCCAACCTATAGATTAGGTCATAAAGACCTGGATGATAAAAAAAAATAAAAAAATAAAAAACACACACAAATATCAACTTGATCCAAAATTTTGGTAGCCCCAGGAAGTTTTTAATGGTGAGAGTTCAATCGCCCATTGTGTGGCCCACTTAAGATTTTGATCTACCTCAGTTTTGGGTTTACACCATAAAATTATTTTAAAAAATGTATGGATGGGGTGGATTTATCACTAACATCTTGGTGGGACCCACCTAGCATCCCAACGGAGGAATTTTATGTGAAAAGGTTTCCACCGCATCCTTCGGAGAGGGTGAAGAGGCGTGCGAGAGAAGGAAACTTGCTATTTTAAGCTCGCGCTAAGAGCACCTTCATCCAGACTGTTTGCCTAATCTGGCGGTTGATAGGAAGGTAACCGGTGCATAGCCCTTCATCTTAGCCATCAATAAATCAGAATATGTTTTTAAAATATTTTAAAATAACCTGAAGTGTCCATTTCGTGAAGCCCGCTATTCATTGTCCGGAACACAAAACTCACAAAAATAGGAACATCTCATCCATCCAAAGTTTGAACCATGATAATTATATGAAATCTATTCTAACTATTAGATTTCATGCAAAAATTTAGATCTATGGCTCAAAAATCATACCCACATGCAATTCATGTGGACCATACTAATTGAAATAGTTTGGAGGGCGCTGCACATTGTTTTGAATCATGTGGTCTAGATGGAGATGATGGTTGGGCTTTTGGCTTAACATGAGGTGACACGTATGGTGGTCGAGGTGGATTTTATATAAAAATCATGGTGGCCCTACCAAGCCGACATATTTGTTCTCATGCTGATGTAGAGTGGGTTGCGGACAGTTTCATGGCCAAGATGGACTAGAAAAGGCCTGATTGGAGGCGAAAGTGATCTGTACTGTTAGAAGCTTAAAACGGGTGTATCTCGCAAACCGAACGAGTTATCTGACATGCCATATATAATTTTGGGGTAGGATGAGTTACTTTAGCCACCCAATCCGATTATGTCGGGTTACGCATGCCGAATTTGTGAAATACCATCAGATTTATAGTCGAATCTGCATTTTAATTTCGTTTTTACTATTTATAGTATGTTTTAGTTTGATTTCTCCGTTTTAATTTCGCTTTTACTATTTATAGTACATTTTAGTTTGATTATAACTCTTCATCCTTAGCTTTAGAAGTTGTGTCCAACATAAAAAGTGATTAGAATAAACTAATTATGAGAATTACATAGTTGGACCAAATAGGACACTTACTATTTTTTGCCGAAAACTATGATGACTGGAGAATTATTGGACCAGATAGGACACTTATTATTTTTGGCCGAAAACTATGATAACTAGTAGGAATGACAAGCGTTTATAAATAGTAAGTTTACTATTTATAATAAGTCACAATTTCTTGGAGTTTTAGTTATAGTATAATTCCGAAACTTCTTACTAAGTTTTATGTTACTACTTAAGAGGTATCTCTCTGATGAGTCTAGAAAAGTTCCATGGATTCAGAATGGTTGTCCTTGAGAAAGATGGTGCTTGACCTCAACATGTCCTCCCTGCGTCATATACCCTGCAGGCTCACTAAAATGCATGTGTTGTATCCACACTCTTCATCCATTTAGACTAGGACATTAGCCAAAGAATGAAGTAGATCCATGACTCAAGTGGGCCTTTTTTTATTGTTAGCTTGTTAGTATACCCCACTGTCAGTTCACACTTCACTGTCAGCCACCCAGTGCTGAAATGAAGTATCTTTCGCAAAGTCTACCACTTGAGCTATGGATCGGGGTGTACTCAAGTGGACCTCATTATAGAAAACTGTGGGGATTGACCACCTACCATTAAAAACATTTTAGAGTAACAGAAGTTGTGAGAAATTTCGAGCAAGCTGATATTTGTGTTTTTTCCGTACCAAATCCACGTCGCACCCAAGCAGGAATGTGGAAGGATAATTATAAGAATTATTGAGGTAGCTTTTGGAAAACAGTACCGGACTTTAAATTATAGTATTTTTTTTTTATTATAAAATTCTCTTGATATTATCCAACTGATGCTTCAATTTGCTTTATTTTTCAGCCTAAATATGAAAATTGCCATATACACTGTCTGGATCAGTGGAGGATGACCCAGATTCAAAGTCTCTGTCGAGACGTATCGTATCACCTGCACGTGCCAAAGAAATACACGCATGCAAGAGCTGTACCATTCATCACTTAGGATCCATGATCAATGTCAGTTATTAAAAAAAAAAAAAAAATGTTAGACCCATGAAATCAGCAAATGTGTCACAACGGATGATTAGATTAAGGATATCAGATGGTGCACATTTAACGTCTATTTTTTTATCACATGAGTTGGACGGGCCTGATTTTCAAGTGGGAGTACTTGTTCATCATGGGATCCACTGATCGTGGGGCATCTAAAATGACCGTACACGACAAGCAGAAGGCTGCATTTGGGGCATCTAAAATGCGTGGCTGCTAAGTGTAGCATTTCTCCATCTCGTATGGGAGCACGCGAATTTCTCTATCTACAACGTGACCGTACACGACAAGCTCTGTGGGACCCAATGTGATTTGTGCCGGCAGAAATCCGGAAACGGATTGGCTACTGCCCCTCCCACCAACCAATTACAGGTGGTGGGTGCTCTGTGGGCTCCACCATGATGTATGTGTTTCATCCATGCCGTCCGTCTATTTTTATAGATCATTTTAAGATATGAGACTAAAATCAACGAATATCCCAACCTCAACTGGACCACATTACAGGAAATAGTTTTGAACGAACGTCAACCATTAAAAACTTTTTGGGGCACATTAAAGTTTTGGATCAAGCTGATCTCGGGCTGTATCACCTAATCAACAGATTGGATGTCAAATAGACAGTACAGTGGGACTTGGGAGGATTTTAATGGTGGATATCTAATCACTTTTGTTTTCCTGTGGTGTGGTCCACCTGAGATTTATATCCATCTCATTTTTGGGGTAAACACATAAAATGATATATACAAATAGATAAACGTCATGGATGAAATACATACATCATGGTGGGGCCCACATAACATCGACCACAAGCCACCGGGCAAGTGCAGTGGAGTAACGAATCCGTTTCCGAGAACTCCGGTCCCTGAAATCCTGTCCCTTTCGTGCTAGCACATGCTTCGACGTGAGACCAAATAAATAAATAAAAAAAAAAAAAAAAAAAAAAAAAAAAAAAAAGAGCCCGATCCAAAACACAAGGGAATCACAACACGAGGAACGATGGATCCTGAGGCTCACCATGATACTTATTTGCCATCCGACTGTTGATAAGGTGATTCACACTCCCTTGAATTCAAAATCCAAATATGAGTCTGACCCAAAACTTTGATGGGCTCAAGAAGGTTTTAATGATGGGTGTCCTTATCCCCACCGTTGCCAATATGGCGGCCTACTTCAGTTTTAGATCAGCTTCGTCTCTGTAAAAGCATTCTATCTTAAGCTGGCGAAAATAATGAACGGAGTAGTTATTGGATACACATCATGGTGGGCCTTTTCTCAGCACGGACTTTTTACTACAGACAGTCCAACGGCAGATGATGTGACAATACACAGTCGCATCTCCATCATCGTCGCATCCCGGGTGATATTGCCATCATCGCTTATTTGGCTATTTCTCAAATTGCGCATCCACGTCGTGTCTTTCGATTTCAGTGTCGAGGGAAATACCAGAGCCTGACAAAAAGGCTAACGTGTGGAATAATGTGGGGACTTATAAGCCTTCAACGGAAGGATGAGCACGTTTGTGGATAGCAATGAAATGCGTGTGGTTTCTTCGGTGTAATCTCGACCGTCAAATAATTTGATTGTATGCTGGTCCGTGTGTGCATCTCCAGCATGCATCGATGATGAGGCTCACTTGTATGATCTGATCCATCCATTTCTCTCGTGCACTATGGATGGGCTATCATCCGAAAATCGTGATTCATAACGATTGATCTGTTGGCTTGGTTAGGGACCTTTCACAATTTCGTTTTTAAGCCGTCCATTAGAACGCCATCAAAAGATGGTTAAAAGCATGTGTTCTGTGTAGTTTTAGGAGTGTGGTCTATCCACGCATGTGTACAAAAGATGGATGGTTTCGATCATCTGAATGTGATTTCGTGTGGGCCCCATCCGGCTATGCGTACTGGTGCATGCACGTAGGATGAACTTTAGACGTGGATTATCACTCTTAAGTATATGAGTAGCATCCTTGGGCCTGTAATTAGTTGGACAGCATATCCAAACCGCTGTTCTAATATGGGTCATACTCCAAAATTCTTCCAGATTGTAAAATCAAGTCCATCCAATCATACTGGCATTAGGCAACATACATATAACTTCTCTTTACCGTTTCTCTGTTTGTTTGGGCATTTTCACAGCTACTGCAAACATACACTAACTACAATTTTTTCTTTATTTGTACTTAAATTCCCTGGTCCAAAAAACTTTGATACTCTGGCAAGGTGTAATAAATAATACGCAGGCACTTAGAGGTTTAAATGCCGTATAAGTAACATATTGTAATCGGAATTAAACCATTCAAATTATAAGTAGCAGTTTAGATATAAATGTAATATGAACCAAATCTGACGCTTATTTAATAATTAAACTATGAGATTGGGGGCATTCATTTGATGGTTAAAAATGAAAATATCCAATGGTCCTGTTTCCACGGATAAGTATCCCATATTAACGGTTAGGATTGTTCAAGCAATCTGATTTTATTGTGATTTGCCAATTCCTTTTTCCCTGTTAACTTGAATAATGTATGCCATGTGTACCATTCTACGAATAAATGATACACTCAGTACCATCAGCTTACCTTTTTACATATTTTCCCATGCGATGGGTCCGTATGATCACGACCAGGTGCCTTTTGCCCGGCAAAATCAATAACAGAAAGACAGTAACCCTGATTGTACCCAACATACAGGTACATTGGTTTTTTTTTTTTTTTTTTTGGGTTTTTTTTTCTTTTCTTTATTTTTTGACGCGTATGTGTAGAATGATCTTTACGCAAGAGTTCGGAAGTGGATTGGATGGTGTACCACACACCAGCTAAATAGCTGGTGTATTGATCTCAGCAAATTTTGTGGGCCCTATCATGAGGTATGTGTTATATCCAAACCGTCCATCCATTTTGTGAGCTTGTCTTAAGGCTTGAGCTGAAAAATAATACAGATCTAGAGATCAATTGGACCACACTGCAAAAGGCAGTGGGGGATTTAACATCTACCATTGAAATCCTTTTGGGGTCACAGAAGTTTCGGATCAATATGAAATTTGTTTTCCTCTTCATTCATGTATTTGTGTCCATAGTAACAGTTTGGATGGAAAGTAAATGTTAGTGTACCTACGAAATTTTTAACGGTGAAAATCATTATCCTCACTGCTATTTTTGGTGTGGCCCATTTGAGCTTTGGATATGATTTATGTTATGTGAAATGCTTTAAAATAATCTCAAAAAATAAATGAAAGGTGTGGATATAATAAATACATCATTTTCGGGCCATGTGACTTTGATCTCCTTTGAACCTCGGGAAGCATCGGCCTCTGGCACGACACGTATCTATATCAGCTATATAGCTGGTGTTTGGTGCACCAGCCAATCCGCTTCCCCAAATGTCTGCCGACAACCACGGAGAAAAGTGCAACATGGTAAGCTTTAGTCATTTCTCTTAACAACGGGATAACTGCCACTCACCTACAAGAAAAGCCACTTTTACTAACGAAAATTTTTGTAGGTAAAAGTCTCAATTTCGTAGGCAAAACTTTTTACCCGCAAAAATTTTCGTTGGCAAATTTCTCGCTAAAAGTCCTAGGAAAAAACCTTTTACCCACGAAAAAAGTTTTCGTTGGCAAAGGTAAGACTTTTGTCGGCAAAATTTTTCATTGGTAAAACTATTTACCAACGCTAATTTTCATAGGTAAAAATATTTTTACCTACAAATATTTGCATAGGTAAAAATATTTACAAGACTTATGCCTATAAATATTTTCGTAGCTAAAAATATTTACAAAACTTTTACCCACCAAGATTTTTGTAGCTAAAAAGTATTAAAGAACTTTTACCCTCGAATATACTCATAGCAAAATACTTAGAAAACTTGTGTCTATGAACATTTTCGTAGTTAAAAATATTTTCAAAACTTTTACCTACCAAGATTTTCGTAGCTAAAAATTATTACAAGACTTTTACCCACGAATATATTCGAGCTAAAAATATTTTAAAAACTTTTTCCTACGAACCTTTTTTGTAGGTAAAAATATTTCCAGAACTTTTACCTACGAACCTTTTTTGCAGGTAAAAATACTTATAGAACTTTTACCTATGAAAAATTGTGTAGGTAAAAACATGGATGAGACTTTTGTTGAGGGTCAAATATTGCATATTAGACCCCAGTTATTACCGGATTTATGAACATGCCACCGTTTAAAAGCCTAATTTAATCGTGTTTGTGATGCAAGATACATTTGCAAGTGTGGACTACAAAAAGGTGCTAAAAGTGTGTATTTGATGCTCTGAACTCACCACAATAAGGGACGGACTCCAGAGGACCGATATTGAAGAATTTACACGCCAAGGATCCGAGAAAATCAAGTCGTTCACGTTAAAGAGGCCTGAAATTTGTACAAAATGCAAGATCACATGGTTCCCGCCATCCGATTGACTTGAAACTTCATACATGGGATGTGAGACATAAATTAACTGTACATATTAAATTTCAGCCATTGAAGCTCTCGTGAAGTGGGCCAACGGATAGATCAGCCCATGACTTTCTGATTTGGGGCCCACCTGATCTCTGGATTTTCCTCTATTTTGGACTCAACGTATAAAATGATATGTTGGAATGAATGGATGGATTGGATTTCTGATAAACTATGCAGTGGACCCCACATATATGGTGGGTGTACACCATGCGGTGCATCTCAGCAGCCGCACCGGACCGAATGACTCGGTCAAAGTCGGTTTGACCGACCGATTTCAACAAGTAAACGGAAATTTCCGTTTTTCCTTCCTTACACGTTAACGCCGTCCGTCGATCTCTGTTGTGGGCCCCACCTATCGTCCACACGGACAATCCGGCCGTTGATTCGGTCTCTGGGCAGCTACAACCCACGCCTAGCTGGAAGAAATGGAAGACATCATGATTTTAGAGATCTCAGCCGTTTAAATACAAACGGACGGCAGAACAGAAGATGCGGTGGGCCGCATCAACGGACAACCCAAAACCATTCATGTCCGCTTGATTTTTCGCCACTATTCTAATGGACGGAGTGGATTCCCCAACCGATGATGAATGTGGACCCCACCATCAGAACGAGCGCAGGTCCCTATTTCGCATATCCAAGAAATCCGGCCGCTGTGGGCCCCATTGCATTCGTGATCATCGTCGGATCGATGATCCGAACCGTCCATAGGATGGAGAAGGAGGTCAAGACCCTGTCCATGAAGCCAAATCAGGAAGTCTGGATGATCAGTTGTCAAAAAATCTACGTCCAAACCAGCACATTTCCTGTGTAAACGGCTTTGGCTGCTGAAAGCTGTCACGTAAATTCCAGCTTCCGTCCGCATCCTCCATGCACCAACTTCCTTACGCACTCCAGCAAGGTCGGATCTCCAAACCGACCCTCCATCTGTATAAAAGAAAGAGAAGCAAGAGAGAGAGGGGGGATTGAAGCTTTTGGTTTTGAACGTGAGGGAGACAGAGAGTTTTTTTTGTTTCTTTTCTTTTTCTTTTTATTTGTTTTCATGGTTTTTTTTTTTTTTTTTTGAGAGATAGTACATCTATGATGGGCTAAACCTCTTGGCTAGGGCCAAGAGGTGAAGCTTGTAGTGTGATGGGACCGATTTATACGGCCTGGATTCATGCCTGAACTGATATTGATTCTCGTTTGATTAGTAAGGTTATTCACAGTTTTTATGGTTTATTGTGACTTACATTACAGTAGATCTGCGATGGCTTGAGTATTTCCTTTTCCTTTCTTGTGATTATGAAGTCAGGACACCTTGTTGTTCACCATCGCCCCTTGGACATGGTGGAATGATGGAACTCTTCCTGACATTCATATATCACTCAGATTAGCTGTGGATTGGTTTAATTCTGTTGTTTGCTTTGTCTCATGGGCATGGTTTTGTGATGGAATCCATTCTAAGTTACACCTGTCTGATCTCTTGAAAACTAGATTAAATGAAGTTCAGATCGTGCTTTAGTGATATATCTTCCAACTGGATGAAGATGAGACTCGAAGTCCAGTTGATTTCATGAATCAAGCGTAAATCTCCCTGATCTCTACAAGTGGATCCTTGGCACCCTAGTTTCCTACCTTTAAATTTCACCACTTTTAGATTAATATTTTCACCATTATTTTTTCATATTCACTTGGTTTAGATTTCATCTCATTCTAGTTCTAGTTCTATTTAGTTTCAGATTACGTACAAGTTTCAGTCCCTGTGGATTCGACCTCGGTCTCACCGAGTTTATTACTACATCACAACCCTATACTTGGGGAGTGAACAAGTTTTTGGCGCCGTTGCCGGGGACTGACGGCTACGTTTTCTGAAATTAATTAGTCTTAGGATTAGTTTAAGATTAGGATTTTTTATTTTTTATTTTTTTTCTAACTTTAGTTCTTAGTTTTTTTCTGATTTTAGAAACTAATCTTTCTTCCTGTTTTGTAGGAGCCTGACATAAACTTCTAATTTGGTAATCCCTTTCTAATTTCTCTACTTTTTCTATTTTTTAGAATTAGAATTTTAGTTTTAGAAATTTCTTATTATAGGTTTCCTTTTTAGAAACTAACATTACTTTCTATTTTAGGATTAGGATTTCTAATTTAGAACTTTCTAACTTTAGGCTTAGAACTTTCCTAATTATTTTTTTTAGAATTTATTTTATTTTTAGGAACTAATTTATTTTTAGAAATTTTTTTTTCTTTTATTTTTAATTAGGTTAGTTATTTCCCTTTTTAGAGACTCTGTCTAATTTTAGAAACTAACTCATCTTTCCCTTATTTTATTTTTAGAAACTTTTCTTTTTAGGAATTAGTTTGTTTTTAGAAACTTTTTTATTTTTTTTGGTTTAAATTTTCTATTTTAAAAAACTTTCTATTTCAATTGTAGGAACTTTCTAACTTTAGACTTTCTATTTTAGAAGCTAACCTCTTTTGTTTTCTTTTGCAGGATTTTAACATAGGAACTTCTCATTTGGTACTTTCCTTCTAACTTCTCCTCCTCTTACTTTCCCTACTGCTGTAGGATCTTTTCTCTATTTTTCTTAGAATTAGATTCAGATTAAGGGTTTCACCATGTATATGCACGAGTGGGAACGTCAATATGCTGAGATAGCTTTTGAGCATGCGAAACAGTGTGAAGGGATGTATGATGATTATGATAAACATCCACCTATGTCTCAAAATTTTCCTGAAACAATCATCGAGAACCGACCTGAGCATAACACTCCATCGGTTAAGAAGTCCTTACGCGATCATATACGGGAGAACAATTACACCCCACGGACAGTACGTGAGTGTTGGGGTTATCATAACTATGGGAGTGCGAATTATTATCACTCATCTGAGAAAAAAAAAACAATGCGTGATTATATTATGAGTGATAATAAGTATTACCAACCATCAGATTCTCCTACCTATGATCCGTACGACTATAATCAATGGAAACATCAAGGTCAGGAAGCTGAACCAGCTATATATCATAGTGATAATTCTCTTGGGACATCTACCTTTGAAACCCAATCAGAAACAATCCAAGAAGATTCATTTCAGAAGCTCATGAAAGCACAAGAGCAGTTCAATCAACTTGTCATACAATCATGTGAATTGCTCAAATCCTCAATTCCAATCATTCAGTCACAACTTATGGAGAAGGAAGAGGCTAGGTTATCCCAGCCTCATCCTAATCTAGAAGCAGAATGTGAAGAAAGTGATCATAACTCGCTTATGGAAGAAACTGAAATTATGAATGAGGAATTGGATTCCATTAATGAGCAGATGGTTCAATTTTCTGATGAGTCAATCTCGATGACTGTCCAAAGGAATGATCAAGAGACGTGGGTGTCTTTCAAATATAATGATTGTGACACACTTCACTCACATGACATACATGATTACATTGATGAGGTAGAGGTTAGTTTATTCGAACCGCAACCCAATCTAGGAGTAGAATGTGAGGAATGTGATCCCATCCCAAGTTCACACTGCACGAAACTGGATGATGATGAGTATTGGGATTCAATCTCAAGTGTGGCCCCTGCGAATGATCACGAGGTTCAGGAAGTTGTCAACCATAATGATCCACTCCACCTGCCTGATATGACTGCTTTGAATGTGGAGAATGAACCATTTTCAACTAACCCTTCCAACTCTTGTGATGCATGTTTGGACCACTGCCCTGAATTGAATGATGATATGATTCGGGCGATGGATGATTTGCTTGATATATCTCTGAAATTTGAAACTACCCAGTTAAGGCTACAATCTGAACTACACACTTTAGACGATTCAATGCCTCCACTGAGAAGCTTCAATGACCAGAGCCTTCACATCAATTCTTCACCTATTAATTGTCCATCTATCTGTGAAGGGCAAGAGCAAGCGAGCATGCGTCCGTCTACTTCAAAAGACGATGGAAACCTTGGGCTAATCATCACAGATTTCGATACAAGAGACGAGTCACTCTTAGCTGACTTTCCCACATCTTTGAACTCATGCTTGGCACACCTTGTGGATCCCAATGACCTCATGCTACAAGAAAAGGTAGATTCCTTACATGACACCACCTCGGTGGTTGTCACGGACCAAGCGCACCCTTACTCTGAAGCCCTTTCTTCCCCAGACCCTGAATGTTTACCACTAAAGGAAGAGGAGCTAAAAATTGAACCGAAGTCTGGAACTTCGGAATGCATTGAGGCTACATCACTTCTGGCGAAGTTTTCTAAACTTTATCTATTTGTAGTCTCTGATTCACCGTGGGATACTAACGTTGGAACTTCTTCTGTCACAGGTGAATCGTATATACTTTGGATACCTCAAGCAATTCAATGGAAAAATTCCTATGAGGTACATAAGTCTCTTTGGAAGGTCATGCTCCAGGGCGCCCAAGCCTATTGCAAAAAGGGTTTTTGGATGATCCTGTTGAGGAACTTACTGAGAAATTTATCTAGATATTGGCCAGAAGAGGAACCTTGTGGCATTACTGAGTAGTCTTTCCCCTGCTTTCATAGGACTAGGGCAGTTTTTTTTTTTTATTTTTTTATTTTATGTTGTTTTAGGATAGACAGTAAATTTAGCGCTCCTGGGAGGCAACCCAGCTTTTCATTTCATTTTTCTAGTCAGTTAATTTAATGTTTGTGGGTAACATTGCTGCAAACCCTCACGAGACTACAACTCGTCCACTAGGGGCAACCTAGGGGTTTAAAGGCTTGTTGCATACGCTAAATGTAATCGAGAGCACCTGCGAAAGTGGTATAGGTAGGAGTTTATTTTTTGTTTTACTTGTGTTGGTTTCTCTCTTGCGCTAACTCACTCTCTAGTCGATTTTTTTTGGAAAAGTCTCTCTCGACTCGTTTCCCAGGTACTATCTTCCCATCACTTCTCATTTACTTTCGTTGTCCCATGTGCATTGCATGCTTACATCTTTTACATTGAGGACAATGTAGATTTTAGGTTGGGGGTGGGCGATTAGGTTTCCTAATCAGTGTTTTCTTGGTCTTCAGCAAAAATTGTGAAAATTTTCACAATTTTTCTGAAATTTCTTTAAATTCGAAGTGATTTTGACGGCCATCTTGGATTTAGAATTACAAGATAAGTGATGTTTGTAATTTATGACTCTTGGATTCGTTATTTGTAAGATTTCACTGTTAAGTTCGAACTGTTAATCCATGATTAGAGGTTTTAAACATTGATTGAGTCATGCTTTCACAAAATACATCTCGCTTGCACATTAAGGTTTCGGTTCAACATTGAATTGTAATTTGGTGATCAGTAAGCATGGAAGGAACCAACTTGGAAAATTTGTCCGTCATGATCAATTGAAAAAAAAAAGAAGATACCTTTGAAAAGGGTTGGGCGAATAATCTTCACCAGAGGTTTGCTCCCTATAGGTGTACATTTAATTCCCCATGGATAATATGTGAAAAAGGTTTGGGTATACGATCTTCACCATAGGTTTGCTCCCTATAGGTAAGGATTTGATTCCCCTTCTTGGCATACCTTTAATAGAAAACTCAAAAGCTGGAAAAATGAAAAGATGATCTGTGAGGAAAGTTTTAAGTTAGGTTTTGGTTGTCATGATTTCTCTTGTTGGTTACCAATGATATCAAGAAATAACGGATTGAATCTTAATGATTGATAAGCCGAGATTACACTATACACCCATGGAACTCAATGTTTGAAATTTTTCTAATTGATGGATGAATACTTTGAACTTGATTATGAAGTCTACCATGCGCTTACCTCCAGGAGAAATTTATGCCCAACATTCATGAATCTTAGATTTCTCATATCTGAATCGTTCTTCAAAAATATCACTCGGTTTCATGGAAATTGCCTTAATTCTCAACTTATTCTTCGCATATTTTGCTCGGGACTAGCAAAATGCTGGTTGGGGGTTGTGTTGAGGGTCAAATATTGCATATTAGACCCCAGTTATTACCGAATTTATGAACATGCCACCGTTTAAAAGCCTAATTTAATCGTGTTTGTGATGCAAGATACATTTGCAAGTGTGGACTACAAAAAGGTACTAAAAGTGTGTATTTGATGCTCTGAACTCACCACAATAAGGGACGGACTCCAGAGGACCAATATTGAAGAATTTACACGCCAAGGATCCGAGAAAATCAAGCCGTTCACGTTAAAGAGGCCTGAAATTTGTACAAAATGCAAGATCACATGGTTCCCGCCATCCGATTGACTTGAAACTTCATACATGGGATGTGAGACATAAATTAACCGTACATATTAAATTTCAGCCATTGAAGCTCTCGTGAAGTGGGCCAACGGATAGATCAGCCCATGACTTTCTGATTTGGGGCCCACCTGATCTCTGGATTTTCCTCTATTTTGGACTCAACGTATAAAATGATATGTTGGAATGAATGGATGGATTGGATTTCTGATAAACTATGCAGTGGACCCCACATATATGGTGGGTGTACACCATGCGGTGCATCTCAGCAGCCGCACCGGACCGAATGACTCGGTCAAAGTCGGTTTGACCGACCGATTTCAACAAGTAAACGGAAATTTCCGTTTTTCCTTACAGCGTTAACGCTGTCCGATCGGTCTCTGTTGTGGGCCCCACCTATCGTCCACACGGACAATCCAGACCGTTGATTCAGTCTCTGGGGCAGCTACAACCCACGCCTAGCTGGAAGAAATGGAAGACATCATGATTTTAGAGATCTCAGCCGTTTAAATACAAACGGACGGCAGAACAGAAGATGCGGTGGGCCGCATCAACGGACAACCCAAAACCATTCATGTCCGCTTGATTTTTCGCCACTATTCTAATGGACGGAGTGGATTCCCCAACCGATGATGAATGTGGACCCCACCATCAGAACGAGCGCAGGTCCCTATTTCGCATATCCAAGAAATCCGGCCGCTGTGGGCCCCATTGCATTCGTGATCATCGTCGGATCGATGATCCGAACCGTCCATAGGATGGAGAAGGAGGTCAAGACCCTGTCCATGAAGCCAAATCAGGAAGTCTGGATGATCAGTTGTCAAAAAATCTACGTCCAAACCAGCACATTTCCTGTGTAAACGGCTTTGGCTGCGGAAACTGCTGCGTAAATTCCAGCTTCCGTCCGCATCCTCCATGCACCAACTTCCTTACGCACTCCAGCAAGGTCGGATCTCCAAACCGACCCTCCATCTGTATAAAAGAAAGAGAAGCAAGAGAGAGAGGGGGGATTGAAGCTTTTGGTTTTGAACGTGAGGGAGACAGAGAGTTTTTTTTGTTTCTTTTCTTTTTCTTTTTATTTATTTTCATGATTTTTTTTTTGAGAGATAGTACATCTATGATGGGCTAAACCTCTTGGCTAGGGCCAAGAGGTGAAGCTTGTAGTGTGATGGGACCGATTTATACGACCTGGATTCATGCCTGAACTGATATTGATTCTCGTTTGATTAGTAAGGTTATTCACAGTTTTTATGGTTTATTGTGACTTACATTACAGTAGATCTGCGATGGCTTGAGTATTTCCTTTTCCTTTCTTGTGATTATGAAGTCAGGACACCCTGTTGTTCACCATCGCCCCTTGGACATGGTGGAATGATGGAACTCTTCCTGACATTCATATATCACTCAGATTAGCTGTGGATTGGTTTAATTCTGTTGTTTGCTTTGTCTCATGGGCATGGTTTTGTGATGGAATCCATTCTAAGTTACACCTGTCGATCTCTTGAAAACTAGATTAAATGAAGTTCAGATCGTGCTTTAGTGATATATCTTCCAACTGGATGAAGATGAGACTCGAAGTCCAGTTGATTTCATGAATCAAGCGTAAATCTCCCTGATCTCTACAAGTGGATCCTTGGCACCCTAGTTTCCTACCTTTAAATTTCACCACTTTTAGATTAATATTTTCACCATTATTTTTTCATATTCACTTGGTTTAGATTTCATCTCATTCTAGTTCTAGTTCTATTTAGTTTCAGATTACGTACAAGTTTCAGTCCCTGTGGATTCGACCTCGGTCTCACCGAGTTTATTATTACATCACAACCCTATACTTGGGGAGTGAACAACTTTTACCTACAAAAAGTTTTGACGTGCATGAGACTTTTACCTACGAAAATATTCGTAGGTAAAAGTTCTTTTTTTTTTTTTTTTCAATTTACCAGCGCAAAATTCTTGATATAGACCACCTAATATACACCTGTTACCATATATTTGATCATATTCTTCCTGATATACACCTATTATGTAATATATTTCATCATATTTTGACTTAGGCATCAGTCTGATGAAGGCCATAGAAAATAAGACAAAAATGTGATGTTAGCCTAAGAAATTTGTTTAGGGACAACCTTACGTGTTCAAGGTGTGTTTACGATTTATCAATCTCCTTATTAATGGTAACCAATACAACAATTAGTAACTGTACCTTCACTTATACTCGTGATCAAGTTTTGACTCATCGGTCAACCAAGTGAATCTGCATTCCTAGTTTTCAAACAATTTGTCAAACGCCTATTCTAGCCATATGTTTAAAGTAAATGCTTAAAGTAGTGCTCGGTACAGAGGTTTTGATATCATTACCTCAACCAAGGGCTTTTTACCATGTAGCAACATATCAACACTCCTTTCAGTCTGCATAGAATAAAAGAATAATATAAGATGCATAGATTAAAAGAATCATATAAGATGCAAGGATTATCACCCATGATCATGTCTTGAAATATTTTTGAACAAATGTGTGCAATGAGCCAATGACAAACATATAACATGAGTTCTTTTACCTTTAGATAGGAAAAGACCTATATCTAGAGCTAATAATTCATAGATAGAGTGCAAATGAACGAAATGTAAATAGAGTACATAGATGCTGAGAATATCAAAGTTTGAAGGCATGTTTTCTTTATGGGCTACACAATAGAGTACATAGAAGACTGATCCACTGTATATGCGGCATGAATGGATGTCACTCCAGGCCATCCAAATTGTGGTCCCAATTGTTGACGTACCCGATGCGTGACCCAATATTTCCTTTCCCTTATTTCAATCAGAAAATGGAAGGTTAGAGGAGCTTTTCTCTCAAGAATGCTTTTCTGACAACCTCTAGCACGGGCTTCATCATCTCCGAGAGTAACAGTCTCAACTCCCCCAACCTGGATATAAATTGACTCAAGTCAAACTGAATAAATTGTAGAAATAGTTGTCTCAAGCTTGCAGCCCAAAAGCTATATTCATTGAACAAATCCAACATCCAACTTGATACAAGTGTGTGCATAATCAGAATGGCTCATTAGTTAATCCCCAAACGAGGTTTCTCACCTGTTGGATGTTCAAATTCCATTGCTGACTCGGGTCCAGTCCCAGATTTGCTCTTTGTTTTTGTGCCGCCACAGACAAAACTCTCAACTATTAAATGTACAAGACCAATAACCATCTGGTTTTGTTAAAAAATATAAGCACTTCTCTAATCAATGCTAAAGATCCACATTTTTCAGTAACAGAGTTACTATTCATATAAAAAATGCTTTAGATAACCAAACTGCATCAAAATGTGATTAACCATTGCCTTGATAACCAAGTTGCATTAAAATGAGATGTGTCAATCTGTGCATGTGTTATATAACTACAACATGTGTTTTTCCTGACTTCAATGTGTTCAACACGCATGATCCTTGTTAGCATCACCCACCTGTAACCAAAAATAAAAACTCGCACTGCTCTGTTTTCTCTACTTCTCTTTCTTTCAAGCCCTCTAAAAATCCCAAAAACCATTTTCATTGCTTAAAATCTTCAACAACCAAAAAAAAAAAAATAATAAGCTTTTTGTCTCTTATTCCTCTTTTCTTCTTAAAAAACTCCAAAATGTTATAAGAACCAGAAACCAACATTCCAATAATGGTTGGAAAAACCCAGCAAAGAAATCCAAAAAAAAAAAAAAAAAATCCCAAACAAATGGAAAATACAAATTAAACAACTTTTTTCCGAAAAAAAAGAGATCCCACATGAGAAAAAAGAAAAAGAAAGCAAATCCAACCCCAAAAAGAATTAGAGAAAAAGAAAAAGCAACCTACACATATATGGTGTTTGGATGAGCGAAGAGAGCTTTGAGGACATAATCGTACCCCAACGAATAGCTTCTTACAACGAATATCATCATACGAGAAAAAGTTATGCGAAGAAAATCGAAGAACTAAAAATATAGAAAAAGATAAGGATGAGATGTCATAAAAGAGAGAGAGAGAGAGAGAGAGAGAGAGAGAGAGAGAGAGAGCACATGCTCATCTTCTCAATTATAAACTCGAAAAACTAAGCAAAATCTGCATTATCTAAAAACCAAATAAACATCCAACAATTCATGGGTGAAGTGAATGCTTCCCCATACTTTTGTTCAAATATTAATCTTTCCCGCTCTTTCTTTAGATCCATAGGTGCCTCAAACACATGTTGGACACATGGCTTTGAACAAAATCGACAATACATAGCCTCCAAAACAGATAGTATTCAATTATCAACTTTCTTTCAGAAAGTTTTAAATCTCAAGTTTGTAACAATGGAGTAAAATGCAAAATATGGCATGGACATTTCAAACATGAGAATTATCTTCAAATTACCCAACATTATGATCCCAACCATTGAATGAGTGGGCCTTTCTAAAACTTGTCATTGTCAACTATTTTTGGGCACTCGAAACATCCAACCAGTAAGATATTACAATGTGTGACCCATAGATTGGTAGATTTGGAAAAGCCAAACAAATGCACCAAATGGACAGAAAAGATAGCTTATGTGTTCAATGTCTTGTGCATCTATTTTTATTTCATGTTGGGAAAACACTACTTTTGCAATCGGTGCAATATTTGAATGGAAAGTTCTGTTCTTAGGGTGTTTTTTGGAGTTATTAGATTTGCATTTAGTGCAGTAGCGACCATTGAGAGAACTTACCAATGCTCAATTTAGTGGCTTGGGAAGGCTTTTAACAAAGTGCTAGAGGTAGTTTTGATGATGCTCAGGTTATAGAATAGAGGTTTGTCATCTAGCTTATGGACCAGTTCGGGCATACCTGAATTGGATCTGCTTAGAAATGAAGTGCAGGTCGTACATCCTTGGGTTGAACTCTTTTTGCAACTTTGGATCGGTTTTGACAATATGATGGCATTTCCAAGGTAACAAACTTGTTATTAGAACCAGTCTTATACTATAATGAGGTTGGCTTTTCCATTATTTGTAATCAAAGAGCATATTATTTTGAGAAACTAGCATCTACTTGTGTCATTCTTTCTTTGCGGATTTGTGTTAATATCATTATTCTCTGTTTTGGAGCCCTGCTATGTGCTAATCCTACTCCAACTTGTGCGAATGTCATGCATGTGCCATACCCTGGCTATTCACCAGTTGGCGGTGCTCTCCACAATGTCTGTTGTGGCATGAAAATCAGGGTAGTCTTGTCTTCAATTGGGACACACATTTACATTGAATCGTGGCTAGTGCCTTTTAACTATCCACTTTTTACATACATATCATGCATGTGATGACCTGAGCCTATTTTGGTCATTGCACATATACTGCAGGGCCACCTCATGAATGGCCCAGATCTTACACACAGGTCACATAATTGATGGCCAGAAGTTAGTGTGACTCTTGCATATTCAGATAATGGGATTGTTTTTTAAGTTCAAAGCATACAACTTGAGATGTTTTCTACTGTTTCTGAGATCAAGTTGCTGATGTATGCTATTTTTTATAGACATTGTGGTTTTAAACAAAAATTTGAGGAAGTTTTTTAGACTTGCTTCAGATTTGTTACTTTAAAAAGACTTCAGCCATAATTATCAAACAAGTTTTTTCACTTCAGATTTTAGATTCAGGCTTTACATTTCAGATTTAGGCTTCAGATTTCAGATTCGGTCTTTTCACTTCAGATTTAACAAACGGGGCCTTAGTACAATTGCGTTTTGACTTTTATGAGCAGAAGCAGAAGCACATGTGCGAATGTACCACACAAATTTGGAAATTTGTTTTTCTAAAATTGATTAATGATGTGGCTAACCAAACACACTCAATGATTTTCATAATCAAAACCACAAGAAAATACTTCCTTTTTAGCAAAGCCAAACATGCCCTTAGCTATCAGTAGCTGGAATCTGTTCCCAAAGGAAAAAATTAGTAGCTATAATTTTTCTTATTATTAGCTTTACAGTTGTTTTTGTTCTTCCATTCGTGGGCCACACCATAGGCAACAATGGGGAGAAACACACATAGAAAACACCTAGATTGACATTGGAACCCACCGTGGTGTGTATGGCATCCAAGCTGAGCATTAGGTGCGGCCCACCAAGATGCCAGATAACCCAAACCAGCAGTTACCATGGTCAGGGCCTCACATGCACTTTGGCTTAGTAAAATTACATTGCACCTGTTTAGGTCTTCTAACATAGGAATCAGGTTGTTGCACTCCTTGGTGGGCTGACTTGTTGAAAAATAACCGAACAACAAGCTATCAATTTCTTTTGCACACTTGTGGCCCATATGAGTGAAATGGCCTGATATTTAGACAAAAACCATGCCTTGATTCCTTGTTAAATCAATCATATGTTATGAACTAAAAACTTGAGCTCTTTTTTCTGTCTATCATTTGGGCATGATGGCCACGTTTAAATGCATGTCATTTTTCTCTTTGAACTCCCCCCCCCCCCCCCCCCCCCCCTTTTTTTGGGTTTGGATTACATAATTGGTTCAGGCAGACTGAAGCCAGTACATCAGTGTGACTCGAGTCTTTTGTAGGGTGCTTGCACTAACCAACTTCACACAAGTCAGATCCATTTTCCTTTGATTCCATGGAAAGCTCTATACATACTTGTTTTTCTAATGTTTTGAGTTCTAAGCATGTAATCACGTCTCTTTTGGATTTCCAATCCAGTCACACATGCACTCTTGAATCAGATTTGTAGTTATACATTTTCTAAGATGTGGCCCACATGGTGAGTGGACTGACCATATTTTGCTTCTTGTTCTTCATTGTGGGACTACTCTTTTGGATCACTTGCATTTCATACATATGTTGCTAATTTTGTGCTAGTTGGTTGATACTTAAGCATTTCTGTTTACAGAATTTTGTGTTATAATATAAACTTCACGCAGAAATGCTAGAAGAATCCATAGATTTGGCACTGCCATTGCAGCTAAAGACTTGATAACACCACCTGTTCAAGTAGAGCATACCCAATCGCCGATCAATGGGCAATTTGTGGATTCAGCATCAAGTCTGTCCTTCAAATCATGGAATTACTTGAGCTCAATCTGGATGTTCCTTTGTTATCCGTAACTACGAATCTAACCCATGCTCTAATCTCACCACCTTTAGCGCACACATACAATTGCGACTTTGGTACCTTACCCGACCTAATTTTTTATAAATGGGTCTAAGCTGGTGGAACTGTGAGTCATTTTTTAAATGTGTTTGAGTGGTCTTCGGTTGGGGTTTTGAAGTTTTTGTGGCTCCTGTCGGTTGTATTTTTAATTTTGCCTTTTTTTGTTTTCCTTTTGGTTTGTTGTTCTGTTCTTCTTTGGCCTTTGGCCCTAAAAAAATTGCATCATCTTTCACAAAAAAAAAAAGAAAAAGAAAAGAAAAAAAGAAAAAAAAAAGGAAAAAAAGAAACTTTTGCGAAACCCCCTTTAACTCTCCCTGTTTACGTTGTGTAGGTCGAGATGCGATTTATCGGCCCTAACGAAACCGATGTAATTCGGAGGATGACAAGACTAGCCTGGCTTTGTATATTCTGTCGGGGTGGTCATTAAAGGAACTCGCTGAAAATAATGGAGCACTTGATCCAAACTCATTTGCTTGAAGCTAATGTTGGGACCGAATGGGGCCCTCTGCTTTGCTTTCAAATCAAGTTGATCGCGTATCTTCTGCACCACTAGGTGGATAAAGCAAAGTTTTCTCTAAACATTTAGCATAACAAAGATGACTCATTCTTGTTGATCATGGTACGCCTTATTGTAGAATCAACTGTCATGTATGCTTGTCATGGGAACCATATTGGGTTGGCTAAGCTGGTTCAGGGATACCACATTTCAACTGATGATGGTCAATATATATCAACCAAAACAGAAGGGAAAAAGTCAATCAAATTGAAAGTCAATGAAGTTGTACTCAGTGTCGGTCTTTGCTTCTATTAACTCTTTTGGATACCCATTGTGTTGATATTGTATTGTATTTTTCTTTTTCTAATTTTTTTGGAAAGGCCATAGTATTGATATTCTTTTGGTTGCGCTTGTTGTTTCTTTGCTTAATTTCCTTGAAACTTCTTGTGTAAACGTGATGATTTTTAATGGCTTTCAAAATTAAACGCTTTTTTTTTTTTTCATTTTTTTCATTAATTGTCACGTGCAAAGGTGTTGGTTGGTGCCTTGAATGATCGGTTATTGCTCGTGAACCCTACTGATATAAATCGAGGCAAAAGAAAGGAGTTGAGATTCTGAGTTATCTTGTAGGACTTCTTGAGCCCCTGCTTATTGGATTTGCTACCATGCAACAAAATTTTGAGCAGAAGATTGACCTGTCAGAGATCCTGTACCAAATAACATCCAGGTTCTTTTCCACTGCTAAACGCATACTTAAGATTGCATTTCTTGTATTCTCAAATATCAAAACCTAAAACCTAAACGTATTCTCAAATCCCTAAACCTAAACCTACACCTAAACCTAATCTCAACTCCCTAACCTAAACCTAAACTTGAAAACCCAAACCTAAACCCGATCTCGAACCCGAACCCAATTTCCTAACCTAAACCTTAACCTATTCTCAATTCCCTAAGGCTATGAATAATTTTTTGTATTTTATTTATGATGTTAAACTTATATGTATTTATGCGTGGATGAATGTCATGTGGATAAGATTGTTTGTGTTTGGATGGATGTAGTTTATGTTTGGATGGATTTACGTAGTTTGGGTTTAGATGGATGTGAATGTAAATATGATGAAATATATTATATAACAGGTGTATATCAGGAAGAATATGATGAACTATATTGCAACAGGTGTATATCAGGAATTTTGGAAAAGAAGAAGAGACTTTTACCTACAAAATATATCGTAGGTAAAGGTTTTATCCATGTTTTTTACCTACGAAATATTTCGTAGGTAAAATTGTCTTTCACTAACCTAATATTATAGTTTTTACCTATGAACCATTTTGTAGGTAAAGGTCTCATTACACGTTTTTTCCCTACGAAGCCATTTTGTAGGTAAAAGTCTCATTACACGTTTTTTCCCTACGAATGGATTCGTAAGTAAAGGTCTCAATAATGCAAAAATATTTTGTAGGTAAAGGTCTCATTACACGTTTTTTCCCTACGAAGCCATTTTGTAGGTAAAAGTCTCATTGCACGTTTTTTTCCCTACAAATGGATTCGTAGGTAAAGGTCTCAAGAACGTAAAAATATAATATTTTTACCTACGAAATATTGCGTAGGCAAAAGTCTCATACACATTTTTTACATACTTTTCGATTTTGTTTAAAATTCAAAACACCCTTTACCTATGACAATTTTCGTTGGTAAAGATGACTTTTACCTACGACAATTATATTTCGTAGGTAAAAGTAAGGTAAATATGACTTTTACCTACGAAATTAGAATTCGTAGGAAAAAGTAAGGTTTTCATTTTTTAGAAATTTAATGGACCCTTTAGCTACGAATATTTTCGTAGGGAAAGATGGGTTTTACCTACAAAATTTTTCGTAGGTAAAAGGAAGGTTTGGGAAAAAAATAATTTCACAGATCCTTGAGCTACGAATAGTTTTGTAGGCAAAGATGAGTTTTCCCTACGAAATTTGATTTCGTAGGTAAAAGTAACATTTTCAATTTTCCTAAAACTTTGTGAAAACTTTTAGGTGGAGTTGAAAAGACCCTTTAGCTACGAATATTTTCGTAGGTAAATATGGGTTTTACCTACGAAATTTGATTTCGTAGGTAAAAGGCAGGTTTTGGATTTTCTAAAATTTAACAGACCCTTTAACTGCGAATATTTTCGTAGGCAAAGATGTGTTTTTAAGGCAGGTTTTGGATTTTCTAAAATTTAACAGACCCTTTAATTATGAATATTTTCGTAGGCAAAGATGTGTTTTCCCTACGAAATTTGATTTCATAGGTAAAAGGTTTTGTATAAAAATTAAGCAGACCCTTCAGCTATGAATATTTTCGTAGGTAAATATGGGTTTGCCCTTCAAAAAACCCTTTCCCTTCAAAAAACCCTTTAGCTACGCATATTTTCGTAGGTAAATATGGGTAATATTCGCAGGCAAAGATGTGTTTTTAAGGCAGTTTCTAAAATTTAACATACCCTTTAACTACGAATATTTTTGTAGGCAAAGATGTGTTTTCCCTACGAAATTTGATTTTGTAGGTAAAAGGTTTTGTATAAAAATTAAACAGACCCTTTAGCTATGAATATTTTCGTAGGTAAATATAGGTTTGCCCTACTTTAACAAAAAAACCCTTTAGCTACTCATATTTTCGTAGGTAAATATAGGTTTGCCCTACTTTAACAAAAAAACCCTTTAGCTACTCATATTTTCGTAGGTAAATATGGGTTTTTCTACGAAATTATATTTCGTAGATAACAGGAAAGTTTTGGGTTTATGAAATTTAAAAGACCCTTTAGCTACGAATATTTTCGTAGGTAAATATGGGTTTTACCTACGAAATCCAATTTCGTAGGTAAAAGTAAAGTTTTCGATTGTTATTTTGGTGAAAAAGTCGAAAGACCCCTTTAGCTACGAATATTTTCGTAGGTAAAGATGGCTTTCACCTACGGAAAATTTCGTAGGAAAAAATAAAGTTTCAACTCGAAACACCCTTTACCTACGAAAAGTTTCGTAGGTAAAGATGGCTTTTACCTACGAAATTATATTTCGTTGGTAAAAGTATGCTTTTACCTACGAAACTAATTTTCGTTGGTAAAAGTCATCTTTACCTACGAAAATATTTTTCGTAGGTAAAAACCATATTTCTTGTAGTGACTCCACTTCCGTTAGTGTAAATAGTAAATAAACTCTTATCGACTTTTCAAGTGTTTTTGCTAAAATAGAATTAGAAAATAAAAAAGGAAAGTCAAATACAGATGTAAAGTAAGCACCTAAAAAAAAAATATAATTGTTACTTCTTTACGCAAAAAGTCCCATTTCTACCTTTTTATCATGATGTCTTTGTAAAGCAAATAAAGGTATAATAATATAATAATTGCAGTTAAATGTAAATGATGTTGCTGGTTTTGAGTTTGATTGCTTGTCTATTGTATGTGATATCACTACACCAAAATCTAAACAGGGAGTTGTAAAAATTAAAAATAAAAAATCACAAATTTTAGAATAGAAACGGTTGAAAACTATTGCAAATTTTAGAATATGAATGGTTGATAACCATCGCAAATTTTAGAAAAATAAAAAATGTCGTGAATTTTAGCAAGCAACAATTTCAAAACGATTTTGAACCCTTATTTAGGAAGCGTCGGTAAAAGTCGTGCAACCACTAACAAAAGCCTATAAATTTTATTTTATTTTTTTCGTTTCAATTGGAACTTGTATATATATATATATTTGAAATCCAAAGAATATAGCAATACAATTAAAAATGAATATTAAAAAAAGATTATACGACTTTACAATAAGCAATATATAATATTAACAACAATAAGTTGA
The DNA here is from genome assembly GCA_030180095.1 of Magnolia changhungtana. Taxonomy (NCBI): domain Eukaryota; kingdom Viridiplantae; phylum Streptophyta; class Magnoliopsida; order Magnoliales; family Magnoliaceae; genus Magnolia; species Magnolia changhungtana. Next base: position 8,139,872 of record JASAUF010000552.1, on the reverse strand, counting down.
AAATTATCTGAATGCATAAAAAAAAAATTATCCATTAAAAAACATACACATGTCATAGTTTAAGGCAATCTAGACCATCCAAATTGCAAGCCCAACTCTGAATGTAGCATAACCACAAAGAAGATATATTAACCATCTGATTCTTCTCTTCAAAATTTGACCACTCACTATTTTCCTTATAACGATCGATTTGATAGCCAGTAAATGTGTATCCATGAGTTGCCACAACTTACATTGCTGCCCCTGATCAGAAGCATGAAAGATACCTTTAGCAGATGGTTGGATAATTCAGATTTCTTTCTTCTCATAAGCTTGACTGGGACGACAGTCGGTGGGCTAGATAGTGAGATTGTCTTCTATGGTTAACTAGCCTCCAACAATTGTTTGAATTGATTTCCTCTTAGCAGCTCGACGGCAAAAACCTTTAGCATGGTGAATAAGGCCTCCTGCGTCCACTAAACTGAGCATTTCTGCAAGAATGGTCACATTGCATTATTCCCACAAAAAGCTGCATTTTCACTAACGTGAAAATTTTAGGTCTGTGCATGTACATATATAATACATTTTAATTTGTCATGTCTGCAAAAATGAAAATTGTAAACACAGACAATAGAAGAATGTCACAAAGGTAATGCATGTTTATGTGTTGTGTGCAATGAGCTAATAACAGCCGCTGAAGGTGTCATGCAAGCAGGGTATAAGCCGCACATCAGGTGTGTCCCACCATGTAGATGCACATCATAAAAATTAGACCAGTTAACCCATCAGGTGTGTCTCACCATGTAGATACACATCGTAAAAATTAGAAATGTTAACCCATCAGGTGTGTCCCACCATGTAGATGCACATCATAAAATTACATCGAAGACACTGATTGTTTTATATTCTTCCACATGTGCCTCAATCAAAACCGTACAAATTTTTTACCCATAATGAGAAAAAAAAACTGCATTGAATGCATGATCCTAACCATTAGATTAGTGGTCATCACCAAGATAAACAAGTGACCAGTTGAAATTCTACAGAAAGATATCAACTTACTGGACAATAAGGTCTATAGACACCCCACCTAAAACAAGGACATGTCACTCTTTGAGCTTCAACTTTACTTCAATAAATTATCTTCTGGTGACTTGGAAATCATTGAAAATCCAAACGGATTGAACTGGGAGCATACTCGGCACGTACTAGAGATAACCAACGGACCAGATCAGCTAACACTAAATCCAGTAATGATTCGGTCACGGCCGAGCATCCGAACTTCAAAACCCATGAAACTCTCTGTATGTTGCAAGCGGTATATATTTAAAAATGAATAAAATGATAAATCTCTACCCATGGATCACTCTCCGTATCATTTAATCCTTCAGAATAGTGTTATATTGAGGTGCGAGATATCGTATGTTCAAAATTGAGGAAAGTACAGTCGTCCTAATATATAAAATGGCCATGATATTATTGGAGGGAAATCCTAACTGATTAGGATGATTTATGATTCTTTGGAAAGGTGGTCAAATGATTTTCCTAACAAACTTAAGTTTCTTCCAATTCGAGTCATGATGAGGAAGATCCAGCTCGTTTATCAAAACCATGCATTGTCGATTGACTAAAATAAAAAAAACTTCGGCCGTGCTTTAAACTAATCAAATAGGATCTGATTAAGATTATTTCGGTTATAATGAAAAGCTTATCAAGCGACGTTTCCAATGATCCTAAGATCATGAAAAGCAAACCATTGGTCAAATTGCGAACAAATGATTTCATACATTAGACGAACATATTTTCAGCACATCAAACGAGGTCCAATTAAAGTGATTATAGTGTTGTTAGAAAGCTTATCTAATTATTTTTCCAACAAGATAAATATTACAAAAAATGGACAAGTAACAAAGAAAATATGAGCGTTTGAACATTTGAAAGAAAAAACCAAAAAGTAATAATTACGTGTGTATATATATATATATATATATATATATATATATATATATATATATATATATATATATATATATATATATATATAACATCTTTAAACATCCCAAAGGTGGGTGCCCACAACATGGCCCGAGGCAATGGGTCGTTGGCAACACAGGCTAATGCCTATATAAGGCACCCGGGTCACACAAACATAGAGGGAAGCTAAATTAGAGAGACGGAGGGACGGGGAGATAGAGGGAAACAGAGAGTGAGAGAGAAAATAAAGAGTAGAAAGAGAGATAGAAAAATACAGAGAGGGTCTGAAGGTTGGAGTTTGCGTGGAGGTGCTAACCAAAGTGCTTTAAAGATTTCCAATGTGCCGACATGCTGCCCAACACAGGAGACAAAAATGTCTATCAAAGGAGTCAAAAAAGCTAAGAATTCATCCATCTTTATTTAACTATATCCACATTTCAATTAAATTAACTATTTCCATATTTTATTCTGCATTATTCTCCCTCTTCCATTTTTCACTTTATTTACCTGCCTAGGATCTTAAATCTTGTGAAGTAAGGCTAGTTAGCATTTTATCTTATTTACTGCATTTCACTTTCTTTGCCTACTCAGGGTCACTTGACTTTGTGATGTAAGGCCAGGTAACTTTTTCTTATCTCCGCCTTCCCGACCCACCTGGGTTACGGGAAGCACAAACAAATATAAAATGTCAAAATTTCATTAAATCCCCAAAAATTACAAATCTTGTGAAGTAGAGACCGCACATTGTGTGGGTAGAAAAGGATGCTTAAACCCTTCCTTTTCCGTCACCGAGACTCCTTACTCGAAATCTATGGCTACCGACCAACCGCGAGAATCACTTGAGTTGGGAAATCATGAGATTCCCCGACTCCTAAGTGATTCTACGGTTTCTAGCTGGCCATAGATTTTATGCTTAATTTGGCTAATAGCGACTCCAAATCAAATGCATTTTTACACCTAAGACAATAGCACACATCGCCCGCAATAACAAAATTAATACGAAAGCCAATAAAGTGAGGGCACTGCCATGCTCATGCGTGCGTTGGGAGGGGGAGGGGAGCATTCACAAGATCATATCCATCTTATTAGAAATTAAGATCGTCTAATTAGGTCCAAGTAAAGGTATATGACCCATCTACGGCTGGGGTCTTTATTTAGCTATATTGGACAAAGTTACATATATATGCCATGTGTATGTTGGTTGTCTGCCCACGGGTGTGCACACTACAGATCTTATGTATGTACCTTGTTGAACAAAATAGAATACATTGTAAAATCTATAACTTATTTATTTTATAAGAATAATATAAATATATAAAAGAGATGAAAAAATGATGAATTTCTTACAAAACCCTTATCGCCATATCTTCTAAAATATGAAAAACTGATGCAGGACATGGACAATTACATTATGTAACATGTGACCCTTGATAAGCAGGAAATGATATATGTGGCATACAATCCCCAGTGTATGTCTTATCCACACCATCCATCATTTTGGATCATTATTTTAAGACATGAACCCAAAAAGAGGCATATCCAAATCTCAAGTGGACCACACCACATGAAACATTGGTGATTGAACACCCATCATTAAAAACTTCCTAAGGCTCACTATAATGTTTACTTGACATCTAATCTATTTGTTAGCAGACTTGGATGAAGGAAAACACCAACATCATCTTGATGCAAAACTTTTGTGGCTCCAATGAATTTATAACTGTGGGTGTTTAATCACCACCGCTGCTTGTGGTGTGGTCCATGAGAAATTTGGATCTGCCTCATTTTGGGATCACACAACTAGAAAAATGGATGGACAACATCTATAAAATACATAAATCATGATGAGCCCACAGATCACTGTTCATATTTGTACTATCAATATGCAATCTGTGTCGACCCCTCACGCAATGAGGTTCAAGCATGAACCACTGAAACAGTGGCATAATAAGAGAATATGCATAGTCAATCAAGAATAAAATTGTCTTTTCTACACTTAATGGCTCTATCAGTTTAGTGCTCATCCCTGCAGGCCATTGAAAGACATATATGAAATTGATAAGCGTGTTTTAAGAAATAGTTTAAAAGCAGTAGGTTTCTAGTCCATAGCTTAAGTGCGTGGATTAGGTACTACCGTCGCCTGTTCGAAGCTCGGGACAGGCAGAGGCTTCGAGGGCTAGTGAGGGGCCATAGTGATGTATGAACTTTATCGACACCATCCGTTCATTTTTTTTCATATTATTCTAAAACAATATCTTAAAAATAGAGAATATCGAAGATTTAAATGGACCACACGGTGGTGATTAAATTTCTACCGTTGAAAATTTCTTAGTGGCCACAAAAGTTTTAGATCAAGATGAATATTTGTTTTTAACTTCATCCAGGTGTATATGACCATATCAAAGGGTTAGATGGAAAATAAACGACACAGTGGACCCTAGGAAAGTTTCAACAATGGGTGTCCTTAGCACCACTGCTTCCTATGGTGTGGTCCACTTGAGCCTTCGATCTACCTTATTTTATTTCCATTCTTCTATAATGATATGAAAAAAGGGATGGACGGTGTGGATAAGATTCATACATCACGGTGGCCCCTCGGTGGCCCTTGGAGCCTCCGCCTGTCCCGAGCTTCGAACAGGCGGGGGTAGTAACTAATCCGTGCCCATAGCTGAAAAGACAAGCGGCCATATGGAATGCGTGTTTCAACATTTAAAGCGAAAGTGTAGGACCGCAATCCTCTACAACACACCTAAGCTCTGTCGAGCCCATCATATTATAAACGTGAAACCACTCCATCCCATCAGCTGCTCTCTCGATGTCAGGCCTGGGCTTAATTAAAAGTAACCATATCTACAACTCAAGTGGTCCACACCATAAAGGAACAAGGTGGATCCTCGGATATGCCCATGTCAGTGGATCCCTGACTGTGGGGCCACCACGATATATCCGTCAGATCATTTTAGGACTTGTGCTAAAATATACAGCAGATGTAAATTTCAAGCCACAGTGGAAGAAACAGTGGTGATTGACCTTTGAAAGTTTTGGATAAAGTAGATATTTGTGTGGTCCTTTCATCCAGGTCTTTGAGGCCTTGTTGCATCCAAATCTTTGTGGCCTTGTAAGAATGTTGGATGGAAAATTAACATTTTTTGGTTCACTTTGATGGAGGACAATTAACTACTTATTTTAAAAACTAGAATTGATAAAGCATGACAACTTAATCCCTTTATCTCGTAGTCCAGGCTTTATATCCCATGAGTTAGGACCTCGATCGAACCCCCTCGTGAGCCCCACTTTGCATGGGTTCTACTTCACATGAGTCACTTGTCTCATACTGATGGGGCCCACCTTACATGAGCCACCCACCCCAAATGGGTTGCCCACCCTGAATGTGCCCCTGCATCTCATAGGCCACCCCACTTGAGCCCGGTATAAAAATGGCCATGCATTAATCACCCTCGGTAAGGAGTCTCGAACACGAAACCTTCCTCTGTAATATAACTTTGATAAGTTTTTAATTATAGGTTTTCAATCACCATTCTTTCCTGTAGTGGGGTCTAGTTGAGGTTTCAATTTGCTATATTTTTTAATCAAACCTATTGTGGGGAAATTCAAACTGGTTTGCCCTGGAGGAAGTGTAACCAATCATAAGAGAAATGTCTAGAAATTGAGTCGAATAGAGTACCAGGATGAGCTTCTTGAGCTGATAGGGCATGAAGCTTGGAAGATATAGTAAGTGACTCTCCCAACAAAAAGATAGGCCTTGAGCCGACCTTAAGCTGAGTTGCTTAAGGGAAGAGCTCGGTTCGGGGAGTCATCTCCCAAGCTGATAAGATCGACTATAGCCAGAGGCGAGACAAAAAATCCGGAGAGAATCCTGAAATTGCAGTTTTACCGCTATAAAGTGAAGCTTAGATATATGACTAATGCCCTAAAGGGGGAGTGAATAAGACTTTTAAAATTTTAACTAAATAAACAATAATCACTAACTTCTAATTATTCAAACAAATTACCAATAAAAACAAGGAGTGGATTTATCAAATATACAATGGTGAAACATCATGTAGGCATTCTATCAAACACGTTTGCAGTAGTTAAGATAGTCATTCACATCATTCGGCAAAATATAACAGTTATAAGTAAAAAATCATTCAGCCCATTACACACGATGTATAGTGGTTTGGCTACATGACTACCTCACTCTTGGTTGACTTACTCTCTCATAAAGTGTACTGAATATCACTATCTAAATGGTTTTAAATTAGGTTTCTCATAAACCTTTATAACCTACATAAGATCTATACGTTTTACATTTGTCAATGACCTACAAAAGGTCTTAAAGAGTTTGGATCTCAAACTCAAATAAGATACCCAACATAAGGATGAAAAATGTATGCTCCCATCGGAGGCCTACACAAGGACCTGACGTGTTTGGTTGGTCAAACTCTGAAATCCAATCCTACATAAGAATCAATTTCTAGGCAAAATGGACTTATAAATAACTTTCTTACCTAAAGTAGATTAGCACCCTTAAAGTGCCTTGTTGAAGATATTCCTCAATCACGAAAGCATCTTCTTCAATTCCCTTGAACCGCAACCTTGAAATGGATTTGCTTTTACTAGTGTTGAGGTACAGATGAAGTGTAGGTGAATCATAACTTAACATGAGAGATCTTTAAGGATACGGTTAGGATTCCTAAGAACTAGCATTTAATGCCCTTTAGCACAAAATATTTTCTATTGAAGATGAGTGCTAGAGCATTAATGAATGCTGGAGTTCATATTTCAATCCGAGCATTGATAGCTCAATAAATGTGATTTATCACAAGGATTGAATAATGAACTCCATGAGGGAAAGAGCAGGGGAGGTTTTTTTTTTTTTTTTTTTTAATAACTAAGGAACTACTCGCACAAGGCACTCTCTATTTCTCACATCTAGATTTTGAAACCTAAGAATCAGATTTATAGAATGATTGCAATGGGTGAAAAACGGTAAAAATAAAATAAAATGTCTAGCTATCGGTCAGACTGAGTTAACCTTCGGTGACACATAATTAGGCATGAAAACCAACTATGGCTACTGGACAATTTTTCGCACCTTCGGTCGCGCCGAAGGTGCTTTTTGTTGGGACTGAATTTAAGTTTAGTTGTAGTGAAATTTGGGTGTCTCCACTCTCTCCTATTTTTGTAAAGTTCGGTGACATCAAGTGTTGCCTTTGGTGGGACCGAAGGTGCCTTCGGTGGCATCGAATTTGGCATTTCGTTGTAGTCGAATTGGCAGTCCACTTACTTCTCATTGTGGCTTAGTTCAGTGGCACCAAGTGTTGCCTTTAGTGGCACTGAAGGTGCACTTTGTGGGACCGAATTTGGCATTCGGTTGGAGCTAAATTTCATAGTTTACTTGTTATCTTATTAAAGCTCACTTCGGTGGCACAAAATGTAGGTTCGGTGCGAATGAACACACCTGAATTTTAGTCCTTTCATTCATTCCTTTCTTAGTTTTTTGGGAGATAAGTTCATAAGGTCTTCCTATAGGGTTTTAAAGCTTTTTGAGTTTTTTTTAGGGTTAGCATCGTGGCACATCTATCTTGCCTTTCTTTGCACTTTAGTTTTTTCAAGTCTTCAAGTCTTCTTTATCGACGGGGCTCATCTTGGACTTGATAGTCTTTTGCACTTACAATCTCTCCCTTTGTCAATTACATGAGAAAACCTAACCTAGACTTAAAGGCTAATGACAACAAATGCCAACCACAAAAACTTAAAATAATTACATGTCATACTAATGATATACATAAATACAATATGACTTGACATGACTTGATTTGACTTTTCACACAAGCTCCCCCTCAATTCCTACTTTATTCTTTACCAAAGATTTCCAACAAAAAGATAATTTGGCAATTTTTTCTAGGAGTTATGTCTCCCCATTTTTGTCAAAAATTGACAAATTGCTGTCTACAGTTAGAAAATATGAAAAATATGCACATGATTATCATACATTCAACAAATATTCAGAAATATATAGATAGATAAAGCATGTCACTAAAAATATGTCTATAAATTATAAAATATCCAAACAAAAAGGCCAATGATAAGACAAGGTAACCTAGTAAACTTATTTGTGCATCTTGTTTTTCAATCACGTGAGTCCTTATGTCATGCAGTCGGTTAAGCATCTAGAAGTTAAATACCGAAGACATAAGAGAACAAGAGCATTAAGGAGCAAAAAATAAGTAAATGAGATACCTTGGTGACCCTAACCCTTGACCCAATACAACCATTGAACCTCTAGATGATCTTGGCTTAATAGGTAAACCTTTTTTATCATCCCTTAGACTTAGAAACCTTATTGGAACATGATTATTAAGGCTAGAAGAGGTGCAAAGCTGCTGTGAAATCATATGCCTAAAATAACAGATTTTGAGTGCTACTCAATCCCATCGAGTAGATCTCAAGGGGTCTTCGATGGAATCTAGTAGGTAACTCAAATATGTCTATCAAGTTATCAGAGTTTCTTGATAGTCGAGGAACCTTCAATGACATCGAAGGACACTCGATGGCATCAGATAGTAGTGTGTAAACTGTTCAGAACAGTTCAGTTGGAAATTCGATTTCTTCGATGCCAACGAATCCCTGCTTGATGCCATCAAAGCTCTGCTCGATCCCATCGAAATTAGAGTCATTATTGCCCCTTTTTTTTAATCATTAGAGCTCGAACTTCTTATGAAGGGCATTCAGTTTTTGGGCATTTAAATGGTTTTTTAGTGTAATAGAAGCTTAGATGATTCCATGATTATCTTTCATCCCAAGCCTATAAACCAATGAGTTTTAAGTCATTTTTCTTGAGATTAATACTCAAATGAGGATTCTAACCTCCACCTTGAAGATGAGCTTGAAATTAACCAATTTTTAGAGATTGGACTCAACCACTATAGGCATATAATGGGTATTTCCATTTAGTCCAGTCTTCACACCCTTAATCAATCAATGGGACAACCTCCCCACTCCATCAATCAACCACGGGCACGCCCTGCCTATCTCAACAGCAATAAATCAATAGGACAACTTCCCCGCTCCAGCAATCAACCAAGGGCACCCTATCTATCTAAGCATCAATCAATCAAGGGGACAACCTCCCCTCTCAAACAGTCAACAAAGGGCACACCCTTCCTGTCTCAACATCAATCAGTCAAGGGGACAACCTTCCTGCTCCAACAACCAACTGGGGGTAGAACCTACCTGTCTCAGCTTCAACCAACCAGGGGCACACCCTGCCCATCTCAGCTTTAATCAACCATGGGCATGCCTTGTCTGCGCCGCTTACACAGTCATCTGCACCAGTATCACCAGTTGACAACCAGGAGTAGAAGTCCCCACCATCTATTCGCAACAACGAGAGACAAAAGAAGTTTGTCCTCCTAGCCATAAATGTACAATGCTCCAATGAGGACATCCCATACCATAGTCTCAGGTTCGAGACTGTGAATTACATTCCTCTTGCATGTCCCATCAAATCAAGCTGTCTTCATTCCTAGCGAGCACCAAATCTTCTTCTATCAGCTCAAATATCAAGACTTGACCTCGATCATTGAGGATCGTGAGTATGTGAACAGGAGAAGATTGGGATATGAGCATCCTTCAGGTAAGAAGCCAAAGCATAAGGGTATAGAAGAAGACAAGGTCGACAATACATTCACCTGCACATCAATCCAATCCATTAATATAGAGGATTCAGGCAAGGAGCAGGAATTGCTCCTAACTGACAGGGCCACAATCCTAGTCTTACTCGAGCTAGAAGAACCCGATGAGCTACAATCCATTAGGAATGAACCAAGTGAAATCACATTCGACATCGACTCGGAGCTCAACCCCCTACTCATCCTGATGTTTGGGCACAATAATGAGGGCCCATCTACTGATCCCTTTAGCCTTGCCTCTCAAGGGGAAGGCGTGTAGGGAAATAATATGTTTGTAGGCCTCTAACAATAATAAAAGTCAATGTGAATAGCGCGCAGCTCCCCGAGCTAGATCAACCAACCCTTGGTTCACGTTGCCATCTCGCTTGGGGTCCCTTACAGCCAAAAACTCCATAAAATCAGATTTTTCAAACATCCAAAACACCAAATATTTCAAAACTATATTAAAAAAAAATTAAATATTTGTAAAATTTTAAAAATTAAAATTTCTAAAAAACCCAAAAATCTAGAAATACTTTTTAAAAATCCCAAGTAATAAGTATCAAGTCTGTCTGTCAAAGAACTTGAGTATAAAGTTAACATATAAGATTTCGATCTAGAGTTGGACTTTAAACTCAAGGGTTAGTACAAAGCCGATGACATGGAAGATGATGAATCCACTCTCGAACTAGAGGGTCTCCTCAGAAAGTTCAAAATAAAAAGCTAATGTCATCCTAAAATTTTTAAAATTGTAAACTTATGATCTCTTGAAACTCTTGAGGAAGTGCGCATTGTGAATCCCTATCCCCAGAAATTAAGTAGAGAATGATTGAACTCTTGAAGCTATGACTGCTCAATCTTGCATCTTATGAAGACTTGTCTGGAATGAAGCCTATTAAGCAAAAGCTGTGAAGACCATGTTTACATTCCACATCAAAAAGTACTTCAAGTGTCAGGACCACGCACATTGGATCCATGTGTGTGCTTCGAAACTCTACAACCTGGCAAGGTCCTAAACATATTCTACGTAGGATATCGACATCAACAAAAAAGTCAGGCCAACAACATTTAACAATCATGAGTTCGTACTTGTGACGATCAATTACTTCATAAAAAGTGAATGGAGGCAGCATCCCGTATCTCACACGATGACGCTCGTGAAGAACAATATCATCAGCCACTACGGGATCCCACATGTCGTCATCATCAACAATAGGATGCCCTTCATAAATTCAAAGATGGACGAGCTCCTCAAGAAAATTAGAAGACATGAGAGCGCTTTTATATGCACGTTGGGCCAAGTAAACATCCGCACAAACAAAGCTAACCATCCTAAGAATCATTCCCTCCTGTCCTCAAATAGGTGCTTCAATAAGAAGGTTTGAAGAACAAAAAATAAAAAAGAGAGAGCGAAAGTAGAAATGAGGACAAAATAAGGCTTATGTTATAGTATAATTCTGAAACTTCTTAGTAAGGTTTATATTACTATTTAAGAGGTATCTCTCTGATGAGTGCAGAAAAGTTCCATGGATTCAGAATGATTATCCCCTGAGAAAGATGGTGCTTGACTTCAATGTTAAAATTAATGCCTTAAATCTATTTTATGGTACGCTTGACTGGTCGAGGGACTGGCTCGACCAGTCGAGGATTCACTCGATTGGTCGAGGCCATCTTGACTCGAAGTCTAGCGAGCACAGGTTTTGGGTGTCCAAGCTGCTCGACCAGTCGAGGGTCAATCTTGACCGGTCAAGGGGGTCCTTCGACCAGTCGAGGTCTCGGCTTGATCAGGCGAGGTTACGTAGATCTTGCGTGGACTGCGTAAATTTAAGGCAGTTTCATGACTTTTCCAAAGGAGGTGTGTAAGTGGAGTTTCCTAAACTATAAATAGGGGTCCCTAGGGCTATTCTAAGGTATTCTAAGGCTTTAAAAAGGAGTTTCAAGGGTTCCTAAAAGGGTTTTAGGGTTTCTAAAGGGTGTAGCAAGGGTGAGACTCGAGGTTGTTCGAATCGGGTAATCCTATCTCTTTGTAATTTCTATTTTCATTGTGGAGATTTGTGGCTTTGTGCCATGGTTTTTTCCTGCAAGGGTTTTCCACGTTAAATCTGTGTTCTCTTGTATGTGCTTGGTGCCATTGGATTGCTATCCTAGATCTAGATTTGTATGATTCCGTAGCCAAAATCCCAACAAGTGATATCAGAGAAATTATTGGGGCACATATCTGAATTTGAGGGATTAGTAATAATGGGAAGCACTAGGTATGAGATTGAAAAGTATTCAGGAAAAAATAATTTCGAGTTATGGAAGATCAAGATGATGAGTTCCTTAATAAAAAAAGGCGAAGATGGTGCTCTTGAGGAGCGAAAGTCCACTATGACTGATGATGATTGGAATACTCTTGATAAGAAGGTTTTATCATCGATCCGTTTATGTCTCACAGATGAGGTTCTCTATAACGTCATGAGGGAGAAAACCACGGTTAAGTTATGGGCGAAGTTAAAGGATGTCTATGCAAAAAAATCCTCTGAAAATCTACTACACTTGAAGCGGCAGTGGTATAACTTCAAGATGGAAGAGGATAGAGATCCGGAGGCTCACATCAGTAACTTTAATAAATTGGTTTGCAAATTGCTGGATATGGAGGAAGTGATGAAAGATGAAGAACAAACACGTATATTGCTGAATTCTCTTCCGGCATCTTATGAGTCATTCAAGGACATTATGTGCTCAACGAATAAAAATTGAGTGTCGACACCGTTATCTCGACCCTCAAGGGAAGGCTATGAGAAAGCTTAACGTCGACATAGGGATATCTTCTGAGGCACTACTTATAAGGGGTAGGAATTTTGAACAAGGTACAGGTTCTTCAGGTTTTAGGTCCAAATCCAAGGGCATGGGTAAAGGAAAGGTAAAGTGGTCGAATTGTATGAAAGAAGGACATGTGAAGAAGGATTGTGAAAATCCTAAATTGAAGAGAGAAGATTCTAAGGATTCATACAAGGAAGCCAATGCTGTCACATCAGATGGATCGAGTGGATGTAATGGTAATGTTTTGTCTGTGTCTACTATCAGGAGGCCATACGATGATCGTAAGGATAAGTGGATGTTAGACACAGGTGCGTCTTTTCACATGACTCCTCATCAGAGTTGGTTCACCAGCTACAAGGAGTGCAATGGTGGACTGGTATTTATGGGCAATGATATTACCTGTAATGTTGTGACTGTTGGTATGGTGTGCATTAAGATGTTTGATGGGGTGGAGCGTACCTTGACTGATGTCAGGCACGTTCCTAATTTGAAGAAGAATTTGATTTCTCTTGGTGTACTTGAGGCAAAAGGATGCAAGTACACAACTATTGATGGTGCTCTTAAGGTATCTAAGGGGGCACAGATAATCATGAAAGCGCAATGACTTGGTAACTTGTACAGGTTGATTGGGAGCACTTCAAAAGGTGGAGCTGCAAGGGATGTAGTGGATTCCACCTCTGCACGTGTGTGGCATGTTGGGCATGACTACATGAGCGAATAGGGCAGGAAGGCTAAGATGTGTGGACAGGGATACGGAGTAGGTGGAGCAGACACCTGTGAGAAGAATCACACGGCATAATCGCAGGATATCAGTAAGGTACATGGATGACTCCAATATCGCAGGGGATTCATCTTCTATTCAGATGGCTCTAAGTGACCCAGGTGCTAAGAAGTGGAAGGTGACTATGGGCGATGTGATGGACTCGTTGTACCAGACCGACATATGGAAGCTGGTGGAGCTTCCAGTGGGGCGGAGAGCGGTTAGATGCAGGTGAATCTTTTGGAGGATATAACATATATACATGGCGAGGTTGGTAGCGAAGGGTTATGCTCAGAGAGAAAGGATCAACTTCTCAGAGATATTCGAGCCGACGGTATGACAGGTGTCTATCAGATCCGTGATTGGCACTGGTTGGCTAATATGATCTTGAGCTAAAAGGATGGATGTGGAGTCTGCACTTCTGCAAAGAAAAGTGAAGAGCAGATCTACATGAAGCAACCAGAGCGGTTCGAAGTTAAAGGGGTTGAGAAAAGACTTTACAGGAGGTCGTGGTTTGACCTATCACCTAGGTAGTGGTTTGATTCCTTCATGATGAGTTAGGAATTGATGACATATAGATCGTCAATTATGACATGTTTGAAATTAATGTACTGAAGAGTCAGTTAAGTGAGACATTCAGGATGAAGGATTAGGGGGCTTCAAAGATGGTTCTTGGCGTCGAGACTAAAAGAGGAGTAGGCTTTGGTTATCTCAAGAAGAATACCTTGGGTAGGTATTGATCAAGGAGGTGATGGACCATGTAAAGCCAGAGAGCATTTCCTATGCATCTCTTCTCAAGTTTTACATGTCCCAAAATAGATGAGGAAAAGCAGGATATCTCATGTGCCTTATTCAAATACGGTTGGCAGTGTATGCCATGGTCTAGATTAGACCGATTATTTCACAGGCTATCAGTGATGTGAACAAGTACCCCGGCAAGAAATATTGGGTAGCGGTGAGATGGTAAGAAGACTACGTATTTCCTTTTAGAGAAGACAAGAGCAAAGGTGGTTGAACACGTGGATTTTGATCTGGCGGACATGCTCACCCAGATCATTCCTACAGAGAAGTTCAAGTTCTGTGTAACTTCTCTGGACTTGGCGATGGCGTAAAAGGAGGACGGAGTGTGCACGAAAAGCTATAATGTGACGCAGAGATAAGAGAAGAGGTCAAGAGCTACATAGTTGAAGATTGAAGACATGGGGGAGATTATTGAAATTAATGTCTTAAATCTGTTTTGTGGTACGCTCGACGGGTCGAGAAAGTCCAGTGAGCACAGGTTTTAGGTGTCCTAACTGCTCGACCAGTCGAGGGTCAGGCTCGACTAGTCAAGGGGATCCTTCGAGGCCTTGGCTCGACCAGTCGAGGTTACACAGATCCTATGCGGACTGCGTAAATTTGAGGCGGTTTCCGGACTTTTCCAAAGGAGGTGCTTAAGTGGAGTTTCATAAACTATAAATAGGAGTTCCTAGGGCTATTCTAAGGTATTCTAAGGCTTTCTAAAGGAGTTCCAAGGGTTTTAGGGTTTTAAGGTTCCTAAAAGGGTTTTAGGGTTTTAAGGTTTCTAAGGGGTGTAGGAAGGGTGAGATTTTGAAAGGGCCTAGCTATATGCCCTAGAGGGGGGGTGAATAGGGCAATGCCAAATAAAACTTAAAACAACGGAATAATAAAAGATATAAATAACAATGCTGAAATAATAACAATCTCAAAGCACATGAAATATGAGAATGATACTAAATCAGTTCTAAGGACAACCTTACACCAAAAACCAATGGCTTATAGTAGGACAACCTTATTTCTAGAACAATCTAGCAATCACAAATGATGTGGAAAATATATTAAGAATAACTTACAAAAATAAATCCTAAGTTATTACACCATTCAACCACACTTGCTTGAAATGAAAATTACAACATTCATCCACAAAAGCAATCCACAATAATGAAGGAATAAATGAATAAAGAAATCAAGCACATCCACAACACAACGATATATAGTGGTTCGCCTATGTGTTCACCAACTGTTAGCAAACAGCCACCCAGAATGCTACTCCACTCCTAATATCCTCACACAGGGGATATTAGCATGCACTCTCAAAAATAGGTTTTCACAGGTTCACCCAAAACCTTCACAATTGTGTCTTTTTATCTCAGGCTTACGCAATCCAAAAACCCCCACAATCTGAGTTTTCTGGCTCTCCTCAGATAACTATACAATGAGATTTTTCTAGCAAATCTCAAACAAAACCAGAGAAAGTAAATTACAAAGTAAAATACCTGGATCTCCTTTTGAAGTAGCCCAGTAGAACCAATCGGAGTAGATGTATGATACGTCGTTCAATGTCCAATACTCACTTAAAGAAAGGTTCTATGTCTAATTGATTTTAGATTAAATCAAGAAGAGCAAGGTCTATTTGATTTTGATTTGAGAAGAAGGAATATCACAAGTTCCTCTTTTCTAAATGAGATTGGAATATGGATCAGAATCACAATAGAATAATGCTATCAAAAGGAATATTAAATATGCACAATAGCTTTAAAAAATAATCACAACTTATCTCAGAGTATAGCCTTAAATCGCTTAAATTAAATGGAATGGAATGAATAAACTTTGAAATTCGTGCATTATTTATAGCCTTAAAAATCCCATCTTCGACTGGGCTTAAGATCCCTAAGACCGGTCGTAGCATCAAAGATTTCGAAAGATTTCCATGGGATAAGATTAGCTGTACTCACGACTGGTCTTAGGTAACCTACGACCGGTCGTGGGCCACCTACGACTGGTCGTGTGTCACCTACGATTGGTCGTAGGACTCGAGATAGGTCGCTGGAGTTCGAGTCGTAGGACTACGATCGGTCGAAGGATGAGTCGTAGAACTTCCCAGGACTGGTCGAAGAAAGTCCAGGACTGGTCGAAGGACATTCAGGAAAATCCAAAAATCTGTAACAACCTAGGACTGGTCCTGAGAAACCTAAGACTGGTCGAAGCAAAGCTAGGACTGGTCTTAGAATAGTCATAACAAGCATATTAAAATATTCGGATTATGTATCCAGAATGACCTATCAAATAAACCAACCTAAGGTCAATCTAAGGTCAAACAAACC
The DNA here is from genome assembly GCA_030180095.1 of Magnolia changhungtana. Lineage (NCBI taxonomy): Eukaryota > Viridiplantae > Streptophyta > Magnoliopsida > Magnoliales > Magnoliaceae > Magnolia > Magnolia changhungtana. The sequence continues at coordinate 8,123,574 of JASAUF010000552.1, read as the reverse complement.
TTGAAGTGAGATGAACATTGAAGTCTTGAAGGTCTGTATTCTCAGATGATCTTGAAGGAGAAGCTTGAATCAAGTTGACGGCTTTTTAGATCTTGGTACTTTCTTGACTTATCTTGATGAAGTCTTTTAATCTTGAACTTGTTAGAAGCAAACTTGAAGTCTTCTATTCTTATAGACTTCATCCATGACATGTCTTGCAAACATTCTTCATTTATGATCTTGTCTTGAAAAACATTCTTCATTCATGATCTTGTCTTGAAAAAACATTCTTCATTCATGATCTTGTCTTGAAGCAGTGTGTAGTCACAAACAAGAAACACAAGAAGTACAAGACATATAGGTTTTGGCACTACAAAATTTGACAACCAAAGGGATATGAAATCATAGCACTAACAATCTCCCCCTTTATCAAATTTGTGACAAAACACATTTATAAATATAAGAGTAAAATAAAGAAAGAATCATGAGCCATTAGAGCCATCAAAATACTCTACTCTCTACTCCCCCTAAGTAAGTAGAAACAATAATCAACCATTCTCTCCCATTTTCCCCCTTTTCATACTACTCTCCCTTTTTGTCACAAAATGACAAGGGAAAGCCAAAGGAGAAAAGAGAACACCATATGAAGAGTCAAGATTAATTATTAAATTAGTTCAACACTTCAATGTCATCAATCCAAATAAAGGATATACAATAAAACCAAACATATAACTAAAGTCATCAACCATAATAATAATACAGAATCCATCATATTCAAATAAAAAGGATAATCCACCTAATCAGATCCATATGAAGGAGCAGGGATGGTTGGATCAATCTGATGTAAGCCCCTATTAATGCGACGAAGATATTTTTGCATATATTTAAATTGCATATCATGGGCTACACTCAGGTTATCAACCTTCTCCTCCAATGCACTTAGTCGTGCATCATAAGTAGAAGAGGGATCGTAATCAGAATCATTTTGGGAGTCAGTTTCAATGTCTTCAAATATATCATCCATATTTATATCCGCCTGTGGAGGAAGATCAGCTGCTTCCCCTTCATTTTCTGCTTCAGCACCTTCACCACAACCTTCATAGAATTGACTAGGAAGCAAATCCAACTTCATCTTATTTAAATTAGTATTATTGAATGAAAGATGATGAATTGGTGCCTCATTCTCAGGTAAAGCAACAAGCATATTTGTGGCTAAACAAGTCATAAGATAACCAAATGGAATATCACTATGGCTCGGATGAAGACGAAACTGAATGATAAAATGACATATCAAAGAAGGTAAACAGACAACGATGCCGGATACAACAGAGTGCAATACCCGAACCATGAAGGCAGTCAACTCGATTTTATTGCCAGACAAAGGATACAAGTTTGAAATGAAGATCCGGTGCAAAACTCTGTATCTGGGTAATAAAAATTTTGAGGGGAGCGCATTTCCTTTGTGCGTCCATTGTACTTCCATATTGAATAAATCTCTTGTCAACATTTGTTTTTTCGATTCTGATAGTTTGTCATATAATGTATGGATCGGAATACCTTCATCCTTGACAGGTATATCCGTAATACCTGATATCAAATGTCGATCTATTAGAAATTTCCCTTCTCTAGTAGCAATTGAGAACGTTAAATTATCAAGGGAAAAATCAGAGATACATGCAACCATAGATTGTGCAATGGACTGGTATGCAGGCCCACCCAAAAAAAAATATTAGCCCAGCCAACAGATTTAAGGAGAGGCACAATCCCAAATTGTTCAATGTGATTGACACTTACAGGACGCTCAACAATAACTTTACGGCTACGTAAATCCCGTACATCATTGGGATCATCTTCGGGTGACCGAAGGTGCCATTTTGTTATAGATGTAGATCTAGATGAAGATGGACCACGGGATGTTTTCTTTTTCCCTCTAACATCCATTTTCAATAAGATTTACCAAGGAGCAAGCACAAAGAACACTAGAGGTGGTGGGTTTCTCTAGATCAGAATTTTAGAGAGAAAACCTTACAAAATCAACAAAAGACGAGATCTAGCTTATAGAATAAGCAAATCAAAGCATAAATCTTCCATAAAATTGAAGAAAAACGACTTATCTTAAAGAAAATCACGAACTCTCAAGACTGGTCGAGCCACGACTCGTCGAAGGAAGAAGAGGAAATGAAGAACAAGGTGATTTTCCCTAAATTATATGATGCTCACGATCTCTACGACCGGTCGAGTCAGGACTGGTCGTGTATGGCAAGGGCCGGTCGAGCATCGACAAAAATAAATATTTTTATGCAAAAATTGAAATTTATACACATAAAAATTCAAAATATAGTACACTATGATACATGCAGACAAGTATATTCAATTTAAAATGCACATACCAAGATCAAATTTCATTTTAGTAAACCTTCTTTTGTCTAGCGGTTTAGTAAATATATCAGCAAGTTAGACATCGGTTGGTATATATTCCAAAGAGATAGCTTTTTCTTCAACTAATTCACGAATGTAATGATACCTAATGTCAATATGCTTAGTACGCGAATGCTGAATTGGATTTTTGGAAATATTGATAGCACTGGAATTATCACAATGTAAGATCATTGAATCTTGATTAATTCCATAATCGCTTAACATGCGTTTCATCCATACGAGTTGAGTACATGCATATCCTGCTGTGATATACTCACCTCAATCAGTGGAAAGCGATATTGAGCTTTGCTTCTTGCTAAACCAAGAAACCAAACAGTTTCCAATGTAAAAACAACCACCACTAGTTGATTTTCTATCATCAATATTACCAGCCCAATCAACATCTGAATACCCAGCTAATTTAACATTAGTATCAAAAGGATACCAAAGACCCAAATTAGTTGTACTTGCGACATATCTAATAATCCGTTTGACAGCAATGAGATGTGAATCTTTAGGATTACACTGATATCTCTCACAAATACCAACGCTAAAAGCGATATCAGGTCTACTAGCAGTTAGATATAATAAACTACCAATCATACTACGGTATAGCTTTGGATCTACATCTTTACATGTAGAGTCTTTTGAGAGTCTCAAGGTTGTACTCATAGGAGTATCAAATTTTTTACCATTCTCAAATCCAAACCTTTTAACTAAGTTTGTAGCATACTTGGTTTGAGAAATGAAGATTCCATCAGGTTGTTGTTTTACTTGTAACCCTAGGAAGTAATTTAGTTCACCAACCATGCTCATTTTGAATCTTGATTTCATCAACTCTGCAAACTCAATAAACATGTTAGAACAAGTTGATCCATAAATAATATCGTCTACATAGATTTGAACCATTAAAATCTCATTGTTATGTTTCTTAACAAATAGCGTCTTATCGACACTTCCCACTTGAAAACTATGACTAAGTAAGAATTTAGTCAATTTTTCATACCATGCCCTGGGTGCTTGTTTCAGGCCATAGAGAGCCTTTTTGAGACGAAATACATGATCAGAAAGCTTGGGGTCTTCAAACCTAGAAGGTTGTTCTACATAAACTTCTTCATGTAAATCGTCATTTAAGAAGGCACTCTTTACATCCATCTGATAAATTTTAAACTTTCTAAAGCAAACGATGGAAATAAAAAGTCTGATAGATTCAAGGCGAGCGACTGGAACAAAGGTTTCATCGTAATTGATGCCTTCAATCTGAGTGTACCCTTGTACAACCAGTCTAGCCTTGTTTCGTATAATATTTCCAAGTTCATTAGACTTGTTTTTAAAGATCCATTTTGTTCCAATAATGTGTTTATCTTTAGGTCTAGGAACAAGATACTAGACATCATTATGAACAAATTGATTAAGTTCATCCCGCATAGCTACTATCCAATTTTTGTCAGAAAGAGTTTCTTTTACATTCACCGGTTCTATTTGGGATGTAAAATAAACATAATTACATATGTTTTCAAGTTGTTTGTGTGTACGAACTCCAGTGAGAGGGTTTTCAAGGATTTGATTGGTTGGATGATCTTTGACAGTCCTAGGTTCAAATTGAGATGAAGAGGTATCTTGATTGTCGATTATAAGAATTTCATCATCATCTGAACTCGGAGCAAGTGTATTCAAATGATCATCAATGACCACATTGATGGACTTTTGAATCACACCTGTTCTTTTATTTAGAACCCTATAGGCTCGACTGTTTAAGGAATATCCAAGGAAAATACCTTCATCACTCTTCGAATCAAATTTTTCTAAATTTTCCCGATCTCGTAAAATGTAACACTTACTGCCAAAAATTCGAAAGTATTTGACAGTAGGTTTCTTTTCGAACCATAACTCATAAGCAGTCTTATTTTCAGATTTACTAGTATAAACACGATTAATAATGCAAAGAAAGATTAATTGCTTCAGTTCAAAGATTTTTGGAGAGCTTCATACTATTTAACATGACATTAGCCATATCCTGAAGCACTCTATTTTTTCTCTCAACTATACCATTTTGTTGAGGAGTTTTAAGCGCAGAGAATTCATGTGATATTCCCTGATCGCTACAGAATTTCTCAAAACTGCTATATTCGAATTCAGAACCATGATCGCTACGGATCTTATAAACTTGAGAACCTTTTTTATTTTGGATTCGTTTGATGATCTTCTTTACTTCATCTAGGGTTTCAAATTTTTCTTTTAAGAACGATACCCATGTGAATCTAGTAAAGTCATCTACGATAACCAAGATGTATTTTTTGCCACCTCGTCTCTCCGTTCTAATTGGTCCAATAAGATCCATGTGGAGAAGCTCGAGAGGTCTAGATGTGGTATTGGAGTTCACTTTCTTGTGAGAGCTCCTAGTCTGTTTGCCCAACTGGCATTCACCACATATTTTGTCTACTTTTTGTAATTTGGGTAGACCTCTTATAAGTTCTCTTTTGCTCAATCTAAACAAGTTCCGGTAGTGTACATGTTCAAGGCATTTATGCCATAATTCAGTCTCATCAGTATGGACCATGTAACACGATTGAGTAGATGAGCTAGCATCACTAACGATGTAGCAGTTTTCAGAAGTTCTGCGACCAGTTAATATAACAGAATCCTCTTTATCAATAATCTCACAGCCTTGATTAGAAAACTTTACATTATGGTTGTTGTCGCATATCTGAGATATACTCAGTAGATTGTGTTTCAAGCCCTCAACATATAAAACATTTTCAAATAAGGGAAGGTTATAAAGTTGAACCGTACCTTGGCCAATGATTTTGCAATTGCTTCCATCACCAAAAGTGACTAATTCATCAATCCTATCTTTTAGATCGGTGAATAAAGCTTTGTCACCTGTCATATGCCTGGAGCAACCACTGTCTAGGTACCACTTTGAATGGCTTGTAGCTTTGAAAGCAGTGTGAGCAACTAAGAAGCCAACTTTAGGAACCCATTTCAGTACTGTTTTGGGTTTAGGAGTGTAGTTGGACTTTTTTTGTCTGTTGTTATATGAATGACCTATAGAGCTAAATTTCAATAGCTCCTTGAGAAGATCAATAATCTTTTCAACCAAAGGATTTCGGTTTTGAAGATTGAAGTTGGCATGGCTATTTTTAGGTTTTTAAAGGGTCCTCGAATTTTTTGGAAGACCTTGATAAGTATTCTTTACTTTTGAGTTCGAAGACTCTCCTTTCACAAACTTAGGAGCAATATTCTTTTATTTAGGAGAGGTATTCTTATCATATCCCAACCCGGATCTATCGCCACATTTTCTTGATCCGGATAACAAATTTTCTAATTTAGGATCACCTTGGGCATATCTCCAAGTGTCTTTCAAACTCAAAAGAGAAGCTACTTCATTTTTTAGTTTCTCGTTCTCGGATTTCATCATCAACTTGGGAGGTTTTGATTTTTAAATCACATTTGGTCTTTTCAAAAATATCAGAAATATGAGATTTTTCTAAAACAAGAGACTCATAATCTTCTTTAAGTTTAGAAAATTTTTCCTTTTGTAATTTAAGCTTGACAGCAATTTTACAACTCTCCTTATAAAGGGCATTGTATGCATCCTGAAGATCATCTTCATTGTCGCAATCACTATTCAGATTCTCTTCGCTAGTTACATCATCATAATCTGAGAAAGTGACTTTGGCTAGAGTCATAAGGGCTTTAAAATTATCTCCCGACTCGTTTTCAGAATCTTCTAATTTCGAAGAGGATTCCAAATTAGATGATTCATCCCAAGTAGCCAACATACTCTTCCTTTTTTATTTGTCCTTTTTAGGACATTTGTTAGCCAAGTGCCCATACTCTTGACAGTTGTAACATTGACTATCTTTCAAAGATTTTCGAGCTCTAGGTTTAGATTGTCTCATATCGTTTGATTTTTGAAAATCTATTTTTTTCTTATTTTTGAAAATTTTATAAAACCCTTTTACAAAAAGTGCCATATCATCTTCAGAATTTTTAAAGTCTGAAGTGCTCTCTTGTGGAATATTTTTAGATGATTTGAGAGCAATTGATTTTCCTTTTGGAGCTTTAAAGTTCAATTCGTAGGTCTGTAAAGAACCAACTAGTTCCTCAACCCTCATGTTATCCGTATTACGAAGTTCCTGAATCGCGATTACTTTTGAATTGAAACGTTCATGAAGTGAGCGTAGTATCTTTGCACACACTTTATTTTCTGGGATTCTATCACCGAGACCCCACATTGAGTTTACAATGTCATTCAATCTAGTGTAGAAGTCCATAAACATTTCATCCTCCTCCATATGAATTTCTTCAAATTTAGTTGTGAGGAGTTAGACTTTAGATTTCTTGACAATAGATATACCCTCGTGTGTCATTTCTAAAAGATCTCATGTTTGTTTAGCATTTTCACACAAGATGATTCTTTTGAATTCATCTGGTGACAATGCACAAGTAATTGCATTTAGTGCTTTCGCATTGGCACTACTCTCACTTTTCTGAAGTGTGGTCCAAAGGGCATAAGATATTACTTTCATTGATTTTGAACCATCTTCATCAGTTACTTCAGTGATAGGTAGTTTCCATCCGTTCATCGTGGCTACCACACACTTTCATCCATGGATTTGAGAAAGATTCACATCCTTGCTTTCCAATAGGCATAGTTTGTGCCATTAAAGGGTGGTGGCCTAGTGACAGATAGGCTATCAAAATTTGACATCTTAATATAGCTTAGATCGTTAGCTCAGGAAATAAATCCAATAAATAAGCAATAAGCACGAGCTATTTGGCTCTGATACCACTTGAAAGGGCCTAGCTATATGCCTTAGAGGGGGGGTGAATAGGGCAATGCCAAATAAAACTTAAAACAACGGAATAATAAAAGATATAAATAACAATGCTGAAATAATAACAATCTCAAAGCACATGAAATATGAGAATGATACTAAATCAGTTCTAAGGACAACCTTACACCAAAAACCAATAGCTTATGGTAGGACAACCTTATTTCTAGAACAATCTAGCAATCACAAATGATGTGGAAAATATATCAAGAATAACTTACAGAAATAAATCCTAAGTTATTACACCATTCAACCACACTTGCTTGAAATGAAAATTACAACATTCATCCACAAAAGCAATCCACAATAATGAAGGAATAAATGAATAAAGAAATCAAGCACATCCACAATACAACGATATATAGTGGTTCGCCTGTGTGTTCACCAACTGTTAGCCAACAGCCACACAGAATGCTACTCCACTCCTAATATCCTCACACAGGGGATATTAGCATGCACTCTCAAAAATAGATTTTCACAGGTTCACCCAAAACCTTCACAATTGTGTCTTTTTATCTCGGGTTTACACAATCCAAAAACCCCCACAATCTGAGTTTTCTGGCTCTCCTCAGATAACCAATACAATGAGATTTTTCTGGCAAATCTCAAACAAAACCAGAGAAAGTAAATTACAAAGTAAAATACCTGGATCTTCTTTTGAAGTAGCCCAGTAGAACCAATCGGAGTAGATGTATGATACGTCGTTCAATGTTCAATACTCACTTAAAGAAAGGTTCTATGTCTAATTGATTTTAGATTAAATCAAGAAGTGCAAGGTCTATTTGATTTTGATCCGAGAAGAAGGAATATCACAAGTTCATCTTTTCTAAATGAGATTGGAATGTGGATCAGAATCACAATAGAATAATGCTATCAAAAGGAATATTAAATATGCACAATAGCTTAAAAAAATAATCACAACTTATCTCAGAGTATAGCCTTAAATCGCTTGAATTGAATGGAATGGAATGAATAAACTCTGAAATTCGTGCATTATTTATAGCCTAAAAAATCTCATCTTCGACTGGTCTTAGGATTCCTAGGACCGGTCGTAGCATCAAAGATTTCGAAAGATTTCCGCGGGATAAGATTAGCTGTACTCACGATTGGTCTTAGGTAACCTACGACCGGTCGTGGGCCACCTACGATTGGTCGTGTGTCACCTACGACTGATCGTAGGACTTGAGATAGGTCGCTGGAGTTCGAGTCGTAGGACTACGATCGGTCGAAGGATGAGTCGTAGAACTTCCCAGGACTGGTCGAAGCAAGTCCAGGACTGGTCGAAGGATATCCAGGAAAATCTGAAAATCTGTAACAACTTAGGACTGGTCCTGAGAAACCTAATACTGGTCGAAGCAAAGCTAGGACTGGTCTTAAGATTTCTAGGATTGGTCTTAGAACAGTCATAACAAGCATATTAAAATATTCGGATTATGTATCCAGAATGACCTATCAAATAAACCAACCTAAGGTCAATCTAAGGTTAAACAAACCTTGAAGTGAGATGAACATTGAAGTCTTGAAGGTCTGTATTCTCAGATGATCTTGAAGGAGAAGCTTGAATTAAGTTGACGGCTTTCTAGAGCTTGGTACTTTCTTGACTTGTCTTGATGAAGTCTTTTAATTTTGAACTTGTTAGAAGCAAACTTGAAGTCTTCTATTCTTGTAGACTTCATCCATGACATGTCTTGCAAACATTCTTCATTTATGATCTTGTCTTGAAAAACATTCTTCATTCATGATCTTGTCTTGAAAAAACATTCTTCATTCATGATCTTGTCTTGAAGCAGTGTGTAGCAGTGTGTAGTCACAAACAAGAAACACAAGAAGTACAAGACATATAGGTTTTGGCACTATAAAATTTGACAACCAAAGGGATATGAAATCATAGCACTAATAGATTCGAGGTTGTTCGAATCGGGTAATTCCTATCTCTTTGTAATTTCTATTTTCATAGTGTAGATTTGTCGCTTTGTGCCGTGGTTTTTTCCCGCAAGGGTTTTCCACGTTAAATTTTTGTGTTCTCTTATTTGTGTTTAGTGCCATTAGATTGCTATCCTAGATTTAGATCTGTGTGATTCCGCAGCCAAAATCCCAACACTCAATATGTCCTCCCTGCCTCAAATGCCCTGTAGGTTCACTATAATGCATGTGTTGTATCCACACTCTTCATCCATTTGGAGCAGGACATTAGCCAAAGAAAGAAGTGGATCCATGACTCAAGTGGACCTCATTATAGAAAAAAGCGGGTTGATCACCTACCATTAAAAACTTTTTAGGGTCCCATAAGTTCTGAGAAATTTCGAGCAGGCTGATATTTGTGTTTTCCCTTAGCTAATCCACGTCACACCGAAGCAGGAAGTGGAAGGATAATTATAAGAACTATTGAGGTAGCTTTTGGAAAACAGTACTGGACTGTAAATTATAGTATTTTTTATTATAAAATTCTCTTGATATTATCCAACTGAAGCTTCAATTTGCTTTATTTTTCAGCCTAAATATAAAAAAATTTGTCATATCCACTCTGGATCAGTGGAGGATGACCCAGATTCTAAGTCTCTGTCCAGACGTATCGTATCACTTTCACGTGCCAAAGAAATACACGCATGCAAGAGCTGTACCATTCATCAGTTAGGATCCATGATAATATCAGTTATTAAAAAAAAAAAAAATGTTAGATCCATGAAATCAGCAAATGTGTCATAACGGATGATTAGATTAAGGATATCAGATGGTCCACATTTAACGTCTATTTTTTATCACATGAGTTGGACGGGCCTGATTTTCAAGTGGGAGTACTCGTTCATCATGGGCTCCACTGATCGTGGGGGCATCTTAAATGACCGTACACGACAAGCAGAAGGCCTGCATTTGGGGCATCTAAAATGCGTGGCTGCTAAGTGTAGCATTTCTCCATCTCACATGGCGTGACCGTACAGGACAGGCTCTGTGGGACCCAATGGATTTGTGCCGGCAGAAATCCGGAAACGGATTGGCTACTCCCCCTCCCAGCAACCAATGTTTGGTAGTGGGTGCTCTGTGGGCCCCGCCATGATGTATGTGTTTCATCCATGCCGTCCGTCTATTTTTATAATCATTTTAAGATATGAAGCTAAAATCGAGGAATATCCCAACCCCAACTGGACCACATTACAGGAAATAGTTTTGAAGGAACGTCAACCATTGAAAACTTTTTGTGGCCCATAAAAGTTTTGGATCAAGCTGATCTTTATTTTTTCCCTTCATCTAGGTCTGTATGACCAAATCAACAGATTGAATGTCAAATAGACAGTACAGTGGGACTTGGGAGGATTTTAATGGTGGATATTCAATCACTATTATTTTCCTGTGGTGTGGTTCACCTGAGATTTATATCCATCTCATTTTTGGGACAAGCACATAAAATGCTATGTAAAAATGGATAAATGGTATGCATGAAACACATACATCATGGTGGGGCCCACAGAGTCCGGACCACAAGCCACCGGGCTAGTGCAGGGGAGTAACAAATCCGTATCCGAGAAACCGGTCCCTGAAATCGAGTCCTTTTCGTGCTAGCACATGCTTCGACGTGAGACAAAAAATACAGTCCGATCCAAAACACAAGTGAAGCACAACACGAGGAACAATGGATCCTGAGGCTCACCATGATATTTATGAGTATGGATCCTCTGTTACCATGTCAATAGAGAATTCCTAATACCCTAAAAATCACTAGTGCACATCAATGATTTTATATGCCATCCGATGTCTGAGGATCCCACTAAATTTGATAAGTTTATTTTCTTTCATAATTTATATTTCTGTGGGGAACGGACTGGCTACTCCCCCTGACACCAGCCATTTGGCTGGTGGTAGGTGCTCTGTGGGGCCCACCATGATGTATGTGTGTCATCCATGCCGTCCATCTATTTTTATATATCATTTTATGATATGGTGTAAAATATGAAGTATATGTCAATCTCAAGTGGACCACACGACAGTAAACAGTGTTGAATGAATTTTGACCATTAAAAACGTTTTGTGGGCCATAAAAGATTTGGATCAATATAATATTTATTGCTTCACTTCATCTGAGTCTTTATGACCACATCAACAGATTTGGGGTCAAATAAACAGTTCAGTGAGCCTTAGGACGATTTTTATTGTGAATATCCATTCATTAAAATTTTCCTGTGGTGTGGTCCACCAAAGACTTATATATCTATCGTTTTTTGAATCAAGCCCTAAATTGATCTGTAAAAATTTATGAACGGAACGGATGAAACATATACATTATGGTGGGGCCCAGAGAGCACCGACCACTAGCCACGTGGCTGTTGTAAGGGAGAGTAGCCAATCCTTGCGTTGATGACGTCGCGGTTACACGTGGCATCCACATATCACATGTGGATCGTTGGTCAAATGTGGGTTGACAGGAAAGAAATGTATTTATGAAAATTGGTATGTTTGTACAGTACACAGACACAATACCTCCTAGCCAAATATTGATCTGTATAAGGTACTGTATACTAAGCCAATCAATGCCTCAATCCAAACATTAAATTGTTTTGGATGTATCCGTGAGGTCAGCCGATGTATATATGAACAGTACCCAGATACAATGCAATACAATGTAATACACAAATCCAAAAAGGCCCTATAAGGTAACAGGAAAATCCTGTTGACTAAGCCAATCAATGATCTGTATAAGGTACTGTATACTAAGCCAATCAATGCCCCCAATCCAATCATTGATCAGTATATGATTGTTTTGGATGTATTCGTGAGGTCAGCCAATGTATATATGAATAGTACCCAGATACAATACAATACAATGTAATACACGAATCCAAATTGGCCCTATAAGGTAACAGGAAAATCCTGTTGACCCGATAACAGAGGATCCCGACTCGATACTTATATGCCATCCGACCGTTGATAAGGTGATTTACACTCCCTTGAATTCAAATTCCAAATATCAGTCTGACCAAACACTTTGATGGGCTCAAGAAGGTTTTAATGATGGGTGTCCTTATCCCTACCGTTGCCAATATGGTGGCCTACTTAAGTTCTAGATCAGCTTCATTTCTATAAAAGCATTCTATCTTAAGCGGGTGAAAATAACGGACGGAGTAGTTATTGCATACACATCATGGTGGGCCCCACATAGCTTTTCTCAGCACGGACTTTTTACTAAAGACAGTCCAACTGCAGATGATGTGACAATACACCGTCGCATCTCCATCATCGTCGCATCCCGGGTAACATTGCCATCATCGCTTATGTGGCCCACTTCTCAAATCGCATCCACGCCGTGTCTTTCGATTTCTAGCCCAAACGTTATGGAAAGTGTCAAGGGAAAGTCCAAAACCTGACAAAAAGGCTAACGTGTGGAATACCGTGTGCACTTAGACGCCTTCAACGAAAGGATGAGCACGTTTGTGGATAGCAATGAAATGAAGCGTGTGGTTTGTTGGTGTAATCTCGACCGTTAAATAATTTGATTGTATGCTGGTCCGTGTGTGCATCTTCAGCATGCATGGAGGATGAGGCCCACTCGTATGATCTGATCCATCCATCTCTCTCGTGCACTATGGATGGGCTATCATCCGAAAATCGTGATTCATAACGATTGATCTGTTGGATTGGTTAGGGACCTTTCGCAATTTTGTTTTAAAGCCGTCCATTAGAACGCCATCAAAAGATGGTTAAAAGCATCTGTTCTGTGTAGTTTTAGGAATGTGGTCTATCCACGCATGTGTACAAAAGATGGATGGTTTCGATCATCTGAATGTGTTTTCTTGTGGTACACCAGCCAATCCACCGCAGAACTCTTGGTATATTGACGTCAGCAAGTTCTGTGGGTCCCATCATGAGGTATGTGTTATATCCAAAACCTCCATCCATTTGGCAAGCTTATCTTAAGGCTTGAGCCGAAAAATAAGACAGATCTAGAGATCAATTGGACCACACTGCAAAAGGCAGTGTGGGATTGAACGTCTACCATTGAAACTTTTGGGGGTCAGAGAAGTGTCGGATCAATATGAAATTTGTTTTTCCTCTTTATCCATGTATTTGTGACCTTATTAATAGATTGGATGGAAAATAAACGTTATGGTGGGCCTATGAGTTTTTTAACGGTGAAAATCATTATCCTCACTGCTATTTTTGGTGTGGTCCATTTGAGCTTTGGATATGATTCATTTTTTTGTCTAATTCTTTAAAATGATTTTGAAAAATGGATGAACGGTGTGGATATAATAAATACATCATTGTGAGGCCCATGTAACTTTGATCTCCTTTGGACTGTGCGTACAACTCGGAGCTCGCTGAGCGTCGGTGCTCGTCATCGCACAACATGTGTCTACACCACCTATATAGCTGGTGTGCGGTAGACCAGCCAATCCGCTTCCCAAGAGTTCATGGTTTGACATGCCAAATGTGGAAAGTGGATTGATACTGTACGGCTATATAGATGGTGCATTTACGTCAGCAAGTTCTATAAGCCATCATGACGGATGTGTTATATCTAAAGTGTCCATCCATTTATCCAGCTCGTCTTAAGGTTTGAGCCGAAAAATAAGGTAGATCTAAACATTTGACTAGACCATGCTGCAAAAAGAATTAGGGAATTGAACTTCTACATTGAAATCCTTTTGGGGTCATAAAAGTTTCGGATCAATATGAAATTTGGTTTTCCTCTTCATCCATGTATTTGTGGTCTTATTAACAGATTGGATGGAAAATAAACGTTATGGTGGGCCCTATGAATTTTTTAATGGTGAAAATCATTATCCTCACTACTATTTTTGGTGTGGTCCATTTGATGTTTGGATATGATTTATTTTTTGTATAATGCTTTAAAATGATCTTGAAAAATGGATGAACCGCGTGGATATAATAAATACATCAGTTCAGGGGCACGTAACTTTGATCTCCTTTGAACCCTTCGTACAACTTAGAGCTCAAGGAGCATCGGCCTTGTCTACGCACGACACATATCTACACTAGCTATATAGCTTAGGGGTGCACATCGAACTGGTAGAACCGTGGAATCGGACCGGAACCGACCAAACGACGGTCCGGTTTGGTCTGGTTCTAAAGTGCACCGGTTCAAGTTCCGATTCCAAAAATCAAAGCATGGATTACATCGGTTCGGTTCTCGGTTTGGGGGGACGTAGAACCGATTCGAACTACGAACCGATCCGTAGAACCGAACTGTGGATCCGAACCATGGAACCGAACTTGGAAACCTTTGATTGTTTCCATATTTGACTCATGATTTATGGTTTACAATGCACCATTTGATTGTTTCCATAAATGTATTTTTCCACACCTTATACAATATCTAAACCATTCATCAAATGGATCACAAAACGAATGGACATGGGCTAGATTATAAAATAAAATATGCAATTGGACTGGATTATAAAAAGCCCAGAACTACGGAACCGAACTAGTTTTAACGGTCCGGTTTTGATTCGGTTCTAGGGTGCTAACGGTCCGGTTCCGATTCCGAATATTCTAGAACCGTTAGGAATGGTTCAATTCTGGTTTCACCCCAGAACCGGACGAAACCGACCCGTGTGCACCCCTAAGATAGTTGTGTTGAGAAATGGAGCCACATCTGGAGCCGCCCACTACCAGTCGAGGTTGCGTGAATTTCATGTCGCAAGTCCTTTCGCAACTGGGATACAGAAAGGAGTTTCGCGGATTTCGTGTTGCAAGTCCTTTCGCAACTAGGATGTGAAAAGGAGTTTCGCAGATTTCGTGTCGCAAGTCCTTTCACAATTGAGATGCGAAAGGGAAGTTGCCAAAACTATAAATTGGGGTCCCTATGGCTATTCTAGGGTTAATGTGATGTAACGCCCTGAAAATCGGGGGTCGAGCATAAACTCAACTCCCGAGTTCCAGAACATCACTTTGCAACAAAATGAATGATGATTGAATGTTGACTGTATTCGTGCATTGAACATGAGTGAGATTAAGCCAAAACAGCATATCATACTCCAGAGACAGTTAATTTTGCAAGCGGAAGACTATGATAGATAGATAAAATATATAAACTATGATGAGCCTCCAGAGTGTGATAACATTACCAGGTTAAATAAATGCAAGTACAGTTATAAAATATACCAAATGTGTAAGTTTAATGTCTTCTATCCCCAGTACCACAGCCCCGACAATACAGTACCAGGTCTTCAGAGACCCGTCAGAGAGTTACATGATAGGAGGACTCCTCCTCATCACCAAAAAAGTAGTCCGGCTCTGCTTCATAAGCATCGCCATCATCTGAAATTCAACAAATCTGTTTGGTGTGTACAACACCGTCCCGTAACGTGGGAGTAAGTAGCTAACTTAGTGGAACAATAAGGCATAAGTTAACATGTTATCGATGCAGTCAAGCAGTAATGATAAAGCAGTAAATCAAGCACTCCTAGTTACTCTGATTAATGCAAGTATGAATGCAGGTATGATGGATGCCCTCACCGACATACTCCCTCATGCGACACCATCTCACGTTCGCGCATGCTTACATCCCACAGTGCTCCACATCTTCCAGGCACATGCGATGCATGATGAGCATGATTACCGAGTTTTTAATTAGTCCATTTCAAACAAATGCGGATTGGGAAACTAAGGTACCTCCTTGTATCATTCCCAAACATGATCCATTCTAGGGTCGTCATCCTAGTTAATATCGACGATGGTGTATTTTCTAGGTCACTGCAGAGGCTTGCCAGTACATACGCACAAAGGTTGCACCACTCCCCCATCACCCCTTAAACGATTCATCACTATACGTAAAACAGCCTAGTTCATACTCTATATATCGCGGCGAACCCTAAGGCACGCCGCAACTTCGAAATATGCTCGCGGTCACTACAAAGGGCACGCTGTGGTCATTACGCACAAAGGTTGCACCACTCCCCATCACCTTATCAATGTAGGCCACAGCCTTAATATAGTGTCCCATACCACCATAATCGGCTCACGAGTTAAGTTGCTCACCGGTCACTACGGGGAGGCACGTAGCCCCGGCGTAGGCCGACGGCTCGACCACGGTGTCCCATACCACCATGCCCGGCTCATGAGTCTTAGCGAATCGAGGTACCATGGTTAACGGGATTATCACTGGTAAGTTTGGTACCCTAGGTTCAAGCATTAGCGACCAAACATGGTGAACATACATAAGACACACGGTTTACTTGACGTGTTCGGCTGGCTCGAGCGCATAACAAGTTGGGCGATATGAAGCGCAGAAGCACCTCGTGTGGCCAACCACTATCGCCAACCGAAGTACGACACGGGTTCTCCAACACATCATGCGTGGCGGAACGAATCCCAACCACATCTTCAAGTCTGATACCGGATGCCTGGACTATGAACATAGTCCCAAGCTCAGTCAAATCCTAACCATAGCATGTGAAATACGGCATGATAACATGGTAATTCAAGGACACTAGAAATCATGTTACAAAGCATATCATGAAACATGGTAATAAACAATTTACAAAGCATGTTATAAAGCATTTATGCAAATAGGGATACAAATACTTATATTTCATAGGTGAGTGGTTAGAGTGAACAACCACATGGAGAGTGTCATATGTGACTCTAAGGTAGCTGAGAATCCCATCTCAGCACCTACCTAAGATCCTAACACTTAAGCACTTACACTCACAAGTGATTTCACCAACACTTGGAATGCACTATTTCAACATACATGACGTATGCTAGAGAAATGTGTACTAGGATTGTCCCTTTACCAAACTAGTATTTTATACATATACATCATGTTCATACAACAATTAAACATGGCAATCACATCAGTAAATTTTATACGTATAGGGTACTTCCTCGTATACCCAATTTCGACATACATAGTGTTTACAAAGGAACATAGATTGCGGCGATTCCTTTCGCCAAACTAGTATTTTAATCATGTATTGTATAATCATATATTAAATAAATATGTCAAACATTATTCCAAAAGAAATACGTATACGGTATTTCTAAAATACGTAATTTCAACATACGTCGCATTTACAAGTGAACATATATTTTGGCGGTTCCTTTCGCCAAACTAGTATTTTATTCATATATTATATAATCATACATTAAATAAACATGTCAAACATTTATCCAAAAAAATTACGTATACGGTATTTCTACGTATACCTAGAATATGTGAAATTCCATATTTCACAACGTTAATTGAAACAGGAAACGGAAAGCACTTTGTACATGTGCAATTGCAAGCAGATCATGAATCTACCATTATCTGACATTGAAAGCGTTGAAAACCGTAACTTATACACTTAAAGTCCTCACCTTTGCTTTTGGAAACGAAACGAATCAGCAAGGGTAGTAGAACTTCCGTATACGGGAGATTTCTAGCCTAAAGAGCGGAATCGATTAGTTGTTACGCAACCTACATCGATCCCACCACAAATCAGACCTAGGGTTAGGGTTTCTTACCTTCAAATGAGACGGAAAACGCCGGGAAAACGCCTAGAATAGGGCGGTGTAGGCCGTGTAACAAGCCAAAGCAGGAGGAGGGAAATCGGCAACAATCTCCAAGTCTTTCTCTCTCTTTTCTCTCTCTCCCTCTAGGGTTTTCTCTAAAATTCGTATGGCTGTGAGAGGGGCTGTTCTAAGCTCCTTTTATAGCCACAAACATTACGAATTTAGACTCAGGTTCAAGGGGTACTGCTAATATAGGATTTTCGTCGCTTTTCCAGCTCAAAGGGAAGTTCTGGTGGCCCTCCTTGAACCAAACGTCAAACTTAAGCTCACCATCTATGGATCTACGTGGGATTACGTTTTTGACTCGATCGGATTCCCAGATCGCACGTGGCGGACCACTTTCAGTTCGACGGTCAGTGGGCCACGATCAGAAATTCTAAGTACATGTAAATGTTCCTGAAATTTTTCTTAATCCGAGGGTGTAATTTGGTCTGATTCTGATGGTCAAGTTGCTTAATACTGACGCGTCAACGAATGATGCCAGATCACTATTCCAGATATTTATTTTGGCATGGGAATAGTGTTTTTCACACACCCTTGCTCCGGATCGAAGCGAATGGCCGTGGAACATCGGATGGAGCTGATTTTTGAGATGCTTGTTAAGCCCAGTGGGGCAGTCCTAGTTCCTTAGCTTCGGGTTAATCGGAGTCCCGATGTGCGATCTAGACCTAATACGAAGTTTCGTTTCATTCCCGAGAGCAGACGGGAAATGAGTTTGGTTCTAAACTTTAGGGTAACCTAGCGCCAATGATTCTACAAGTTTTGGATCTTGCAGAACGTATTTAAAGCGATTCGAACGGATTTCGTAGCTAATCTGGTTTCACACCTAGTTACTTTGTCTCATTTCTAAAGGATTTAGTCCTAAGTGAATTAAATTAGGTAGTACTCAGGCCTTTGGAGTTTGTATATAAAGTGATCCAAGTTATACTACTTAGCTAGTTTAAGATAGTGTCTAGGGTGAAAGTTCTTAGAAAAATTGGAAGATCAAGGTGGTGAAGGGTGAGATTTGTGAAGAAAATGGGTTCAAAGGCGGCTTTAGACTTTAGGATTCAGTTCTGACAAGTTAATGAAGTATTACGATCGACCCATTGCCTAAGGTCATCTAATCCCAGGTTGGCAAAAATCCGGGGCGTTACAGGTGAATATTGGGGAGCTATTCCAAGGTATGGGAAAAGGGTTTTCTCTGTATCTCCAAGGGAGAGGTTAGTATATTGCCTTGTAATCTTCGTTCTTCATAGTGGAAGTTTGCATCCGTGGTTTTTTTTACCTTAGATTGGAGTTTTTCCACGTATATCTTGTCTTGTGGTTTGTTTTGGATTGCTTTGATCTGTTTCTAGTTTATATTTCTTCCTGTTTATCGTTTGTGGGTGAGGCCTGAGATTGGATCTAGGTTCACTGTGTTGTTGGCATACTGCGCAACAAGTTGGTGTATGGTACAACAGCCAATCCGTATCCCCAGATGTCTGCAAACATATCCACGGAAAAAAGTGCAACATGGTAAGCAGATACAACCTAGCTACCACTCATGTAGTGCTTATTCATTCCACTTAGTGTAAATAGTAAATAAGCTCTTATTGACTTTCTAAGTGCTTTTGCTAAGAGAGAATTACAAAATAAAATGGAAAGTCAAATACACATGTAAAGTAAGCACCCAGAGAAAACATAATTACTTTTTTACATGCCAAAAGTCCTAATTTTACCTTTCTATCACGATGTCTTTGTAAAGCAAACAATGGTACAATAACATAATAATTGCAATCAAATGTAAATGATGTTGTGTTGAGTTTGGTTGCATGTCCCGTGTATGGATGTGATATCACTATACCAAAATTCATATTTAACAACAGTTTTAGGGAGTCGCAAAAAAAAAAAAAAGGAACAGTTAAAAACCGACGTAAATTTTAGAATAGAAACGGTTGAAAACTGTTCCAAATTTTAGAATAGGAACAGTTGAAAACCGTCACAAGTTTTAGGAAAGGACATCATGAAATTAAGAAAACAACAATTTTAAAATGATTTTGAACCTTTTTTTTAGGAAGCGCTGGAAGCATTGCAACCACGGGCAAAAGCCTGTAATTTTTTATTTTTCAATTGGAACCTGTATTTTTTTTTATATATTTGAAATCCAAAGAATATTGCAATATAATTAAAAATGAATATTAAACTAATATTGTATGACTTTACAATAAAAAAATATAGTTGAAAAATATTATATTTACAATAATAAGTTGAAAATTATCCGAATACATTAAAAAAAAAAATTATCCATTAAAAAAATACACGTCATAGTTTAATGCAATCTAGACCATCCAAATTGCAGGCCCAACTCTGGATGCAACATAACCACAAAGAAGATATATTAACCATATGATTCTTCTCTTCCAGATTTGACCACTCACTATTTTTCTTTTATCCATCCATTTGATAACCAGTAAATGTGTGTCCATGAGCTGCCACAACTTACATAGCTGTACCTGATCAGAAGCATGAAAGATACCTTTAGCAGATGGTTGGATAACTCAAGATTTCTTCCTTCTCATAAGCTTGACTAGGACGACAGTCGGTGGGCTAGATACTGAGATTGTCTTGTATGGTTAACTTGCCTCCAACAACTGTTTGAATTGATTTATTCTTAGTAGCTCGACCACAAAGACCTTTAGCAGGGTGAATAAGGTCTTCTGCATCCAGTAAACCGAGCATTTCTGCAAGAATAGTCACACTGCATTACTCTCGCAAAAAGACTACAAGAGGAAGGACTTTTAGCGGCGCTTTTAAGCGCCCCAGAATCCTCTAAAAGCGCCGCTGTTTTGGTGGCGCTACACGTGCACCAATTAATGGGGGTGTCGCTAAAGGAGTTAGCGGCTCCAGTACACTTTAGGTGGCGCTTGTCGGAGTGCCGCTAAGTGTAAAATATTTTGCGGCGGTCATTCTGATTTTAGTGACGCTTTTGTGGGTGCTGCTATTTCTAGCAGAAGCGCCGCAAAAGGCTAAAAAGCGCCGCTAGAATTCTCTCCATACGCCACTAAAAGAACTGTTTCTGAACAGTTTTTTCATAGAAAACCACAGATAAGTCTCTTTATAGATTTGAAAGGCCCCGATAGGCCAGTAATATATATATATATATATATATAAAATTCAATTGAAAAACCTGCATTTTTTTAATATTTGAAACAAAAAAAATGATGCAATACAATTAAAACTAAATATTAAACAATTTATATTAATTCATAATAAAAAACTATAATATTTATTACAAAAAATTAAAAATGGTCTCGAATAAATAAATAAAAACAAATCCTCTATATGGTCTACTCTATCACGAGTGGCGTCAAAAAGCTGAAGTGCTTGTAGGACTAAATTCAGGCACAATTGATTAAAATCCTGCACACAAGAAAAAAAAAATCAAAAAGTAGCATTCAACAAATTGATGCTTGGAAAATAATCAATCCTTTGATCCTATCCTTAAAAAGTCAAAAACTATCAAGGCAACAAATGTTGTAACTTGAATTCCATTACATCTATTAAAATCCGCACACAAGAAAAAAAAAAAAAAAAAAAGTAAAAAGTAAAGGGATGCTCAAGCAAAGATAACTTCTTGACGGCCTCTTTGCCGATTCCTCCGTAAGTAGAACTACATGAGATTCTTACCCTCAGGGGCCAATGTATCTGGTATAGGAGGGGATTCATTCTTCATAACCTTGAACATGGCAGTAGCCTGCACCAATATAGCAGAGAATTCTAACCATTTTAATTCATAGGAACAAAAAATATTAATTGGAGTCAGCTAGAAATAACAATTGTAATTTATCTCCTACGTAGAAATTCACCGAATTACTGCAATGGTTGGGACACAAAGTCAAGATCTTGCTTACAAACCTCTGAAACATTAGCAAGTATTCCTGCCCAACACAGAGGAAAAACAGAATCAGTGTCCATACCCAACTATTTATGGGTTCCTGAACATCATCCATTGCTTTTTCCGCATTTCAAGAATTAGAGAGAGAGAGACTAGAACCAAACGAAGTTGGTAGCTTTCATAAATCAAGTATGAAATGGACCAAAATTTCCAAGGTGGTAGCTTTAAAAAATCTGCCAGTAGATTAAACTGAACCCAATGATGATGATGATGATCTGTTTTAGATCAATCAATGGATTAAGCTAAACCTGGTGATGATAATGAAATGGAAAGCCACAAGTTCTAATGAAGACTGTTGGCAAAACAAAAGTAATAATGAATGCATGAAAAAAAGCACATGAGTTTTCTTGTGTGCAACTGTAATTCTCTGAGATATGCAACTCACCACATGAAACAATAACTCTGCCCCAACTTATACATCAAGTACTAACTATGCCCCAACCAAAAGTCTGGCCTAAAGAAAACTAATGAGCTACAGATACCTGATACCGGCGACCTTTCGTTCCAACATACAGTACCCATTCCTTCATCTACACATGAAAACAAAAGAACATCAAGAAAATAGCATCTCAGATGCATGCTACTAAGCAGACCAGTCACAACAACTTGGTAAAAGCTGTGAACTACCTAGCATAAATTAACTCAAGAAATTTAGCCAAATTTATAAGTTGATGTGGGCATTATAAATTGGAGAATTGACACCATTTCATAACATATATAACTGTACAACCTATATAGTCCATATGGTTGTATAAAATTGCCTACAATACTGTTAGTTTAGTAATTTTTAAGGCTATTGCAAACTACCTGAATAGTTTAAGTTGTACCAATTTTAACCCAACCTATTGTTGGAAGGCTGCTACCACCAAGCTAGTTATGGGGTTGGTGTGCTAATGTCAGCCTTAGAAAAAATACTATATTAATAATCTGAAAGGACTAACAAGCTAAATTTGGAATGGCCATCCTAAGTACAGTAGTGCAGTTGAAAGAAAGGGAAAAAAAAATGTGGCTAATATTGGTAACCTAACATTGTTGATGGGGCCTATATCTGGTGGGGTATCCAGCCTCATTTTTAGGATGCCACAAATATAAAGGCCTTGCATTGCTAGCCAGATCTCACATGAAGTGCCACACACCGATGGATTCTCCTCTCCTCAAGTGCTACAACATAAAATGGTGGATTCAAGCAGTGGCCCTACAAACTGAAGCAACAGAAGAAGCCCAACTAGTTCAAAATTTGTGGGAAGGCATGATCTCAACTGATGTATGCCATCAACAATATCATTGCACAGAGCTCTCAATTTCACCAATTGGAAGAGTTTTGTACAATTGGAGGCACTCATTTTCAGCAGCAAAAAACAAGCTCAAAATCTTGTAATGTACTTGAGCAAATACCAATAAAATCTCTTCATTCCTTTCAACGGATGCCCACGCTCCTGTTCACATTTGAAGTCTAATGAGTTTCCATGTCATCATTTATAACAATTAATAACAGTTTGTAGCTAACCTGTCTCTGAAATTATCACAAAACAAGGATTTAAATGACAATGGAGCCACCAAGACTCCCAAACAAACAACTTCATAACTATCTCATTAAGTATATATAGGGGTAAAGATAAATTTTAGCCAAAAGGCCCTAATCACTGACAACTGTTGCTATTGGAGGAGAATAAAATGGAAAACAGTTGCCATTTCACTGATGGTAAATCATTGTTAAAGGGCCTTAGGGAGACACAAAGTGACACCAACACGCAAGCACTACTAAACACACCCTCGAATATGTAGGCCTGTGTGAAATGGAATTACCAAAAAAAAACTGTTCACAGGTTGAAATGAATAGAAACACAATAACTAAACTGCAAAGATCCTGAGTTTAGCTCTAGGAGAAACTGAAAATCTACATATATTTCACACACAAACAAATTAGCAGTGTATGAGACTAAATTTAGAACTGGTGCAGGAATGAGAAAAAGAAAAAAGCAACAAGTATTTCAATCTCAAGAAACTCTATTTTCATCTTTAGGACAATCTAGTGTAATAAGAAACCGGATTCTAGGATAAACTACAAGATTCTACTTCTAGGCCGAAAGAAGAAGCATCAAAGTCTATCAATCTTGACTGTTAAAATCAAGATATACAATTTACAAACATGATTTAAGAGCTCTACACTGGTTTGAGAGAAATGATTTCAGCAAAGAAGCAGGAAATTCTCATTAAAGATTCGGTACGTTACCGTTTTTGAATTTCCCAACTTATTCAAAAATTTACACTCAAAGCCCTAATTAGCTCAATTCAAGTACAAAAGCATCTGAAACCAGACAAATTGCTGCAAGAAACCTTGGACCATGACAAAACCATAATTTCTCAACGGATCTGAACCAATTATATTTAAGTAAATCAGCTTTTGCTAATTATAAAACTATCCTTTGAACAAGAATTCCTTGCAAAATATCATAGACATGGTGACTTAAAAAAGTCAAGGGCTGGGATAGACCTGTTCTTGCAAGTATTGGGTGATAGCTAGAGTCACTTGCTAAACAAATGTCTACATCAGTACGTGTTAAATGTCTTCTCACACATGCACATCAGCCAATGTTCTACTATTATATAATATTTTTATTTTTAAATATGAGTTTAAACTGGAGTTTTGCTAACAATGGGCCCACCCAGTAAATGGTGGGATTTCACCACCTATGGATACTCAACCCCGGGTGTTGAAAATCCTGAGAGTCTACCACCAGAGTAAGAGCACGACAAACCTGATACTAGCTATATATGTACGTGTTAAATGTCTTCCTCACTCCTCAGTCATTAATTTACCATTTAACTCACAAGAACATATAACCACGATGAAGGGAAATAAATGTCTAAAAATGTGCATGATCTTTTATATTTAACACAATCCAGTCTTTCATTGTCATTGTCATCTAAAGCCTTAATGCCAAGGTATCACAATATCCAGTTATAAATTTAGAAAAAGAAGAAGGCAGATAAAACATTGATGCTAAACTAGACAATAGAATATTGAAGAAAAATGCTAATGATAAATAATAATAAAAATTTTAAAGCACAAATCCAATTGGAATCCCCTGCTAGTTAAAAGGACTATCCAATTCTAAAATGACCAGTCAAAGACACAATAATAACTCGGGATGCACCGCGATAGTTGTATCAGCAAATAGTGTCTCTGGGCGTCTTGTTGCTATCGTCAAATAGACACTCCTAAGCAAAGGAATAGATAATATTTGATTTCAGGTCCATAACATTAGGAAACTTGACATTAAATGTTTGATTTCAGGTTGCCTAAGCAAAGGTATAGATAATAGAGATGCACCAAAATGCCCTGAGGAACAGCAGAATGTTGAGAAACTGCAAACTGACTATGAGAAGGCAAATCTCCATAAACTGTAAAAGAAGGCAAATCTCCCAACCCATTTTTTCAAAGCTTGGTGAGCAACCAAGCATAAGACTTTTTGCTTGTCTATCATTAAAAGCTAATGCAAATTGCTGGGAGAGTCTAAAATTATCACGATGATGAAATTCCGTCCATCCATAAGTGGGATTCCCCACATTCAACTTCATATGTTCCTTGTAGTAGATAGCAAACCTGTACTTCCAAAAAAAATAATCTTGGTAGGACTTCTAGATCTTGTATTTAAAAATAATAAAATAATAATAATAATAATAATAATAATAATAATAATAATAATAGAAGTAACCACAAGATAAGCAGATACTGGTCAAAAGAACTGTGAGGAGCTGAGAATCTGACCTGAAGAGAATAGGATGAAAAGGCTCCAGGAAACTGCTCAGCCATAAATTCCATGGCTGCAAGAAATGCGACAACCTAAACATAGTGAAAAAGTATTAGTTTTCATTCCAAGCAGACCTCTTAAAAGGAAATTCTACTCAGTGTTAATCTAGCTAAGAATTTTGCTAAATCGACGTGCCTCCACATGCACCTGTAAAGATGCAAGGACACATGCCAATCTAAGGAAACTGTATAGGAAATCCGGCCATGCATCAGATGGGCTCTACAATTTATATGACCTCATTCAAAATTCAGGCTCGTCCACCATCAGTAGTCACATTATTACATGAGCTTGGATTATTGAACCATCCCCGATTTTCTTACATGTTGGCTAACCCGATGAATTGGCTAGCCTGGTTTGGACTGGATCATTTACACAGGAGGGCCAACATGACAACAGATTAGATGTCCACCACCTGGGCCACAATGGCACATGCAACGCATGTCAAACTGCAAGTGTGAAGATGCGTGTGTGGGTTGCACAAAGCTCTGAACTATAACATGTTGTTTCAAGCACTGGTTTCCCATATGTGGAGAAATAACTGCATAAACTTTTGCATCTTCGACCATCTTATACAACTTCTGCTTATCCCCACCAAGAGTGCCCATGACAAAGGGCACACCAATTTTGTCTACAACTCTGCATTTGTTTGAGAATAAAGAACAAAAACAGAAAATTAATAAAGCCACCAAACAAATAGCAGCCACTACTATAAATAGCAGAAACAACATGAATGGGAAAAATCATAGTTACAAAGATCAACCTGAAACTTGTGAAGAGAGATACCAAATAATAATATGCTTGCTTTTTTCTTTTCCTTTTTTTATATTTTTAGCAACGAAATATGCTTAGATCTGATCAACTTATTTGGAGATATCAAGCAAAATTTATCTAATTAGCAACTAGAAAAAAATTTAATATTTCTTTCTTATCGATAAATTAATTTTCCTTTTCTTATTCGTGATTTAAATATTTCTTTCAACAAGTAGGAAAAATAGAAACAAAAAAAAAAGTATCTAAAAAGCTATAGATGTATTTTCTTTTCTTTTTTTCCTTACTTTATGCAGTTCATGTAACCCTTTTGATCCCATTCATGCCGGGTGTTGCAATCCAATGCAAGGCCTCAATTCTGGTAGCATCCCATTCATTAGATAGTTGTCTGACAAATAATAGAATATCATGTAGCATAAAGAACAAATGTTAGAGTTGTATGCAAACTTTTACAAAACGTGCAGTCCATTGGTTCAAACCAAGTGCTGGGAAGACAGGGAATGGTGGCAATCTTTGAAATTGAAGGGCATTGGTGTCTTATGGTACTCAAGAGCAAAGGCAAAAGCACAAAACTAAGGATATAATAGTAGTTGAGTATTGACCACCTCTATAACCATAGTTTTATTAAAGAAAAAAATTAAACTCGATTCTCATAGGAGCACTCAAACTAATAGACACATCAGGAGCCCAACCCAATAAACAATTTAAATACATAACCATGAAATCACAAAAAAAGTAAAAGAAAGCACTGAAGTGATGACGAAAAAATATAAGCAACAAACCATTAATCAAAGGATAGTCCTTTTTTTATATATATAAATAAGATAAGAATCTCACCTCATCCTCACCCTCACCCTCGCCATCATCTTCTTCGTACTCTCCATCTTCTTCAACTCCATGCTCGTCCTCTTCCCCGATCTCACCATTCTTATCTTCCCCGATTTCATCAAACGCCTGATGGGCATCTCCAACTCTTCCACAAACATAATAAAATGTATGATTATCAAAGCTTATGCACTGTCATAGCATGAGCACCCATGAAAGACAACAGTTCTTACATTATGGCAGAGGATTGCAAATCTCATTCCACTTTGATTAGAATTTAAACAAAGAGAACTACACAGTTTATTACATTTGGGATCTGTAGATAATCTCAAATCTACATCCATAACTAACTTTGCATAGGATGCTTTATATGCATGTGCACAGCAAATACAATATACGTATGGTCAGTTCAAGTTGAATTACTGAAAATTTAACAACTTAATACATGCTAACCAGAGTCCAATTTCCAACCTCATTAGTATACGACCAACCATCCAATCATGGCCCATTGAACAATCCATTCTATGTGGTCCTTGTCCACTCGAGTTACACCAACATCAACAAAGGCAGTCAAATTGTGTACACAGAAAACATGTACTTACAACTGTAAATGGACAGCGTCTGACACTTGCACCTAGAATTTTTTTCATAGAAGCGCTCGATTGGTTTGAAAGTGAATAGCGGTGATGTCAAGCACCAACATTACAACTGACATCTAACAATAGCCTATCCAAGAAAAAAAAAACGAAATTCAACAAGTGAAGCCAGCCTGACAACTGAAACTCCCCACCAAATGGAATTCTCAAAAAAAAAAAAAAAAAAAAAAAAAAGTGTTTTTGAAAAGCTTAATGATTGCCAATAGGATTTATCTATTAAGAAGCGATCTGCATCCAAATCAATGAAGGCCGATGGATCATCTTTACTCAATCAATGAAAAGATTTCTCAATTAGTACTGTCTGCTCCATCAGGAACGGAATCAGCACAGGATTCCCAATGCAATACAAATTTGGGCACCTTTCTTTCTTCTTCTTCTTCTTCCTTTTTTTTTTTTCCCCCAGTTGAGATTTGGGAACTTTTTCTTTCCCAGCTGAGATTTGGCAGAATGCATCTGCCCATTAGGGTTCAACTAAATGTCAACTAAAAACATCTTTACACATAAGTTTCCATAGGAATGTATGGAAGACTTGTACAAGATCACCATACATGAGCATGGTTTAAAAAATCAGGCCTATCAGACCATCCTAAATGTTCAATCAGAACAGGGCCCAAAGACTTGCCTTTTTGCCTCAAATCCATCTCGGACTATCCAACTGGACTGATCTTTGGTCATGGCCCATTACAACGTGGATTACAGAATGGATGGGTCCTGATCACATAAATCCCCATATGCATTGACAAATCCACCCTAAAATCCCTAAATCCCTATTTTGGACAATCCACCCTAAAATCCCCAAATCCCCTAAATCGGCATTGAGATTGAGAGAGAGAGAGAGAGAGAGAGAGAGAGAGAGAGAGAGAAATACCTCAACCGAGCTTCAGAGAGAGGGCGTACGTGGGTAGGGCTTCCGCAACAAGAACGTGGGTGGAGAGAGAGAGAGAGAGAGAGAGAGAGAGAGAGAGAGAGAGAGAGAGAGAGGAGAGAGAGAGAGAGAGAGAGAGAGAGAGACATCCCTAATTAGGGTTTCAACCTTGTAAAACCCTAATTAGGAAATCACTAAGGTTGAAATTGATGAAATGTAGACTCTTACTGCTTGAGATCTTCATCTAAGCCCTAAAATTAATGGCAGCTCGCGCGAGAGAGAGAGTTGGGGGTAGGAAGAAGCTGAGAATCGGGAGAGAGAGAGAGTCGTCAGAAGAGGGAGAGAGAGAGAGAGAGAGAGAGAGAGAGAGAGAGAGAGAGTCGGGAGAGGGAGAGGGAGGGAGAGAGAGAGAGAGAGAGATTCGGGAGAGAGAGAGAGACACTCGTCGGGAGAGGGAGAGCTGCGAGTGAAATGGAAATTACATCCTGTTTTTTATTTTATATAACATCCGTGGCCCGCATTAAAATAGCGTCGGTAGATGATGCACCCTAAGTGCCGGTTTTCCACAGTTTTGTTGTAGTGAAAGCTGCATTTTCACTGAAGTGAAAATTTTAGGTCCATGCATGTACATATATAATATATATTTTAATTTGTCATGTCTGCAAAAATGAAAATTGTAGAAATAGAGAATGGAAGAAGGTCACAAAGGTATTGTATGTTTACATGCGGTGTGCAGTGAGCCAATAACAGCCGCTGAAGGTGTCATGCAGGTAGGATATAAGCCACACATCAGGTGTGTCCCACAATGTAGATGCCCATCATAAAAATTAGACTAGTTAACCCATTCAAGTGTGTCCCACCATGTAGATGCACATCATAAAAATTACATCCAAGACGTAGATTATTTCATATTCTTCCACGTGTGCCTCAATCGAATCTGTACAAATTTTTTACCCTTATTGAGAAAAAAAAAAAACCTGCATTGAATGCATGATCCTAACCATCAGATTAGTGGTTACCACGAAGATAAACAAGTGAACAGTTGAAATTCTACAGAACGAAATCAACTTACTGGATCATATCCATCTTATTGGAGATTAAGATCGTCCAATTAGTTCAAGTTAAGGTATACGGCCCATCTACAGTTGGGCTCTTTATTTAGCTATATTGGACAGAGTTACACATATATGCCACGTGTATGTTGGTCGTCTGCCCACGGGTGTGCACACTGCAGATCTTATGTATGTACCTTGTTGAACAAAATAGATTACATAGTAAAATCTATAACTTATTTATTTTATAAGGATGATATAAATATATAAAAGAGACGAAAGATTTGTACAAAATTTATAACTTATTTATTTTATAAAAATAATATAAATATATAGAAGAGATGAAAGATTCGTTGATGTATGCATCTTGAAAATAAATAAAATATCCTAAGGTTATCTTAATTTATTTTAAGACAGCCCTTTACTCAAATGTCAGAGTTGGTAAGAACTTTTGATGACTTTTCAAATCTAAATTAATATAATTTCGAACGACTAACAAATGAATTGTCAGCATTTTTGAATGCTTTTGATGGTTAAGAGTTTAACCATTATTTTTTGAATGAATTTAGATATTCCAACAGCAAAAGGAACGAAAGAAAAAATCTCTAGCAATCAAGTTGACGTGGTCTCTAACTTGTTTTATATATTGTTATTATTATCAATGAAATAAATAAAATATAGTTTTGGGAATGTAAACTTTTGTGGTTTAACATTGTATCAGCGGTCTAATTTAGGCTTTTAATGTCTAAACCATTGACTGTGTAATTAGATCTACACCATTTGTTCCAGCTGTCTTGATCATCTACATCATTTGCACAAGACTTTCCTTTCTTTGCAACAACATATAAATTATGATCCTTGTAGAATAAAAAGGTGAGAAGGAATCACGTAGACAGTAAATAAGACTTAGATGATGATGATGATGATGAGGAGGAGTTACAAGACAGGATATTTCATTCTTTTAAAAAATTCATGTACATTATGTAACGCCCTAAAATTCGAGGGTCGAGTAGCAACTCAACTCTCGAGTTCCAGAACATCACTTATGCAACATAGATGATGATGATTGAATGTTGTCTGTGTCAGTGCAATAAACATGAGTGAGATTATACCAAAACAGTAATTCATACTAAACAATTATAACTATTATAACTACTCTTATTTAATGCAAGTATGAAATGACATGATGTATGCCCTTGCCAAACCACCCTCATGCGACACCATCTTACGTTCGCGAATGCGTTCATCCCTCAGTGCTCCACATCTACCAGGCACATGCAGTGCGATGATGAGCATGATTGCCAAGTAGTTATTAGTCCATTTCAAACAGCAGGATTGAGAAACGAAGGTACCTCTCTTATATCATTCCCAAACATGATCCATTCTAGGGTCATCAAACCTAGATAATCTCATACGATATTATGGTTCGAGAGGCATCACGAAGGCATCACAAATGGCTTGTCACCCGTCAGCACGGATACAGATCTCACCATATGCGGCTCAATTGCTGGCCGTCAGCTCGAATACAGGTCTAACCATACTTGGCTCAATCGCTGGCCGTCAGCTCAAATACAGGTCTCACCATACTCGGCTCAACTCATGCTCTAGTTGCTGCGAAGGGCTCATCGCCAACCATAGACTTCAGAGTATACTCGAAGACACTACGAAGGACTCGTCGCCCGTCAGCACGAATACAGGTCTCACCGTATTCGGCTCTCGCCGTAGGTGTCGACAGCACGAATACAGTGTCCCATACCACCGTATTCGGCTCACGAGTCTGGTTGCTCACTGGTCATTACGGGGAGGCACGTGGCCCCAACGTAGGCCGACAGCTCGATCACGGTGTCCCATATCACCATGCCCAGCTCATGAGTCTTAGCGGATCGTGGTACCATGGTTAACGGGATTCCACTGGTAAGTTTGGTACCCTAGGTTCAAGCAGTAACAACCAAACATGCTGAACATATATTAGACATATCAGGTTACTTGACAAGCCTGACTATCTCAAGCGTACAATCAACTGAACGACATGAAGTGCATAAGCACTTCGTGTGGCCTAACCACTGTCGCCAACTGAAGTACGACCCGGGTTCGTCAAACACATCTTACATGGCGAAATGAATCTCAACCACGATCTCAAGTCTGGTACCGATTGTCTGGACTATAAACATAGTCCCAAACTCAATCAATCCTTATTCATAGCATGTGGGGTAAAGCATATTAAACAAAGTAATTCAAGCAAGTTAACAAACATGTCATAAAGCATGTTATAAAGTACTATATAAACAGGCAACACAAACACATATATATCATAAGTAAGCGGTTAAAGTAATCAACCATATGGAGGAAATCATACAGGTCTTTAAGGTAGTTGAGAATCCCATCTCAACACCTACCTAAGGCACAATCATCCAAACACTTACTCTCACAAGCATTTTACAAACACTTAGAATACACAATTTCAACATACATAGTGTATGTTAGCAAAACATGTATTAGGGAGAGTCCTTTCGCCAAGTAAGTATTTTACGCACATATGATATATTTATACAGCAAATAATCATGTCACACACACTTCCAAAATATATACGTATACGGTACTTTCTACAATACACTATTTTTACATACATAGTGTATATTAGCATAACATGTATTAGGGCGAATCCTTTCACCAAATAAGTATTTTATCCATATATCATATATTCATACAACAAATAATCATGTCAAACACATTTCTAAAATATATA
Source organism: Magnolia changhungtana (assembly GCA_030180095.1). NCBI lineage: Eukaryota > Viridiplantae > Streptophyta > Magnoliopsida > Magnoliales > Magnoliaceae > Magnolia > Magnolia changhungtana. The sequence continues at coordinate 8,091,180 of JASAUF010000552.1, read as the reverse complement.
CGTATACAATATTTTCTACGAATACCTAGAATATGTAAAATTCCATATTCTACGTCTTTAATCGAAATAGAAAACAGAAAGTACTTTGTATATGTACAATTGCATGCAGATCATGAATCTATCATTATTTGATATTGAAAGTGTTGAAAACCATAACCTATACACCTAAAGTCCGCACCTTTTGTCGTAGAATCATAACGAATCCGATAGTTTTGCTAAGTTTTCATCTACAGCAGTTTGGCAACTTATAGAACGAAATAGGTTAGCTATTTCATAACCTACAACTATCAAAACTCCAAAACAAATTAGGGTTTGGGTTTCTTACCTAGAAACGAAGTCGGAATCGCCGGAAAAGTGATTAGATTGGAGTGGTTGAACACGTATAGCAGCAGGGAAGAGTGGCAGGGAGATTCTCCCACTGCTTCCACATATTCTTTCTCTTTTCTCTCTAGAATTTCTCTCAAATTCATATGGCTGTGAGAGAGAGGATTGTAAGGTCCTTATATAGCCTAAAAACATTCCAAAATAGACTCCAGGTCAAGGTATACTTAGGTTATAACCAAAGTGAGCCAGTTTCAGCTCAACGGAGGACTTCTAGCGACCCCCCTTGAGCCAAAAGTCAGACTTAAGCTCACAGACATTGGATCTACGTGGAGTTAAGTTTTCGTTTTAGTCGGATTCCCAGATCACTCGTGGCAGACCAGTTTCAGTTCGACGGTCGGTGGATCTCGATCGGAGATTCCGAGTACATGGATATGTTTATGAAATTTTTCCTAATCCGAGGGTGCATTTGGGTCAGATTCTGACAGTCAGGTTGCTTAATACTGACCCGCAAGCAACAAGTCTCAGATTACTATTTGAGATATTTATTTTTAAAGAAAATCAAGTATTTTCACACTCCTCGCTTCGGACTCAAGCGAACAGCCGAGGGACACTGTCTAGATTTGATTTCCGGGATGGTTGTCAAGCCCAGCGAAGCGGTCCTAATTCCCTAACTTCGAGTTATTCGGACTTCCGACGTGCGGTCCAGATCAGATACGGAGTTTTGGGATGCTCCCGAGAGCAGCCGGGTAATGAGATTGATCCTAGATTTTAGGGTAACCTAGCGTCAATGATTCTACAAGTTTTGGGTCTTGCAGATCGTATTTAAAGTGGATCAAGCAGATTTCATAGCTAATCTATTTTAGCACTTAGTTACTGTCTCATTTCTAAAGGATTTAGTCCTATAAGATTTCTGTCTGAGGTGGTACTTAGTCCTTTGTAGTTTGTATATAAAGTGATCCAAGTTATACTACTTAGCTAGTTTAAGATAGTGTTTAGGGTGAAAATACGTAGAAAAATTGAAAGATCAAGGTGGTGAAGGGTGAGATTTGTGAAGGAAATGGGTTCACAAACGATTTTAGACTGTGGGATTGAGTTCTGACAAGTTAATAAGGCGTTAGGAGTGACCCATTGCCTAAGGACGTCTAATCCCAGGTTGACAAAAATCCAGGATGTTACACATTATCACCTAACAAACTTTTGTTGAGGCTTGCGTAATTATCTTTAAAGAGTTCTACCTACCATCTCTTATATCAATCAGGATGAAAAGAATGATAGTCTGGTAGGACATAATGGTTCATATGCAGGCATTAAATATAAGGAAGAGAAAAGATTTGTTGATGTATGCGTCCTGAAAATAAATAAAATATCCTAAGGTTATCTTAATATATTTTAATAAAGCCCTTTACTCAAATGTGAGAGTTAGTAAGAACTCTCGATGACTTTTCGAATCTAAATTAACATAATTTCGAACAACTAACAAATGAATTGTCAGCATTTTTGGTAGCTGTGAATGCTTTTGATGGTTAGGAGTTTAACCATTATTTTTTGGATGAATTTAGATATTCTAACAGCAAAAGGAAAGAAAGAAAAAATCTCTAGCAATCAAGTTGATAAGGTCTCTAACTTCTTTTATATATTGTTATTATTATCAATGAAATAAATAAAATATAGTTTGGTAATGTAAGCTTTTGTGGTTTAACATTGTATCAGCAGCCTAATTTAGGCTCTTAATATCTAACCATTGACTATGTAAATTGTTAGAAAATTGTTTTGTGGATACATCGAAAATGAAAATAAAATGTGAAAATTTTCTTCACTAGGCTGAATCACGTAAAAATTATGTTGTCCTTAAAGCGTGATTCGCCTCCTTATTAATTGCTGATGGGTTACAGGCAAATTGCTTCCAGGATAAGACAAGCTTTCTCTGGATCCAGTGTGTAGCAATCATGAATGGTCCACTATGGAACAGTTTGAATGCAGCAGATCTATTCTAGCAGACTCAGACAGTAGAGATGTTCACGGTATTCTATAATGGAGATTTGGATTGTATCTGATCTGATGGGAGAGATGGTGTGTTGAGATGATGAAAATCGGACTGGAATGGTCTAGTTTATATAGGCATCAGGTAGTGGACCGTTGCTAGGGGCTATCAATGGTTCGGAACATTTGGAAACGTTTCTGATCGTTGATCATTAACTCCAACAGTTTCTGGTCGTCAGATCAAAGGATCTGACCATTGGATCATCATGGTCCATCTGTTTTCGGACTGTTTGACTTTCAAGGCAGAGAGTCATTTTTAGAAATTGCTAAATATTTTGGATTTATGATCCGACCATTTTCAGTCTCTTATAAAACCTAGATAATCTCAGACTTCACCGCACACAGGCACTGACCAAACCTATAGCACCGTGATCGCACCGTCTTGCGACTGTTCGCGTAAGGTCGCGAGAGAGAGACTACTCCGCAACACGATGCGCACGTGCGAAGTGAAAAGTGTGCCAACTAGCGCCACTATAGCCACACTACCCACACCCAAGCCCGCGTGTGCGTGCATACGTGTGTGCATGTGTTCTAGTGCTACGCAGTGGAACACGCAACCCGAGTATCTCCATATCCAAAACACTAAGTAAGAATACTCTTCACAAGTCCGCATATAAACCATAAAAGAATTTCAACCATTTCCGATGTGGGACAAAGTACACACCACACCTTTTGAATTTGAAATTTTCGAAAAAGTGTTTTGGCGGCAAAATCTTGAAATTTTTGAAAATTTGAATTTTTTCAAAAAACTACTAAATTTCAACAATCCCCCACTGGTTTTTTTTTTTTTTTTTAACAATGGAAAAACTCTGTCAGAATAATAATAGTTATTATGCATAAAGAAAGATATCTTGCGATTTGAATCTTTCCTTAGTATACGTATTTTAAAGTTATTTCAAAATTTTTTGTTGCAACAGCATTGAACTAGTTATTCCTATATGACATAATCGAAAATTCTACACACATAATAGCTCCTACGTTATGTGTTCCTTCATAATCTCGCTTAGCACTTTTAATGACCACGTGCTTATCCAGTTTCATGAACAATCCCGAGATAACTCTAACTCTCATGAGAAGTGGCACCACTTCTACGTTCACATAGATGAAATCTTTCCAGTGTTTCTGTTAAATCACTTGTCCTATTTGACTGGACTTCATTAAGAGTTTAATACTCATCTCTCTTTTATAACGGCCAGCACTTTCATCTTGGATAAGGTTATTTTAATTTTTTAGTGTTGAAACTTTTCACTTATCAGTGAATTGTTGTTACCCATTAAACCCAATCTTTAGAGATTTTCTAATTTTGGGTTGGGTTTCTTTCACTGGTGAAACTTTGAGTAAAGAGTTTCAACTCCATCCCTCTAAATGTTGTTCTTACTACCTCTCTTGTCAGAGGTTTTGTAAAAGGATCGGCAAAGTTATTACTCAACTTCACATATGAGATCGCAATGATTCCATCTTGAATCAATTGCTTTATATAGTGTAGACACCCCACCCAAGCTAACATCTTGAGAAGGCTGAAGACAGTTCAAGAACCATGATCATATCTTGAACCAAATCCTAATCCCAGCCTAAACCTAACCCTGACCCAAAGTCTCCAACTCTCAAACTGAGGCCCAAAACCCTGATCTAAACCGTTCAATTTACATACGACCCTCATTTTACCCTATAACCCAACTAGGACCCTCCTGACTCAAACCTAAGCCTACCTATCTGAGCCAAAAGAAGACCACCAGGCAAACCAACATGGCAAATAAAGCCCGCAAGCGCGATATCGGCCCGAACGGGGACCGGGCGGTAGTCCGATTACCGCCGGTGGTACCCGAAGTACCGCCACTTGCGGCCCGCGTGTGGACATCATGGGACAGTTGTCCCATCATCCGAAAGTCAACTTTCTCCTACAATTACCCCCTATCCGAGCTTATTTACTATTTTACCAACCCCTTTAGCCAATGAGAGTACGCCACGTGGTGTCTCCCCTCCCCTCAACTAATCACCACCTGCACATCAGCATTTACCCTCCTTAAACCCAAAAATTACCAAAAGACCATTGGAGAAGGCTATAAATAGCCTCTCCTCTTCACATTTCAATCATCCACTTCTCATTTCTAGGCTTAAGTGAGAAGGAGAGGGAGAGAGAGAGGAAGAGAGTGAGGGTGAGGAGGAGCTCCCAAGCCCCAAGTCCAAATTTTTCAGTTATCCCCTTAGCCTACTCCCTACCTTCCCAACCATCCCTAATCTCCAAGTCTAGCCCGGATTGATCATGGCTCAGTCCATGTCTTAGCCTACTCAAGATTAAGCCAAAGATCTATTCATTTTATACACAAGCATTCATCATGACATTTATTCCCTTCTCAACCCCCCTGCTTCTCTAGATCTCTAGTGAATGTATGCCTGTGACTTGCCACACATCGGATCCTATCACATTAGAAATTCCTAGTGATCTAGTCCACTTTTTTTTTATTCCTTTTTTGCATAAGCATCATCACATCCACCTTCTAGATACATTGTTGGACGTATGCTCTGTGGTCTGCCGAAATCTTGAATCTTACCGCATCAAAAATTCACGTGTACCTAGGCCTAATCCGACCATATCATTCATCCCTTGAGATTTTTTACAATACTAAGTAGAGACCATATGTTTGTACGGGAAAAGAGGGTGCCTAACACCTTCCCTCTTTATAATCGATGTCCCTTACCCGGAATCCCGGATCGCAGACCAGGAGTCAATCTAAATTAGGAGAGTCTTCGAATTTCTCTAACCTTAAGTATTTCGTGTGTTCTAGCCGATCGCGGGATTCTGAGATTAATTGGCTAGTGACGACTCCAACATCCACAAATCAGCCTAATCACCCCCATCACAAATCATAACATACAAATCAACGTGGGCGCCGATTTCCAGTGTCTATAGAATGACGACTTCACTGGGGAGTGCTAGTTCACACTAGTCGAGACCCGACTCGAAAACGTGTGGTATTTTTACCTCAAGAGACACCATCATTGCATTCACAAAAAAAAAAAATCTTTAGCTTGTACTTTCTTAAGCACAGATTCAAACCATGACCATCCGATCCCGCGCAACCATGACCTCCCAAGCTACCTATGAAGAAGAGCCCACAGCTCAACCAGCTCTCGAAGCTCTGGCACCCGCACCTACACCTCCACCCGCGCCGCTACCAGTAGCTCCAACAGATCCTCAGGCCAACACAACCACGCAAGAGCTACTACTTCGCCTGGTACCAAGTGCCACACCGAATACACATGCAACCCAGTCTAATGTACAAAATAGTTCATTCCCTCAAACCCCTTTTGCCTTCTCCCTCATTCCTCTAATAAATTTTGTACTCTCTCTCTCTCTCTCTCTTAAAAGAATCAGCACAAGATCAACAGCAGCCAGTAATTGGGAGCAACCCTCTCATACATCTCTACTCAACACATCACAACAATCAGGTTACAACACAAGTTCCCCCTCATGGGAACCACAGACAAGAACTGGCGGATGCCCATGAGAGGGGCCAGTTTCGAGTCGAACTCACTCCCCCTATCGGGAGTAATATTCCGGAATTGGCAGATACCCTAGGCAGGATCCATTTCCAAAAATTACACCCTCCTCCGAAAGGGGGCGACGTTCAATTCCAGCTACCCTCCACCACCGGAAGTCCACCGTCTTTCCAGCAACCCCCCATTCTCGTTCCATATGAAGAGAAAGCAGCACAAGCCCTACAGCAAGGGGCAAAATATCCACAGCAAGGCAAGTCAGATGAGGAATTATGAGAGCAGTTGCAAATGGTGTAAAATCAGCTCTAAAGACAGCAAGGAGTGGACCATCCGTCCACCAAATTCAGGGACCTCTGTCCCTTCCCAGATGCCCGGGTACCTCCAAACTTCGAGGTGCCCAAATTCAAAAGGTATGACGGTAGTGGGTGCCCCACAACACATCTAAAAGCCTTTTGTGGGGAACTCAATGCGATTGCAGGGAACGATGGAGCTTTGATACGGCTCTTCTAGAAATCCCTCAAAGGCGATGCCTTGGATTGGTACACTTCGCTTGACAGCCATCAATCAGAACCTAGGAAAGACTCTCTCAGGCATTCATTGATAAGTTTTCATATAACCTGATAATGGCTCCAAGAAGGGTAGATCTGACTGCCCTGAGACAAAAAAGCGACGAATCGTTATCAGCATACATAGGACAATGACGGGCCATGGCAGCTCGAATGAGAAACCCCATCGATGATGATGAGCAAATATCCATGATTGTACATTCTGTGAATCCCAATATTTCAGGTATCTAATTTCATACCTATATGTAAATTTCTCCCAACTCATCCGAGTTGAAGAACACGTGGAAGCTGGGATCAGAGCCGGAACCATTTTCCCATGGCCACACTAGGCCCTCACAATCAGAAGAAACAAAGTTGAGGGGAGACCTATGGGATATGGGAATGGAAATAGCATTGTTCTTGCACAACGTCCTACGGAGGTTAACAACATCGTCGCCAACACTCAAGGTAGTAAGTACGCTCCACAACTGGAGCCACGGCAAGACAGGTAATATCTGCCACAGGAAAATAGACAGTACCAACCATAGTAAGCCCAACAAGGATATCAGGGATAGTCGACTTAACAACAACAGCAACCGCCCAGGGGGAATGCGCAAGGTCTGTACAAGCAGGCAATGTTAGGAAGGAAGTTCACCCCTTTAGCACAAATATACAGTCAGGTTTTGACAATGTTAATGCAAAAATAACTCTTGACGCCACTCCAACCCCGACTTCCACCTAATCCCTTGCCACCTGGTTACAATGAAAATCAATACTGTGCATATCACCAAGCTTCTGGCCACTTAACAGACCGCTTCTTCGCTTTGAAACATGCAGTCCAAGATTTAATCGAAAGTCAGAAGATTGCAATCACCCCACCGACCAACAATACAACTCAGGCCAACATTCTCCAAAATCCCCTGCCATCAGATTAAGCATGACCCAGCACATTCAGCACCTCTACCATCAACCATATTGAAGGAGGGCAACCCATACACTCCTCTCCACATCATTCCATACAAGAAATCAAGCCCGATACAGCAAATCGGACATGGGGATACCAATAGGCGCCATCACCTAGACCACAGACTCTCGTGTTCCTTGAAACAACACCTACAGTGCAACCTCTCATCTACCTTGAAGAAGCATCAACAACTCAGCCATTCATCTTTCAAGAGGCACCCCCAGCACCCACCAGGTCATACCTTCAATACCGCACTCCCCAAGGGGCACATCCAGCCCCAAACCCGACAAATCCAAAAAGGTCAAATTCTGAACCTGTCATTCTCTCAATAGGCCTCCCTGATCTAGCCCCGCTAACTTTGCAAGGGGCACCCCCAGTCCAAACGCCAAACTTCCTAATGCCTCACCAACTAGCACATGCCCAGAGGATCCCTCCCACACATCAAGTGTAGGAAGAAGACTCCATTATCAAATCTCACTAAGAATCGGTCACATTTCAAGAGAAATCACCACAAACAGTTCCAGCCACAATCTCTCAGCATCAAGAACCAATGATATACCTGGAAGGAAGAATGGTTCCCTCCTACAACTAGAAGGCAGTCCCATGGCATTACCTAGAATGCGCCGAAGTGGGCAACAATGGGAGGAATTTCAGGAGAGATAATCAAAATCCAAAAGAAACTCGGGGAGCCTTGTTGGGAACTACTTGCAGAACTGATGCTACTTATGACATAACAACCCAGCTCAAATCCATTCCCGCTCAAATATCCATTTGGGAACTCTTGTGCACATCAAAATCACATCAGGAGATCTTTGCAAAAACACTGAATGATGCACATATCTCTCCTGACGTACCTCCCGAAATGGTGGCAAATATGATTGGACAACTCCTTGCACCACAAGCCATCACATTCTCTGATGAGGAATTGCCACCTGAAGGTTGCAAGCATGGGCGCTCATTGAACATAGTTGTCCGTCACAAGGATTTCAAGATCTCACTCGTGCTCATTGACAATAGATCTATCCTTAAGGACTGCCAAACGGTTAGGGATAGAACCATATTCTTTCAAACCCAGCACCATAAGCGTTAGGGCCTTCGATAACTCTTGGAGACAGGTTGAGGCAGAAATCGACTTTGAATTGCAAATCAGAATAGACATGACCTTTGTCACGTTTCAGGTTATCGACATTCCTGCCTCATTTAACCTTCTGTTAGGACGACCATGACTACATGCTGTTGGAGCCATCCCATCTACCCTCCATCAAAGGGTTAAATTCCCTTCGGGAAATCAAATCATTTCAGTATTGACCGAGCCAGAAACCATCTTACCGGTAATGGTCAATATCCCAGAAATTGACATCCCGGTGATTGATGTTCAGCATACAGAGGGTGATATATCGTATCATAGCTTCGAATTTGAAAATATGAATGCAATCGCTAATCCACAACCTCTCGCTACCGAATATGTCATTCCCCTTGCTGAATGATTAATCCTGAACTACAGTACCGAGTTCCATGAACAAGGTATGGTGGTAAAGCCAACACGTGCCAACGTACAAAGACAGAGACTGAGATATCAACTGACACAAGAAGATCAAGCTGAAAGGCCAAGAAAGGGACAACTGTTTAAGTGCACACCTATTAAGTTCGCCAAGGCTAGGACAGTTTGTGAAGACACGATGATTTCTCTTGAGGATCACCTCCAGCAACTCAAACTCTCTGAACACTCCAACCAAGAGTTCGCCTGGCCACCGATAAGGTGGTATAGGATCCTCAGGGTATATCTGACACCAGGAGCAGAACCCCCAGACCCGTCACATGAGACTAGGGGCACGGAAACAGATCCACCCATAGAGGACCCAAGACCAAATGATGTAGAGCGGGTCGCGGACAGTTTCATGGCCAAGATGGATCAGAAAAGGCACGGTCGGCGACAGAAGTGATCCAGACCATTGGACCTTAAATTGTGCGTATCTCACAATCCGGAATGAGTTAGCTGACGTAAAATATATGATTTTGGGGTAGAACGAGCTACTTTAGCCAACCAACCCAGCTACGTAGGGTTGCGATGCACAAAATTGTGAAAAACCCCTGGATCGACAATCGTTTCCCTGTTTTAATTTCGTTTTTACTATAAATAGTAAGTTTTAGTTTGATTATAACTCTTCATCCGTCGGGCTTTAGGAGTTGCGCCCAACGTGAAAAGAGCTTAGAATAATTAGGAGAATGGTTTGGTGAAGCCAAATAGGACACTTACTATTTTTGGCCGAAAACCTTGCGCACTAGTAGACATCACGACCGTCTATAAATAGTAAGTTTACTATTTATAGTAAGTCGCGATTTCTAGGAGTTTTAGTTGTAGTTTAATTCTGATTTCTTTCCCATTGCTTGGTACCCCTATTTAAAGGGTTGTGAACTCATTTTTATTGATTCATTAATCAATTTCAAATTTATTAGAATTTATCTGTATTTTATACTTTCTTTCCTAGTGGATTCGAGAAGTCTCTGTGAGGAGTCCAGAGAAGTTCCGTCGATTCGGAATACTTATCCTCTTGAGGTAGACGGTGCTCGACCTCACGTCCTCCCCTGCGTTACCAAAGGTGCCCCTTACAAGGGACGTAGGCAAAAATGGGGAGGCACCCATCTCCACTCGCAGTCAAGGGGATACATCCCTGCCACCAGCTCAACAACACAGGGGGCAAAAGCAGCCCATCCATTGAATTGATAAAGGGAAGTGGCCTTCCCTTGATTGGACAGACATCAGGATCCCACCTCAAGGTGAATCCGAGGAGCCCGAAGAGCTCCAGCTTCTGAGTGAAGAGATTGAATCAGACTCCGACTCTGAACCCAGCCCAACAGACATCATGGTCATCAGGACAGGTGACCCTCAGGAATGGACAGAGCACAACAACAGGATCAAAAGGGGAAAAGAACCAAGCTGGTCAGCTATCCCCCTAACGATCGAATCACCGGGGAACCATCCATGGATGCCGGTTAAAAAAATGTCAATGTAAATAGTAGATGGTACCCCGAACTAGGACAAGATCAATCATGGTTCACAACACCGTCCTGTTCGGGACCCCTTGGCAACACAGAAAGTTTAAAAAGTTCTCAAAATACAAAAACTTCATATATCCCAAAAAGCACAACAAAAATATCATATATCCCAAAAAGTACAAAAAAAAAATCAAATATTCCTCAAAATTATAAAACATCAGAAAATTCTCAAAATACAAAAATAATAGAAAAGCTTTCAAATATCACTGTGTTAAACACATCACACACAATGCAGGAGTTTGAGGTCGACTCATATGGTTTCGATCTAGAGTTGGACTTCGAACTCATGGGTTTGGATAAAGCCCAGGATGAGGGAAATGATGATACAGCTCTCAAATTCGAAGATTCACTCGAGAAGTTTGAAACAAAGGCCAACGTTGTGGCAGACAACTTTGAAATTGTGAACTTGGGATCATCGGAACTCTCCAGAAAGGTGCGCATCGGTAGATCACTGTCTTCAAAATACAAGCAAAGGATGATGAAATTTCTACGGCGGAGGTTGTCCAACTTTGCTTTCTCTTATGAGGTAATGCCGGGGCTCGATGAAGACTTGGTGGTACACCACCTACCAACAAAACCTGACATGAAGCATATCAAGCAGAAACTACGGAGAATGAAGTCGGAATGGGCCTTGAAGGTCTGTGATGAGGTCATCAAGCAATACAACGTGGGATTCTTGGTAGTCTCTTACTACCTGAAATGGCTCGCAAATATCGTACCAGTTCTAAAGAAGGACGGAAAAGTCAGTATGTGCATCGACTTTAGAGACCTCAACAAAGCAAGTCCTAAAGACGATTTCCCTTTTCCCCACATCGATACATTTGTAGATAATACCGCAAGATGGATGGTTTCTCAGGCTATAATCAGATCAAGACGGCCATCGAAGATCGAAAGAAGACTTCTTTCATCACACCATGGGGAACTTTCTGCTATCGGGTTATGCCCTTCAGGCCGAAGAATGCAGGAGCTACATATCAGCGAGCCATGACTGCCTTGTTCCACGACATGATAAATAAGGAAATGGAAGTCTACGTGGATGACATGATCATCAAGTCTCGCACAATCGAAGGACATTTCGAAGACCTTAAGAAACTCTTCAACAGGCTAGAAAAGTTGAAGCTCCGTGTCAACCCGCAGAAATGCGTCTTCGGTGCAACCAAAGGCAAGTTGTTAGGCTTCATTGTCAGTGAGGACGGCATCCGAGTAGACGAAACCAAGACTAAGGCAATCATCGAAATGCCGCCGCCTAAGACTGAAAAGGAAATTTGGGGTTTCCTCGGACGAATCTAGTATATCAGCCGATTCATCGCACAGGTCACTCTGGTCTGTGAGCGCATATTCAAGATATTATGGAAGAACTCTCTAAAGGAATGGAATGACGACTGTTAAGTGGCCTTCGACAAGATCAAAAAGTACCTACTAAATCCTCCAGTGCTCATACCACCTACTCCAGGAAGGTCGTTACTGCTATATATCTCTGTCGCAGCAGAAGCAATCGGATGCGTTCTCAGCCAACACGACGATACAGGAAGAAAAGAGCAAGCGATTTATTATCTAAGCAGACAATTTACAAGCTATGAAGCCAAATACTCCAGCCTAAAGATGACGTGCCTCGCCCTAGTCTGGGAAATACAACGGCTACGACAGTATATGATCGATTACCCAATCCTTCTGCTCGTTCGCATGGACCCGTTAAAGTACTTGTTCAAAAAACCAGCACTAATGGGTAGGATCGCAAAATGGCAACTACTGCTTTCCGAGTTCGACATCACCTATGTTACTTAGAAGGCAATCAAGGGGCAAGCACTGGCCGACCATTTAGCAGCACACTCTCTGCCTAATTACCAACTGTTGAATACCTTCTTCCCTGACGAGGACATCCTCCTGATTGAGAAAGAAGAAGAAAGAAAGGCAGGAGAGTGGACACTCTTTTTCGACGGAGCCACAAACTCAAAAGGAAATGGAGTAGGAGCCATACTCTACTCTCCTGATGACATCCCAATTCCCATATCCATGAGGCTGGCATTCCAATGCACCAACAACGTAGCTGAATATGAAGCATGCATCGCCGGTCTAAAAGAAGCTATCATCCTCAACATGAAGAAGTTATGGGTCTTCGGAGACTCACAACTCATCATCAATCAGATAAATGGCGATTGGAAGACTAAAGATGAAAAACCGATCCCATATCACGTCTACCTGAAAAATTTACTTGAGGAATTCAAGAAGATCACATTCTCTTACATGCCCCGAGTCAAGAACCAATTTGCAGACGCTCTGGCTACCGCCTCACCTCAATATTGGAGATCTCAAAAGGAATTGCTGAATGGGAACTCCCCGTCGAACTCCAGAAAGAACCCGCATTCTGCCTACAGATCGACGAAGCTGAACCTCCCTCGAATGATCGGCCATGGTACACAAACATCAAAGAATACCTCGAACACTAGAAGTACCCAGAAGGAGCAACGCTGACCGATTGTCACATTATACAACAGTTAGCGATACAATTTGTAATCACCGGAGGCATCCTTTACAAACGATCCTTCGACTAAGTCCTTCTCCGCTGCGTGGATAAGACAGAAGCGACACAAATCATGTCAGAAATCCATGAAGGACTATACGGCCCACACATGAATGGACATATGATGGCGAAGAAGATCCTATGACTCGGCTACTATTGGCTTACAATGGAGATAGACTGCTGTAAGCACATCAGAAAATGCTTCAAGCATCAAGAGCATGTAAACCATATCCACACACCTGCTTCCGAACTCTACAACCTAACGACATCATGGCCCTTTTCTATTTGGGGACTGGACATCATCGGCAAGATAAGCCCCAAAGCTTCAAATGGGCCTAAATATATCCTGGTGGCAGTAGATTACTTCACCAAGTGGATATAATCAATATCATATACCACCATCGCAACATCTCATGTGGTCAAGTTTATAAAGAACAACATCATCAGCCGCTATGGGGTCCCTCAAGCCATTATCACAGACAACGGAACTCCGTTCGTCAATAAAAGGATGGCGACTTCCTCAACAAAATCAAGATTCAATGCCATCGGTCAAGTCCCTACCGTCCTCAAATGAATGGTAGGGTCGAAGCCGCAAACAAGACCATCATCCGCATACTGGAGAAAATGGTGAAAACATATCATGACTGGTCGGAAATGCTTCCTTACGCACTCTGGGCCTATCGGATGTTTGTACGGTCTGCTACAAGCGCAACTCCATACGAACTTGTATATGGAATGGAAGCATTACTACCAGTCGAAATCGAAATCCCATTGCTCCAAATACTGCTAGAAAGCGAAGTCGAGGAAGGAGAATGGCAACAAGCAAGATACGATCAATTGTACCTGGCGCATGCGAGCGCTAAGCCACTCTCAATGTTACCAAAGAAGGATTGAGCCTACAACAAGAGGGTTTGGAAGAGAAGCTTCAAAGTCGGTGACATGGTCATGAAACATATCCTACCGCCGCACTTGCTAGATCCCAGAAGAAAGTTCAGACCCTCATGGGATGGACCGTTGATCATTCGGGAAGTGCTCCCCAGAGGCGCTCTTCGGCTCACCAATTTGAAAGGAGAGGATCTTCCCGAGCCCATCAACGCCGATAATGTGAAAATCTATCACGGGTAACCACACCTAACCTTGTCAATGATTACAATCACGAAGTTGCCCCCACCACTTTCCCACCAAAAAAAATGTACATACGTCTGCCACCTCTCCCATCAGAAACACTTGTCATTTCTCTCACAAAAAAAAAAGAAGACAAAAAAAAGATAAAAAAAAAGAAGAAAAAAGAGAAAGCAAAAAGTACAAAAAAGAAAAAAAAAAAAAAGGGAGAGTAAAATAAGGTTGACCACATCCCCAAATAACCCAACTAAGGCAGCTTACGATTGTACTCAAAGACAAGGACAGGAAGGTCACCAGTTAGCTGGTTATGAAGGAAGTATCTCCATCACACCCAGCACGCAAAAAAAAGAAGAGAAAACATGCCTAAGCAAAATGGGCAAGGCGAAAACCCAAAAAGGCGCCTCGAGTAAAAATAACAGGTATGTAGCAGACTTAGTAAAAACCTAAAAAAGCACTAAGGGTAAAAACAACACGGCTGCCAAGGGGCAGGCAAGAGCAAAAACCCGGGACATAGTGAAAATCCGAAAAGACACTATGGGCAAAAATGACGGGAAGAACCCGAACGTAGTGAAAACCTGAAAGGGCGCTACGGGCAAAAATATATGGTTAAAAAAAAATAAAAACAAAAATTAAAAAATAAAACAAAACAAAAATAAAAGTGCAGGTACAGAAGAGGCCAAGGCAACAAAGAGATACAAAGAAAAGACCAACTCCGGATCGGTATTCTATTAAACTCTGCTTAAATCCAAAGGACACAATCCTAGGCATCTTCTCAGGGAACTGAGATCTCAAGTACACAGTCTAGATTATTGCACACGACGTGGGCTGAGCCTAAGATTCTGATCCCAATCATCCAGAGCACAAATCCAAACACAAGCAAATATTAGCAAATTTGGCACAAAACAAAAATCTTTCATTTCTTTAAAGCCTTTCTTACAAGTGCACCACTTCTTTTCTTCTTCCTTTTTTTCTCAAAACAAAACCTTGCATGCATACAAAATAAGCAGTCGACCAAAATCAAGGATCACAGGTAAATTCCTATCCCTCATACATTAATAATCTCTGCCTGAGCCTCTCTATCTCCATGCGTAGGTAAAAGGCCTCATCCCTATCTAGGCGATATGCCGCAAGCATGCTCTCATCACACCGCCGTCCCACTGCCAGTCGACGGGCCATATCCTCACATGCGTGACGAAGGACAACAGTCTCACTGATCAGATGACCATGTGTGGCCAGCAAGAAAGACGTATCAATGAAGGATCGCTCCTCAAATGCCTCAAATGAATCATCGACACATGAAGAGGATGAAGCAGTATCGCCCACCATATCCTAATCAGCAGCCTCATCCGCCAAATGCCAGCCCGGGACCTGACGATAAAGCAACTGCTCTGCCACCCATCACTGATACGATACTGTGGCCAAAGGAGGAGCCCAAGACTCAAGATCCAGAACTGTCGCATCTAAGGAACCTTGCCAGGAAATCCAAACTCGTCTATACAAAGCAGTTAAATCAGAAGGAAGAGGAGCATGCCCAAATCTAGAGAAAGCAAAGTCCGGAATATCCTGTCAAAAGCCGAACTGTTGGAGAAAGCGCACAGGATGGTAAGAGCAGTATCCCCGAAGTCCCAGTAACAGTAAAGGAGTGCGAGCGGCACTATAAATCAAAGGAGAGCGATGGAGCCAAGGAGCTTCCCGACTAATCTCCCACCCTCTAAGCTGAGAGAGCATGCGGTGGTATAACGACTCAGTGGCCTCAACACCCGAGAGAAGGCCATCAAGCAACAAAGACATCACATCATCATGGCAGGAATCGGGCCACACAAGTACAGGAGTCATATAAAGATGTTCCCACAACCACACCTGGGAGAGGAATAAATCAAGTTTGAGTTGCAAGAAGAAAATGGAGCAAAAGAAAAAAAAGAAAAAACAGAGAATACCTTAAGGAATGAGCAACAGCCCCGGAGAAACGGGTGCATGCTCATCCTACTGAGCACTCGGTCAACCCCAAAAAGAGCTCTGCCAGCACCACAGAAATAATGCTACTGCGATGCAAGACAGCGAAATACATCTAGCAAAACTGCCAACGATGACTGTCTCCATCCTGAGAAAAACAGCTCGACTAAAATGCAGAATATCAGTGCATTCAGACACTGAAGCTGGCGATCCGACCCAGGACCTCCACGGACGGTGGAGCAACTATCATATAGGACCTCAAGTTTAAGCTCACCAGCCCCACCCTCTATAGTAGGAAGAACAATAAGAAATCGGAACTAAGATATCATATCAGAAGGACAAACCGGCTCAGAAGAGGGAACATAAGGCTCTCGGATAAGAGGAAGACCAGACAAGCGTGAGAACTCCTCCAGTGAAGGGCCCTAACTCCAAATCATTGAATGAAAATAGATTCAATGCTGGGACCCAGTCGTACAAAGCCGCGCTCAATAGCCGTCAATCCAAGTGAACTCGATGAAAGTGAAGGACCTCCCTGAAGCCTAAGGAACCTAACTCGAAGATCTCGGACTCAGTCAATCTCTCTACCCAGAAATGCAATCGCTTAGAACAAGTACTGCGTGGCTGCAGTCGACAAGTCCGGACAGGTACACCCTTAACAATTTGGAACCCCGGATCCGCAGGAGAATCATAAAAAATGGGCATCCCCTCGTCCAGCAGGTCTATCTCATGATGATGGAAGAAGCTAGACTCACCCATCGCATCCCATAGAGTGTCCTAGAAAGACACAACAGATGGGCCCAAACCACCAACGACTGCCACATCAGGAGCAGTCTGGAAAACAGAAGCCCCAGGAGCCGCAGTGCATAAAACATCCCGGTAGCTAACTGGACTGATACCCTAATCCCCAACAATAGCTGCTTGTCCCATCACTGCCTCGAACTCCACACCAAAAATCTGACTGAGGCCACCTGTAAAGAATTCATCAACTGTCAGATCTAAACCGCTCAAATTGCCAAGGTGGGGCCTGTCACCCATCTGGACCCGATCCGTTCCATCCACACCATCCACTGCTGTCAACATGTCATCCCCAACAACCAAAGGCAACCCACCAAAATCCGGACCATCCACCATCTCTCCCACATCTAATGGCCCACCCATGTCAATCACACCCAATAGCCCACCAAACATGGGACCATCAAAACCATCCAATCTGTCTAATCCTTCCAAACCATCCAACCCATCAGAGCCATCCAATCCTTCCAAACCCACCCCATGGCCACCATCAATGGAAATAGGAACTATGTCATGGATGGCATGAACTTCCTCACCATTACCTACCACCATCAATCCTTTCATAAATGGATCTCTCCCACCATTTATGGACCCACCAACCTCCCCACCATTTATGGATCCACCAAACCCATCATCATGGTTGGCCATAATGACTACAAAAAGAAAAGGAAAAGGAAGAGACAAAAGAGAAAAGGACAAAGAAGAAGAGACAGAGAAAAAGGGAAGATGGGACAAAGGGGATGATCGGACGGCTAGGAACGGATGAGAATGTCCAAAAAGGGACAGAAGGAAATGAACAGAGAAGAGGGGTACTCGCTAGAAGAAAAGATGAATGAAGGCGGTAATCCGATTACCGCCTGTGGTACTCCAACCACCGCCGTCAGATCTGACATTCTTGCATCGATACAGCACTGACAGAACAGAACGGGAAGTAAAAAAGCCAGCGGGTGGTAGTCTGACTACTGCCCGGGCCCACTTTCGGGCAAAAATAGGGCAGTATCCACTACAGAAGGGTCAGGACCATGGAATGCACATCCAAATGCCCAATTGAGGTTGCGAAAATGACCAAGAAGCCATCCAAGAAAACAACTGAAGTTTCATATAAACAAAGGAATTACATAGCTAACAATACATGATTGTGTGATACATGGAACTAATCATGGTCAGGAAGGTAAGCGTTCGTATCCTTAAGGCGAAAATGAGGCCCTAAGATCCCTCCTCTGGCAAAACGTGCACCGCCACCAGGAGCGTAGCCAGACTGCAAAATTGGACCGATGTCGTACTGCTCACACCAGGAGCTGTACTCTCGGTCCTGGTCAACGAAAGCACTGGCATCAAAACCCTCCAAGGCAACGGTCAACTCCCGCTCGGGAACTGATCTCCAATCAGAAGGACCAGATGGTGGGCTAAGTGGTACCAAAGGACTGTCAGTCAACTACCAAAAGAGCCTCTCCCCGAGGTACCATTTCATTATACGAGGATCCTCCAGAATATGGCGATGTCGTGAGGCTTGAAAAGCCTCCTGAGCCCCAGGAGTAAGCGCCGCATTCGATTGGAGATATGGCCTGCTATGGAACTGTAAAAAAGGGAGAAAAGTCAGGGGTTGAAAGATAAGCAGAAATCAACACATGGGCAATACATGGCAAGACCAATCACTCACATCATCAAGGACAAAGGCATCGATGTTCAACCTTCAGGCAAAATCAGAAAACAGGCGTGTGCGGCTGCAGTTATCCTTGTACCATAACATCATACGAGGAAAGGGAGGTGAATGATCAATCAAGGCAGGCGCTAGATGGGAAAAATGATCGAAAAAGCAAACCTGTGCAAAACCACGATCAGAAAAGGGCACACCAGGACATCCCCAGAAAGAATAACGCAAAAAGGGCATCGAGAAAGTACCTCGATGACTGGATAAAAGCTAGTCAAAGATCGGTTGATACAACAGCAGGCCTTGTCTAGCCCTTCGTACAAATGGGCTAGGAGGGCCGCATTCCAGTTGTACGGCGTAGGAAAAGGTGATATCTGCCACGAGCGACAATAGACGGGAACTCACAAGCTCATTCCCATGGCAAAAAATCATCGCTCTCATAGTGTACAAAATCAGGGCTCGAGCCTTCATCACAGCCGCGGCTTTAGTCTCAGGGATGTGATGGGAAAAAATCGATGACAGCTACAGCAGCTTGAATCGATGACCAGAGAAATCTGTGACATCTAGCATCATCCCCTGCAGTCCCATCCAATCATCCTAGGAAGGCACCGGGAGGTCATCCTCGAAAGGGACAGATCCCCCATCATATCAAAGACCCAGCTGCATATATATGTCATAAGGAGTGATCCCCCACTCCCCAAAAGGCAATTGGAAGGTGTGAGTCTCAGGGTGCCACTGCTCGGTCAAGGCGGATAAAAGGGACATGTTCGTCTTGCTTAGATGAACTTGAAATAGGTGCGCGAATGGAGTACACTCCAATACTTCAAAGAACAGAGGCTGCAGATCATGGAACCAATCAGGCCAGTGTGTCCTAACCCCATGCCCTCTGAGGATCGCAGGCGCACCGCCCTCCCGAGCTATATTAGAAAGATGCTGACCTTCTCGCGACAGATAACACAGATCAGTCGACTGGCGAGAAGGACCAACCTCGTTCCTACCACGGTGAGGCATACTGTACAAACAAGGCTCATAGGTAAATGTCCTTCTCACCAAAATGACAGAAAGCCCAAGCCAAAAAGTATAAGTCAATGGTCAAAAGGCCCAGGCCCATTTTCAAAGCCTATTTCAAAAAGCCCATTTCCAAGGCCCGTTTCCAAGCCCATTCTAAGGCCCATGTCCATGCCCATTTCAAAAGACCATTCTGAGGCCCAGGCTCATTTTCCAAGGCAATTTCCAAAAGACCCATTCCAAGGCTCATTTTCAAACAAAAAAGAGGAAAAAGTAAATGCCCAAGCCCATTCTTAGGCCCAGGCCCATTTCGCCAAGCTCGTTTTAAAAGGTGCATTTCACCAAGCCCGTTTCAAAAAGCCCAACTTCATAAAGCCCATTTCCAGGCCCACTTCATAAAGCCCTTTTCCAAGGCTCATTTCAACAAGACCATGTTCAAAAGCCCAAATCCATTGCCAAGGCCCATTTTCAAAAATCCTTATCCACACCACGACTTAGGTCCATCTTCAAATAAATGCATCTGGACACATCAAGATCATGATGTGGGTCCCACTTGGAAAATCCCATCCGTCCATCATCCACAAAGTGGCCAACCAATAAAGTCTGCACCATCCATACGCTCAAGCGGACTCCAAATCATCCATCCAATGGTCCAGACCATCCCAAATAAATAAATAAATAAATAAAAATAAAGAAAAAAAGAAAGAGCAACAAAACAAACAAAATTTCAAATAATAGGGTGGGGCCCCTTTCTTATCACACCCCACTCTATAAATTTAAAAAAAAAAAAAAAAAACTAGAGAAAAATCCAGCCAATAACTTGGCCCAAAATACAAAATCTAGCAAGGACCAATGGTTAAGATCAAGTTAAGACAGATCAATGGTCCTGATCGTGGCCCTTCCGAAATCCAAGAGAAGGTCCAAACCCATCAAAAGTTCCTCCAAACAATGAAAAATGGTGATCCAGCAAAATCCAAACAAGACTCCTCAAATGAATGATCAAATCACCTGAAAATGGGGGAAGACAAGAGTAAAATAAGCCAAAAATCAAGAAAATAAAAACAAAACTCCTCTAAAAGACTTTCAGGGACCACAATGGAGTCCCTGGATGTCCATGAGCCATTTTCAAATAGGAGGGAGGAGGCCACCGTTCGGACCAGCGCACCCAATGAACCAGCGGTCCGTCTGACGGACTGGCAGTAGCCGGACTACCGCAAGTAGCAATCAGACTACCGCCGCCGACCGTCTGTTGCATAGGACAACGTGCTGTCCCCCCATGGTAAGTTGCATTAACCGGTCCTTCCTTTGGACCGCTGGATAAAAATAAAATAAATAAAAATAAAAAATAATATAAAAAAGCAAAGATTCACTTTTTCATTTCAAAATATCATAAGAAATTCAAAATCTCACGATAAATTAAGAATCTCAAGAATATCCCTCTCCAAATTGCTGGAAAATGTGTGAAAATACAAAAACCAAAAAATAAAATTAATAATAAAATAATATATATATATAATAAAAATAAATAAATAAATAAATAATGATCCCCCAAGGAGTCTAGTTCTATAAAGGATGACTCTTCCATATATATATATATATATATATATATATATATATATATATATATATATATATATATATATATATATATATATAAAAAATCCAAAAAATCACTAGCCCCATTAAGTTATTAGTGGAGGCCATTCGACTTTGACGCGAATAAAAACCGAACGACGACGCCCACCCGCGAGATCGAACAGATATTTTTCAAAAATCTAAAAATATTTTCAAATAAAATCCCCAAGGAGTCTAGCTCTAAAGTGAATAGATTTTCAAACAAAGAATTTCTAAAAATACACGCGACACGCAGTACACTGAGGAATCTTCCATATTCTCTAGTTGCAGTTGGTGCAAACAGCTAAACAAGATTCGATCCCTTCCGGTTTTTCGGAAGATGATTGAATCCATACATGATACACGTACGATTGGCCTGATCTCTATATCTGGATAGTCGTACGGATGATAGTAAGAATGATCGGATCTGTCTCTGGAAAGAATAATCAAACTCAAAGTAACAACAATACATTGTAACCAAAGTATCAGAATCAGTAGACTGCATGACAAAAGATTACCTGCATATACCTAGTCCAGGATGTTTGAAAATTTTGATCAAGTCCAAGTCGGCATAGTGAGTTCCCTGTAAGGCCGTACCAACGCGCAGGGTAGCTAACCACTTTGATGATTAAATAAATCAAATACTCATAGGGTGATTACGTAGCAAAGGAACGACAGACCAAACAGTAGGGAATCCTCGTAAAGCCGTGACGAATACGCAGAGGCCCTTACTTTTCAGACTTGCTTTCCGATGCTATCAACAATCTGATGTGAAAAGGTTGTGATTGGTGACCCGTAAAGTCACGAAAAATGCGTAGGGGACAATCACAACGTTTTCCTCAACCCTCTGATATGTGCAAGTCATCTCTTTTCCAAACAGTCAACTGACGAAGATAAACAAGTGAACAGTTGAAATTCTACAGAAAGATATTAACTTACTGGACATTAAGACCATATCCATCTTATTGGAGATTAAGGTCGTCTAATTAGTCCAAGTTAAGGTATACGGCCCATCTACAGTTGGGCTCTTTATTTAGCTATATAGGACAGAGTTACACATATATGCCACGTGTATGTTGGTTGTCTGCCCAGGGGTGTGCACACTGCAGATCTTATGTATGTACCTTGTTGAACAAAATAGATTACATTGTCAAATTTACAACTTATTTATTTTATAAGGATGATATAAATATATAAAAGAGATGAAAGATTTGTACAAAATTTATAACTTATTTATTTTATAAAAATAATATAAATATATATATAGAAGAGATGAAAGATTCGTTGATGTATACATCCTAAAAATAAATAAAATATCCTAAGGTTATCATAATTTATTTTATTACAGCCCTTTACTCAAATTGAGAGTTGGTAAGAATTTTCAATGACTTTTTGAATCTAAATTAATATAATTTCGAATGACTAACAAATGAATTGTCAACATTTTTGGTAGCTGTGAATGCTTTTGATGGTTAGGAGTTTAACCATTATTTTTTGGATGAATTTAGATATTCTAACAGCACAAGGAAAGAAAGAAAAAATCTCTAGCAATCAAGTTGACAAGGTCTCTAACTTCTTTTATATATTGTTATTATTATCAATGAAATAAATAAAATATAGTTTTGGTAATGTAAGCTTTTGTGGTTTAACATTGTATCAGCGGCCTAATTTAGGCCTTTAATATCTAAACCATTGACTATGTAATTAGATCTACACCATTTGTTCCAGCTGTCTTGGTCATCTACATCATTTGCCCAAGACTTTCCTTTCTCTGCAACAACATATGAATTACGATCCTTGGAGAATAAAAGGGTGAGCAGGAATCACGTAGACAGTAAATAAGACTTAGACGATGATGATGAAGATGATGAGGATGAGTTACATGACAAAGGATATTTCATTCTTTTAAAAAATTCATGTACGGAATCACCTAGCAAACTTTTGTTGAGGCTTGCGTAATTATCTTTAAAGAGTTCTACCTACCATCTCTTATATCAAACAGGATGAAAAGAATGATAGTCTGGTAGGACATAATGGTTTATATGCAGGCATTAAATATAAAGAAGAGATGAAAGATTCGTTGATGTACACATCCTGAAAATAAATAAAATATCCTAAGGTTATCTTAATTTATTTTAATACAGCCCTTTACTCAAATGTGAGAGTTGAACTTTCGATGACTTTTCGAATCTAAGTTAATATAATTTCCAATGACCAATAAATGAATTGTCAGCATTTTTGGTAGCTGTGAATGCTTGTGATGGCTAGGAGTTTAACCATTATTTTTTGGATGAATTTAGATATTCTAACAGCAAAAGGAAAGAAATAAAAAATCTTTAGCAATCAAGTTGACAAGGTCTCTAACTTCTTTTTAGATTCTTATTATTATCAATGAAATAAATAAAATATAGTTTTGGTAATGTAAGCTTTTGTGGTTTAACATTGTATCAGCGGCCTAATTTAGGCTCTTAATATCTAACCATTGACTGTGTTAATTGTTAGAAGTTTGTTTTGTGGATACACCGAAAATAAAAATAAAATGTGAAAATTTTCTTCACTAGGCTGAATCACGTAAAAATTACGCTGTCCTTAAAGCGTGATTCGCCTCCTTATCTAATGGGTTACAGGCAAATTGCTTCCAGACAAGCCTTATCTGGATCCAGCGTGCAGCAATCACAATGGGTCCACTATGGAACAGTTTGAACGCAGCAGATCTATTCTAACAAACTCAGATAGTAGAGATGTTCACAGTTTTCTATAATGGAGATTTGGATTGTATCTGATCTGATACGAGAGATGGTGTGTTAAGATGATGAAAATCGGACTGGAATGGTCCAGTTTATATAGGCATCAGGTAGTGGACCATTGCTAGGGGCTATTAATGGTTCAGAACATTTGGAAACGTTTCTGATTGTTGATCATTAACTCCAACAGTTTCTAATTGTCGGATCAAAGGATCTGACCATTGGATCATCATGGTCCGTCCGTTTTCGGACCGTTTGACTTTTAAGGTGGAGAGTCATTTTCAAAAACTGCTGAACGTTTCGGATTTATGATCCGACCATTCTCAGTATCTTATAAAACCTAGATAATTTTAGACTTCACCGAATACAGGCACTGACCAAACCTATCGCACCGTCTCGCGACTGTTCACGTAAGGTCGCGAGGGAGCGACTACTCCACAACATGATGCACACGTGCGAAGTGAAAAGTGTGCCAACTAGCCCCACTACAACCACACTGCCCACGCCCACGCCCAAGCCCGCGCGCACGTGCGTACGTGCATGCGTGTGTTCCAGTGCTACGCACTGGAACATGCAACCCGAGTATCTCCACATCCAAAACACCAAGTAAGAATACTCTTCACAAGTCCACATATAAACCACAAAAGAATTTCAGCCATTTCTGATGTTGGACAAAGCACACACTGCAGTTTTTGGATTTGAAATTTTTGAAAAAGTGCGGCAAAATTCCAAAATTTTTGAAAATTTGAATTTTTTCAAAAAACTACTAAATTTCAACAATCCCCCAATGGTTTTTTTTTAAAAAAAATAATAGAAAAACTCTGCCAGAATAATAATAGTTATTATGCGTAAAGAAAGATATCTTGCGATTTGAATCTTTCCTTAGTGTACGTATTTTAAAGTTATTTCGAAATTTTTGGTTGCCACAGCATTGAACCAGTTATTCCTATATGACATAACCGAAAATACTACACACATAATATCTCCTACGTTATGTGTTCCTTCATAATCTCGCTTAGTACTTTTAATGACCATGTGCTTATCCTGTTTCATGAACGATCCCGAGATAACTCTAACTCTCATGAGAAGCGGCACCACTTCTACGTTCACATAGGTGAAATCTTTCCAGTGTTTTCGTTAAAATACTTGTCCTATTTGACTGGACTTCATTAAGAGTTTAATACTCATCTCTCTTTTATAACGGCTAGCACTTTCATCCTGGATGAGGTTATTTTAATTTTTTAGTGCTGAAACTTTTCACTTATCAGTGAATTGTTGTTACCCATTAAACCCAATCTTTAGAGATTTTCTAATTTTGGGTTGGGTTTCTTTCACTAGTGAAACTTTGAGTAAAGAGTTTCAACTCCATCCCTCTAGATGTTGTCCTTACTACTTCTCTTGTAAGAGGCTTAGTAAAAGGATCAACCAAGTTATTACTCAACTTCACATATGAGATCGCAATGATTCCATCTTGAATCAATTGCTTTATATAGTGTAGACACCCCACCTAGGCTAACATCTTAAGAAGGCCGAAGACAATCCAAGAACCTTAATCATATCTTGAACCAAGCCCTAATCCCAGCCTAAACCTAACCCTAACCCAAAAGTCTCTAACTCCCAAACTAAGGCCTGAAACCCTGATCTAAACCGTTCAATTTACATACAACTCCCGTTTTACCCTATACCCTAACTAGGACCCCCCTGACCCAAATCTAAGCCTACCTATCTGAGCCAAAAGAAGACCACCAGGCAAACCAACATGGCAAACAAAGCCTGCATGTGCGAGCCCGGCCCGAACGGGGCCTAGGTGGTAGTCCGACTACCGCCGGTAGTACCCAAAGTATCGCCACTTGCGGCCCATGTGTGGACATCTGGGGACAGTTGTCCCATCATCCGAAAGTCAACTTTCTCTTACAATTACCCCCCTATCCGAGCTTATTTACCATTTTACTAACTCATTTAGCCAATGAGAGAGCGCCACGTGGCGTCTTCCTCCCCTCAACCAATCACCACCTGCCACATCAGCATTTACCCTCCTCAAACCCAAAAATCACCAAAAGACCATTGAAGAAGGCTATAAATAGCTCTCTCCTCTTCACATTTCAATCATCCACTTCTCATTTCTAAACTTAAGTGAGAAGGAGAGGGAAAGAGAGAGGAAGAGAGTGAGGGTGAGGAGGAGCTCCCAAGCCTCCAAGTTCAGATTTTTCAGCTATCCCCTTAGCCTACTCCCTACCTTCCCAACCGTCCCTAATATTGAAGTCTAGCCCAGATTGATCATGGATCAATCCATGTCTTATCCTACTCAAGATCAAGCTAAAGATCCATTCATTTTATACACAAGAATTCATCATGACATTTATTCACTTCTCAACCCCCCTACTTCTCTAGATCTCTAGTAAACGTATGTTCTGTGACTTACCGCACATCAGATCCTGTCATATTAGAAATTCTTAGTGATCTAGTCCACTTTTCTTTACCTTTTTTGCATAAGCATCATCACATCCGCCTTCTAGACACATTGTTGGACGTATGCTCTATGGCTTACCGAAATCTCGGATCTTGCCACATCAGAAATCCATGTGTGCCTAGTCCTAATCCGACCATATCATTCATCCTTTGAGATTTTTTACCACACTAAGTAAAGACCATACATTTGTACGAGCATAGAGGGTGCCTAATACCTTCCCTCTTTATAATTGAGGTCTCTTACCCGGAATCCCGGATCACAGACCAGGAGTCAATCTAAGGTAGGAGAGTCTTCGGATTTCTCCAACCTTATGTATTTCGTGGGTTCTAGCCGACCGCGGCATTCTGAGATTAATTGGCTAGTGGCGATTCCAACATCCACAAATCAGCCTAATCACCCACATCACAAATCATAACATATAAATCAGTGTGGGCGCCAATTTCCAGTGTCTACATATAGTAATGTCTCAAACTTATGTATCTGGACTTCCCATTATAGGTACCGCTATAGGCTCTCGGTAGAGTGGCTTCACTATCACAATGAAGTGAAACAACCAGTATAGGCTTTGAATAGAATGAGATTTCTAATAGAAGATCCTTTAACCACTCAGCCTCTTTGCCTGTAGCAGCCAAAGTTATGAACTCAGATTTCATAGTTGAGTGCGTTATGCAAGTTTGTTACTTGGATCCCCAAGATACAACTGCACCTCTTAGGGTGAATATCAACCATGTAGTGGACTTGTTGTCCCCTGCACTCGATATCCAACTTGCATCGGTATATCCTTCTAACACTACTGAAAATTTTGAGTAAAATAGCCCTAGTTCTTTGGTTTCTTTAAGATAACCTAGAACTCTACTTATTGCTTTCCAGTGCTCAACACTTGGATTACTCGTAAACCTACTTAGTTTACTCACAATGTATGCTATATCCGGTCTTGTGCATTGCATTGCATACATAAGGCTGCCTATAGCACTAGCATACTCTAGTTGTGCAACTGCTCTTCCACTATTTTCTTTTAACTTGATACTTGGATCAAACGGAGTTTTTGCCTATTTGATTTTAAAATGATTAAACTTGTTTAGAATTTTCTCAATATAATGAGACTTGCATAATGTAAAACTCTCACTATATTTTTTTAACTTTGATACCTAATATAGTATCCACTTGTGCAAAATCCTTCATTTTGAAAACAGAAGAGAGAAACTTCTTGGTTTCAGTTGCACCTTCCATTTTATTACTGATTATTAACATATCATCTACATACAAGCATATGATTACAACATAATCATTACATACTTTTGAATATATGCATTTATTAGCAATATTATATTCAAAACAATAAGACAGAACTTTAGAATCAAATTTATCATGCCACTGTTTTTCTTCTTGCTTTAATCCATAGAAAGACTTAACAAGTCTATACACTTTTCTTTCATTACCTGGTAGAACAAACCTTTCTGGTTGCTCCATGTATACCTCCTCATCGAGATCACCATTCAGGAATGTTGTCTTCACGTCCATTTGATGGATATGAGATGATGTAGGGATGCTAGAGCGAATAAGATCCTAATCGATGTTATTCTAGCTACTGGTGAATAAGTGTCAAAATAATCGATTCATTCTTTCTGTCGGAAGCCATTAGCAATTAATCTTGCCTTAAAGGTTTGAATTGTACCATTAGTGTAATATTTTTTCTTAAATACCCATTTACAACTTATTGGTTTAAAAACTGGAGGTATGTCAACCAACTCCCATGTTTAATTATATATAATGGAATCCATTTCATCATTAATGGCCTCTTTCCAAAAAGTGGAGTCTCTTGAAGTCATAGCTTCATTAAAGGTTTTAGGTTCATCTTCGATAGTTAAAATCAAAGGTATTTTCCTAATGACCTTGTTTCTATCACCCTCAACTAGATGAAAAGAGAGTCATTGAGAGTCTATATGATCAGGATCAAGACTCTTCTCTACTCTTGCTCTTTAATTCCTTTGAGGTTCACTTGAAGTTTTTTTTTTTATATTCTATTTGTGTTTCTTTTATAGTTTCATTAGGAGATTGAATCTCGGTATTCTTTTTCTCCGTGAATACAGAATTCTCAAAGAACTCTATAACTCTGGACTCTATGATTACATTGGAGTCTAAGTCTAAAAGTTTATAGGCCTTACTATGTTGTGCATATCCTACAAGAACACACTTGATAGCTCTTGGTCCTAATTTAGTTCTTTTAGGTTCTCGAGTTCTGCAGTATGCAAGACACCCCCACACTCTAAGATACCCCATATTTGGTTTTCTTCCTTTCTATATTTCGTATGAAGAGGTCTTAATTTTCTTAGATAGAATTTTATTTAAAACATGACATGCTGTTAACAGTGCTTCTCCCCATAGGTTTAATGGCAACTATGTTTGTATTAATATTGAATTGATCATTTCTACTAGTGTCTTATTTTTTTCTCTCCACTACATCATTTTGTTGTGGTGTATAAGGTGTTGTGAACTGATGTATTATGTCGTGTTCTTCACAATAGGCAGAAAATTCATTAAAGAAATATTCTCCTCATCGGTCACTACAAAGGATTTTAATATTTTTAACTAATTGAATTTCTATTTTAGATTTATTGATCTTGAATGCATTAAATGATTCATCTTTTGATTTTAACAGATATACATATACATATCTTGAACAATCATCTATAAACGTTATAAAGTACCTTTTACCTCCACGGGTAAGAACGTCATTTAGTTCACATATATCAGTATACATTAGGTCTAATATTTGAGATGATCTCTCAACGCTAAGGAATGGTTTCTTGATTATTTTAGACTGTATGCATACTTCACATTTATCATTGTATGATATTAGGCCATTCTTAGCCATGAGTTTTATGGTACTATAGCCAATATGGGCTAGTCTACCATGCCATAGCATTACAGACTCAATCATGTAAGCAGAAGAATTCTTTTCATTTAAAGAAAGTTTGATCATCCCATTACAAGCATAACCCTTACCACAAAGTTCTCATTCTTAGACAAGATCAGCTTGCCTGATTCAAACACAACCTTAATCCCAGGTTTTCTTAAGAGATCCCCTGAGACAAGATTCCTCCTTATGTCTGGGATATTTAGTACGTTGGTCAAGATTACCTTCTTTCCAGAGGTAAAGAGTAATTTCATGGTTCATTTGCCTACAACTTTCAATCGTCCTTCATTTCCCATTTGAACCTCTTGACCATTGGTCTCATCTTCATAGGTTTTGAAGGCAGATCGATCGTTGCATACATGAACTGTAGTACCTGTATCATACCACCAACCAGGAATTTTCTCTTAAACTAAGTTTAATTCTGTGACCATGGCTACGATGTCATCGTCTACTGCATTAGCCTCTTTCTTAGGCTTTTTTCGGTCCCTAAAGACTCAGGCGAAATGCCCGGTCTTGCAGTAGACATAACAAGCTCCCTTAAGTTTGCCATTTTTATTCTTTTGAGTTTTCTTAAATTTTCCTTGATCTTTGTTAGGTTTAAGGGAATCAGTTTTCTCATATGTATTATTTTGGGATGACCTTTCTACTGCGTTCACCTTGGATGAGGATGCACCATTAGCGTCATCCTTTTTATCTCGGTTACGGGATTCTTTTTCAATACGAAGATGCTTTTGGATTTGTTCCAGGGTGAATTCTTCAGATTTATGCAGTAGTTTCTTCCTGTAGTCTTTCCAGCTCGGAGGCAATTTTGAGATTATAGCTCCGACTTGAAAGGATTTAGGAATATCAATTTTTATTGCTTTGATTTTGTTAACTATAAGCTATAGTTTTCGGATTTGGGCAAGCAATGGCAGATTGTCTACCATTGTGAAGTAAAAATACGTGGCAATTAGAAATTTCTGTGTACCTTCCTCTTCAGCCTTGTATTTGTATTCTAGCGTGCTCTAATTTTTTTTAGCTAATGTGCTCCTTGTATACAGATCGTACAACCAATCAGAGAAGACATTGAGGATGTGGCCACGACACAGCAGTTCATCTTCTTGTCACTTGATCCTAGCAACAACCTGTTCTGGAGTGTCAGTGTCCTTCGCTTGAGGCAGAGGTTGAAGAGTCGGGTCCAGGATATAGAAGATCTTTAGAGCTGTCAGCATGAATTTCAACTTGTCCTGCCATCTAGTCAAATTTGAACCATCGAATCAGTCCAATCAGATCAGATCCTGGTTCATCAGTTTGACTGATGCAACACTTTCAGTGTCCATGAATCACGCTTTAAGATTGTTAGAAAATTATTTTGTGGATACACTGAAAATAAAAATAAAATGTGAAAAATTTCTTCACTAAGATGAATCACGTAAAAAATTACGTTGTCCTTAAAGAGTGATTCGCCCCCTTATCAACTACTGATGGGTTAGAGGCAAATTGCTTCCAGGATAAGACAAGCTTTATCTGGATTCAACATGCAGCAATCACTTTTGGTCCACTATGGAACAGTTTGAATGCAACAGATCTATTCTGGCAGACTCAGACAATAGAGATGTTCACAGTATTCTATAATGGAGATTTGGATTATATCTGATCTGATGGGAGAGATGGTATGTTGAGATGATGAAAATTAGACTGGAATGGTCCAGTTTATATAGGCATCAGGTAGTGGACCGTTGCTATGGCCTATCAATGGTTCAGAACGTTTGGAAAACGTTTCTGATCGTTGATCATTAACTTTGGCCGTTTCTGGTCGTCGGATCAAAGGATCTAATTGTTGGATCATCATGGTCTGTCCGTTTTTGGATTGTTTGGCTTTTAAGGTAGAGAACTGTTTTCAGAAACCGCTGAACGTTTCGGATTTATGATCCGACCGTTCTCAGTCTCCTATAAAACCCAGACCATTTCAGACTCCACCGCACACAGACATTGACCAAACCTATCGCACCATGATCGCAAAGTGCAAAGTGTGTCAACTAGCTCCACTACAGCCACATTGCCCATGCCTGTACCTGTGCCTGAGCCCGAGTGCGAGCGCGCGTGCGTGCATGTGTTCTAGTACGTATGCAACCCGATCATCTCCACATCCAAAGCACCAAGTAAGAATACTCTTCAGAAGTCCATATATAAACCACAAAAGAATTTCAACCATTTCCGATGTGGGAGAAAGCACACCGCACTTTTTGGATTTGAAATTTTCGGAAAAGTGTTTTGGTGACAAAATCACAAAATTTTGAAATTTTTCAAAAAACACTAGATTTCAACAATTGAATCACACTTTAAGAAAATAATTAGATCTACACCATATGTTCCAGCAGTCTTGATCATCTACATCATTTGCACAAGACTTTCCTTTCTCTGCGACAACATATGAATTATGATCCTCGTAGGATAAAAGGGTGAGCAGGAATCACGTAGACAGTAGGTAAGGCTTAGATGACGATGATACTGATGATGAGTTACGGGACAAAGGATATTTCATTCTTTTAAAAAATTCGTGTACAATATCACCTAGCAAACTTTATTGAGGCTGGCGTAATTATCTCTAAAGAGTTCTACCTACTATCTCTTATATCAATCAGGATGAAAAGAATGATAGTCTGGTAAGACATAATGGTTCATATGCAGGCATTAAGAAATTACACACATGACATGCAAATGACTTTCTCAACCGTCCAAACCATGGACAATAATAAGCTTAGAATTGCACCATGGATTTAATTCTTAGGTAGAAGACTTATTTCATCGTAGACCCCACAATTTGGATGGTGTGTACCACAGTTGTAGCACACCATCTCTTACACGATTTTGCATCTATCACGACTAAGTGGGTCCGTTGGTACACCCTATCATATTATCCAACCCTCAGGACAATTCAGACCGATAAATACCGCCTGATAGAATTCTTACTACTAAATATCAGACTCACCCAAAACTTAGATCAGCTCGAGAAAGCTTCAAAGGTGAGCATTTTCATCCATATATAGTATTGCTTGTGTTGTGGACCGCTTGAGCTCTAGATCACCTCATTTTGTACTTGCAAAAAGATCTAAGGAGCAGTTATCGCACACACATCCCAGTGGGCCCACAGAGCTCCGTAATCTATACGGCATGGGGTAGAAAATGTAGGGTAGATTGCCAGGGACACACGCATCACCAAATGTGATGGTACACCATCATATCACCATCACCATTGTCGTTATCATTAGTACCGAGTTAGAACGTCAGCCATTGTCACTTATGTGGCACCAACTCCCAATTGCATCCACGTGTCTTTAGATTTCCATGTCATGCTTGGATGATGAGGCCCATATGAGAATCCACTCAGGTGATCTGATCTATCCATCTCTCTTGCATACTATGGATGGGCCATAATCCGAAGATAGTAATGCCATAATTCAAACGCTACTAACTCATGGTTAGGAGCATCTATAAGGTGTGGTTTATCCGCCCATGTGTATAGGAGATGTGGATGATTTCGATATGTGATTTCGTGTGGGCCTGATCCAGTGATGCATGCTGTGTATGAACGTTGGATTGAACTTTAGATGTGGGTTATCCCTCTAAACATCAGTGCCTGATTATCTTTATAAATCACACGCAGAGGGAAATATCTCGGCGAGAAATTTACAACTGTACGACCCATTTATATTTTTAAGCCCACTTCTTTTTACTCGCGAGAATAATCCCCATGCGTATGGACGACTTGCCGAAGGTCAGAAATGCCCCCGCTTTTTCAGAATTTGGCATCTGAAAATAGGGCAACCTATGGCTACTGATTAGCAATAACTGTAGCCCGTGCTTTTATGATATGCCCCTCAATATGTAACAAATGTCTTTCGATGTGTACTTCAATATGATCAAAAAAGGTCTAGAATTGTCAAGTGATTTTGCCTTAAAAATCTTACAATTTTCGATACATATGGAAGAGTATTCAATATATATTTAGGATATTTTTCCCTATGGCTAGCCATAACGGTAGTCCATAGCAATTCATGCGAATTTTATTTTTATTTTTATTTTTATTTTTTATTTTTAATTTTTTTACAAGGAGAACTTTATTCTACCTACAATTTTCTTTAATACATATTCATATAAACATGTATATATAAGCATATATGAAATTTTTTTTTTTTTTTTTTTCACTTAACGAGAATATCTTCTAAACTAAAATTAGTTACTTGACGTACCCTATATGATTTTGGGGTAGGAGAAGCTACTTTAGCTAATCAACCTAGTTATTTTTCAAGATTCCATCATGTTTCCATCATGTCGATGGTTGAAAATCCATTTCGTTCACTTCGCAGTCAATTTCAATCAGTTCGTGGTCAATTTCATTCATTTTATTTACTTCGCGATCAATTCCATGCATTTCACAGTCAATCTTGGCGATTGCCCTTCACTTCACGGTCAATTCAATGCATTTCATGGTCAATTCCCTTCACTTCACGGTCAATTCCCTTCATTTCATGGTCAATTCCATGTATTTCACGGTCAATTCTAGCGATTCTCCTTCACTTCACGGTCAATTTCATGCATTTCATGGCCAATTCCCTTTACCTCACGGTCAATTCAATGCATTTCATGGTCAATTTCCTTCACTTTACGGTCATTTCCATGCATTTCACGGTCAATTCCCTTTACTTCATGGTCAATTCAATGCATTTCATGGTCAATTTCGACGATTCCCCTTCACTTCACGATCAATTCCATGCATTTCACAATCAATTCCCTTTACTTCCTTTACTTCACGGTCAATTCAATGCATTTCACGGTCAATTCCCTTTACTTCACAGTCATTTCAATGCATTTCACGGTCAATTCGCTTCACTTCACGGTCATTTTCATGCATTTCACGGTTAATTCACTTCATTTCACGGTCAATTCCCTTTATTTCACTGTCAATTCCGAAATGCATTGAATTGATCGTGAAATGCATGAAAATGACCATGAAGTGAAGCGAATTGACCGTGAAATGCATTGAAATGACCATGAAGTAAAGGGAATTGATCGTGAAATGCATTGAATTGACCATGAAGTAAAGGGAATTGACCGTGAAGTGAAGGGGAATCGCCGGAATTGATCGTGAAATGCATGGAATTGACCGTGAAATGAAGGAAATTGACCATGAAATGCATTGAATTGATCATGAACTAAAGGGAATTGACTGTGAAATGCATGGATTTGACCGTGAAGTAAAGGGGAATCGCCGGAATTGACCGTGAAATGAAGGGAATTGACCATGAAATGCACGAAATTGACCGTGAAGTGAAGGGAATTGACCGTGAAATGCATGGAATGATCGTGAAGTGAAGCGAATTGACCGTGAAATGCATGGAAATGACTGTGAAGTGAAGTAAATTGATCATTAAGTGCATTGAAATGACCATGAAGTAAAGGGAATTGACCGTGAAATGCATTGAATTGACTGTGAAGTAAAGGGAATTGACTGTGCAATGCATGGAATTGACCGTGATATAAAGGGAACTGATTATGAAGTAAAGGGAATTGACCGTGAAATGCATGGAATTAACAGCTCAATGAAGGGAATTGGCCGTGAAATGCACGGAATTGATCGTGAAGTGAAGGGAATTGACCGTGAAATGCATGGAATGACCGTGAAGTGAAGCAAATTGACCGTGAAATGCATGGAAATGACCGTGAAGTGAAGCGAATTAAACATGAAATGCATTGAAATGACCATGAAGTAAAGTGAAAAGGTCAAGCTAATAAGTCCTAGAGGTGGGGGGGTGAATAGGAGTATGCCAAATTAAAAAATTAACAGCGAAATTTAAATAAAATAAATACTGATAGCACTAAACAATCTCACAATGCTGAAATTAAAGACAACCTTAAATGAACGAGTATTGAGAGGTTGATAGAAATGTTGTCTAAGGACAACCTTACACCATAAAAACCAAGGGTTTATGGCAGGACAACCTTACTAGAATGGTCTGTGTATCAAAAACTTAAACTGATACAAAGGAATAAAGAAATAAATAGCACGAAAAAGAATTCTAAGCTATTACAACATTCCCACACATACATAAAAGAAATTACAACATTCTCCACAAGTGCGTAAAGGGAAATTTCAATATCCACAAAATAAAACAAACGATCAACCACAAGACCAGAAATTATAGTGGTTCGCTTGTGTGTACACCAATTATTAAATAATAGCCACACAACTACACTCCTAATATCCTCACACAGTGGATATTAGCGTTCACTATAAAAATAGGTTTTTCAAGGTTCACCTAAAACCCTCACAATTGTGTCTTTCAAGTGGGCTTACACAATTCAAAAAATCTCACACTTCGAGTTTTCTGGATCACCTTAAACCAAAACAGAGAGATTTTTCTGGCACAATCTCAATGAAACTAAAAAACAGAATTTACAATAATGTAAACTATTAGATATTCTCCTTTTGATGCAGCCCAAAAGAACCAAATCGGAGTAGAAGTTCCACGTAGAAGTTCAATGTCCACACTCACATATGAAATGGTTCTAGTTTCTAGATTGATTTTAAATTAAATCATGTCGGGCTAGCTCTATTTGATTTTAATTCTAAGAAAAGGGCAAATCTCAATCCCTTCTTCGAATATGATTGGAATATAGAATACAAAATCAAATATAACAAAGCTAAATAAAGATAATATTAAATGAGCACAATATAGCTTAAAATAATGACTAACTTATCTTTTAGAGTAGCGTATTGATTTAGCTTAAATTGGATATGTAACTCTGAAATTCATGCTCTATTTATAATTAATTGTAGAAATCACTTGCTTGACTAGTCCTGTGGTTAGCTCGGTTGTAGGACCAACAGATTTTTGAAATTTCGAGCGCGATAAGCTAAGACCGTTTCACGACTGGTCAAAGGACCTGCTCGACCGGTCGAGCGGCCTCCACGACCGGTTGAGTCCTGTCTACGACTAGTCGTGCGTGACCCAATTTAGTTGCTGGACTTTGAGTCGAGCTTGTAAGACTGGTCGAGAACAAGTTGAGCACTGTTCACACGAATGGTCGAGTAGTCTCCAAGACTAGTCGAGACTTTAACAAAAATTCTTAAAAATCAGTAACAAACTCAGGACTGGTCGAGAAATTCTTGGACTGGTCGAGCTAGTGCTAGGAGTAGTCAAACACAGCCTAGGACTAATCTAAAAATAGACTATACACTTATAAAATATGTCATTTGAATTATGTATTCAAAATGACCTACCCTAAGGTCAAACTAGGTTCAACCAAACCTTGTTAGAGATATATGAACATTGAGTCTTCTTTTCTTTCAGTTGATCGTTGATCTTTAAAGTTCATGAAGCTTGCGATATTGTCATAAGTAGAAGCTTGAACTCGAGACTTCTGAAGCTTGAATTGAAGCTTAAGCTTGAGCTTGAGCTTGAGCTTGATCTTGAAGACTTGAGTTTGAAGCTTGAGCTTGAGCTTGATCTTGAAGACTTGAGTTTGAAGCTTGAGCTTCGGCTTAATCTTGAAGACTCGAGTTTAAAGCTTGAGCTTCAGCTTGATCTTGAAGACTTAAGTTTGAAGCTTGAAAGTTTGAATTCACACTTTGATGTTGTACTTGAACAAGAACATGTAATCTTGCATTTGACGTTCTTGAAGTAAACACCTTTGTTCTTGTACATGAGATGCACTGTCTTGAATTTGTAGAAGCGCTACACAAGACACAGATTCCAAGAGGTTTTGCCACTACAAAATTTGATAATTATAGAAGCTAGATAGCATATCACTTACATAAAGAGAATTGACCATGAAGTAAAGGGAATTGACCGTGAAATGCATGGAATTGACTGTGAAGTGTAGGGGAATCGCTGGAATTAATAGTGAAATGCATGGAATTGACCGTGAAATGCATTGAATTGACCGTGAAGTAAAGGGAATTGACCGTGAAATGCATGGAATTGACCGTAAAGTGAAAGGGAATCGCCAGAATTGACCATGAAATGCATGGAATTGACTGTGAAATGAAGGGAATTGACTGTGAAATGCACGAAATTGACCGTGAAGTGAAGGGAATTGACCGTGAAATGCATGGAATTGACTGTGAAGTGGAGGGGAATCGTCGAGATTGACTGTGAAATGCATGGAATTGATCATGAAGTAAATGAAATGAATGAAATGACCGCGAACTGATTGAAATTAACCATGAAGTGAATGAAATGGATTTTCGACCATCGACCTGATGGAATCTTAGAAAATAACCAGGTTGGTTGGCTAAAGTAGCTTCTCCTACCCCAAAATCATATAGGGTACGTCAAGTAACTAATTTTGGTTTAGAAGATATTCTTGTTGAATGAATAAAAAAAGAAATGAAAAAAGAGAGATAAAAAATTTTATATGCTTATATATACATATTTATATAAATATGTATTAGAGAAAATTGTAGGTAGAATAAAGTTCTCCATGTAAAAAATAAAATAAAATAAAATAAAAATTGCCCGGACTGCCACGGACTACAATTATGGCTATGGTTATAATTCGTAGCGTGATTTTTTAGGCAAACTCGATGGACAGTTTTGAACCTTTTTCGATCATATCGAAAGACCTTCGATACGTATCGAAGTACATATCGAAAGAGCAGGAGCTATGGTTATGGATACGGTTATAATCCATAGCCATAGGAAACCCCAGTTTTCAAAAATCACATTTTTTAAAAAGCAAGGGCATTTTTGACCTTTGGCAAGTCGTCCGTACGTATGGGGATTATTCTCGTGAGGTAAAAAGAAGTGGGCTTTAAAATGTAAATGGGCCATAAATGGGTCGTACAGTTGTAAATTTCTCTATCTTGGCCCAAAGGAAATATATGATCCTGGGCCGAAGTATATGTGTAGCATCCTCAGGCTATTCGTTAAACAAATGGTGCACGTGCTTCAGTATCTAAACCGTTGATCCAATACATGCAACGATTTATCGGACATGATCCAAAATTCTTCTAGATCATAGGATCAAGTCCATCAAATCATACCGGGGAGTGTATGTTGGAAAAAGATAGATCATGCAACTCTTTTCACGTGTAGGCATTTTCATAACTATTGCAAATGTACATGGACTATAAATTTTTATTTTTTTATAGTGCTTGAATTATCTTTTTAAAAAAAAAATTATACAGACGCGCACACACCCAACACACTCACACGTAGTGGAATTTCACCACCTATAGGTACTCGAACCCTTGACCCGATGTTGAAACTCTTGAGAGTTTACCACTGAAGCAAGAGTCTTACAACTCTTTTTGTTGGGGACCGTGGAAGCACACATGGATGAATCAAGCAAAGTATTCCAATCGGACAATCAAGTTCAAATACAAACAATCAAAATTTTATGTGGAAAAATACTTTTGGGAAAAATTCACGACACAAAGCGACAATGATGCACTATAAAAGAAGAAAATTACAAGAGATAGAGATTACCCGATTCTAACAAGCTTCAAATCACCCCAAGCTATGCCCTTGAAACCCTAAAATGAATTAGAAAGCTCTCTCATGTCCTAAATTCTGATTACACCTATAATATATATATATATATATATATATATATATATAGGAATCACAATCGAAATCGGAAACAAATACCGTACTTACGCAATTCTGCCCACGCGATCAATGATGCCTTTGATGGTACTGTCGATGTCATCAAGTATAACACCAAAACATTTGTGCGACTAACATGGATTTTTTAGATTTTTTCGATGAGACTTTAATGGCATCGACGACCTGTCGATGGCATCGAATCCCCTCAATGGCATTGAGCAGGCCACCACAAAGTGTGCAACAACCAACATGGGATTTCTGAATTTTCTCGATGGCATTAAGCAGTTGTTTGATGGCATTAAACAATTGTTAATAGAATCGAATGGTTTGTCGATGGCATCGGTAGACCCTATTGCTGAAAAATTTGAGACATCAACAATAATCTTCCTCATGTCTTCAATTTTCATTCTTCGTAACTTTTTATCATTATCACTAATTTTGTCTTGCATCATAGCTTCATCATCGCTTCTCGTGCATACTTCATCTTTCATTTACGCATTCACCACTTCTAGGAATCACCTTAGTATGTCAGCTGGATTCACGCTCATGTGAATTTTCTGTAGAGTCACACCTCTTTCGCAAGTATCTGTCAGATAAAATGGTGACGCACATCAATTTGTTTAGTACATGAGTGATAAATAAAGTTTTTACCCAAAATTGATTGCACTTTCACTGTTCTAATTAACCAGCATAGCTTTCTGCTGAAGCCCCAACTAATTTATCATCACTCTCAACCAAACACATTCCTTGAATTCATCTGTCACTGCCATATACTCTGCTTTGGTCGTGGAAAGAACTACCACAAATTGAAGCTTCGACATCCAAGTGATCGGTCCATGCGCTAGCACAAACAAGTAACCAGAAATCGACCTTAT
Source organism: Magnolia changhungtana (assembly GCA_030180095.1). NCBI lineage: Eukaryota > Viridiplantae > Streptophyta > Magnoliopsida > Magnoliales > Magnoliaceae > Magnolia > Magnolia changhungtana. The sequence continues at coordinate 8,051,492 of JASAUF010000552.1, read as the reverse complement.
AGTATCCATACTGCCAACGCGATCATAATCTACATATCCTACTAGCTTGTCTCCTGATTTCTCAAATGATAGGACATAGTCTTGCGTACCTCGAATATATCGAAGTAACCATTTCACTATCTCCCAGTGTTTCTTGCCGATGTTAGATATGTATCTACTAACAACACCCACTACATGTGACATATCTGGTCTAATATAAAACATGACATACATCATGATACCAACTACGCTCGAATAAGGTACACGAGACATATCCTACTTTTCTTCATATGTTTTAGGACACTCTTCTGAAGATAGCTTGAAGTGAGCCATGTGGGGAACACTGACCAACTTTACCTTGTCGATCCTATACTTCATCAATACCTTCTCAAGGTATTCATCATGAGATAACCATAGTTTTCTCGTTTTCATGTTTCTGTGTATATCAATGCTGAGAACCCTCTTTGCAGCCCCTGAATCTTTCATCTCGAATATCTTTTATAACAGAGTCTTCAATAAGTCGATCTCAAACATGGTGTGAATGGCGATAAGCATGTCATCGATGTACAACACCAGGATAATGAACTTCCCATCATTCAATGTCTTGTAGTAAACACAATGATCATACCCACTCCTGGTAAATTTCTTATTCACCATGAAAGAATCAAACTTTTTGTATCAATGTTTAGGCGACTGTTTCAAGCCGTACAATGACCACATTAACCTGTAAACCTTGTTCTCTGCCCCTTTTATTTCTAAACGTTCTGGTTGTTTCATGTAGATCTGCTTTTCCAATTCCCTATGCAGGAAGGCGATCTTCATATCCATCTACTCCAGTTTGAGATCGTATTGGGCAACTAGCACCAAAAAAATTTTGATAGATATTTTCTTTATAATTGACGTGAATATCTAATTGAAGTTGACACCTTCTCTCTGAGCGTATTCCTTTGCTACCAAACTTGCCCTGTATCTATCATATTTCTTCTTAAAGATTCACTTGCACCCGAGCGCTCTCCAGCCAATAGGAAGTTCCACTAGCTCCCACATCTCATTTTTGTATAAGTATTCCATCTCATCATCAATCGTGGCTTTCCACTTTTCGGTATCTGGTTCATCAAGAGCCGCTTGAAGAGTAGATGGTTCCCCACCATCTGTAATGAGGGCGTATGTGACATTAGAGCCATTCATGTATCTTGTCGGTAACCTGCGGTCTTACGGCGGATTCCTTCTCAGATGTGGCTACTCCACCTACTCGTGTACCCCCGTCTACGTCTCTATCTTAGCCTGAGTCTCATATTTGTCTAACTGAACATCCGCAACCAACTTTTCTGGTTCATTGTGCTCATCCTTATGGAATAAGGGTCCTTCGTCGAATTTAACGTCACAACTAAGGATGATTTTCTTTGTGACCCAATCATACAGCCCATACCCCTTCACACCACTACCATGGCCAACAAAGATGTATTTTTTGACCCTTTGGTCTAGCTTATCTCTCTCAACTGATGGTACATGATAGCAAGTGTCACAACTAAATACACGTAAACCCGAGTAGTCTATCTTCTGACCACTTTATACTTCCTCTGGAATCTTACATTTAATAGTCGTAAAGGGGGACCAATTCACCAAGTAATTAGCCGTGTTAATAGCCTTAGTCCACAAGTCCTTGCCCAACCCAGCATTACTGATCATGCATCAGGCCCTCTCCAAGAGAGTCCAATCTGATTCATCCGCTTAGCCACACTATTCTATTCAGGTGCGTGGCACATTATGTTGTGTCTCACGATCCCTTCATCTTGTAGTATTGATTAAATTCTCTTAAAGTGAATTTTCCATCGTTATTTGTCCTTAATACCTTCACTTTTCGCCCTGACTATTTTTCCATTATTTTCTTCCATTGCTCGAAGTTCGTAAAAACATCATATTTATTTATCATAAAATAAGCCCATCACTTCTTAGAATATTTGTCAATGAATGTGATGAAGCATGACAAACCACCACCGAAAACTATGGGTGACGGCCCTCATATATCAGAATGCACATAATCAAGAACACCATTACATATACGTTTTCCAGATTTAAAAGATAACCTTGAATGTTTATCATCTATACAATGCTCGCATATACTTAAATAAAAATTTTTAAAAACTGAAATTAAACAACCTGAAGATGTTGATGATGCCCATGAAGTAAATGTGATTGATTCGTTCGTGGAAGATAGGTCACTTTGAACATATTCTCTAACACTCTAGAGACGTGCTTGGCCCACTCCACTGATGTAGATGATGACATGATTAGTGAGATGGATTCCTTGCTTAATGCTACACCAGTACTTGAAACAACCGATGAAGGCTGAAATTTAAAATAATGCCCCAAACAGAGAAAAAGCCTCTACCGTTTAGTATCAAGGTGCCGAAGCTTGGCCTATAAACATTTTCTGCTGAACTTAAATATGCCTATTTAGGTCAATATGAGACGTATCCGGTTGTGATTTCTTCCCACTTAGATGAGGAATAAGAGAGTATGCTTATTTATGCTCTTAATGAACACAAAGGAGCCATTGGGTGGACGATCACGGACCTCAAGGGAATTGATCCTTTGATTTATACTCATCGCATCTACCTCGAGGATAATGCGAAAACATCTAGACAACCACAACATTGGTTAAATAAAAATATGAAAGAAGTGGTTAAAGCCGATGTGTTAAAGTTGTTGGATGTGGGTATCATATACCCTATATCCGATAGCCAATGGGTGAGTCCAACTTAAGTGGTACTCAAGAAGTCACGGATCACCATCATAGCTAATGCAAATAATGAACTTGTGCTAACTAGAGTCACTACTGGTTGGAGAATGTGCATTAACTATAGGAAATTGAATACCTTCGCAAGGAAATACCACTTCCCTTTGCCCTTTGTCGATCAAATTTTGGAAATGTTAGCCGGTCATTCCTATTACTGTTTTCTGGTCGGATATTCAGGCTATAATCAAATAACGATAGCCATTAAAGACCAAGAGAAGACCACCTTTACATATCCTTTTGGCACTTTCACATATTGAAGGATGTCATTCGAACTATGTAATGCCCCCACCACTTTCAGTGATGCATGTTGAGTATTTTCTCTGACATGATGGGGAAATTCTTAGAGGTTTTCATGAATAATTTCTCTATTTTTTGAACATCTTTCAGCGAATGTCTTAACAATTTCAAACTATGTTAAAGAGATTTGAACAAAAGAACTTCGTGCTAAATTGGGAAAATATTATTTCATGGTTCAAAAAGGAATAGTCCTTAGTGTTGAGGGTCAAATATTGCATATTAGACCCCAATTATTTCTCAAAATTATGAACATAATACTATTTAACGCCTGATTTTAATTATGTTTATATTGCAGGGTAGATTTATGAGCGTGGACTGAAAAGAATGCTAAAGGCATGGATTTAAGGCACAGAAGTCACCAAAGGCGAGGGATGGACCCCAGGGGATGAAGATCAATGATTTTACACGGCCAAGATCTGAGAAGATCAAGAAACTGAAGCTCAAGTGGCCTGAAAGACGTCCGGAATGCAAGATCACAAGGTTTTCACCATCCGTTCAGTTCGAAACTTCATACAAGACCTGAAGACCATATATTAACCGTATACATCGAAATTCATCTGTTGGATCTTTGTAAAAATGGCCCAATGAACAAATCAGCCCACAAATCATCAATCTGGGGCCCACCTGATACTTGAATATGCTTCAATTTTGGTATCGGCCCCTTAAGTTAGATGGTACAACAGATGGACGGTGTGGATTTCTCATATACATCATCGTGGGACCTATAGAAAGTCGTGTGCACCGCGCTTATCTATGCGCTAGTTGTGCACCGTGTTTCCAAAGACAGCCAACACATCTTTGACCGAAAATCCTGGCCAAATTCAAACTCATCTCACCGCGCAAACAGAGACTTACGGGTAGTCTTCGTGGGCCACCATCATGGTCCGGATGACCAATCTGGACCGTTCATTAGAATCCCAGTGTCCGTATTCCCAAGGCCTAGGTGACGAAATGAGATGAAACGGCGAGGATGGGTCCCTATCAGTTCAAACGCAGGAATGGACGGTAGAGGCAAAGACTCAATGGGCCACACTAAATCTGAGAAAAAACGCCCATGTCTGACCTATTTTCCGAGGGGAATGCAGTGAATGGCTTGGATTTCTCAAAACTACATCGAAGTGGACCCCACCAGCAACGTCAGCGCAAGTGAGAGACCTCTGTTTCACAGACGTCCATGAAAACCAGCCGATGTGGGCCCCAGTACGCTCGTGATCACCATCGGATTGATGATCCGATCCGTCCAGCTGATACACAGGTAGGTCTTGACCCCATCCATGGAAACAAAACTGAGTTTGGGACATCTTTCGTCCTAAAACTCAGTCAAAATGCAAGCGCAAGTTAAGTGTTGAGTAACTTCTCTGTTTCCACTGACGTACGGAACCGACTTCACCTCTCCACGTTACTATCCACCATTCTCTTGTCTATATAAAGAAAGATGGATGGAGATTCAGGGGGATCCACGGCTTAGATGTGAAAGAGAGATCGTAGTTTTGTTTTGTTTTGTTTTATTTTTATTTTTATTTTTTTTGTTTTTGTTTAAGAGATCCAGCCCATTCATGTTGGGTTGAACCTCTTAGCTAGGGCTAAGAGGTGAAGTTTGTGGCGTGATGGGAGATCTTTACTGCTTGGATTCATGCTATGAACTATGTTGATACTAGTTTTGATTAAAGGGAATATTCCTAGTTTTTAATGGTTTGTTGTGACTGAAATTACAATAGATATGTGATGGCTTCAAGTATTTCTTTCTCCTTTTTATGTTTATGATGTCAGGAAGCCCTATTATTCACCGTAGTGTCCTGGGCATGGTTGGATGACGATACCCTTCCTAACCCCATAGCATGTTGATTGGTTGGTAATTAGTTTAATTCTGTTGTTTGTTTTGCCTCTTGGGCATGGTTTGGTGATGGAATCTATTCTAATTCATATACCTTTCATCTCTTGAAAACTATATCAACGACAGTTCAGTTAATTTCCATGAAGCAGGCGTAAGATCTCCCTGATCTCTACAAGTGGATCCTTTGAATCCCTAGTTTCTCTCCTCCGAATTCCTTAAGTTTTAATTTAATATTGCACCATTATTCCTTTAATTCTATCTGATTTAGATTACATCTTAGTCTAGTTCTAATTCTACGTAGTTTCAGATAACGTACAAGTATCAGTCCCTTGGGATTCGACCTCGGTCTTACCGAGTTTATTACTACATCACAACCCTGTACTTGGGAAGTGAATACTTAGACACATTATATCATCCAATGGAATTGAGGTAAACAAAGCTAACATTGATTTAATCTCTAAACTATCTCCATCCACGAGCATACGCGAGGTGGGATCCTTTTTAAGACATGAAGAATTTTATAGAAGATTCATAAATGACTTTAGTCTTATCTTTCATCCTTTGTGTAATATTCTTCAAAAGGATACTTCCTTTGAGTGGAATGAGGAATGCTTTAAAGCTTTCACCAAGCTTAAAGGTATGTTGACTAGTGCTCCCATTATGCAACCCCCAACTGGAGTTTACCTTTAAAGATTATGTGTGATGTGAACGATTATGCTATTTGTGCAATGTTAGGCCAAAGAAAAGAGAAGCTTCCTTACGTTATTTACTACATAAGTAGAACTCTAAACTCTGCCCAAATAAACTATTCTACTATGAAAATGGAACTCTTGGCAAAAGTATTTTCTTTGGACAAGTTTAGGTCATACTTGATAAGATCCAAGATCATGGTTTTTACTGACCATGTGACGCTAAAGTACATTCTTTCTAAGAATTTTGCTATGCCCCTTTTGTTAAGATGGATTATTCTTCTTCAAGAGTTTGACATAGAAATACAAGATAAGAAATGAGTGAAGAACTTAGTGACCGACCAGACGACTCACATTAATGACATGTTCAGTGATGAACAATTATTTAGAGTCTCCCAATTACCTTGGTATGCTGATATGGATAATTATCTTACCACATGTATCATGCCTATTCATTGGACTACACAAGGTAAAAAGAAATTTTACACCTAGGTTTGCAAGTTTATCTGGGATGATTCATATTTGTTTAAAAATTGCCTAGATCAAATCATTAGAAGATGTGCCCTTGATAATGAACATCACAGTGTCATCTCCTTTTGCCACTCTCACGCTTGTGGTGGACACTTCTTAGCTAAAAAGACCATTATAAAAATTCTATAATACGAATTTTATAATTCACATGAATTTTGTAAAGCATATGAGCATTATCTGAAATTGGAAGGATTATCCCATATAAATATGATTCCATTAAACCCCATTTTATTATTGAAGCATTTGACTGGGGCATTGATTTCATGGGGCTATTCCCCTAATCATTTGGAAATATATACATATTACTTGCTGTTGATTAGGTCTTTAAATGGGTCGAGACAATTTCATGCCAGAATAATGACCTTCACACGTTCATTAAGCTCTTAAAAGAAAATATTTTATCACAGTTCTGAATATCTCGAGTCATTATAAGTGATGGAGGATCTCACTTTTACAATAGGTTATTAATGAACAAATATGGTATTTTACGTAAAGTGAGCAGCCCCTATCATCCTTAGACAAGCGGTCAAACTAAAATTTCAAATAGGGAAATCAAACAAATTCTTGAGAAAACAGTTGACCCATATAGTAAGGATTAGTCACTTCGATTGATTGATGCATTATGGGCTTACCGTACCACATATAAGGCCCCTATTGGAATGTCTCCCTTTAGACTTGTCTATATGAAGACTTGCCACATGCCGGTTGAATTAAAGCATTAGGCATATATTGGGTAATAAAGAATTTCAATTTCAATCCCGACAATGTGGACTTGCAGCACAAATTACAATTAAATGAACTTGAAGAAATCTGGAATGATGCATACGAGAATTGTAGAATATACAAGAACAGGATAATGTGTTCCATAATCGGAACATTGTTCGAAAATCTTTTACGTCAAATTAAAAAGTCCTTTTGTATAATTCTAGACTTCATGTTTTTTTTTCTTAAAAGTTGATATCTCATTGGACTAGCCCCTTCAATGTCAAAATGATCTATCGTATGTGGCAGTCGAGATAGAAAATCCAATGAATGATAACATTTTCAAAGTGAACGGTCATATCTCAAACCATTCATTGAGAAATTTGATTAAGAGGATATGTCCATCCTTCCTATTGATCATATATATTAGGATTGACTTTCTAGTCTAATGGATGTCCACCCACATTTCTTGATTTTTAGAATTAGAATAGTTTGTTTTAATTTTGTTTTGTTTAGAACTAATTCTTTTAGATGATGCAAAGAATTCATACCATCTCATTAATCTTATTTTATCCTTCTTATTCACTCATTTTTTCTTCCTTTTTTTCGTTGTCTCATGTTATGATGATTGCACATCTTTTACATTGAGGACAATATATATTTTAGGTTAGGGCATGAGATTAGATAAACTAATCAGTATTTTCTATGTTGAGCAAAAATATTTAAACTTTTCAAAATTTTCAGTTTCAAAACTCTTTTTGAATATTGATATTACATGTAATTGAATATATTTTAAGTGTTATGATAAGATATTTAATAACTTTTGAAATTCTAGAGTCTAATTAGTCAGTAGATTTTTGAATAAGTTTTCTTAATGAATTGATTAATAAAAAATTTAAATATCAATTAAGTCTAGTTCACGATTCACATTTAAATCATATTATGTGAATTTGATTTGAACTCTTAATTTTAACTTGATGGTTACTTAAAAGTGTTAGGAACTAAGTTTGGAGATCCTTATCTACCTTAAGTATAAAAAGCAAAAGAAAAAGAACCAGGTAAAAAACAGTGAAATCGAAAATGGCTATCGAGTATATATGTTTTAATGAAAAATAGGGAAAATAATGAAAATAGTGTGAAAGTCGTCGATATAAAAATTAAAAAGCTGAAAAAATAAGTGAAAATGACATAGGTTCGGAATAGTAACTTGTGTTATTTTGTCCTCTTTGAAGTAATGATTATGGTTAATGCTATTGAGAGAGCTAACTTTTATGCATTATAAGTTGAATTCCATTAAGCACACTAGGATCTTGATGTTTAGATGTATTTTATTAATTAATTGTTAATGGAGAACTTAGTTCATATGTTTACTAATGATATTAAATTCTAGATTATTGATGTTTTATTCTTATATCTTTGAATATGATTCGTATATATAAGATCACAAGAAATGTTGTTTTCTGAGAAAGGTTTAAGATTTGGAAGTTTGAGAGATTAATTTTCACTTGTTTTGCTCAGGACTATTAAAATGCTAGTTGGGAGGTATGCTGAGTGTGAAATATTGTATATTTCTCTCATTATTATGTATTGGTTTTGTGAACATAAATGTCCTTAATTGATCTAATTACACATGTTTGCTCTTGCGAGATGATTTTAAGAACTAAGGAGAAAATGATGCTTAAAATATGAATTTAATGTTCAAAGAATTACCACATGGAAGATTAGATTTATGGAGGTCAAGATTGAAGGATTTAAGAGTCCAAAATCAAAGGAAACCAAGCAAGGAAGGAAGAAAACTGAGTCAAATTACAGAAATCGGAAAGTGTAAAAATTGACCATTCGATGTCATCGATGACACATTCGATTCCATCGAAGTGAGTGTCGATGTCATCGACGCCACATCGATCTCATCGCAAAATTCAAAATTTTTATTTTGTTCCTTGACGTATTTAAGCACCATTCAATCCCATCGAAAGAGTGTTCGATGCCATCAAAGTAAGTTAGATTTCATCGAAGGAAGTTCGATGATATCGAGAAATTACGCAGATTTGAAAGTTCATTGCTCGACAGTTTTCCAATTTCACTCTGACTCTTCAATGGGAGCTTGATGACATCTTAGCTGCGATATCAAGTCGGTTTGAAGTCAGAGCGAATCAAGGAATGTTTTAGGAGTTTCTAAACATGAATTAAGATAGAAGCAATAAAACAATGAGTTGTGAAGCTTCAAAAAGTCCTCCATTCTCTTCAATCCGTTGGTTTTAGTTAGTTTTTATATTTTTCTGTTTGAGTTTTAATTCAATCATGTCTATGGTTCGCTAATCTCTTAGCTAGAACTAAGAAGTGATGCTTATAGTTATTCTTATTGTTTAGTTTACTTTCATTTAAGTTATTTGGTTTATAACTTGAATAATTCATTAAGATTTTATTTGAATGAAGAAGTAATTCGAGTTTATTTTAATCAATTGTCAATTCTAGGTATATTGGATGCTTATGAAGGCTATAAATGTTTTCTTACCTATTTTATGAGGGATTGATGTGTAAAATTCATTAATCTATCATTGAATCTAGGTATGATAAATGCTTTAAATTTCCTGCAATCAAGTTGCTGATACTTTATAAGGAACCAATTCAATAAAAGTTTAGAATCTGTTTTGATGAATGAATAATGATTTAACCGCTCCATTATCCAACTACAGAGGATAGGACTTTAATTCCAATTGTGTGATCCAATTGAATCAAGTAAAGTAGTATTCAGGAAGCTATAAGTAGATCATCAACAATTTAGTACTTTATCTCTAATAGTTTCTTTCACAAATACTCTTTTAAAACAATTTCAGTAGTTAGTTTAGATTTTAGTTTTACTTCCAATGCATTCCAAAAATCACAAAAATATCAAGTCCATGTGGATATGACCTCCGTCTTACCAAATTATTACTACACCGCAGCCTACCAATGTTGTAGATAACCAAAATGGAAAAACTAATGATGTGTATCTTTTTTCTTGTGTCATGTCATGTCATGGACAAACATGGTGAAAAAATCAAATAAAAAAACTATTTTCAACTTTAATTGCGTATTGAATATTATGTAATTACTAGAGGTTGGTGGGAAAATGGCAATAATGACCCAGAGCACGTGTTTGAAACTTGAGCCGCGTTGTCGTATTTTCCAACTTTCCGACCTTGACACATTTGTCAGCGTAAAGATTTAAATTGTATAAAAAACAAAAAAAATTTAAAAAAAAATAATAATAATAATAATAAATCAGCACCGAGCTTAGTACAAGGGTGGTGCTCTGGGCACGATGACATATGCATTTTATCCACGCGGTTCATCCATTTCAATGGGAAATTTTACTCCGTCGGTCAAAAAATGAGGCAGGTCCAACCATCAGGTCGACCGTACATTAGGAAACGGTGGTAATTAAATGCCTACCATAAAAATAAAAATAAAAAACTTGCTTAGGGCCAAAACAGTTTTGGATCCAGATATATGTGTATTTTCCCTTTATCCAAGTTCATCCAGCCTAATCAATAGTTGGATGGAAAATAAATAATACAGTGGACCTTAGGGAGTTTTTACTGGTGGGTGGTAAATCACCCACTGTTTCTTGTGGTGTTGTCCATCTGTGAATGTAATCTACCTCATTTTTATTTGCAGGCCTAGAAATGAGTTGGAAATGTGGATGGACGGCATGGATAAAATACATAAATCATGGTGGGCCCTACTGAGAATGCCTGACATTGAGTCCAACATTGGAGGGGTTACTACCGAAACTGAGTCGGAGTTTTTGACCAAGCTATTTTTCTCTATGTTAAGCATGTTAATGATTTCCTACTTCCAATGGCAGCAATAGACATCCTATTTTACATCCATTTTTTGGTAATTTCTTCGTATCAAATAGGAATGTTTAACAATGCCAAATTCCAACGTCCATTTTCAATCCATGGCTGCATAAATAGGTAGCCATGTATGGATAAAGAACATCAACCTGACCTAAAATTTTAATGGCCCAAAAAGATTTTAATGGTGGGTGTGGTGGGTGTCCCATCCCATTATTGCCTGTGTTGTGGCCCACTTCAGTCTATATCAACTTTTTTTTTTTTTGGTTAGCTTGTTAGTACAAGTGCCACTGTCAGTACACACTCCACTAGAAAATTCAGATCTTGCAGGTTCATGTGGCATATTCATGTGTTGCTGTCCATTGCATTGAGTGTAACACGGCAACCCTCGCTCCCGGCCCCACTTTCCATATTGCATCCATGACGTGTAGCCCCACTTCCACTATCCTGTTCTTGTCATGTTTATAGACTTCTAACTCAGACTTTATGGAAACTGCCGAGGGAAAGTTCAAAATCTGACAACAGCCTAACGTGTGTAGTAATGCAGACTTGGACGACTTTAATGGAAGGAAATGAAGCGTGTGGTTTCTGCGTGCAGTCTCTGCTATCACATAATTTAGTTAGAGTTACTCTTGTATGGAGAAGCAAGTGTGATGTTTACATGCCATCCCTACCGTTCATAGCGTCATTCATTCTGAGATGAACTGAAAACACAAATATTAGCATGAATCAAAACTTATGTGAATATTTCAAGTGTGGTCAGGGAAATTCCTATCGGTGAAACTTCCTTTGTCAGCAGTGATGTTTACATGCCATTCATACCGTTCATAATGCCATTCTTATTGAGATGATCTCAAATCACAAATATTAGCATGACTCAAAGCTTTTATGGCTCCAGAAATATTTCAACTGTGGACGTTCAACTCTCAGGTTTTCGGCCCACTTGAGTCTTAGATTGAGCTCATTTTTTTTTTTTTTTTGTTTCTTTTCCTAAAATGAGCTCACAAAGCTAATGAATTAGGTGAATTTCTCACAAACATCATGCTAACCTTACACTAACCCCACTTAGGTTTCTAGCGCTTCCCTAAAAGGCTTTTGCAGGAAATCCTCATCCACATGTGGATGGTTTCAATCATCCGAATACGATTTCGTGTGGGCCCCATCCAGCGATGAATACTGTGCTAGAAAATTCGGGACGCGGATTTCCTGCAAAACCCTTTCGCAAAAAGTTCCTGCGCAAGGATTCTAGGTAGGGCCTGTTGCGATGTTTGTGAGAAATCAAAGCCGTCCATCCGTTTTTCAACCTCATTTTAAGACATTCTACCAAAATTGAGTAGGATCCAAAACTCAAGTGGACCATTGGAGATGAAACAGTGGGGAAAGGAATGCCTACCGTTGAAACCTTCCTAGGCTCTACCTTGCTGTTTATTTGCCATCTAAACCGTTTATAAGGTCATTTTCACTTAGATAAAGTAAAAAAACTAACAAAAATTATATCTTCAAAAACTTTTATGGACATAAATATTTCAACGGTGGTCACTAAATCTCCACTGTTTCCTCTCGTGTGGCCTATTTCAGTTTTTGATCCTCGATTTTGGTCCCACGTCATAAAATGAGGTTAAAAAACCGTTTGAGGGGCTAGATTTCACACAAACAACTAAGTAGGACCCACACAGAATCTTGCGCTGGAACTTCCTGCCAAAGTCTTTAGCAGGAAATCCGCGTCCGAAAATTCGGATCCCGGTTCAATGGTCATTGGCATATTCATGTGTTGCTGTCTATTATCGTCGTAATCATCATCGGCATTGAGCCTGACATGGCCACCGTCGCTCACGTGGCCCCACTTCCCAGATTGCATCCATGACGTGTGGCCCTACTTCCAATATCTTATTCTTGTCATGTTTATAGACTTCTAACTCAGATTTTATGGAAACTGCCGAAGGAAATTAGTTCAAAGCATGACAACAGGCTAACGTGTGTAATAACATGGACTTGACGACTTTATTAGAAGGAAATGAAGTGTGCGGTTTCCTGGTGCAGTCTCGGCCGTCACATAATTTAATTAGAGTTACTCTTGTATGCAGAAGCATGTGTGCGTCTCCAGCATGCATCGAAGATGGGGCCCACATAAGAATGCCCTCTTGTCATCTGATCCATCTATCTCTCTGGCAGATTATGGATGGGCTATCATCCGAAGATTATGATGAAGAATTAATGACTGCTGGGCTTGAATAGGGACCTTTCATAATTTTTGTTTTTGAGCCGTCCATTAGAACACCAACTACTTATGGTTAAGAGCATCTGTTCGGTGTGTTTTTAGGAGTGGTCTATCCAAGCATGTGTAGACGAGATGTGGAGGACGCGGGTTTCCAGCTTAAAGCCTTTGGCAGGAAGCTCCTAGGTGGAGCCCACTATAATATTTGCGAGAAATCTATCTTATCCATCCGCTTTGTGAGAGAACTTTACGACCGTAAATTCTACCTTTTACCCACCATCTTTTCTAAGCACTCTCAAACCTTACTTTCCTGATCTAAACCATTCCGCCGGACATACTATTTTCAGATAAAAATATCCTTGGAGTGAAATCCATGGCTATGTTATATAGCTATTTGAAAACATGAAATTCAACAAAGTAAAATGAAATTCACGAGGTAAACTATGGTTACTGTTATAATCGGTAGCTATATATTTCACGGTGCCGCCTACATGCAAGGGTATTTTGGTCTGCAAATAGTATGTCCGTACAGAATGATTTAATTTGAGAAAATAAAGTTTAAGAGCAATTAGAAAAGACACTGGGTAAAATGTAGGGTACAGTTGTAAATTTCTCACTTTGTCAGCTTAGTTTAGGAAAAGAAACCAAGAGTAAACAAAATCCAAGGCTAAGTGGGCTGTAAAAGGTGGCCAGGGAAATTCCAACCATTGAAACCTCCTATTGGGCCGATAGTGATGTTTACATGCCATCCATGCCGTATACCGTTTATAACATCATACCTACGGTGATTAACTGAAAGCACATGACTCAAAACTTTTTTGGCTCCACGTATATTAGTTTCAACTGTGGTTAGGGAAATTTCTACCGTTGAAACCTCCCCCGTGTCGACGTACAGTGATGTTTACGTGCCACCACACTGAAATGAATTAAAAACATAAATATTAAAATGACTCAAAACTTATGTGGCTCCACGACTATTTTAACCGTGGATGTTCAATTCTCACGTTTTCGGCCTATTTTGTATCTTGGATCCCGTTCACTTATAGTTTCTTTTCCTAGAATAAACTCACAAAACCGATGGATTGAATAGATTTCTCACAAACATCACGGTGGGCCCACCTAGGTTTCCAGTGGAGGAACTTTCACAGGAAATCAGCGTCCAGAGGTGGATGGTTTCAATCATCTGAACGTGATTTTGTGTGGGCCCCATCCAGCGAAGCATACTGGTGCTTGCACGTAGAATGTACTTGAATTAGATGGGGTTGGCTAAAACTGGGGTGTGAATAACAGTGTGGTGTTTGTGCTAACAATGGAATGTGTGCAGTAACCCAAAATAATAATAATAAATAATAATAATAGTAATAAAAAAAACTTTTAAATAAAAAAATAAAATAATAATACTAATAAAAAAAAACTTTATATGTGGATTATCTCACTGGAAACATCAGGGCATGATTGTCTTTATATATCATACACAGAGCGAAGTATCTTCGCCTAAGGAAAGATATGATCCTGGGCCGAAGTATATGCGGTAGCATCCTCGCGCGGTTGGTTTGACAGGGACGCGCATCAGCTACTGAAAGGTTAAGTAGGGAGACTCCCTACTGAAGTGACGTCACCATGTTCCATTGGCTTCACAATGATGTATGTGTTGCATCCACACCGTCCATCCATTTGGATAGATCATTTTATGGTATGAGACAGAGAATGAGCCAGATCCAAAGCTCAAGTAGATCCCACTATAGAAAACAGTGGAGATTAAATGAGTACCATTAAAAAATTCTAAGGGCCACAGAAGTTTTTCGATCAAGCTGATATTTGTGCTTTCCCTTCTTTCACGTCGTTTTTAACTTATTAACAGTTTAGATCTCAAATAAATATCACGGTGGAACCTCAGAATATTTCAACGGTGGCCGTCACTTTCCCCACTGTTTTCTGTGGTGGGGTTTGTTAGAGCTTTGGATCTGCCTCATTTTTGGCCGACGCTATAAAATTATATTTACAAATGGATGGACGGTATGGATACAACACATACATCATGGGGGCCCACATAATATGGTGACGTCGCTTCAGTAGCGAGTCTGCTACTCAACCTGTCAGTAGCTAATCCGCGTCCGTTTGACAAGTAGTGCACAAGCTTCCGTATCCAAACCGCTGATCCAATGCACCCAACGATTCATGGTACATGCACCAAAAATCTTACAGATTGTAAGATCAAGTCCATCCAATCATACTGGTGTTTAATCATTTAAATTTGCACCATTAGCCGTCCATTTCCAGGCCAGTAACAAAATGGTTAAGATCGTCCCATCAAGATTTATTTTTTAACATGGCCCATCAACTACAGGGCCCCTCATATTCATGGGACTCTCTATAGACAAGGATCACATTAGGGCATTTTCACAACTATTGCAAATATAAGCTAACCACAAAATTTTCTTTGTTGTACTTAAATTCCATGAAAACATCTTTGATGCTCTGGCTGGGCGTGATGGATGATCCACAGGCACTTTGAAATTACTTAAATGTTATGCATGTAACGCATTTTAATTCAGATTGAACCGTCCAAATTATCCCTACCAGTTTAGATGTAATATGAAGTAACACTTATGCAGGCTTATTTGATTATCTGAGTATCAGATTGGAGGATATTTATTTGATGGTAAAAAAAATTAAAAAAAATATATCCAATGGTCCTCAGTGAGCATCAGCTTACCCTTAGTACCTTTTTTTTTTCCATAAATCAGGGACCCCCACATTTTCAAAATGAGTATTAAGGAAGAAATCAGGCTATAGAAGCATCAGTGGGCCATACTATCAAAATCAATGAAGAATAGGGACCCAACATTTTCAAAAGGTGGCTGATCTTTATCATGCATTGGATGTCATACACGGGCACATATTGGTAAAAATAAAAAAAATAAAAAATTGCAGTATGGTACGTATACTGGACAATATATAGGCTTGACCTCCCTCATGAATATATGATTTTTGTAGAGAATCATCTTTCTGATGGGGGCATGGCTTTAAAGATGGCCCAGCTATCACCCCATGTATACATGTTTGACAATTTCCTCTTTTAACATAAAGATTAGGAAGAGAGAGTAACATTGAATCTATCCATAACATAAAATATTATTAATAGATAGAAACACTCATTTCCAAAATAATAATAATAATAATAATAATAAATAAATAAATAAATAAAATTCTCGTTTAGGGCAGGCTTAGTCACCCATGGGAAATTATATTTTAATTTCCCTCAAGGATTGATAAGGACTCATTTTGTGTGAAAAATGCCACCATCAAATTTTTGAAAATTTAATGGACGTTGCTGTTGAAAACAGTCATCGAATATTTTAAAGTTGAAAATGAATTTCGATGGCTTGAAACCCTCTAATAATTTTCATCAATACGAAGGAGCCGTCGAGTAAGAATCTCAGTTGAGAGGAAATTCAACAGTCTAAAGCTGTCGGTTCGTGCTCAAAATTTAACAACTCTAAACCATTGTTCTAGACAATTTTTAGCATTCGATGGCTTTGAGCCGTCATTCTTGGCTGAAAATTTTCAACACTCGATGGCTAAGAGCCTTCCAATTATTTTTACCTATTGTTTAAAAAAAAAAAAAAAGAATATTAAATTTGGTGAATTTGGAGACTTAGAACTATGGATATGGTCATACACTTGGTAAATATATTTTATATTATCTAAAATCACCGTAATCTATCGTATACTTGATATATAAACATATTTATTAATCTAAAATCAATATAATTAAATTAAATATAATATAATATTTAAATTTTGAAATGTTTTTTCTTCATTGACTAACATTCATAGATAGAACAAACTCATACATTAAATGTACAAGGGTCCAACAAAACAACTAAAAAAATTAAATTCATAATATGCCAAGTACTAGTGTAGACACCCCACCCTGGGGAAATAGACTGTTGGTTGTTCATCAACTGATGGCCACCTGGTGCTGTAAATTTTTGCCTCAGGATTTCTAGCAGATTTCTAACAGATCCTACATGAAAGAATTTTTCCAAGTGTCCATCGGTTGCTGTTGAGACTCAAATATTGCATAATTTTCTCCATTTATATTTTGATTTTATGAACATGAATCAACTTAATGTTCTATTTTACTCATGTATGTGTTGCAAGGTAAATTTAAGAGATTGGATTAAAAAAAGGTGCTAAAAGCATCGATTTGATGCTCAAGAATCACCAAGGAAAGGGATGGATCTTAGAAGACCAAGATTGAAGAATTCATATGCCAAAGATCCAAATAAACCAAGTGAGGAATGAAAAGAACTGAAGATTTGAAGTGAAGAATCCTGAAAAAGTTATTTTGAAGATATGAAGTCTATTTTGGAAAACTGTGTAAAATGAAGTCTATTTTAACAAACTGTGCAGCGAGAAGTCTACTTTGAAAAATTACATAAATTTGAGGTAGTTTTTAGAGTTTTTCAACTTTGTACTAAAATTGGAGCTCTCCACTTATAAATAAGGCTTCTCAAGGCATTCCTAAGCATCATTCAAAGCATTTAAGAGCAAGATTTAGGGTTTTAGAGGGTTTTCACATTTATTTAAGTTTTATAAATTATTTTTTTTCTTTTAGATCTTTTCTATTTGCATTTATTTCTTTCTTATTGCTTTCTTTCTCTATTCCAATTATATTTTTCTAAGTTCCTTCTAGTTCAAGCTAGAAGGAAAGCACATTGGTTTAATATTTTCATAGTTATGATGATTGATTATTTTAATGATGAGAAGAATAGTGTATGCATGTTATATATTGTTTAGATTTAGTTTTTTTATCCTCATGTGAGGTCCATATGTTTCCATCATATGAGATCCACATTGATGGATAGGCTTACCCTGAATCAATCAAATTTTCTAGATAGGAGAGGTTCTCAATCTGCTATATTTCTTTGATTCATTATCTCATTGATATTGAATTCTTAAAATCACTAGAGCTTGAGAATATAGATCAATGGTGCAAAATCCATGATTTTCTAATCTTTTATATCATTTATTAAAATATTTAAACTCTTTAATTTTCCGAGTAGGCTGACCATAGCGCTCAGATCCTAGTTGTGTTATCCAAGTCATCATGATTTTGGAACATTAACCTGTGTGGAACTTTGAAGCTTGTGTGTTGTTTTAATTCAGTTGAATTACATCCATTCAAAACTGCTGAAATCAAATCATCAGTTTAGTTTTTATTATTATTATTATTAATTAGTTTGTTTTGCATTTGATTTTCTCATTCTTGCAATTTATCTCGCTATGGGATCGACCCTGTATTCACAGGATACTACTTATGAACCTCTGCACTTAGAGGCAAGCAATCAGACGCCCATTAGCCGATGATTTTCAAGCCTATATAAACAGTCATCCCCCTGCTATTGGGAGGCAGAAATAGCGGATATAATAGTATAGAAGTTTCATCAAGTTTTCCTGTCTTTCGTTCCCCAAGAACGAGGAGATTCTGCCGCCTAGGATGCGATACAACAATCATACTTGCACCTAGGTTCTATCTCAATCATCTATAGCAATCCAACTCAGCAAAGTCAACCTTGTCACGTAAAGCATAGAGTTAGAATTAGGGACGTCCATTATCCATTTTCTAATTCGAAAAAATGGTGTTTGATTTTCCTTTTTCTCTTTCGTAAATCTCGATTAACCTCAGAATGCAATCCATTCAGCACATTCCATTTTTTGCAAATAATATTTACTTTTATTTATTGCATTTACTTATTTGTTCCTTATTTTGCTCGCCTACTCGGGGCTTCGGCTCTGCAAAGTATGGTTATGATCTTTTATATTTCTTGCATATTTTATTTTATTCTGTTTACCTGCACATTGTCTTTTGACTTTATGAAGCAAGGTTAGGATTTAGTTTCTTTCTTTTTCTTTTTCTTTTTGCCTACTCGGCCCTCCTATAGGATTATGCGAAGCATGGCCATATGACTAACATTTCCTGTAGGTATACAATTTCTCTAAAAACTGAACATAACTTAAAGTAGAGGATGAGAGAAGTTTCCTAACCCCTTATTTTCTGGTAACCGAGACTCTTACCCAGGCTGTAGACCACATATGAGGAGTCATTCAGGTCAGGGAATTTCATGATTCCCCAGCCCAAGGCAAGTCCACAACGTAAACGGCTAGTGGCGACTCAAGTCTTTTAAACACACATTCAGAGACTGCTCTTAGAAATGTATTGCACAACCAAGGAAGCTGAAACGAGCTAAACAAATCATATACAGTAAACCATTATTGTAAGGCCCGTATCCTAGTATGTACCGTTCCTTAGAATCCCGCGATTCTCCTCGTCGAATTCCTGCAACCCGCGGTTTGTAGATAGCGTTTGCGTGCGACCCTAAGTAGCACCCTTTCAACCCGAGTCGACTCGACCCAAGACTTGTATTATTGCGACCACACCGTTGCCCCGATTCCAATACTGCGACTTATGTAACGATGTGATACCCAGGCTAAGTGATGTGGGCTTGTGTTTATTTCGAGGAAAATGTCGCGCATTGCGAATCTCGAAAGAATCTCTACCATTCATAATATCAATTAATCAAGTGCGAGTCAAGTAAAACTCATCCCTCTCTTACTAACAAAGCATGACACCCATTTCTCTCCCATTCCCAAAGTCAACCAAGCCCATACCCTCCTTACAACACCCATTTCTCCCATTCCATCTCCCTTACAACAAATCCTATTCTCTCTCTCATTCTTTACCCATTCCAAGAGTGAGGACCGTCCAAGCTCTATGGAGAGCAAGGAGCCAAGTGTGGTCCACTTCCTACCCCAAGATCTCACCATCCAACCCTTCAAATCTCATCATCCTCCATCAAAGAGAAAGCTTAGGAGCTTGGGAGATCAATGAGCCAAGAAGAAGTGAAATCAGTGGGTGTCAATAGCACTAGATCGTGATTTTGATTTAAGGCCCATATGATATGGGACCCATTTGTTGTATGTGTTTTATAAGGCCCACCAAGGGGAGCTCGTAGTGGCGGGGCTCCCCCGCCTCACCATTCTCTCATTCTCTCTCTCTCTCTCTCTTCTTCTCTTTTTATGGTGATGATGTATGATGGCCCACCCGATGATGATGTATCATATCCATGCCGCCCATGTGTTGGGCCCACCTTATTGGACCGTCAGGCCCAGACAAAGAGAAAACACAAATATCATCTATATCCTAAGGCTGGTGGGTCCCACACGTGTGGACCCACCTCTAATGTATGAGTTTCATTCATGTTGTCTGTCCGAGTATGGCAGGGACGGTGGTCCCACACAGCATGTAGCTGCTGCATTGGCATCAGCAAGTCTGTAAGTCTGATCAAAAGGTGTGTTAAATCCAACCGTCCGTCCATTTGTTGGATGGTGGGACCCAACTGCACGTGTGGGTCCCCACCATCCAACTAGGACGTGGACCCCACCTTTGATGTATGTATTTTATATCCATCGTCCAGATGGGCTGGACGGTGGGGTCCATCTTAATATATATCCACGACGCCCATGCATAGCATGTGGGGCCCCCCTTGATGACACATGTGGCCCACTAGACATGGGACCACCGTGAACCATGCATTTCATCTACACCGTCCATCGAAGGAGGCTGCTGGACTAATGTCCAGCAGCTGTGAGACCCACGTGGTATGTGTTATCTCCTCACTGTCCATCTGTGGGACCTGCCCACTGATGTATGTGTTGCTTCCACACCGTCCAGCAAAGGACGGTGTTGGGGCACCTTGATGTAAGTGTTTTATCAACATCGTTCGTCAATGGGACCACCTTGATGACGTGTCTGATCCAAACTATCTAGATCCGGTGGGGCCCACCTTGATGATATATATTGTATATCCACATCGTCCATCTCTGGACGTGGGATGTGGAGCCCGCATGATGTGGTGTACCCCCACCGTCTAGCAAGGACATGGGGCCACCTTGATGATGTGCTGTATTCGCACCGTCCACATGGGACGTGGGCCCCACGTGATGTACGTGTTGTATCTACTCCGTCCGGCCACGTGAGACGTGGGGCCACCGTTATATATGTGTTGTATATTCACACCATCCATAGGATGTGGGACCCACCGAAATGTATGCGTTGTATATCCATGTTGTCCATCTGATAGGGCCCATCTGGCATGTGCAAGCCCACCTTAATATATATACATGTTGTCCATTTGTTTTCTAGAACCTATGGGCTGCCCCATAAGGCCCATTGTGATGTATTTGAGGCCCAGGTGGTGAGGCCCATTGTGATGTATATGTGGCCCATGAGTGAGGCCCATTGTGATGTATATGTGGCCCATGAGTGAGGCCCAATGTGATGCATATGTGGCCCATTTGGTGAGGCCCAATATGATGTATATGAGGCCCATATGATGAGGTCCGATGTGATGTATATTGGCCCATATGATGAGGTCTGATGTGATGTATACGAGGCTCATATGATGAAGCCCATTGTGAAGTATATTAGGCCCTTGTACGAGACTAATTATGTTGTGTATGAGGCCCTTATGTGAGGCCATGGACCCATCATATATTAGGCTCTATGTGGGCCACTCCTTGGAAGCAATGTTGATTAAATGTCCACATTGATGGGCATTAATGGGCAATGATGGTTAAATGTCCACACTGTGACCTTTCTTTAGGCCCTTGTTAGGCCCATTCTCATCCTTTTCTAAGTGGGTTGACCCTAATCATTGGGTCCCATTTGCATAATTCATCTATTCATATTGGCCCATCCTAAGATGTTGGGCCCCCATTAGTTGTTAATAGGATTATTTCTTTGATCTTGGAGTCCATCTAGGATTTATTTGGGACCCCTAGGGCATCTAGCAGGCTATATGATAGTATGGTGAAGGAAGCCCATTCCGGATCCTTAGGTTATAGGTAGGCCACCTAGGCCCAACCTTGATATAAGGAGAGTTCATCATCACCAATGACGGATGGATCTATGTTGTCAGGTTTGGTATATCCACTATTGAGGACTGACCCTCATGTTATGAATTTGCGGTCCATCCATGGACCTCGCGTAATACCCTGAAAATCGGGGGTCGAGCATAAGCTCCACTCCCGAGTTCTAACGCATCACTTATGCAACATAGATAATGATGACTAAATGTTGTCCATGTTAGTGCATTAAACATGAGTGAGATTACACCAAAACAGCATATCATACTCTAAAGACAGTTAAATTACGCAAGCTGAAGAACTGTGATAGATATATAAAATATATAAACTGTTGTAAGTCTCCAGAGTGTGAATATGTTACCAAGTTAAATATATACATGTATACTTTCCAAAATGGACCAAAAATGAATATACATGTGTGTTTCAAAAAGATAAAATAGCAAGTGTAATGACATCTAGTCAATATCCCAGAAATTTCCGTCGATCAAGACACGGCTCACACGAACCCGCCTGAAAACTGCTTGTAAGAGAAGGCTCCTCGTCATCCTCGAAGACTGGCTCAGGAATCGCCACCACCTGCAACTAAGACAGGGTCTGGTTGGTATGTACAACACCGTCCCGTAACGTGAAAGTGAGTGATCAACTCAGTGGAACTATAAAGCAAAAGTTAACATGTTATCAATTCAATCAAGCAGTAATGATAAGGCAATACAACAAGCATTCCTAAGTACTCTGTTTAATGCAAGAATGATATGTATAAATGATGCATGCCCTCGCCTACACTCCCTCTGCGATCTTCATCTCATGGTTGAGCATGTCAGTCACTTCCTTAGTGCTCTACCCAATGCCAAACAGCACATGCAATGTGGTGCATGAGCATGTTTACCAAGTTCTTATTAGTCTTTTTCATATAGCATGATTGAGAAACTAAGGTACCTCCCATATATTATTTTCCAAACAATGATCCATTCTAGGGTCGTCAATCCTAGTAAATCCATACGATGTTACGGTTCTAGGTCACAGCAAGGGCTCGTCACCTCGATGTAGTGTAGGCCTAGTTTATACTCTAGTTGCTACAGAAAGACTCGTCACCTATACGTAAGCTCAGAGTATGCTCGAGGTCACTACAAAGGGCTCGTCACCTTATCAGTGTCAGCCGACAGCTCGAATAGTGTCTCATAGCACCGTATTCGGCTCACGAGGCTGTGTTGCTCACTAGACACTACGAGGAGGCTCGTCGCCCCAGCGTAGGCCGACAACTTGACCACAGTATCCCATACCACCATATCTGGCTCATGAGTCTTAGTGGATCGAGGTACCAAGGTTAACAAGGTTTTCACTGGCGAGTTTGGTACCTTAGGTTCAAGCAGTAGCATCCATACATAGCAAACATACATCGGGTCAATCGGGTAACTTGACGAGCTCGACTGGTATGAGCGCACCTCGAGTTAATCGACATGAAGTGCGTAAGCACTTCGTGTGGCCTAACCACTGTCGAGAACCAAAGTACGGCTTGGATTCATCGAGCACGTCCTGTGTGAAGAAACAACTTCAGCCACCAAATCAGGATCTGTTACTGATTACCTGGACTATACTATAGTCTCAAACATTCAATTACAACAAGTAACCATATGAGAAAGGCAAAGTAGTAATAGGTCAATAATTCAAATCATACAATCATTTGAGCATTTTATGGAATATAACTTAAACATGAATTCACACATATGCATTCCATGCGTAAACAGACACTATAGTATAAATTATATGGAGGAAATCATACACACAATTAAGGTAGCTAAGAATCATATCGCAACGCTCATACAAAATACAATTTACTAACTACTAGTTCATTTAGACATTCTTACAAACACTTAGTCTACACATTCCAACTTACATGACGTATGTTAGTTATAATATGTATTAGGGCAAAAACCTTTGGCCAAAAAGTTGTCACAGATATAACAAGCATATATGTACGACAGATAATCATGTCAACCGCGAATCCAAAAACCATACGTATTCAATTATTTCAACAAATATATAGAATATACTATACTTGACATAGTTCAAACGTATTCGTAAAGCGAAACAAACATCATGTTTTGTATGTGAAATGACACCTACATCAGTAATAAATCATTAAACGACATTGAAAGTCTTGAAAACCATAACCTAAACGTATATAATCGGCACCTTTCAACTGTAAACACGTAACGAACTCAATTTAAAAACTAAGCCTTTGTCTATGGCACAATGGTAACCTACAAGATGAAATAGGTTAACTATTGCATCCCTTACTCTATTTGAAATCGTAAAACAGATTAGGATTTGGATTTCTTACCTAAGAACATAATTAAAATCATCGGAAAAGCAATTCAGATGTGGTGGTTAAGCACGTGGAGCGTCAGGGAGGAATCCCAGAAGAAAATGTCAGCTCTCTCTCTTACTTTCTCTCTCTTTCCTCCTCTTTTCTCTCTTTTCTCTTCTAGGGTTAGGAATTCATATGAAATGAGAGAGGGGTGGGTTTAGGCCCTTATATAGGCCCAAGACTGATGGAAATGGCCCCAGGGCCAAGGTATACTTAGGTTACAACTAAAACCTATCTGTTTCTTCTCAACGGAGCACTTTTGGAGGCCACCTTTTTGTGTGCGGTCGGACTTAAGCTCCGTGGCATTGGATCTAGGTCGAGTTAAGTTTTCAGTCTGATCAAATTTGTAGATTGATCGTGGTGGACCGGTTTCAGTTTAACGGTCATCGCCATACGATCAGAGCCACAAGTATACTGACATGTGTTGGAAATTTTCCCTGATCCGTGGGTATAATTGGGTCAGATTCTGACGGTCTGAATCCTTATATTTGGCCTACAAGTGAATGACTCAATTCACTTAAATCTGAGCACGTTTCCTAAAGATATCCGTGTTTCTCACACACTTCGCTCCGGGCTCAAGTTATGTGTTTCTGGACACAATCAGGACTTAATTTCCGAGATGGTTATCAAGCCCAGTAAGGTTGTCATAACGGTATAGTTTCACGGTCATCGATCTTTCGACGTGTGGTCCAAATCCGATATAGAGTTTTAAGGTGCTCCCGAGAGCAACCGGTTTAGAGATGGATCCTAAGTTTCAAGGTAATGTAGCGTCAATGATTCTGCACGTTTTGTGTCTTGCAGATCATATTTAAAGTGATTAGTGCTAATTTTACAGATACTTTAGTTTAGCACTAGCTAATCCTCATTTAATTTCTAAAGGATTTAGTCCTGAGTGATTTCTACCTGAGGTGATACTCGGGTCTTTGTACAGATTTTTTTCTGAGACGTTACAATTTACCCCCCCTTAAAGAAAAATTTCATCCTCTAAATTAGTACCTTTTCGTACTCCTCGAGAATATGAGGGTAGTTCTTTCGAACCTCAGCTTCTGTTTTTCAAGTAGCCTCTTCTTCCGTGTGATGTGTCCACAGTACCTTCATAGTGGAATCACCTTACTGTGCAACACATGCTCCTTCCTGTCTGAGATACGCGTCGGTCGCAGTACATAAGTAGTGTCCTCGCTCAACTGCACCGGCTCCCACTTAATAATGTGGGAAGGATCAGGAACGTATTTCTTCAGCATGGATACATGAAATATGTTGTGTATGCCTATGAGTGGTGTGGGCAGAGCAAGGCGATAGGCCACCACACCCACTTGGTCCAGTATCTGGAATGGCCCAAAAAATCTCGGCGTAAGCTTCCCCTTCTTGCCAAACCGAAGCACTCCCTTCATCGGGAAAACTTTTAGGAATACGTGGCCCTCGACCTCAAACTCTAGCGGTCACCGCCTCGTATACTCTAGCTCTTCTGTCTGCTTTGTGCTGCCAGAAGCCGACGCCTGATAATGTCGATCTTCTCTAAAGTCGCCTGAACTAACTCTGGGCCAATCAGGCTCTTCTTGCCAACCTCTGCCCAATAGTGTGGTGCCCTACATGGACGCCCATACAGTGCCTCGTAAGGAGCCATGCCAATACTCGCCTGGAAGCTGTTGTTATAGGCGAATTCTGCATAAGGAAGACAGTCATCCCAACTGTCCTTAAAATCCAACACACAGGCTCGCAGCATATCTTCCAATACCTAGTTTATCCATTCCGTCTACCCGTCAGTCTGTGGGTGGAACGCGGTATTGAACTTCAATTTCACACCCATGACTTCCTAGATACGAGTCCAGAAGATAGATGTGAATCGCGTGTCTCGGTCCGACACGATCTCCAAGGGAACTCCATGCAGACGTATAATCTTCTTAATATACAACCTGGCCAACTCGTCTACAGAATTCGAAACTCTGATGGGAAGGAAATGAGCCGATTTCGTCAACCGGTCTACGATTACCCAAATGGAATAATGACCCTTCCTCGTCTTCGGTAGCCCAGAGATGAAATCTATAGAGATGAAGTCTCACTTCCATTTAGCAATGGGCATGGACTGAAGTAGTCCAGGAGGTCGGCGATGTTCAACCTTGACCTGCTGGCACGTGAGACAGCGTGATATATACTCTGCTATGTGGGCCTTCATGTTGTCCCACTAGTACGACCTTTTCATGTCGCGATATATCTTCGTACTGCCAGGATGCATTGCCATCCTTGAATTGTGAGTAGCTTCGAGAACTTCCTTTCTCAATTCAGGAAGATTTGAGACGCATAGGCGGCCATGGTAACGTAAGTCCCCATTTGCACCAACTCTCTACTCGGCATCATCATCTTTGTTAGCCTGCTCTCGAAGCTCAGACAATCGCTCATCGTCCTTTTAGGCCTCAATGATCCTATCATCCATAAGTGGCCGTATATGAACATGCATGACGCTCTCGAACGGCTCCTCCACGATGAGTTTCTGCTCGAAATCTCATACAAACTCTACCATACCCCATTCTACCACCATCACCGGAGCCGCAAACTTTATGGTCTTCTTACGGCTCAACGCGTCAGCTACAAGGTTAGCCTTGCCCAGATGGTAGGAGACCTCGAACTTGAAGTCCTTCAAGGTTTTCATCCATCGTCTCTGCCTCATATTCAGGTCCCGCTGAGTGAATATGTATCTAAAGCTCTTGTGGTCGCAAAAGAGCTCGAACTCCTCTCCATAGAGGTACTGTCTCCAGAGCTTCAGTGCAAAGATGACGACTGTCAACTCTAGGTCGTGTGTAGGGTAGTTCTCCTCATGTTTCCTTAATTGTCTCAAGGCGTAAGCAGTCACCCTATCCTTCTGCATAAGGACACAACCCAGACCAACGCGAGACCCGTCGGTGTATATAGTATACTTAACCCCTTGCTCTGACAATACTAACACAGGGGCGGACGTTAGCTTATCCTTCAGCTCCTAAAAAGCTGCTTCCGCCTTCTCATTTTGGGCGAACTTCAGATCTTTTCGTGTCAACTGAGATAGTGGTCTGGCAATCTTGGAGAAGTCCTTAATAAAATGACATTAGTACCCTGCCAGACTAAGAAAACTCCTCACCTTCGTGACCGAACCGGGATGCTCCTAGTCCTGATCTGCGGCTACCTTGGCAAGGTCCATAGCTATCCCTTCCTTGGACACCACGTGTCCCAGGAACCTGACTTCTTCTTTCCAGAAGTCACACTTCTTATACTATACAAACAACTGGTTCTTCCTGAGAGTATCGAAGACTGCTCGCGGATGCTCCTCATGATCTTCCCGACTCTTAGAGTATATCAGGATGTCATCTATAAACACGATGACGAATCGGAAAAGAAACATCCGAAACACCATATTCATCAAGTCCATGAACACGGCCAGTGCGTTCGTAAGGCCGAACGACATCACAAGAAACTCATCGTGTCCAGAACTGGTCCTAAAGGCCGTCTTCTGTACGTCTTTCTCCTTAACGCGTAACTGATGATACCCCTACTGTACGTTGATCTTCGAGAAATACTGTGCCCCCTTCAACTAATCAAATAGGTCATCTATCATGGGTAAAGGATACTTGTTTTTTACCATCACTTGGTTTAAGCTCAACTCCAACAGATCATCTATCTGTCTCCTCAGTTCCTCCATCTCACATGGAGGCATGCGATATGTCGGTAATGAAATGGGTGTTGCACCAGGCACCAGGTCGATAGTAAAATCGATCTCGCGCTGTAGAGGCAATCCAAGAATCATCCTGAACACGTCCGAGAAATCCTGAACCACTGGCGTGTCTCCCAAAGTTGGACCATCAACATGCTTTAGCAATTTAGTGAAGCAACTAATACGGTAGTACCAACTAACCTGCACTGGGAATGTAAAGGTCGTGCTCTCAAGTCCATGGGTTGTCACCACCCTAGCAACACAATCGATCTCTGCCTTCACCTCAGTGAGCCAATCCAAACTGAGAATCACATCGTAATGACAAAGCGGTGCGACCATCAGGTCAACGAGCACTACTCTGCTCCCTAAGTCGATCAAACAACCCCTACATATCCTGGTAGAATCTGAGAAAGTCCCTGTGACGGTAAGGAGTCTCAACCCAACCATAGGACTAGTTTCTAACCCTAGTCGCTTGATTACAGCGCATGCTATTATAGAGAGAGTGCACCCAGTGTCCACTAAAAAAAGACTGGAGTACCTTGACCGTGAGCTGTGACTTTAAAAGCTAAAGGTGTTGCAGTCTCTGCATCGGTTGCCTCAACTACAAGTGAGTGCACATGAGCCTACTGTGAACGGTTCGGCTGCGGTACCATGGGCCATTGAGGTGGCTTGAACTGAGGTGCAGGTGGCCGAAATGATGGATGACCTGGTGCCGACCGTAGAGGTGGTGCTGATATAACCTGGGGAAGTCGGTGGTTGATCCTCTGGGGTAATGAGAAACCGCTATCTCTCATCCTGGTGAAGCAGTTCACCTCTGTGTAGCCAGGCCTCTTGCAGTAGGCACACCACACATCAGGTGAGTCGGAGTGCGACCTCTTGCCGAGGAATAGTCTGCTCGGAAGGTCAGGGTGCGGCCTAGAAGCCATAAGTGCTCGCATATAGGACTGCCTGTCCCCATCTTGCTCCTCTTGCATAGACATGCTCACTAGCTCAGCATAGTTGGGTATACTAGTGCAGCACATCTTCGAGCGGTCTCGGGTCGTAGACCCTCAGAAAACTGCCGCATACGCATAGGCTCATTAACCAATATCAACGGAGCGTACCTGCCCAGCTCCGTAAATTTGTCCTCGTATTCTACCACTGTCATCCCTCCCTGTCGGAGGCGAAGGAACTCACTCTCCTTCTCGTGGTGATAAGTGACGGGATAATATTTCTCGTGGAAGAGGGTCTCAAAGTTTGCCCACGTCCATACATATCCGACTGCAATGGTGCGGAGAATGCTATCCCACTATAAGCTGGCCTCCTTCTCAAACATAAAGGTGACCAGCTCCACCTGCTCTACCTCAGTGCAGCGTAGAGACTTTAGCATCTTAGAGATGCGGTCAAGCCAATACTCAGCCTCCTAGGGTCTATGAGTACCCGCAAATGTAGGAGACCGTAAGCGATGAAATCGCTCAAAGTGGCCGCTAGCACCTGCGTTCCCTGCAGGATGTATGAAAGGTGCAGGTGGAGCCACACCCATACCTTAGGCAAAGATTCCCCCAAGGGTGGCCAAGAGCTGCTGCTCCTGCTACTACATTAGCAATATCATCTGCTTGAACCTATCAGTAGGTGAAGCCGTCTGAGGCACGTGTGGCGTCGAAGAAGACGCACGGGCCTGCTCAGGGGCCGGTAGCGCAACGGGTGGTGCCATAGATGATGCCACAGGTAGTGCAGTAGATGGGGGCATAGGCGTCGGCCCATTAGTAGGGCCAGTGGCCGGCTGAGAATCCAGCATAGTATCGTGAGTCGGGCCCAAACTAGGGTCCGTCTGGTTATCGCTTAGGGCAGGAGCCCCGTCAATCGAGTTGCTAGGAGTGTGGCGTGTCGTAGTTTGTGCAGCCTTAGGTGGCATTCCCTATATAACATAGGGCACAACCCGTGTCAGACGTAGTATAACAATACTAAATTCTTTAAGCATTCAACGTACCTTATAGCAAAAGAAACAGCATGCATTTCATTTAACAAAATTGTCACAATACAGGGAATAAAGTTCGACATGAATTATGATAGGAACGCATGCGACTATGCTAAGCCCAAACTACCAAACACAAACACACTTTCTACCTGCTACACTACTAGACCCATCAACATTAAAACACAAACATCCTAAAACAGCAACAAAAATAGCTACAGAGTGATGGCATGGGTGACTAGACATCTGAGTCTGGTGACGAAGGAGGGGCTCCCTTATCCTGTAGGCAACACAGGATAGCTTTTAAGCTGCGAGTCACCTTCTTAAACTTGTGTTTCATGAGGGCCTGGGTATCAATAACCTCCTGTCGCAACGTAACCTAGCCCTCCTCAAGTCGATTTAAGCGGGCTTCCTTAGCAGCCCGATCCATGTCATGCTCCAGTGCCGTAGGAGGGGGAGCTCTCATCCGTGTCTTGAGCCTCCTCTTCTTCTTCCTGTTCCTCCTCTATCTCTTCCCTGCTTTCCTCCTCGCTTCCATACTCCTCACTAACCGTCTCGTCCTCACTCTCATCAAGTCGAGCTTGCCACTGCCGTGACCCAATTTCCATCCGATTGAGAGTAGTTTTGTTGATGTAATGGATCGGCACCGACATTT
Organism: Magnolia changhungtana; assembly: GCA_030180095.1. Taxonomy (NCBI): domain Eukaryota; kingdom Viridiplantae; phylum Streptophyta; class Magnoliopsida; order Magnoliales; family Magnoliaceae; genus Magnolia; species Magnolia changhungtana. The sequence goes on along the minus strand of JASAUF010000552.1, from coordinate 8,021,013 downwards.
CCGACCCAAGTCTGTAGCCAAACTCACATGCAATATTGCATATGAGTTGGCCGAATGGGAGCGAATCAGACATTCTAGTAGAGCGTGCGATAAGCACTATCTGTCGCAGAACATACCATCAGGTGCGTGCACTCATTTCGATTGCTCCACCTGGGGTAGACGTTGAACGTGAAAATGTGGTGAAGCAAGAGAAAGTCGTCTATCATATTAGTCACCAGGAGACTATTGTTTGGCTGCCAATGAACCAGTCAGCCACAAAGGAAACACATGCAGCGATCCCTTTCACGTGCACTCTTCAGATTCTTCTCGCTTGCATGGACCTCGCTAAGCGGCATTTTTATAAGCCAAGCTATCAACCCAACATCAATTGTGGCCTCCCGATCTCTACCCACTGGGATCTTGAACTGCAAGGGCTGCAGTGTAGGCTCTCTAATGTGGGCGTAGAAGGCTCAGACAGTGCCCACATTTGCTCGAGACTTTTCCTCAAATATGAGACCCCACCCGACTTTCACCAGGCGATCTATCACTAGGTATTCTCCACAGAGCTTCTTGTCCACATGTGCTTCAAAAAGGACCCTATGGCCCCCATATTTTCATGGGAAAAATCAGCCAGTAAGGTTCTTGGGAGAGGAGCCTGGGGATCGAGGTCCCGCTTCATTCGTATCTCTCGATCAGTGCTTAAACCTGCGGCGGCGCCTCTTGGCTTCCTTGAACAGGTAGGGCGGCTAGGACTGGCTTCATTCGAAGGAGCTCTCTTCTTCCCCATGAGGGAAAGAAGCGTGAAAAGTGAAAACATGACCATGACGAGCTCAAAAATGGCAATTTGAGTGAGATAACAATGGGGACTACGATGGGTTGTTAGACTTGGAGGTATATGAGACACAAATGGGAGGTTTGTGTACTCCAATCGAATAAAATGAGAGGGATATGAGGTGGGTATTGCTGAAAATGGTGGAGGGGTGTAAGTCTTAAAGGAAAATGAGGAAATGGAAGAATGGAGGGGAGATTTGAGAAGGAAACAAGGGTCTTTAGGGAGAAAGGAGAGCTTGGAGGCATGTCAAACGAAGGAGGGGGGCAAATGAAGTGAAAAAACCCACTTAAATTTGATTTGGTGGGACACATAGCGCCCTAGGGCGTTGGCCCGCGCGGCCCACACCGGCCAGGCCCATCAGGCCCGCCAGGTGGCGAGGCCTCGCGGAACCGGCGAGGTCCTCGCCGACCTTTGGTCATTCCAGTGAGGGGTCATTGGTGGGGCAAGGTCCTTCTGCCCCCTGGGTCCCAAAAACATGTGGGCCCCCTCCTGGGCCCCCCGGAGATGCCCCGTTTGGCCCCCGACTCCTTTTTGAGTCGTTTCGGGTTATTTTGGGTTCCATCTCATGTTCATTCACATTTTTCGAGTCGTTTGAGATTGTAATAGGCTAAATCTTCATCCAAACCCATCAATTAACGGTCTAGAAGTGGGTTGGGATCATTTCATGTGATCACGGGTGCATATGGACCCAATCTCAGCAGTTGATTTCGCCATTGGGCGAAATTAGAAATCGTAAGTCTGTTTCTACATTTTCTCGCACCTTCTTAAGTCGAAATGCATCAGCGTATGTCGTGTGACCATAACCCAGGTCCGGTTTAATCCAAATTATGCTCTGATACCAACTTGTAACGCTTTAAAAATCGGGGATCGGTCATAAGCTTCACTCCCAAGTTCCAACGCATCACTTCTACAACATAAATAATGATGATTAAATGTTGTCCGTGTTAGTGCATTAAACATGAGTGAGATTATACCAAAACAGCATATCATACTCCAGAGACGGTTAAATTACACAAGCGGAAGAACTGTGATAGATATATAAAATATATAAACTGTTGTAAGTCTCCAGAGTGGGAACATGTTACCAGGTTAAATATATACATGTATACTTCCCAAAATGGACCAAAAATGAATATACATGTGTGTTTCAAAAAGATAAAATAGCAAGTGTAATGGCATCTAGTCAACATCTCAGAAATTTCTATCGATCAGGACACGGCTCACACGAACCCGCCTGAAAACTGCATGTAAGAGAAGGCCTCCTCGTCATCCTCGAGGATTGGCTCCGCCTCGTAGGCATCGCCACCACCTACAACTAAGACAGGGTCTGGTTGGTATGTACAACACCATCCCGTAACGTGAGAGTGAGTGATCAACTCAGTGGAACTATAAGGCAAAGGTTAACATGTTATCAATTCAGTCAAGCAGTAATGATAAGGCAATACAACAAGCATTCCTAAGTACTATGTTTAATGCAAGAATGATATGTATAAATGATGCATGCCCTCGCCTACACTCCCTCTGCGATCTTCATCTCACGGTTGCGCATGTCAGTCACTTCCTCAGTGCTCTACCCAACGCCAAACAGTACATGCAAAGCTGTGCATGAGCATGTTTACCAAGTTCTTATTAGTCCTTTTCATATAACAGGATTAGAAAACTAAGGTACCTCCCTTATACATTTTCCAAACAATGATCCATTCTAGGGTCATCAGTCTTAGTAAATCCTTACGATATTGCAGTTATAGGTCACGGCAAGGGCTCGTCACCTCAATGCAGTGTAAGCCTAGTTTATACTCTAGTTGTTACGGAAAGGCTCGTCACCTCAACACAGGCTCAGAGTATGCTCGAGGTCACTATAAAGGGCTCGTCACCTTATCAGTGTAGGCCGACAGCTCGAATACAGTATCTCATACCACCGTATTCGACTCATGAGACTGTGTTGCTCACTGGACACTACGGGGAGGCTCGTCGCCCCAGCATAGGCCGACAGCTTGACGACGGTGTCCCACACTACCATATTCAGCTCATGAGTCTTAATGGATCGAGGTACCAAGGTTAACAGGGTTTTCACTGGTGAGTTTGGTACCTTAGGTTCAAGCAATATCGTCCATACATGGTGAACATATATTGGGTCAATCGGGTTACTTGACGAGCTCGACTGGTACGAGCACACCTCGAGTTAATCGACATGAAGTACATAAGCACTTCGTGTGGCCTAAATACTGTTGATAACCAAAGTATGGCTCGGATTCATCGAACACATCCTGTGTGGTGAAACAACCTCAGCCACCAAATCAGGGTCTATTACCGATTGCCTGGACTATACCATAGTCCCAAACACTCAATTACAACAAGTAACCGTATGAGAAAGGCGAAGTAGTAATGGATCAATAATCACACATATGCATTCCATGCCTAAACAGACACTATAGTATAAATTACATAGAGGAAATCATACACATAATTAAGGTAGTTGAGAATCATATCTCAACGTTCATACAAAATACAATTTACTAACTACTAGTTCATTTAGACATTCTTACAAACACTTAGTCTACACATTCTAACTTACATGACGTATGTTGGTTATAATATGTATTAGGGCAAAAACCTTTGGCCAAGGAGTTGTCGCAGATACAACAAGCATATATGTACGACAGATAATTATGTCAACCGTGAATCCAAAAACCATACGTATTCAATTATTTCAACAAATACATAGAATACACTATACTTGACATAGTTCATACGTATTCGTAAAGCGAAACAAACAACATGTTTTGCATGTAAAATGGCACCCACGTCAGTAATAAATCATTAACCGACATTGAAAGTCTTGAAAACCATAACCTAAACGTATATAGTCTGCACCTTTCACTGATAAACAAGTAACGGACTCAGTTTAAACTCTAAGCCTTTGTCTAAGGCACAACGGTAACCTACAAGATGAAATAAGTTAGCTATTGCATCCCTTACTCTATTTGAAACCCTAAAATAGATTAGGGTTTGGATTTCTTACCTAAGAACGGAATTAGAATCGCCGGAAAAGCGATTCAGATATGGTGGTTAAGCATGTGGAGCGTCAAGGAGGAATTTCAGAAGTAAACGTCAACTCTCTCTTACTTTCTCTCTCTTTCCTCCTCTTTTCTCTTTCTTTTCTCTTCTAGGGTTTGGAATTCGTATGGAATCAGAGAGGGGTGGATTTAGGCCCTTATATAGGCCCAGGACTGATGAAAATGACCCAAGGGCCAAGGTATACTTAGGTTATAGCCAAAACCCATTTGTTTCGACTCAACGAAGCACTTTTAGAGGCTCCCTTTTTCGTGCGGTCAGACTTAAGATCCCTAACATTGGATCTAGGTCGAGTTAAGTTTTCAGTCCGATTGGATATGTAGATCGATCGTGGTGGATTGGTTTCAGTTTAACGGTCATCACCACACGATCAGGACCACAAGTATACTGACATGTGTTAGAAATTTTCCCTGATCCGAGAGTGTAATTGGGTTAGATTTAGACGGTCTGAATCCTTATATTTGGTCTGCAAGTGAATGACTCAATTCACTTAAATCTGAGCACGTTTCCTAAAGATATTCGCGTTTCTCACACACTTCGCTCCGGGCTCAAGTTGTGCGTTTCTGGACACAGTCAGGACTTAATTTCTGAGATGGTTGTCAAGCCCAGTAAGGTGGTCATAACGATATAGTTTCATGGTCATCGGGCTTTTGACGTGCGATTCAGGTCCAATACTGAGTTTCAAGGTGCTCCCGAGAGCAACCGGGTTTAGAGATAGATCATAAGTTTCAGGGTAATGTAACGTCAATGATTCTGCATGTTTTGGGTCTTGCAGATCATATTTAAAGTGATTAGTGCTAATTTCATAGATACTTTAGTTTAACACTAGCTAATTCTTGTTTAATTTCTAAAGGATTTGGTCCTGAGTGATTTCTGCTTGAGGTGATACTCGGGTCTTTGTACAAATTTTTTTCCGAGACATTACACCCCACCTTGTATATAGGCCGGTTATCGATACCGATTATGAGTATGTGATAGTCTAGCTTCATGATACATGCTCATACGCATCATCTGCATGCTTATGATGAGACGTGATTGATCATAACATTATGTTATTGGACAAATTGCTTATGGGATTCCCTGATAGGTGGAGTTGTCCGTCATAAGTGTACGATACACGCAGGATTGATGCATGATTAGATTGTATGACTCATGCATCTTACATTGTGTGATTTGGTTACCGTGTACCCTAGCGACATCAGAATTATGACCTCCACAGGCATATCATGGATGGCAGGATTGGATACCAGAAATACTTGGTTCTAGCATATGGGCATCTAATATGTCCGTGGGCGAAAGTCCTTAAACCCCTTGGTACCAGGGACACTCCAATATTTAGACTGAGTGGATACATGAGCGCACGAGGGCCGTATACCGTTAGGTCGCATCTCCCACTATGTCGTAGTCAGTTGGAATGAGGTGTGACCTTACCCACCTGAGTGAGGGGGCAATATCTAGGTTGAGTTTGACCAGCTTGAGGAATGGGTCCACTATCGACGAGCCGGACCCGATGTTTGCAGGCGGATAATGAGGTATCTTACACTTAGTTGCACACTTAGATAGGGGCGGCAAGCTGGCGTAGAGTGTACTAGACCACGATGATGAACCTAGAGATGTACGATACTGATATGTGGACTTACTGAGTAGGAGTTGCATACTCAGTATTTGATTCATTCATTTATTCATTCACTATCCACTCGGACTAGTGGTGCACAACTAATTCGTTATATGTACTTTCACAATGGCCAGGATTTCAGTTGGGCGCGCGACCAACCTGAGATCAAGAGTTTACCACATCGAGTCTAGCTATCCAAATTTAGGTATAAGACTGGTTTGGATAGAAGTCCTTTCTTATGGACCCCACAGCTTGCGATACTACGTACTATCATCCCGACTCGACACTCTAGCTTAGTCATTTCATTCGCACCGAATATCGCATTATATCATCAGCACATAGTATTTGGTTTCCTATGTTTCTGTATTACATACCCTGAATATGGTTAATGGTATTATGGACTCACCAAGATTTGCATATTGCATTACATCCGCGGCATATAACATTTTAGGTTACTATGTTTCTGCATTTATATGATCTAGATGAGGCTGATGGTATTTGTGGCTTGTCAAGAATTGCATATTGTATTGCATCATTGGCATATGATATTTGGCTTATTATGACTCTGCATTGCATAGCCGATCTGCATTGCATACTCTGATATTGAATGACTTATAGACTTGCCAGTATTTTCGCTTACTCTGATATTTGTGTGCTTGACACTTATCTTGTGCATACACTTACACCACTCTCTAAGCTTTCCATAAGCTTTTGCAAGATAAATGCGTGCAGGTGGCGTTAGGTTGCAGCAGCATTGAGCTTGGAGCGTGTAGCTGTCTTCTAGAGCTTTGATTATCGATATATGTATTTTCCCTTCAGCACTGTAATCAACTGTTTATATTAGTAGATATGTGATGATGATGTTGCCTTTGTGATTTGGGTAAACTTGTGGTTATGCTTGTCTATAAAGAAATTCATGTTGAAAATCCTCCTTATACGATTTCAGGATCAGAATCTGGCGTGTGGGCGCTGAAAGCCGAGAATGGGGTACTACGGAGGCTGTTGGCACCAGATTCGGCGATCGGGAATTTTGTGAGCTTGGTTTTCGAGTTTGGGGCGTGACAATTATCACACTAAAAGAATCAACCGCACATAACAATACAAACACCACCCAATGGAAAGCAATCTCCACCGTGCGTCACATATCCAACACTGCATGCACACGTGTCGGGGGGAGGGCATTTACAAAATAGAGAGTTTGCCGGGTAATCTATGGTAATATATACGATCCTAAGGTCTGACTCGAAATAAGGGACGTACATTTTTCTGAAAAATCATGATATATACAAAACTGACATCCAGAGTATACTGGTCCCATAATAACTGACTAACTTGCTAACCTTCTAATTCATACTGACCCATTTACTTTTCTACAAGCATCTGGCATTCTATTCTTGTACTGGTCCATTTACTTTCCTATTAGCATCTTTCATTTTAGTCAGTATTGGTCCCTTATCCTTTCCTAATTCTATATTCAAGTGTAAACGGGTCCCGTTATTTGCTAACACCTGCATGCCAAATTCTATCTTTGTTGATCTACAAAACAAGAGATGAAGAGAAAACCGACAAGGGACAAGGTAAGAAAATTAGTAATCATTATGCCCAAAGGTAGCTTGCAAGTCCGTCGCCCTCCGAAGTCAGCACCAATCTACCACATCATCATTCGCACATACGCTCAGGAAACTATGTCAGCACACGAATAAGCTAGGGCATCCTCCCTAGAATCGCCTTGGTAGTAGGCACCACTACCCGTGGCCACACCTTCACTAGCCGAACTGGCACAAGATATGGCAGGATTAAGGACATGATCACGGGCCTCCTTCAGGCTGAGATAACCTCCACAATTCATAGCACATAGCCACCTCACACACACTTAGGACTATGATCTTACCCTCAACCATTTTCCCGTCGCACCCATGGAAGGGAACCAAGTCTGCTTCTAGTTGTTGTAAAATAGATGTCTTAAAGCTTGGTTCACCGAGATGCTTGACCAATCGAGGGACTGGCTTGACTAGTTGAAGGTCCCTTTGACTGGTCGAAACAAGTTCAACTCGAAGTCCAGCAACAATGTATCTGAAATTCCTGAGGTCTTTGACCAGTCGAGGGACAGGCTTGACCAGTCGAAGTAGTCGAGGGACAGGTTCGACTAGTCGAAGCCCAGGCTCAACTAGATGGTGTGCAGACGATGTAAATTTGAGGCGATTTCAAAGATGTGCTTAAGTGGAGTTTCCTAAGCTATAAATAGGAGTCCCTAGGGCCATTCTAAGGTATTCTAAGGCTTCCTAAAGGTATTCGAAAGGTTCTTAAAAGGGTTTTGGGGTTATCAAAGGGTGTAACAAGGGTGAGATTCGAGGTTGTTTAAATCGAGTAAGTCTTCTCTCTTTGTAATTTCTATTTTCATAGTGAAGATCTGTCGCTTTATGCCGTGGTTTTTTCCTGCAAGGGTTTTCTACGTTAAATCTTTGTGTTTGCTTGGTGCTCTTGGATTACTATCCTAGATCTAAATCTGTGTGATTCTACAACACAAATCCCAACACTAGTAGGATTTAATCTCTATCCCAACACAACCCTGATGAAAATCAACTTGTGCCTCAGTAAGCCTAGCCTAGCCAGTCACAACCAAGTTAATTCCAGTAGCCACCCCTGTACCCCTGGCTAGAATCAACAACGCTTACCCACATGCAACATCATCCTGCAGTTGCACCTCATATCCACGTCCTCACCTAATCGCATATCATGAGAAAATCCAACCCACATTGGCGCTTGGGCAAGGTACAAAGGTGGACCACTAAGAAGAGGCGAGACGAGTCCAACAAGCAGCACAACCACCACCTCAGAACGCTTTGGAGATAGACCAACTCTGTGAGCATTTTGAGGGCCAGCTCAGAGCCATGCGAAATGAACTGCAATGACAACATGGGGTGGAATTCCCTTCCACTAAGTTCAAGATATTTGTTCCTTCCCAGATGTTAGGGTACCTGTTAACTTTGAGGTACCAAAATTTTAAAAATACGACAAAACGAGATGTCCTACTACGCACCTCAGAGCCTTCTGTAGCGAGCTTGATGCTATGGCCGAAGGCGAGGATCCTTCATCAGCCGTTTCAAAAATCCATGAGTGAGGCGCTGGATTGGTATACATCGTTGGATTGCATTTACGAAAATTCTTTAACTTTTATGGAAAAATATCTCTTATATTTATTAAGGCTAAAAAATAGTAGATTAAGTTAGCTTAACATCACATTATGACACCATTAGGATTTAATTGACTTAACGAGCTCATGGATTTTATAGAAAAAGTAGATTTTGTGACACTATTTAACTGGTTTTGGTCCTCCTTTTGCACATGAACGTTAATGGTTCTTCTCACAATATATCAGGTTTGGGTGTACACCTAAATCCGCGAGGGCTACCTTTGGGTTCATAGCAATGACGCGGTCGCACTAACGTGGGTTTCGAGTTCTCAAGGAGGTTACATTATCTCGGGTGCATACTTGCACGCTCCATTCGAGCCCCGCTAGAAACGTCGGACGACTTGCAAAAGTTTTTAGAGATGTATGCTTAGGTAGGCTCAAGTTACAGGTATTACATTGGACATCATGCATATGCGCTCGGAAGGCATTGGAGTGACGGGACATTACAATGGTGAAGAAGATGATACTGCTAGCGACGAGTTTAGGGTGCGAGTTTTCGATAAGAGGAGAGCCATGTAACCAAAGATGTTATTGCATAAAAAGTAAAATAAGGTGCAAACAATGTAGATGATCGAGGTCGCTAGATAGATGGCATAGATCTAATTAGATGGCTGATGATGAGATATCAAGGGCCCAAATTAGGGCTTTAATACCATGTTAAACTACAAGTGATTAGATTGTGAAAACTCTAACTTAGCATTTCATTTGATAATAACAACATACATTAGGAGTGAGAGATACATGAGAGACATAAATATCACAATAGAAATATATATTGACAAAAATAAAAAAAGATTCTAATATAGAAAAATTATTCTAATACACTTTGATACAGTATGAAGTTGCATTGACCTTTTACACCAGAATAACTTTATAGTTAAGAGTTGTTCTTCTTTGCTAGTAGAATATCCAGAGTCACCAAAAAGCATTAGTTTAACTTCCCACTACCAGGGGGTGAGTATTGACTATAAGAACAATGGTTGAAATTGCGATCGACTACCAAAAACTATAATATTTCATTCCTTAGTTAAGAAAAGTTTTAGTTTACATCTAAAAAATTATTAAAAGTGATTGCCGGCCTCATACAACTACTCACTTCATTGCTATATAACTGCTAAAATTTTCTTTTTCTTTTTCTTGAATAAATAATTAATCTTTGTACATTTCAAACTCATATTACTCCTTTTAGAATTGTTTGATTTTAAGGGAGATGTTACAATATATTAGGATAATCTTTTTAAATTAGATTTTTTTTTCTTATTAATACATCTATTTTAAAATCTCTACAAATCTTTACACCATTAAAAAAAAAAAAAAAAATAAAATAAAAAAAATCAATTTTCTAACTTCTTATATATTTTTTCATTATTTTTAATAAAATAAATAACTTGCAGCTTTCAATTCAATCTCTTGTACTTTAATAACGTACATGGCATAGTAATTCAGCCTCCATTCAACTTAAAGTGCATGAATTTTGGCAGTGTTTAGACAAGACAACTACTACAAACGTGGCATACACATGATTTTTTAAATTATAGATTTAAAAAATTGTACGGTTTAGATTGAGTTACAGCTAAACATTTTACATGTACACTCACGAGAGAGAAAACTAGTAACGGCATTCAGGATAAGATCTTTTCTATTTTCTCCCTCGCCTTATCCGTCCACCTGGAGACAGCTTAATCTTTCAACCTTATCTCATTCTTCAGAGTAAGACATGCGAATTCGCTCGCTTGAGTTAAAAGTAAGACTTCAGGTCCTATTTTCCAACGTGGTAGATTTGTGCAAGATCTGAACCGTTCATAATGTACGTTTCACTTTACTTCGATAATTACACGATGTAGATGAAAATGATCAGCCAAATCATATGCATTGAATACGAGCAATTGATCTGTTTTAGCCGTAAAATTTCCTCATCCTAGTGTGACCGTCACCTTTTGGACTAAGGCATGCTTAAAATGACGTCCACTAAGGAATGGTCCAGATCTAACATGCCATTTTGGCACGTATGCCGCGGCAAAGCCCATTGTCTGCCTCATGTGTGCGTTTGCACTAATATTGCATCGCGGAGGACCTTCATCCCATGCATCACCCTTACGTGGTATCAGTGTATCCTACCCTAGAGTGGACTGTTTGATCAAACGTGGCCCACCATTGGTTCAAATGAATCATCCTTAACTTTGGCCTCTTGGAATTACGTTTATATTTTTTGGACCGTTCATTTGCAAACTATTGATTAGACGGTGAAGATCAAACGGTTGAGGTTAATGGTCATAATATGAACGGATGTACTCTATCCTACCATTTATTATCAGCTATCTAGCATTGGAGGAACTACACTACCGATTTAAGACGGAGTCAACAGTCCCGGGCCGGGATCTAAATATTGAAATAGGGCTCACTGTACTGTGATCGCGACAGTTGATCTGGTGGGCCGCACTGTGAATGGAGGATAAGCTGAAAGAATCTATCAAGGACAGGGGAGATTATGACGCAGGGATGAACGTGATAAGCTCGATCACTATTTTGGTAAAGGAAAACTACTCCGAGTCCACGGAGGTTCTATTCACTTTATACATATACTTCTTAAAATTTAAATTTATGAGGAAAAAAATAAAAATAATTTTAAAATATATTAAAAAAAACTTATCGATTAATCGGTGAAATAAATGAGTCTACGTTCCTTTAAATAGTAATAATTTTTTATTTATATTATGTGTCTTATGTGGCTTAACCAGGTTATTCTCCTAAGGCGTGTTTGGATTCACATCTTGGTTGTATTGTATTGTATCAGGTGTTGTTCACATATACGTTGGATGATATTCAGAATACATCCAGCGGAGACGTGCCACTAACCAATGTTTGGATAGGACGTATTACTCTAGCATGTATACAATTTCATGCTAGATCAATGTTTGGAAACGATCGAATAATGGCACACGATATATATACGTGCGTGTAAGGAAGCCCATCTACGGCTGTCTCATGTGCAGAGTGAGATATATGTGCGAGATCAAAGCCATCCATCAGATCAGTCCCGTCATATGGGTGCCTTTGAAAAAAATCTAGGCCTGTCCAATGATCATTTGAGCTACAGTTTATGAAGCCAATGGATGGCATAAAAGAAGAGTTATTCTAAGCCATGATCTTGTTTCTTGTATTCTGGATTGTTAGACAGTGAAATAGCCTAATTTTGATTCAGGAGCATTTACATGGTAGTTCCCACCTGGTGGACGGCTTGGATCTCAAATAAATGCGACGTGCCTGCACATGGGGTGGCGTGTAGATGGGCAATCATATACGTGCGTGTCTTCTTCTCAAATACAAAAACTCCAACAGCGTCTTCACTGCATCGGACATTTTTGTGTAGTGGGACCCACTCACTATTTCATTGAATGATCTGAGTTGTTCATTCACTTCAGAGGGTGGGCATTACCCTGACCTAGGTGTCCTTTTGTTTCTATACAAACTATTGCAGAATCTCAACTGTTAAACATGAAATGGACGGCGGAGTAAACACCCTCATGGACCATGCTGATTTCACTCTAAAAGCACTCCCTTCCAGATGGTTTTTCGTCCTAAATCCAATGGACGGAACGGATTTTTCAAGAAGCTTCAATAAGTGGGCCACCAAACTTCACAGAGTCGACGTATGTCGACTCAGTTGTTAAACAACAGTTCCGTCTTTTTGTTGTGGGCCACCATCATGCAGTGAAAGATGGATCTGAACCGTTTATCAGGTAGAGGAAGACAAACCCATCAAAAATATGTTGACCTTTCATGGCCATGTACTTCCTTATGATCGCTACAATGATCAAAAGAAGACCGTTCGGCAGTTATTTCAGCTTGATTATCTCAATGACCCACATCATCGGATGATTAAAGCTCACCATTCATGGTTTAAATCTTGAGAGGAAGATGATGGACGGTGTGGATTTATCAAAAGATGACCATACTGGGCATTACCAGCAACACAGTGAAAGAAGAAAATGCTCGTGGTTCTCGGGGCTGGACGCTGAATAGCCGTCCGCAGGTACAATCCTATCGACGATGCAAAGTGGTTCTCGGACATTCGCCCGCCGTTCGTTTCCAAACGAGGGATATGTCCCATCAACTCCACTAATACAATACTATACACTCGAAACCGTGAATCCAAACACGCCCCTAGATTTTATGAATACTTTTCATATTAGACACAACTTCTAAAGCGTAACAGATGAAGAATTATAATCAAATTAAAGCTTACTATTTTATAGTAAAAATGGAATTAAACATGGAATCTTGTGAATTTGGTGTTGCGACACAACTAGGTTAGTTGGCTAAAATAGCTCGTCCTACTCAAAATCGTATATGATACATGAAGTAACTCATTCCGGATTAAGAAATATGTCTGTTTTAAGGCTGTGACTTCTGCCTATGATCAGGCCTTCTCTGATCCATCTTTGGACATAAAAGTGTCCGCAACCCGCTCTACATCAGATGAGAAGGTAAACGGTTACCATCTTCTTCCTTAACCATCTACTTGCAGGCCAATTATTAGGAAGCTAGGATAGTCCCATCTGGAGGTTACTGAAGGTCGAAACACCCATGGTGGGACCGATCATATCAACTATATGGTTTACAAAAAATGGGACCCACTTACAGTTACTCTCAGCTGAGAGTGCATAAAGAGGTTTTATCCACCAGCTTTTTTTTTTATTAGCTTGTTAGTACACCTCACTGTCAGTTCACATTTCACTGTTAGTCACCCCCACTAGGATCGATACCGAGACCTCAAGTGTTGAAACAAGGTATCTTTCACTCAGTCTACCACTTGAGCTATGGCTCAGGGTAAGGGTGCACATGGTTCGGTTTGGTCCGGTTCTGGGGTGAAACCAGAACCGAACCGTTCCTAACGGTTCTAGGAAATTTAGAACTGGAACCGGACCGTTGGCACCCTAGAACAGAACCGGAACCGAACTGTTAAAATCGGTTCGGTTCTGGATCGGTTCCACGGTTCTGGGCTTTTTATAATCCAGCCCAATTGCAAGCCCATGTCCATCCATGTTGTGGTCCATTTGATGAATGGTTTAGATATTGTATAAGGTGTACGAAAATAATTGTTTTAGAGAAAATAATTATAAGGTGTGCAAAAATACATCTGTTCAGTTCAAGGTTCAGTTCCACGGTTCGGTTATACGGATCGGATCCATGGTTTGGTTCTACAGATTGGTTCACGGCTCGGTTCGGTTCTACATACCCCCAAACCGAGAACCAAACCGATGTCACCGGTTCTTTGATTTTTGGAACTAGAACCAGAACCGGTGTACTCTAGAACCGGACCAAACCGGACAGTTTGGTCGGTTCCGGTCCGGTTCCACGGTTCTACCGGTTAAATGTGCACCTCTAGCTCAGGGTGTGGTTTTATCTAATAGTTGGTGCATGACCCTAACACCTGCAAATAACTGATGTCAAATATGTAACCCTACAATTATGTTTTTGATGAGGTTTTTCCTCCTCAGTTCAGAGGAGAGACGGTGCAGCGGGTGCAAAATCGGAGTAATTCATCACACTGCACGACCGGTCGTGGGTGGTGCTCGACCAGTCGTGGGTTCGAGTCCTGCCACGACTCAAGTCCAGCGACTTTGAATAATTTTTTCTCCAGGGTGCTCGACCGGTCGTAGGTGGTCCACGACCGGTCATAGGTGGCTCTCGACCAGTCGTGGACTCGGTACGACCAGTCGAAGTTATGCAGATTCGTTCCGCGATTTTGTGCGGATTTCGTGTCACAAATCCTTTCGCAACTATGATGCGAAAAGGAGTTTCCTAAACTATAAATAAGAGGTACCTAGGGCTTTCTAGGTAATGACAAGAGGGTTTCCTAAAGCTTTGCAAGGGATTTGCTAAAGGGTTTAGTGCTATCAAAAGGTGTGAGGGAAAGAGAAAGAGAGAGGAAGCTTGTAGAAGCGAGGTTCTGCTCGTAGAGGTGATCTACTGTGCAGTTGATATCTCAGAGCTTCTACATCCTCATAATCGGTTAGATCTCTCCATTGTCTTTTATTCTCTTACTGTTTATCCACTCCTGCGTGAGTGAAGAAGTTTGTAACGTTCTACTTCATAGTGGATTGTTGATCTGGACAAGGTCTCGTGGTTTTTACCTCTTTGAGGGTTTTCAATGTAAAATCTCTTGTGTTGTGTGGTTTATGCTTTGATTGTTTTTCATTGCATTATTATTCCATAATTCTGGTTTGTTTCGGGAGGCTAGATCCTAAGGTTTTGTGCAAGGCCCTCAACAAAGTGGTATCAAAGCTAAGTTCATTGAACGGGTAAGATCGGTTTTGAATTATGAAAGGTGGCTCATCACGGATGATCAGCCTCAATGATTCTAACTGGACCATATGGAAGGCTAAGATGGAGGACTTGCTTTATTGCAAGGACCTATATTCTCCAATTTTAGGCATATCAGCAAAATCCAAGGATATGTCTGATGATGATTGGAAGAAGATGGACTGAAAGGCGGTGGAGTTTATTAGATAATGGTTGGATGATTCTGTGTTCCACCATGTGTCTACGGAAACCTCAATCGCAAGCCTATGGCTAAAATTAAAAGAGCTGTATGAGAGGAAGACTGCCGGTAATAAAATTTTTCTGATAAGGCGACTTGTGAATCTCAAGTTCAAGGATGGTGGTTCTGTGGCCGAGCACATGAATGAGGTTAGTAATATAGTGAACCAACTCTCCTCTATGAAGATGGTCCTGAATTGTAGGCTTTACTTTTAATTAGTTCATTGCCTGACAGTTGGGAGACATTGGTGTTGTCTCTAAGTAACTCCGCGCCAGACAGAAAGATATCCATGGAATAGGTAACTAGTTGTCTCTTCAATGAAGAGACAAGGAGGAAGTCTCAGGGGTCTACTCAGCAAGAGGCCCTTGTGATACAGGAACGGGGAATTGGAAAGAACAGGAAGGGCAGGAAGGCCCGAGATAAATCAAGAGGCAAGTCGAATAATAGAAAGGATTTTGATTGCTGGAATTGTGGCAAGAAGGGCCACTATAAGTATGAATGTCGTGGTAAGAAGAACGACAAGAAAGGAAAAGGGAAGGAAGATGAATCAGATTCCACTGCGGTCGCTTCAGATGGTGACGTTGTAGTTATCCTTTTAGCAGATCACGATATATGTCTCATGGCTACGAGTCAGGACACCGACTAGGTGGTTGACTCGGGAGCTTCTTTTCATGCGACTCCACGCAAGAACTTCTTCATAAGCTACAAGTCAGGTGACTATGAGACCATGAAGATGGGAAATTCTAGCATATCGAAGATCGTTGAAGTCGGTAATATTTGTGTGAAGACCGATATGGGTTGTACATTGGTTCTCAAGGATGTGAGGCATATCCCAAACCTTCGCCTCAACTTGATGTCGACGGGAAGGTTGGATGATGATGGCTATGAAAGCTGATTTGCTGGTGGGCGATGGAAGCTCATCAAGGGTTCATTGATCGTGGCCAGAGGAAAGAAGTGTTGCACCCTGTACAAGGTAAGTGTCAGTATGTGCAAGGGTGGGTTGAACGCAGCGGAAGATTCAGTTATTGATATGTGGCACAGGCGTCTAGGCCACATGAGTGAAAAAGGGCTTCAACTATTAGCGAGAAAGCGACTCCTTCTAGAAGTGACAGGTACACCTCTCAAAACCTGTCTTGATTGTTTATCAGGGAAACAGCATATAGTTTCATTTGTTAAATCTGCTTCTCATGTTAATAAAGTGCATGCATTAGATTTGGTTTATTCTGATGTTTGTGGTCCTATGAGGACAAAAACCTTGGGTGGGGCATTGTATTTTGTTACTTTTATAGATGATGCATCTAGGAGGGTTTGGGTTTATGCTTTGAAATCCAAGGACGAGGTCTTTGGTGTGTTTAAATTGTTTCATGCTATAGTCGAGAGAGAGACAGGTAGATCAATGAAGTGCATCCGCACTAACAAAGGTGGTGTATACATTGGCGACTTTCATGAGTATTGTAAGTCCCTTGGTATACGGCATGAACAGATGATTCTCAAGACCCCCCAATATAATGGTGTAGCTGAGCGAATGAATCGCACCATTGTTGAGAGAATCAGATGCATGTTATCCCATGCGAAATTGCCCAAGACGTTCTGGGGAGAAGCAATGCACGCAGCGGTGTATTTGATAAACAGGTCTCCATCAGCCCCGTTGAATGGAGAGTACCTGAGAAGGTGTGGACTGGTTAAGATCCATCGTACAGTCATCTCAAGGTGTTTGGATGCAGGGCATCCGTTCACGTACCAAAGGACGAGAGGTCCAAGCTCGATATGAAGATTAGGCAGTGTGTGTTCTTAGGGTACAGTGATGAAAAGTTCAGTTACAGATTATGGGATTCAACCGAGAAGAAGCTCGTCAGGAGTAGAGATGTGGTATTCTTTGAAGATCACTGTATAGAAGACATTGGTAAGCCAGAGAAGCATCAGACTAGTTCAGGTGAGCTAGAAAACATGGATTTGATTATTCCTCTCGTGGTGCCTGATGATGAGGGAGTACAACAAGGTGTAGAGGATGAGGGAGTTCCTTCAGAAGATGAACCAGGGGAGCAGCCCCCACTTGATCCACCTGCTAAGCCACATGTGAGGAGGTTATCTAGGGACAGACAACCGTCCAAGAGGTACTCACCACATGAGTACATTATGCTGACTGATGGGGGAGAGCCAAAAGATTATTCTGAGGCCCTAGTTGACGAGCATAAGGGAGAGTGGTTGAAAGCTATGCAAGAGGAGATGAAATCCATGCATAAGAACCACACCTATGATATGGTGAAATTGCCTAAGGGCAAGAAAGCTCTGAGCAACAAGTGAGTGTTCAGAAAGAAGGTTGAGCAGAAGAATTCACAGACGAGGTTCAAGGCCAGAGTTGTGGTGAAAGGGTTTGGTCAGAGGAAAGGTATAGACTTCGAAGAGATTCTCACCAGTGGTGAAGATGACATCCATATGGGTATTGCTTGGGTTGGCGGTTGGCATGGATCTAGAGATAACAAGCTCCACACCAATGGTTCAAGAAGTTCGATTCATTCATGTTACAGTATGGGTATGACAGAATGGAGTCGGACCACTGTTTGTTCACGCGCAAGTTCCCAGATGGTGATTTCTTAGTTCTCCTATTATACGTTGATGACATGCTCATCATGGGAAAAGACATCAAGAAGATCGACAGGCTGAAACAGGAGTTAGGTAAGTCGTTTACGATAAAAGGCTTGGGCCCGGCTAAACAGATCCTAGGAATGAAGATAACCCGTGATAGAAGCTGCAGGAAGCTTCGGCTGTCACAAGAGCGGTATATTGAGAAAGTCTTATAGCGGTTCAATATGAATGCAGTGAAGCCGGTCAGTACTCCACTAGATGGTCACTTCAGATTGAGCGACAGGCAGTGTCCCAAGACAAAGGCAGAGGTGGAAGAGATGCAGAAGATACCCTACGCGTCAGCTGTAGGAAGTTTGATGTATGTTATTGTAGATACTGCAAATCGGCGCACACGCTGGTTTTGGATGGTGTTAATGTTTGGCGGTGGATGATTAGGCTAAGTATAGATGTTGGAGTCGCCACTAACCGAAATATTTTAGAATCTCATGGTCAGCTAGAACCACGAAATTCGTAAGGTTGGGGAAGCCCGAAGACTCCACTTTCTTAAATTGACTCCTAGTCTACGGTTCGAGATTATGAGTAAGGGACCTTGGTTACAAAAGGGAAGGGGTTAGGCACCCTCTCTACCCGTACAAATGTACGGTCTCTACTTAGTGTAGTAAAATAATCTCAAGGGATGATGGATGATGTGGTCGAATGGGACTAGGCACAAGCGGATTTCTGATGTAGCAAGATCCGAGATTCTCGGCAAGCCACAGAGCATATGTCTAACGGCGTGCCTAGAAAGCGGATGTGATGATGCTTGTGCAAAAAGGTAAAGAAGAGTGGACTAGATCACTAGGAATTTCTGATGTGACAGAATCCGGTGTACGGCAAGTCATAGAGCATACGTTCACTAGAGATCTAGAGGAGCAGGGGGGTTGAGAAGGGAATAAATGTCATGATGAATGCTTGTATGATGGTGGATCTTTGGCTTGATCTTTGAATAGGCTAAGATATGGACTGAACCGTGACCATACTAGGTTAAGTTTATGGATTAGGAAGGTCAAGAGGAAGGCTAGGGGGTGGCTCAAAAGATCAGGGCTTGGAAGGTTTGAGAGCTTCTTCCCTCTCCTTCACTCTTTTCCTTACTCTTTCTCTCTTTTTCTCACTCTCTTCCTTACTCTCTCTCTCTTTTTACTCTCTTTCTCTCTCTCTCTCTTTCCCTTGGATGAGGTGTGTTGAAATGAGAAGAGGAGAGGGCTATTTGTAGCCTTCTCCAATGGCATTCTGGTAAATATGGGGTTTAGGAAGGATGAAAGCTGATGTGACGAGTGGTGATTGGTGGAGAGGAGAGAGATGCCACATGGCACACTCTCATTAGCTTATAGGGCTGGTAAATTGGTAAATAGCGAAGGTAGGGGGTAATTTTGAAGGAAAGTTGACTTTTGGATGTTGGGACAGCTGTCCACAAGCAAGCCGCGAGCGGCGGCAGTTGAAGTGCTGCATGCAGTAGTCAGACTACCGTTCGGGCCTGGTTTGGGCCGGATTCGCACGTGTGGGCTTCTTATGGTGCTCTGGTTCATCCAGTGGTCTCTGTTTTGGGTTTCTGAGATTCAAAGTGATGGATTTAGGTATGAATAGAGGGTTCTGGCCAGCGTATAGGGTATAGGCCAGGCTGTGTGTGTATTGATTGGCTTGGATCACGGTTTCAGGTTGTGACTAGGGAGTTTTGAGGATTCTGGGCTACGGCTATGGTTAGGGTTTGGTGTAGACTAGGATTGGGATTAGGGTTAGGTCTAGGATGGGATTAGGGTTAAGGTTAGGTTATGATCATGGTTCCTGGGTAGTCTTAGTCTTCTCAAAATATTAGCTTGGGTGGGTTGTCTACAGATGCCCCTCTTTGACCAAGGTTGCAAGCAACCGAAGGCCAAAGCGAGTGGACACCCCACCCTTCTGGTCAGAAAGGATAATGATTCAAATCTGTTGTCTGTCATTGTATCATTGTCAGTTGACTGTCTGGAAGAAGATGACTTGCACATATCACGAGGGTTGAGAAAAATGTTGTGATTGTCTCCTACGCATTCGTCGCGGCTTTACGGATCACCAATCATAACCCTTTCACATCAGATTGTTAATAGCATTGGAGGGTAAGTCTGAAAAGTAAGGGCCTCTGCGCATTTGTCGCGGCTTTACGAGGATTCCCGTACTGTTAGGTTTGTTGTTCCTTTGCTATGTAACCACCCTAGGAGTGTTCGTTTCATTTGATTGTCAAAGTAGTTATCTACCCTGCGCATTGGTGCGACCTTACGGGGAACTCACTACGCCAACTTAGATTCGATCAAACTTTGCGAATATCTTAGACTAGGTATATGCAGGTAATCCTTTGCCATGCAGTCTGCTGATTCTGATACTTTGGTTACAATGGATTGTTGTCACTTTGAGTTTGATTATTCTTTCCAGAGATTGATCCACTCATTTTACTAACATCTGTACGACTGTCTAGATACAGAGATTTGGCCAATCATACATGTATCATGTACGGATTTAATCATCCTCCGAAAAAATTGGGAGAGATTGAATCTTATTTAGTTGTTTACACTGACCGCAACTAGAGAATATGGAAGATTCCTAAGTGTATTGCGTGCCGCGTGCGTTTTTGAAAACTATCCTCTTTGGAGCTAGACTCCTTAGGGATTTTATTTGAAAATACTTTTTTTTTAAACATCCATTCGATTTCGCGGGTGGGCGTCATCGTTCAGTTTTTATTTGTATAAGTAAATAGTCGCGTTGCCTCCATTGATGAGTTGGTGGGGCTAACGGTTTTTGTTTGAGATATTTTTGGGATTTTTGAGACGTTCGTCCGATCTCATGGGAGGGCGTCATCGTCTAGTTTTTATTATGCAGTGATCCAGATTGAATAGCCAAATGGCCTCCACTAATGAATTAATGGGGCAATTGGAGGACATGGGCCTGATTTGGACATGTGGGCCTAGGACCATGGGCCTTGAAATCGGGTTTATGTAGTGGACCTTGCTTTGGATATGTGGGCTTAGCAAATGGGCCTGAAAACATGGGCTTTGAACCATGGGCCTTTGAACAATGGGCTTGGTGGGCTTTGAGATGTGGACCTCTGGGGCTTTGAACTTGTGGGCTTTGAACTTGTGATCCTTGTGGGCTTTGAAATGTGGGCCTCTAGGGGGCTTTGAACTTGTGGACCTTGTGGGCTTTGAAATGTGGGCCTCTGGGGCTTTGAAATGTGGGCCTCTTGGGGTTTGAACTTGTGGGCCTTATAGGCTTTGAGATGTGGGCCTCTAGGGCTTTGAACTTGTGGGCCTTGTGAGCTTTGAAGTGTGGGCCTCTTGGGCTTTGAACTTGTGGGCCTTGTGGGCTTTTGAGATGTGGGTCTCTGGGGCTTTGAACTTGTGGGCTTTGAAATGTGGGCCTCTGGGGCTTTAAACTTGACTTTGTGGATCCCCGACTTTGTTGGCTGCTTGTCCTGTATATGCATGTCTGTTTTTATTTTTGTTCTTGTAAAGAAAGGAAAACAATGTACTTGTAAAAAGGATGCTTTAAAGGAATGAAAATTTTTGTTTATGCCAAATTTGTTAGTGTTTGCTTGTGTTTGGATTTGTGCCTGGATGGTGGAATCAGAACATTGAACTTAGCCCATGTTGAATCCGGTATTCTGAGTTGTTTACTAGGGATTCTGATTCCCTGAGAGTAGCACATATTAGGATCATGTCCCTTGGATTTGGGTAGAGTCTGATAGAATTCTGATCTGGGACTTATCTTTTTCTTGTGCTTCTTCACTTTGCTTGTTGCCTTGGCTTCTCCTGTTCCTGCACTTTTTGTGTTTTTTTTAGTCTTTTAAAAAAAAAAAAATTCTAGCCATTTTTGCCCATAGCGCCTTTCCGGGTTTTCACCACGACCGGCTTTCTCGTCATTTTTACCCATGGCGTCCTTTCGGATTTTCACCATGTCCCGAGTTTTTGCTCTTTCCTACCCCTTGGCAGCTGTGCTCTTTTTACCCTTAGTGCCTTTTCGGGTTTTCACCAAGTCCGCTACATGTCCGCTTTTTTTACTCGAGGCGCCCTTTCAGGTTTTCACCTCGCCCGTTTTGCTTAGTCATGCTACTTTTGCTTTTGATTTTTCTTTTTCTTTTCAAGTAACAAAAGTGGGAGAGTAGATTCCATTCATTGTCGGTCGACTGGTGGGCTGCTTAACTTTGTCTTCAATCGTGATCGTAAAGTTGTTGACATTGGGTTAAACTACCCTGAGGGAAAATGGGTTGGTGACTTGTGTTCTCAATCATTGGGTTCGACTCTTTTTTTCTTTTTCTTTTTTCTTCTTTTTTTTTGGACTGCGCACTTTATTCGTCCATTTTTTTTAAAACCATTTATTATTATCATTTTTTGAAACACTTATTGGAAGGAAGGAATGATGATGGAATGTACCTCAAGATGCTAACCTCTTGTCACTTAACTTTAGCTTTACGATTGTGGTTGTTGACATTGTCAGGTAGGATTACCCATGGGCCATGATAGATATTCACATTATCGGCGTTGAAGGGCTCTAGAAGATCTTTACCCCTAATGATGGTGAAACGAAGGACACCTCCGAGAACAAGTTCGCGGATGATCAGCGGACCATCTCAAGATGGTCTGGAGTTACTCCCTGGATCTAGTAGGCACAATAATAAGATGTGCATGATTACCATGTTGCTAACATTTCTTTCAGACTTGCTTGTCGTTGGTCCTAGCGATCATCGTGTGCTTTATGTTTGCGAGATGTAGTTGGTTGCATCGAGCTTACCACCAATCCTTTTCCTTGACTTCTTTTTCATTCGTACCGATGATGTAGGATGTTGTCGATGCTCGCTTTTGTCTGACACGAGAATGCATTCATGACCAATGGATGCCTTTGGGTTCATTCTTTCGATGATGTCCACACCTCATAATGAAGAAGGGCAAGAGTGTTAACATATTATAAAGACTCGAAGCATGCACATGGATCCGTTATGCAAGCTTTGAGCACTTCCTGACATGTTGCAATAGCTTATCTCCATTGTTCATCATAAGTTCTTCTTGGACATTGCATGTTCCTTTATGCATAAGTTGTGGACTCTATTGTAGACTTCAAACATGATCTTGACAGCTTTACTTTACGGGCTTGATTTTGGGCTTCATATTAGATGGTGTATGATTGGTTCTTCATTTGATCTAAGGCTCCATAGGAGAACCCAAAGTTAGATAGCCCCGGGCCTCAGGAATTCTGTCATTGTCTGCTTGTATTCAGGAGGCGAGGATCTCTTGAAGCGTACTGTTCTAGGGAGCTCAGAGGATCCCAAGTTCACATCTTCAAAATCATCCGTAATGACATTGGCCTTTGTTTCGAGCTTTCTGAGGGAATTCTCTAGCTTGAGAATTGGATCATCATTTTCCCCCATCATGGGCTTCGTTCAAACCCATGAGTTTGAAGTCTAACTCTAGATCGAAATCATATAAGTCGACTTTAAACTCGGGTGTTGTAACAGACGCATTTGGCACATTATTGCTTGTGAGTTTTGAAAGATTTTCTATTATTTTTTGGTTTTGAGAAAATTTTATTGTTTTTGGATTTTGACAAGTATCTGAAATTTTTTGGCATTTTGAAAATATATAATTTTTTTGGCTTTTTGAAATTTTTTATTTTTTTTAATTTTTTTTATTTTTATTTATTTTTTTAATTTTTTTTTTTTTTGGATTTTGACAAGTATATGATTTTTTTTGGTGTTTCAGAAATATCCAGTGTTTTTGGCTTTTTGAGAATTTTCTAATTTTTTTTATTTTTTATTTTTAGAAAGACGACGATGTGAATCAGGGATTGCCTGATTCTGTTCAAGGAGTCAAACATTATTTTCTTTTATTGTGCCGTCTTGGGGACTGTGAACCAGCTATTGCCCTGCACTCCCTCCCCTTAGGAGGCAGGGCCAGACGGATCAGTAGGTGGGCCCTCATTGTTGTGCCCAAATGTCGTGATGAGTTTGAGATTAGGATTTGAGTTGGTGTTGGATGTCACTTTCCTCAGCTCATCCCCGATACATTGTGAGTCTTTGGATTCTTCTTGCTCAAGTGGGACCCAGACTGTGGTCCAGTCAATCAGGGAAAATTCTTGCCCCTTACCCAAGTCCTTTTCAAATAGCCCAGTTGGGCTCATTTTGCTCATTTGATCCTCCACGGTGGATCTCAGCCTGTCAACCGAACAGATGATCCCTTCTTTGATGGATTTGATTGATGTGTGGATGAAGGGATCATCTTCCTCTTACCGTTCTTAGCCTCTTTTAATACATCTGTGCTTTGCTATCTCACCCATAGGAAGCAGATGTTCTAGTCCTCTCATGCCTGCATTCTCTTGATATTCAAGCTTATAATAAAAATGTCGGTGCTCGACTGGAGGGAAGACATAGTTTGATCCGATGGGACATGTAAGAGGTATGCAATTCACAGTCTCGAATTCAAGACTATGGTATGGGATATCTTCATCGGAGCATTGTATGTCTGTGATCGGGATATCTAGTTCTCGACGGTTGACTGCTTCTATCGGAAAGATTTGTTCGGGATCATCCAGAACGGTCAACGCCTTGTCTTCGAAAATGTATTTGGCCTTTTGGTGAAGAGTTAAAGAGAGAGCCTTAACTCTATGGATCCAAGACCGATCAGGGAGGAGATGAAATGAAGTCGTGATGTCAAAGACCTGAAAAGTGATGGTTGATGTTTTGGGACTAATCAAAATCTTGACTTCAATCTCTTCCTCGACTTGTTTCCTAGAGGCGGAGACCAACCGTCCTAGACTCTTCTCTTGAAGGATCGAAGACTGAGTAGAGCAAGACAAATCCCTTTGAGTAGCAGGATGTACTTCTTGGAAAATTACCACATGATTGAAGTTGGGCCCTAATTTTGCTAGGGCATGCGGTATGTTGATCAGAGAAGGAACATTTTCTTGGATCACGAGGGTTGGAGTAGGGGCCGGATAGGCAAGTGGTGCCCCTTATGAGGCAAAGGATGTATGGACTAGATTCATCGGTGGTGGCTACTGTAGACTTGGGGGCATGGAGATTGGATTGGATGGAGATGCCCCTTGCATGTTTAAGAAAGAAGAGATTGGACTAGCATGGTGTGCCTCGTGTAGACTTAAAGGCATGGAGATTGGACTGGCTAGAGATGCCCGTTGCATATTTGAGAGTGAAGAGATTGGACTGGCAGGGTGTGCCCCTTGTAGGCTTAGGGGAATCAAGACTGGACCGGCTGGAGATGCCCCTTACATGTTTGAGAGCGAAGAGATTGGACTGGCAGGGTGTGCCCCTTGTAGACTCGAGGGATTGGAGACTGGACCGGCTGGAGATGCATCTTGCGTATTTGAGAGTGAATATATTGGACCGGTAGGGTGTGCCCTTTGTAAACTTGGGGGTATTGTTGTTGGGTTGGCAGTGATTGAATGGTTGCATTGGACTGGATCGACCGGGGGTGGCTCTCCTTGACTGAAATTGTTAGTAGGGGTTCTTGATGAATCGGAGCATACTTGATACGATGGCAGGGGATTCTGGAGGGTGTAATTGGTGGTGGCAACAGCAGGAGAGGTAACCATAATCGTTTGATTGTTAATCAGATCTTAGACCACGTGTTTTAGGGTGAAACAATGGTCCGTTGTGTGGCCTCGAGATTGGTGGTATGCACAGTACTCGTTCTCATTATAATTTGGTGGCAGAGGGTTTAGGGGAAGCCTAAGCAGTAGTGGTGTAAGTATTTGCCTTTGGACTAACGTGGCTAGTATCTCACTGTAAGTTTGGGCTATCGGTGTAAACCGCCTAGGTTCCCTGGCCATCCTTATCTGCTGACCATGATTGGGGTACTGAGGAATCTCCCTTTATTGTTGTTGTTGCCATTGTCCCTCTTGAAGAGCGAATTGAGCACTTTGGGTAGAGGCGACGAGATTGTCTTCTTCTATTGGATGGAGGTCAGAAAAATTTCCGTTACCATTCTCATATCCAATAGGCCTTCCTTCCATTATCCGTTATACTTGAAAGGCCTGATGAGGCCACCAAGGAGAGATCATCCCAGCCCTTATTCCGGCTTCGACTTATTCCCCAGCACGGATGAGTTGCGTAAAGTTGGCATATGGATGTGAGACGAGGTATCTAGACATATTCGGGTTTGCCGAGTGGATGATCATGTAGATTTGTTCCTCGTCATCAATGGGTGCTTTCATTCTAGCGGTCATTGCCTACTACCATCCAACGTAATCTAACAATGACTCATCATCTATCTGCCTTAAGGTAGCAAGATCCGCCCTTTTGGGTGCTACATTAAGATTGTACACGAAACGATCAATGAAAGCTTGAGAAAATTATCCTAAGTCTTAATTCGATGGTAGTCTAATGACATGTACCAATCTAACGCATCGCCTTTTAAGGATTTTTGAAACAAATGGATCAACGCTCCATTATTACCTGCCAGAGTATTAAGCTCCCCACAAAATGCCCTTAAATGGTCCATAGGACACCCCGTACCATCATACCTTTTGAATTTTGGTACCTCAAAGTTTTGAGGTAACATTGCATCAGGGAAGGGACAAAGATCCCTGAACTTGGTGGATGGGAGATCCACCCCCTGCTGTTTCCGTAGCTTCCTTTGCACCTCTCGCAATTACTCCCGGAGCTCTTCGATTTCGGAGAGACTGGTCGAAGGGAGTTTTGCCCTTTGGAATTGATTGGATCTCATATTAGGAGGAAGATGTTGGAATTGGCTGGGATTCCAGACTTTGGGAGATTGCATTTAATATCGGTTCTCATCAGTGAGAGGTTGTTGGAAAGGATTCTCAATTGTGAAAAATTAGCCTTGAAGGTGACTCCCATTATGGGGAGGATGCTGAAAAGTTGAGATGACTAGGGCATTAGGTGATGACACTTGCATGGTTTGGACAGTCTCTTTTTTAACACATTTGGCAAGAAGGGCCTATAAAGCCTTAAAATTTTGGGTTATTTCGTCCATGGTTGAGGTGAATGCAGTATTATCAGCCATGAATTCAGATCAATTGGGGGTGCCTTTTAGGCGTAATGGTTTCTTCTTTTTGGTCTGTCATGGCAACTTTAGATTGGATTAGCATGGGATGAGTGAAAGCCTTGAATGGGTGCAAGCCAAAGATCGATCCTCATTTTTTATTGCAAGGTATGAATGCAAATGTAGAGTATCCCCTAAGATTATATTACTACACTATTTCGAGTCAAGTCTCAGCTAGTACGAGCTAGCAAATCCCCAGTGGAGTCGCCATTCTGTAGACACTGAAAATCGGCGCCCACGCTGGTTTTGGATGGTGTTAATGTTTGGCGGTAGATGATTAGGCTAAGTATGGATGTTGGAGTCGCCACTAACCGAAATATTTCAAAATCTCGTGGTCAGCTAGAACCACGAAATTCGCAAGGTTGGGGAAGCCCGAAGACTCCCCTTTTCTTAAATTGACTCCAAGTCTGCGGTTCGAGATTATGGGTAAGGGACCTTGGTTACAAAAGGGAAGGGGTTAGGCACCCTCTCTACCCGTACAAATGTACGGTCTCTACTTAGTGTAGTAAAACAATCTCAAGGGATGATGGATGATGTGGTCGAGATGGGACTAGGCACACGTAGATTTCTGATGTAGCAAGATCCGAGATTCTCGGCAAGCCACAGAGCATATGTCTAACGGCGTGCCTAGAAAGCGGATGTGATGATGCTTGTGCAAAAAGGTAAAGAAGAGTGGACTAGATCACTAGGAATTTCTGATGTGACAGAATCCGGTGTACGGCAAGTCATAGAGCATACGTTCACTAGAGATCTAGAGGAGCAGGGGGGTTGAGAAGGGAATAAATGTCATGATGAATGCTTGTATGATGGTGGATCTTTGGCTTGATCTTTGAATAGGCTAAGATATGGACTGAACCGTGACCATACTAGGTTAAGTTTATGAATTAGGAAGGTCAAGAGGAAGGCTAGGGGGTGGCTCAAAAGATCAGGGCTTGGAAGGTTTGAGAGCTTCTTCCCTCTCCTTCACTCTTTTCCTTACGCTTTCTCTCTTTTTCTCACTCTCTTCCTTACTCTCTCTCTTTTTTACTCTCTTTCTCTCTCTCTCTTTCCCTTGGATGAGGTGTGTTGAAATGAGAAGAGGAGAGGGCTATTTATAGCCTTCTCCAATGGCATTCTGGCAAATATGGGGTTTAGGAAGGGTGAAAGCTGACGTAACGAGTGGTGATTGGTAGAGAGGAGAGAGATGCCACATGACACACTCTCATTGGCTTATGGGGCTGGTAAATTGGAAAATAGTGAAGGTAGGGGGATAATTTTGAAGGAAAGTTGACTTTTGGATGCTGGGACATCTGTTCAAATGTGAGCCGCGAGCGGCGACAGTTGAAGTGCCTCAGGCGGTAGTCAGACTACCGCCCACGGTAGTTAGACTACCACTCAGGCCTCGTTCAGGTCGGATTCGCACGTGTGGGCTTCGTGTGGTGCTCTGGTTCGTCCGGTGGTCTCCGTTTTGGGTTTTTGAGATTCAAAGTGATGGATTTAGGTATGGATAGAGAGTTCTGGCCAGGGTATAGGGTATAGGCGAGGTTGTGTGTGTACTGATCGGCTTGGATCACGGTTTTGGGTTGCGACTGGGGAGTTTTGAGGATTCTGGGCTACGACTAGGGTTAGGGTTCAGTGTAAGCTAGGATTGGGATTAAGGTTAGGTCTAGTATGAGATTAGGGTTAAGGTTAGGTTATGATCATGGTTTCTGGGTAGTCTTAGCCTTCTCAAAAATTAGCTTGGGTGGGGTGTATACAGCTATGGTGTGTACACACCCAGACATAGCGTATGCGGTTGGTGTTGTCAACCGGTATCTTTCCAATCCTGACAAAGAATATTGGGCAGTGGTTAAGTGGATACTGCAGTATCTAAGAGGCTCATCCAGGTAGAGCCTATGCTATGGTGACGGTAAACCTGTTTTAGAGGGCTACACAGATACAGATATGGCAGGCGATATAGACTCCAAGAAGTCTACATCGGGATCATGTTCACGTTTGCAGGGGGAGCAGTTTCTTAGCAGAGGAACTCACAGAAGGTCGTAGCATTGTCAACAACAGAGGCCGAGTACATTGCAGTCACAGAGGCATGTAAAGAGATGCTTTGGATGAAAAGGTTCCTACAGGAACTTAGCCTGAAGCAGGAGGAGCACATGGTCTATTGCGACAGTCAGAGTACTATACACTTGAGCAAGAATCCAAGTCAGCATTCCAAGTTGAAGCACATAGAGATTCGGTATTACTGGATCAGGGATACTTTGAAACGGAAGGTGTTACAGCTTGAGAAGGTCCACACGGACGATAATGGGTCAGACATGATGACCAAGGCTTTACTTAAGGGCAAGTTTGAGGTTTGTAAAAACCAGGCTGGCTTAAAGAAGGTGAATCTCTCCTGAGTCGGAAAGAGAGAGATTTGATGGGGTTTTTCCTCCTTAGCTCAAAGGAGAGACGGTGCAGCGGGTGCAAAATTGGAGTAATTCACCGCGCTGCACGACCGGTCGTGGGTGGCACTCAACTAGTCGTGGGTTCGAGTCTTGCCACGACTCAAAGTCCAGCGACTTTGAGTAATTTTTTCTCCAGGGTGCTCGACCGGTTGTAGGTGGTCCACGATCGGTCGTAGGTGGCTCTCGACCGGTCGTGGACTTGGTACGACCAGTCGAAGTTGCTCAGATTCATTCCACGATTTTGCGCGGATTTTGTGTCGCAAGTCCTTTCGCAACTGGGATGCGGAAAGGAGTTTCCTAAACTATAAATAGGATGTACCTAGGGCTTTCTAGGTAATGACAAGAGGGTTTTCTAAAGATTTACAAGGGATTTGCTAAAGGGTTTAGGGCTATCAAAAATGTGTGAGGGAAAGAGAAAGAGAGAAAGTGAGAGACAGCTTGTGGAAGGGAGGTTCTGCTCGTAGAGGTGATCTATTGTGCACTTGATATCTCAGCACTTCTACGTCCTCATAATTGGTTATATCTCTTCGTTATCTTTTATTCTCTTACTGTTTATCCACTCCTGCGTGAGTGAAGAAGTTTGTAACGTTCTACTTCATAGTGGATTGTTGATCTGGATGAGGTCCCCTGGTTTTTACCTCTTTGAGGGTTTTCCACGTAAAATCTCTTGTGTTGTGTGGTTTATGCTTTGATTATTTTTCATTGCATTATTATTCCATAATTCTGGTTTGTTTCGAGTGGCTAGATCCTAAGGTTTTATGCAAGGCCCCCAACAGTTTTTGTTTTATCCACACCGTTAATACATTGTTTCAGCTCATTCTAGAGAATGAACCCGAAAAAAAAAAACAAAAAAAAAATGAAAAATAAGAAAAGCTCGTCCAAAGCTCTAGGAGACCACACCACATGAAAAAGTGCGGTTTAAACGCTCATCGTGGAGAACTTCCCAGGGGCACAAGTTATGGGTTAAGTTGATATTTGTATTTTTCCCTTATCAAGGGCTTTTTGGCTTTATGAACGGGTTGGACGACAAAAACAATATAGTGGTGGGTCCTTAGAAATTTTAATTTTAAGCGGCATAGTTACTTTTTCTTCCATACTTTTGCATTTAAAATAAAATCATCTCATCTCCTAGAGTGCCATTAACCAAAGTAGAGGTCGTCCCTTACTCAAGAATCCCATCTACAGGCCTGGAGTCACTTCATAGCAAGTGGTTCTCTAGATTTTATGGCTTTTATGGATTTTATAGGGTCTAGCTGACCGCGTGATTTTGAGCTATTTGGTTAGCGGCAATTCCAACTTTACTAAATATCAGTACAAGGTGGACCCTACATGGACAACTCACATTGAAGGTGGATAGTCCACATTGAAGGTAAATCCCATATGATGGACGATTCATATTAATGCACTACACATACTCTGTTGCGTTAATACGCTGCACTAACAAGATTTGGTCGATGCATATAATATCACACAAAAGAGGTTTTTACGATGGAAACCGCTAAGGAGCAAAGAAACAACAACGCTAAGTTGATCTGAGTTTCATAATGCACTACACACTTTCGCACAGAGAAAGAGATAACGATCACCAACACGTGGTGTTACAAAGATGAGCTCTCATCTACGTAATAAGAGCAGAATGTGTGTGCAAGCAATGGTCAGCCCTCGGCAAACAACCAATCCTATGGCATTACTTGATAAGCTACGACTGTCTTTAGGCCTAGACATTTAATTCCACATCAGTAAATGTAAGGAGTAGTTGTGAAGATCTCTCTCCAACTACTGCCTCAAAATTCTATAAATATGAGAAAGATCAAAGAGCTTCAGGCACTCGCTAATATAATACAAATCAAATTTCTAATGTAATGATGCCTATCTTATCTTCTTCTCTGGTTTTTTTTTTTTTTTTTAAAAAAAAAAAAAAAACGTAGTTTATCTTAGACTAGGAGTAGTGTAATCCAACTTGTCTATATTGTTATTAGAGCAACTTTAGCATAAGAGTAGTGTAATGATCTTGTTCGTTTACACTATATGTTGGACCAACTTATATCAAGTATAGTGTAATTTTTTTTTTTCCAACTACACTAAGCGTTGGATTACAAGGATGATGTTTTTTTTTTTTTTTTTTTTTTTTAATTTTAAAATTTTTTTTCTCTTCAATAGTGTAAGTTCCTTTATTTAAACCTAAGTTGCATGACGAAGACTTAGATTTAGGGCCTTAATATATATATACCATAGTCGTTGGATCATCAAGATATAATTTTATAAGATTTTATTTTATTTCATTTAATGCAATTGAGTTCCTTTTACTCTCACATTGTATAAATCGGATTATTTGTACTATTACAGTTAGAAAAAGTCATTTCAATTGAAAGGCAAAAAGAATCCATTAGAATGACGAACCCTCCCCTTCATAAATCACTTAGTTTCATTTACAAGTGGCTGAATAGACACACCAGATCCATAGCTCAACTGGCAGACTGAGTGGAGATACCTCGTTTCAACAGTACTTGAGGTCTTGGTATCGATCCCTAGCAGGGGTGGCTAACATGGAGTGTGTGTGTGTATTGACATGGATGTGTACTAACAAGCTAACCCAAAAACTAAAAATAAAAAGGTGGTTAAATAGACCATTGTTTGCTTTAGTTCTAGGTTATAGATGACCACTCACGATCTCTCTATCTCAACACTTGGAGTCATAAGTGTTTAGTTCGGATCAAGTGGTAACCATATACATGTACCAATGACCAAATTTTGAGCCAAACAGATTCCAACCATACTCTGGACTTCACTGGCTTCTTCAACAGTCTATTCCTCTCAACGTTGGTCTCCCAGGTCGAGCAACACCTTGGCATATCATAAATCTTCATGTCACTCTAAAACCTTAGACTACCAAATCTTCTTCGACCCCCTCCATTCCTTTTTGAACCTTAGTTCACCCCTCTCTGGCACGCTACCCATGCATGGCAGCTACTTTGCAAAATTTATAGATTCCATTCATTGGCCGTAAATGGCTGACTGTGATGTTTTCATCACTCATTAATGATTAAACCGAGGGCTTGTTTGATTTTTCATGTAAGAGGTAATTACCTGGTAAATGGGTAATAATTATTTACCCAGGTAATTACAGCATCAGAACGTTGATGGCTTAACTTTTCAGCGCTAGAACTGAGGATGGCTGCCAAATGAATGTATGGCCCACTGTGATGTGCGTGAATCATCCACACCGTTCATCCTATATACCAGCCTCATTTAGGGGATGAACCCAAAAATGAGGCAGATCCAAAGCTCCAGTGGACCACACCATAGGAAACAATGGAAATTGAATGTTTACTGTATAAAAATTTGTGTGGCCCTCATAAGTTTTGCAAGAAGCTAATATTTGTATTTACCCCTTATCAATGTTTTTATGACTTCATGAACAGGTTAGATGACAAATAAACATCAATGTAGGCCCAATGAACAAAATAACTTTCAATGATGGACGTTTAAGCCATTGCTTCCTGTGGTATGGGCCACTTGAGCGTTGCATCTATCTCAATTTTGGACTTAGGCCGTAAAATCTTCTAATAAAATAGATGGACGGTGTAGATATGTCATGCACATCGTAGTGGGGTCCACAAATTTAAATCAGCTTTTTTGGACTAATTTTCTAGACAAAAATCCACTTGAAATTTCAAAAGGAGTTAAGAGGTAATAATGAGCTTTTTACCGGGTATTTCCCTTCATACATGAAAAATCAAACAGCCCCATAATAGTTAGCTAGGTAGAATGTTTTTTTTTTTTTTTTTTTTTTTTTTAAGAAAAAAAAAAAAAAAAAAAAAAAAAAAAAAAACGCCACCATGAGTTAGGAGTTCGTTTTATCGTTTTATACGTATGTTTTAACATATACAAGGGTATTCAATGTTCTAGAGAATTTGTCTGTTCACCGGATATTTGGTTACCCTTGTTCGGGATTGGTAGATTGGATTCTTTAGATGTTTTCAGAATGTGCTTAGGATCATCTTGGCTTGTCCTGTTTGGATTTCCGGAGTTTCTTAAGTTGACCAAAATCAATTTTGTCAAAAAGAGATGCATGGTCTAGGTTTCTAAAGAGTCCAGATTATCAACTAAGACTTCCTGTGTTCAGTTGCATATCATTTAATCAAGTCCGTTAGGTTGTTTTCAGGACATGTTAAGGGTTTTACTGGTTTGATCGATTTGGATTTTTATAAAATTTTACCAGGGACATCCTCCGTTACTCTACCCAACTGGATTTGATTGAGCCAGCTCGGCTGTCCGATTCAAGCTCCAGTGAAGCATGGTTGTTAAGTTAAGCATGTACTTATCAAGTTTCATTTCCGCCAGTGGCGTGCAGCTAATTAAATTCTGTCAGTAGCAATGTAACCACACAATCCATGTCCCTCTCAATTATTTACGCACCTACTTTTGTGATTGAGGACCGACAATGCTAATATCAGACAATATCAGTTCCACAGGCCGACCACAATGGATGTCTAACATCCACTTCAGTAAGTCGACTCATTGTACCTAACGATCCCCAGAGATGGATCCAAAGAGAAACCAAATGTTTATGTAAATCTGATTAGAGTATTTTTTTTAGTACATTCTCAAGCTCAGTGGAGCTCATGTTGCAGGGTTTAGATTATCAAAAGATGGTGAACCATTGTTGTAGTCTAGCCAAAAAGATAAGCCCACATGCTCAATTAACTAATTTCTTTGAGTCTGGGTCGAGTCTGGGTCTATTTAGTATAGCCTAAGCCTGATCTATTAACAAACTGGGTCTAGGTTAGGCGGTTCGAGCTAAGTTTATTTTAAGAGGACACTGGACGGTTATTTGATGATCATGACATCGTGGTGGTGGACATATATTGTATGGTTAAAATGAAAAGTATCCAATGGCTGGATCTTAACAAACAAGTGTCCACTAAACAGAGGCTAGGATTGTCAGGTGTATAATTTCCGAGTGAGTGGGTATGAAGCGTCATAGGAAGCCAGAGTATCAAATAACTCCCATTGAGAAAATATCTCACACCATGACATCAATGGGCAAGTCTTGCGTTACCATCCGAGTTTAGTTGAAGTAGGGCTATTGCCTTTTTCTTCACTCAAATTGAACGGTTGTTATCATCTGACCGTTCTGATTTTGGGGCAGTGGCACATTTTTTGGGGTCATTCCAGTGAATGGTTTATATCATGTACATATCCTTGATGATTATTTACTGCTTGATCGATCACCTAAATGACTACCTGAATGACTATTAGCCGTTTAATTTACTTTTGAATTCCTCTCAATTGATGGGATTTTTTGTCCTGTGCTCGACTGGTCGTGAGCCTCGCTCGACCGGTCGAGGGCTGGTGCACGTACGACCAGTTGTGGAAGTCGAGTTGTAACTCGACTCAAAGTCCAACGACGTCGGACTATTTTTCTCCAGGGTGCTCGACCGGTCGTGGACTCAACATGGCCAGTCATAGTTACGCAAATTCATTACGCGATTTTCGTTTCGCAAGTCCTTTCGCAACTGAGATGCGGAAAGGAGTTTCCTAAAACTATAAATAAGGGTTCCTAGGGTTTTTCTATACATATGAAAAAAACAAGAAGGCTATCAAAGGTGGGAGAGAGAGAGAGGGAAAGAGAGAAAGGAAGCTTGTGGAAGGAAGGCTATGTTCGTAGAGGTGATCTACCATATCTCAGCGCTTCTACGTCCTTGTAATCGGTGAGATCTCTCTGTTTTCTTTTGTTTCTCTTACTGTTTATCCACTCCTGCGTGAGTGATGAAGGTTTGATCATAGCAAAGTGTGCTTGTGATCGATTGTAAGGTTCTACTTCATAGTGGATTGTTGATCTGGACGAGGTCCCATGGTTTTTACCTCTTTGAGGGTTTTTCACGTAAAAATCTCTTGTGTGGTGTTTGGTTGATGCTTTGATTTATTTTATTGCTTTGTTATTCCATAATTCTGGTTTGTTCTGGAGGGCTAGATCCTAAGGTTTTGTGCAAGGCCCCCAACAAAGTGGTATTAGAGATATGCTCATTAAACGGGTAGGATCGGTTTTGAATTATGAAAGGTGGCTCATCAAGGATGATCAGCCTCAATGGTTCTGACTGGACCATATGGAAAGCTAAGATGGAGGACTTGCTTTATTGTAAGGACCTATATTCTCCAATTTTAGGCATATCAGTAAAATCCAAGGATATGTCTGATAATGATTGGAAGAAGATGGACCGAAAGGCGGTGGAGTTTATTAAACAATGGTTGGATGATTCTGTGTTCCACCATGTGTATATGGAAACCTTAATCGCTAGCCTATAGCTAAAATTATAAAGGCTGTATGAGAGGAAGACAACTGGTAATAAAAAAAATTTCTGATAAGGCGACTTGTGAATCTCAAGTTCAAGGATGGTGGTTCTGTGGCCAAGCACATGAATGAGGTCAACAATATAATGAACCAACTCTCCTCTATGAAGATGGTCTTGGATGATGAATTGCAAGCTTTGTTATTGCTTAGTTCACTGCCTGACAATTGGGAGACATTGGTGGTGTCTCTAAGTAACTCCGCGCCAGACGGAAAGATTTCCATAAAACAGGTAACCAGTTGTCTCTTCAATGAGGAGACAAGGAGGAAGTCTCAGGGGTTTGCTCAGCAAGAGGCCCTTATGACACAGGAACGGGGGAGAGGAAAGAATAGGAAGGGTAAGAAGGCCCGAGATAAATCAAGAGGTAAGTCGAGTAATAGAAAGGATGTTGATTGCTGGAATTGTGGCAAGAAGGGCCACTACAAGCATGAATGTCGTGGTAAGAAGAACCACAAGAAAGGAAAAGGGAAGGAAGATGAATTAGATTCCACTGCGGTCACTTCAAATGGTGACGTTGTAGTTATTCTTTCTGCAGATCATGATGTATGTCTCAAGGCTATGAGTCAGGACACCGACTGGGTAATAGAATCCGGAGCTTCTTTTCATACGACTCCACACAGGGACTTCTTCACAAGTTACAAGTTAGGTGATTATGGGACCGTGAAGATGGAAAATTCTGACGTATCGAAAATCGTGGGAGTCGGCAATATTTGTGTGAAGACTGATGTGGGCTGCACATTGGTTCTCAGGTAAGTGAGGCATATCCCAGACCTTCACCTCAACTTGATGTCGATGGGAAGGTTGGATGATGATGGCTATGAAAGCTGGTTTGCTGGTGGCGATGGAAGCTCATCAAGGGTTCATTGATCGTAGCCAGAGAAAAGAAGTGTTACACCATTTACAAGGCAAGTGTTAGTATGTGCAAGGGTGGGTTGAACACAGTAAAAGATTCAGCTATTAACATGTGACACAGGCGTCTAGGCCACATGAGTGAAAAAGGGCTTCAGCTACTAGTGAGGAAGTCGCTCCTTCCAGACATGACAAGTACACCTCTCAAAACCTGTCTTGATTGTTTATCAGAGAAATAATATAGAGTTTCATTTATTAAATCTGCTTCTCATGTTAATAAAGTGCATGCATTAGATTTGGTTTATTCTGATGTTTATGGCCCTATGAGGACAAAAACCTTGGGTGGGGCATTGTATGTTGTTACTTTTATAGATGATGTATCTAGGAGGATTTGGGTTTATGCTTTGAAATCCAAGGATGAGGTCTTTAGTGTGTTTAAATCGTTTCATGCAATAGTCGAGAGAGAGACAAGTAGATTATTGAAGTGCATCCGTACTGACAATGGTGGTGAATACATTGGCGACTTTCATGAGTATTGTAAGTTCTTGGGTATATGGCATGAACAGACGGTTCTCAAGACCCCCAGCATAATGGTGTAGCTGAGCGAATGAATCGCATCATTGTTAAGAGAATCAGATGCATGTTATCCCATGCAAAATTGCCCAAGACGTTCTGGGGAGAAGCAATGCACACGGCAGTGTATTTGATAAACAGGTCTCCATCAGCCCCGTTGAATGGAGAAGTACCTGAGAAGGTGTGGACTAGATATGATCTATCGCACAGTCATCTCAGAGTATTTGGATGCAAGCATCCGTTCACGTACCAAAGGATGAGAGGTCTAAGCTCGATATGAAGAACAGGCAGTTTGTTCTTAGAGTACGGTGATGAAAAGTTCAGTTACAGATTGTGGGATCTGGCCAAGAGGAAGCTCGTCAGGAGCAGAGATGTGGTTTTCTTTGAAGATCAGTATATAGAAGACATTGGTAAGCCAAAGAAGAACCAGCCTAGTTCAGGTGAGCTAGAGGACATGAATCCGGTTATTCCTCTGGTGGTGCCTAATGACGAGGGAGTGCAGCAAGGTGCAGAGGACGAGGGAGTTCCTTCAGAAGATGAACTAGGGGAGCAGCCCCTACTTGATCCATCTGTTAAGCCACAGGTGAGGAGGTCATCTAGGGACAGACAACCGTCCCAGAGGTACTCGCCATATGAGTACATTATGCTGACTGA
This sequence comes from Magnolia changhungtana, assembly GCA_030180095.1. Lineage (NCBI taxonomy): Eukaryota > Viridiplantae > Streptophyta > Magnoliopsida > Magnoliales > Magnoliaceae > Magnolia > Magnolia changhungtana. The sequence goes on along the minus strand of JASAUF010000552.1, from coordinate 7,983,263 downwards.
CGGGAGAGAGCCAGAAGATTATTTTGAAGCCCTAGTTGACGAGCATAAGGGGAAGTAGTTGAAAGCTATATAAGAGGAGATGGAATCCCTGCATAAGAACCACGCCCATGATATGGTGAAACTGCTGGGTAAGAAAGCTCTGAGCAACAAGTGGGTGTTCAGAAAGAAGATTGAGCAGAAGAATTCATAGACGAGGTTCAAGGCCAGATTGTAGTGAAAGGGTTCGATCAGAGGAAAGGTATAGACTTCGAGGAGATATTTTCACCAGTGGTAAAGATGACATCCATACAAGTATTGCTTAGGTTGGCGGCTAGCATGAATCTGGAGATAGAACAGTTAGATGTTAAAACTATCTTCCTCCATGGTGACCTGGAAGAAGAGATCTGCATGCACCAACCAGATGGGTTCGAAGTCAAAGGCAAAGAGCATATGGTGTGTAGGCTGAGGAAGAGCTTGTATGGGCTGAAACAAGCTCCACGACAATAGTATAAGAAGTTCGACTTGTTGAAACATGGGTATGATCTAACGGAATCGGACCACTGTGTGTTCACGCGCAAGTTCTCATATGGTGATTTCTTAGTTATGTTGTTATATGTTGATAACATGTTCATCATGGAAAAAGACATTAAGAAGATCGATAGGCTGAAACAGGAGTTGGGCAAGTCTTTTGCGATGAAAGACTTGGGACCGGCCAAACAGATCCTAGGAATGGAGATAACCCATGACAAAAGTAGAAGGAAGCTTTGGCTGTCACAGGAGCGGCATATTGAGAAAGTCCTAGAGCGGTTCAATATGAATGCAGTGAAGTCGGTCAGTACTCCACTGGATGGTCACTTCAAATTGAGGGACAGTCAGTGTTCCAATACGAAGGCAGAGATGGAAGAGATGCAGAAGATACCCTACGCGTTAGCTGTAGGAAGTTTGATGTATGTTATGGTGTGTACACGCCCAAACATAGCATATGCGGTTGGTATTGTCAGCCAGTATCTTGCCAATCCTGGTAAAGAATATTGGGCAGCAGTGAAGTGGATACTGCGGTATCTAAGAGGCTCATCCAGGTTGAGTTTATGCTATGGTGACGGTATACCTATGTTAGAGGGCTACACAGATGCAGATATGGCAAGTGACACAGACTTTAGGAAGTCTACATCAGGGTTCATGTTCACATTTACAGTGGGAGCAGTTTCTTGGCAAAACAAGCTACAGAAGGTTATAGCATTGTCGACGACAGAGGCCGAGTACATTGCAGTCATAGAGGCATGTAAAGTGATACTTTGCATGAAAAGGTTCCTACAGGAACTTAATCTGAAGCAAAAGGAGCACGTGGTCTATTGCAATAGTCAGAGTGTTATACACTTGAGCAAGAATCCAAGTTAGCAATCCAAGTCGAAGCACATAGAGATTCGATATCACTGGATCATAGATACTTTGGAACAGAAGGTGTTACAGCTTGAGAAGGTCCACACTGATGATAATGGGTCAAACATGATGATTAAGGCTTCGCTCAAGGGCAAGTTTGAGGTTTGTAGAAACATGTCTAGCTTGAAGAAGTGAATCCCCCCTGGGCCAAAAAGGAGAAATTTTGATGAGATTTTTTGTCTTGTGCTCGACTGGTCGAGGGCTGGTGCACGACCAGTCGTGGAAGTTGAGTCGTGACTCAACTCAAAGTCCAACGACGTTGGACTATTTTTCTCTGGGGTACTCGACCAGTCGACCAGTCGTAGGATGTGCTTGACTGGTCGTGCGTGTGATCGACCAGTCATGGACTCGACATGACTAATCGTAGATTCGTTACATGATTTTGCGCGGATTTCATTTCGTAAGTCCTTTCGCAACTGGGATGCGGAAAGGAGTTTCCTAAAATTATAAATAAGGGTTCCAAGGATTTTTCTAGACACATGAAAAACACAAGAGGGTTATCAAAGGTGGGAGAGAGAGAGAGGGAAAGAGAGAAAGGAAGCTTGTAGAAGGGAGGATATGTTCGTAGAGGTAATTTACCATATCTCAACGCTTCTACGTCCTTGTAATCGGTGAGATCTCTCCATTTTCTTTTGTTTCTCTTACTATTTATCCACTCCTGCGTGAGTGATGAAGGTTTGATCATAGCAAGGTGTGCTTGTGATCAGTTGTAACATTCTACTTCATAGTGGATTGTTGATCTGGACGAGGTCCCGTGGTTTTTACCTCTTTGAGAGTTTTCCACGTAAAAATCTCTTGTGTGGTGTGTGGTTGATGCTTTGATTTATTTCATTGCTTTGTTATTCCATAATTCCGGTTTGTTCTGGAGGGCTAGATCCTAAGGTTTTGTGTAAGGCCCCCAACATCAATTGCTTTGGGTTTTGTTATCTAGTCAGCTATAATTCTATAAAAAATACTCCAAGTATTCTTGAAGATCTTTAGTGTACAATATCTTTCACTTGCTATAACATGTGTCCTTTCTAATGAGATTTCTCAAGAACGGTCAAGAATATAATACAAGTGTTTTCCTAGCTGTGGGCCCAACTTAATATATTGTTGTATATTCATGTCGTTTATCAATTTTTCTATCTCATTTTAGGGCATGATTAAAAAAATGAAGTTGATCCAAATCTCAAGTAGACCGTACCATAAGAAATCGACAGCTTAACCCAAAATTTTTGCTACTCGGAAGTTTTCAATAGCTAATTACTATAGTTTCTGATAGTATGGTCCACTTGAGATTTGGATATTTTCATTTTTTGAAATTATGCTCTAAAACTAGATGACTAAACTGATAAACAGCCTCCTTATATATAAAACATGCACCAAGGTTAGTCCACTGTTAGTAACACCTTCTGAGGCTTGCTTGAATGCATCTGACTCACAAGAAAAGGGAACGAATTAGGTACCGCCTTTCCTCACTCAAGATGGTGCGACCCTTACCATGGGGCACACCTTGTTATATTTATTCTATACATACATTCATGCAGTCTTCCCATCTTACCATATAAATTTTAGAGCATTAGTTTTAAAAAACGAAGAAGATTCACATCTCAGGTAGACCCTTACCATAGGAAACATTAATGATGATTGGACCGCCATTAAAAACTTTCTAGGCTGGTTATAATGTTTATTTGTCAACGAACCTGTTCCCTGTCAAATTCCATCTGCTTCATTTTCGGTCTTATGCCCCGAGATGATTTGACAAAACAGATGACCAATGTTAATAAAGAATACATACATCGAGGTGGACCCTACAGTAAGGACTGCACCATCCAGTGTGAGGGGGCCCTTGGCAAGCGCGACTAATGCCACTCGTGAACCAGCGATGTGGTGGACCCTGACTTTAGGGTTCACCTCCACGTATGCATTGTATATCTATGCTGTTTTGATAGTTTGGTTTAGGTTATGGTTATAGAACTAATTTTCAAATGAACCACGCTATTTGACAATTAAAAACCTTTTCTGGGCACGAAATTTTGGACAAAGCTGATAATTATTATTATTATTTCTTTTCATCCATGTCTGTGTGATCTTCTCAACGGTTTGATGGTCAGTAAGTATTATGGTGGACCCTAATGGTGAGCGTTCAACCGTGGTCCATCTGAAATTTCTATCCTCTTTATTTCTGGGACCATGTGCTAGAATAAGCTGACAGAACAGATGGACTGCTTGGATATACAATGCATGCATTGATTGAGATGGGCCTACGTTAAAGATCCCACCAACATAAATGCTGATTCAGTGCATCCAAGTTGCGTTCGCGTTTGGCTTTTCTAATAGTTTATTTGCTAATTTATAGAGAAAATAAAACACTTGGAACCTCTAGCCATTAGAATTGACGTTGATTAATTTGTTGGTGCTCCTGTTAGATTGAGGATGACAAAAAACAACCTCCAATCGAAATTTTCAACGAATTAATTATACAAAAGTTACGTGTGCCGTTCATGTTCAATTTAAAAGATCTAAATTATTATAGTATTCAAAATTACTGATCAGCTTTAAGGAAGTGGATTGCGTCCATCCCCCTTGGATGAAAATCAGTCTAGGCAGACCTCTGTGGGGCCCACCATATTGAATGAGTATTATCTATGCGGTTCATCCATATTTTTCATGTCATTGTATGATATGAACCAAAAAATGAGAGAGATCAAAGGCTCAAGTGAACCACACAGTGGGGATTGAATTTGTACCATTAAAAAGTTTTCGTAAGTGGAAGAAGTTTTGGATCAGTCTGATATTTGGGTTTTCCCTTCGTCCAGATCTATATGACCTTAAGAACAGGTTGGATGGCAAATAAATATTACAGTGACCACTGAAAAGGTTTCAACCATAAGTTTTATTAGTGCCACTAATTTCTATGGTGTGGTCTACTTGAGCTTTGGACCTGCCTAACTTTTAAAATCATATCCTAAAATGATCTTAAAAAAGAAAAGAAATGAATGGTGTAGATAAAACCCGTACATTAGAGTGGGCCCCAGGGAGCCCCAGCTTGGATGCATCAAGCATTGAGTACATACAGATGAATACAAGCCGTTGTTGTATTTCCGGCATAAAAGTGGAATGGTTGGAAGCGGATTACCTCCTACCCCGTCTGGACAACAATCCGTCCATGCAGGGGCTTTGTGGGCCCACCGAGATAGATAAATTTATCCACGCGTTAATCTATCTTTCCAAGATTATTTTAGGATATGAACCTAAAACTGAGGCAGATGTAAGGTTCAAGTGAATTACCCCATCCAAAGCAGCATGATAACTACACTCGCCATTAAAACCTTCCCAGGACCCACCGTGATGTGTATTTTCCATCCAAACTGTTCATAAGGTCACATGAACTTGGATGAATGGAAAATACAAATATCAGATTGATCTAAAACTTCTGTAGCTCTCAAGAAGTTTTAGTGGTGAAAGTTCAATCCTCACCGTGTGATCTATATTTGAGCTTTGATCTACCTATTTTTGATTTAGTTTACAAAATTAATCTGAAAAAATGGATAGACGGAGTAGATGAAACCCATACATCACAATGGGTCCATGTAGCCCTGGCTGAACGGATTACCGTCCGGGCAGGGTTAGGTAACGTAGATTATTGGGAGATACCTAAATTAGAAGTCCAAGAATCGTATTGAAATATAATAAAGATGCCTTTGGACAAACCTATAAAAGGATGCGACGAAAGAGTGGTTATCTTAAACACATCATGGTGGGCACACGTAGCTTCGGTGGATAAGGGGAAAGATCCATCGTTCTAACACTGAGGTTTTGGTGAGGTTTTGGTATCAATCCCTAGTGGGGTGGGGTGGAATTGTCAAATGATAGTGCTGTGTACTAACAATCTAACAGAAAAAACAAAATAATAAATAAATAAAGGAGATCCACGGATGTGGATGGATACCTAGCAGTGGGGCCTACTTTAATATATTAGACTTACATCCACGCCGTCCATCCGTTTTGACAACCCATTTTAGTCTATGATCCTGAAAATAAAGAATATATAAATCTCAGGTGGACCACACCATAAGAAAAAAGTGAATATTCACCATTAAAAAATTCTTGTGAGCCACAAAAGTTTTGGATAGAACTCGTATTCGTCTGATCCCTTCATCCAGGTATTTTTGACCTTATCAACAGGTTGGATGGCAAATCAACATTTCGGTGGCCTCCCAAGAATTTTTTAACGGTGGGTTTTCAATCACCACTGTTTCCTGTGGTGTGGTCATCTTAAGATTTGGATCTCTTTCATTTTCTAAATCATGCACTAAAAGGATATTGAAAAACGGATGGACGGCGTGGATGTAAGGAGAAAACATCAAGGTGGGCTCCACAGTAAGGGATCCACCAACCTCGGATCCACCAAGCTGCACCTTTTCTTTTCACAGGCTCCGTGGTCCGTACGGCACATGGGCGTAGAAAATTCGAGTCCAATTGCAAGGGTCACTCGCACGTGGTCTATCGTATCCAAGGACACATCATCATCGCACGTGGGGCCCACTTCCCAATTGCTTCGACGTTCTGTCAATAGATTTAGTCCATAACGTGACAAAAGGCTAACGCGTGGTATATGGACGTATGTGGATGACAAGAAAATGAAGCGTGTGGTGTCTTGGTGCAACCTCGACCGTCACTTAGTTTAACTGGGCTGTGAATGCATCTCCAGCACGTGAGAATGCAATCGTGTAATCTGATCCATCCATCTCTCTGGAACACTGTGTATGGGCTATCATCCAAAGATCATGATGCAAAACGATTGATTGGTAGGCTTGGATAGGGACCTTTCATAATTTTTGTTTATGAACCGTCCATTAGAACAACACCAACAGATGGCTAAGATCTCTGTTCGATGTAGACTTAGGTGCGTGGTCTATCCGCGCATGTGTACAGGACAGGTGGATGGATTCGATCACCTGATCATGATTTCATGTGGGCCCCATCCCAGCGATGACACTGGTGCATACCTGTAGGACGAACTTTAGACGTGGATCATCCCTCTAGGCATCAGTACAGGACTATCTTTATAAATCACAAACAGGAAAATATCTTCGCCAAAGGAACTATTGGATCCTGGGCCGAAGTATATGCGTAGCATCCCCTGCCTGTTCATTTGACAAGTGGGCCACATATCCAAACCGTTGATCCAATATGGGGCATGCTCCGAAATTCTTCCAAGATTGTAAGATCAAGTCCATCCAATCTCATACTGGTGTTTTTAGTCTTTTAAATTTGCAGCATTCTCCATTTCCCTTCCCTAACCGTCCATTTTCCGGCCAATAACAAAATGGTTAAGATGGTCCCATCAAGAAATTTTTTGGACGGTGGTCCAACTGCAGGGCCCTGGTATCCATAATCTACACCACTAATTCATGGGCCCCATTTGTACAAACTAACGATCCCACCGTAGACAACGATCATATAACTCCCCTACAAGTTTCTCAGTCTTGTGTGGGCATTTTCACAACTATTGCAAATATACACTAACCTAAAATTTTATTTATTTATTTATTGTACTTAATTATTTAAAATAATAATAATAATAATAATAACTTTGATATTCTGTCAGTTCGTGATCGATGAGAGAAATTACTTCAATGTCATGTAAGTAGCATATTGTAATTCAAATAATTAAACCGTCCTAATTATGTGAACGGTTTAGATGTAATATTGTCCACGAATTAAAAGTTAGGTTTTTTGACCAATCTAAATCCTTTTCAACAATTTGGTCGTTCAAGTAAAGTAAATTATGTAGAAATCAGGCCTTGTGAGCGTAAGGTGGGATACACTATCAAAATCAATTAAAAATAGGGACCCAACATTTTCAAAATGTGGCTTACATTTAGCACGGATTGGATGTCATACACATGCACATATTTCCTCCTTTAACCCTTGAAGGAGAAAGTGAAGGGACGTCTAATCTATCCTTAAGCTAAATAAATTAATAATAAATAGATTAATTACTCATTTCCAAAAGTAACCATTTTTTTCCAAAAGTAACCATAATAATAAATAAAACACTCATTTAAGGTATGATTTATCATCAATGGAAAAATATTTTTTAATGTCTGACAACGATTTATAAGCACCAGTCCATTTGGACGTTTCACTTTTTTCTTGCCATGCCATGCATAAATGTGTGGAAAAAAAAAAAGAAAAAAAAAAGAAGTAAAGTAATAGTTTCAAGTTGAAATCTTTCAATAAAGCTTTGTTTCGATAAATAAATTACTTTTTAAACTTATTTTAAGTCATTAAGTTACATTGATGCAGTTTTCTGGTTAGCTTAATTTCTCTGGACCTTTTCTTTCATGCACAGTGAACGGTCAAAGGAGACCCTGGCTAGTGCAGGGGACCTTTCGATACAAGGGACCCTCTAATAAATAAATTACTTTTTAAATGTATTTTAAGTCATTAAGTTATGTTGATGCAATTTTCTAGTTAGCCTTCCCTGAACCTTCGCTTTCCTGCACAATGAATGGACAAAGGAGACCTTGGCTAGTATAGGGGACCCTTCGATGCCTAAGTCAGATATGAAATCTAGGTTTAGTAATAAACGGAATTTTAAGGTAGAAATTGTGTGTACCTTTCACCACTGGAGGTGCTCCTACTTATAAGTGTCGAGAGGTAGTGATGTAGAGGAGATCTTCCTGTTTAGCAAAGACGTGTCGTAGTAGGATTCAGGTCTCGAATGAGTGGGGAGATCTCTCGATATCCTTGACAAAGATCTCGGGATCCTAAGCATGTCGCAGATGTCCTTCGATATCTTTGGAGAAGATTTTGGGAGGATCTCTTTTAGATAAAATCTGATTATTTAGAATCAGCAGGGTGCGTAGTAGGAGGACGAGGTGGGGTTATGCCGACCCGACCTAGGAATAGTATGCTGACTTGATGTTATGCCGACCTGACTTCTTCAGGGAGTAGTCGAGCTTCTTTTGGCGTCGGGCATATTAGTGTATCTTCTGACCTACTAACGAGAAACCGAGCTTGACTTTATTTCTTGCTCGATCTCGAATCAAAGGTCAGATTTTTAGTCGTATCTGTCTTTGTTCGAGCTAATGAAGTGCATGAAGTTCCAACCTCACCTTTATTATTGGTCGGTCCATTTTTCCCATAACTAGTTACTTTTTTCACTTAAGTTAGTTTGGTAAATATTATTATAAAAATAAGTTAACATTAAAAGCTACTTTTTTAATAATAAATTTTCTTTATTACTTTTTGGCTTATTATTTTTCTACTTTTCTCTCTTCAGGCTTGTTTGATATAATTTATTTTTTGCACTTATCATTGAAAAGGATTATTTTCGGTGATTTTTGTGATTCAGATTGTTTGGTAAATTAAGAAAAATTAAGTGTTTTTTAAAACATTCACTAAAATTATTTAGATTTTTTAAGCTTCCGTTCTTTAGCTAAGTGCTTAATGCCGAAAGCGGTAAGTGATTTCAAGTTTTTTTTTTTTCTAAATGACAACTTTATCCTTATTATAACTTGCCCGCCAACTTTGATGAGATAGAATAGAAGCCTATTGACATGGCAAGGCTTTTTGTCCATGTATGTGTTATATGATCTACAACATTCATCCATTTTGCCATATCATTTTAGGACAAGCAAAAAATGAGATAGACCCAAAGCTTAAGTGGACCACATCATAGAAAGCTACGGGGATAATGACGCCCACCGTTGAAACATTCCTAAGGTCCACCATGTTGTTTATTTGCCATCGAATTTGTTCATAAGGTTACACAAACCTAGATGAAGGGAAAACCCAAATATCAGCTTGATCCAAAACTTTCATGGCCCCCAAGAAACTTTCAATGATAGACATTCAATCCCCACTAGTTTTCATGGTGTGGTCCACTTGAGCTTCGAATCTCTTCTTTTTTGGGTTCATCATCGAAAATGATCTTAAAAAATTGATGGATGGTGTGGATATATCATATACATCATGATGGGGCCCACAAAACTTTGCCACATCAACAAGGTAAGATGGGCTACAGACAGATTCTACCGGGAAGGAGATTGTGTGGTGTGCCACAATGTCGATGTTACCAAGTTATGTAGGCCCCTTATGATATGTTTGTTTATATCCAAACCATCCATCCATTTGGTGCTGTCATTTCTGTGCATGAGCCCAAAAATGAGATAGATCTAAATCTCGAGTTGACTACACCCTAAAAAGCAGCAGGGACATGGATTGTTGGAGCCGATTAGGTGTTACCCATGTAACACCTTAGTGGGTGGTAACCTTATGGTGGGCCACTTTGATGATTTTATGTATATCCATGCCATTCATCCATTTTTCAAGCCCATTTTAGGATGTCGTCCCAAAGATTAAGAAAATCCAAAACTCTCTCATGGTCCTTATTAAAGTAGGCATCACATGATGGATCAAAGGTGGGGCCTAGACACAATGGACAATCCACATCAAAGGTGGGCCTCACATGATGGATGACCCCATATTAATGTGGGCACAAGTAATGGATGGCCCACATCAAAGGTCAGTTAATGATGATAAATAGTCCCATTCAAAGTGCGTTGTTATGATGGACAACCCACTTCAAAGGTGGGTCGTACACAATGGACAGTCCACATCACAAGTGGGCTCCACATGATGGGCAATAGACATTGAATTTGAGCCCACATGGTAGATGGACCATATTGAGGTGATCCCATATGATGGGCAGTCCACAACAAAGGTCCAACCCTATTAATGAATGGCCCACATCCAAGGCAAGCCCCGAATGATGGGTACCCCACATTGAAGGTGGGGTCCACATGATGGACAATCAACATAAAAGGTGAGATCTATGTTTCGAACAAGAAATAAAATGTATTCGGTTTGGGAGATTATCTTATTAGAACATAACAAAGAAAGTGTATAAAGAACAATCATTGTATTATTAATACTGAATTCATTTACATCTTCTGATATCCCTTGATTCTAAGAAAGATCATTTAAAATACAAGAATTGACGAAGTTTGAATGTCGAATCTGAGTATTAAATTCGGCAGCATTTTGACTTGTGCTTCAGTCATCTCCTTAGGAGGAATGTTGTGCTGGTTTGATCATTCGTTCTTTCCCCTTTTTGAGCTTGTCGCTTATGCAAAAGGAGAGCTTGGAGCGTCGAAGATCGATCTTGACAATTTCGGTAGCACCTTGGCCCCTTTCATTACTGGCTATAAAACAGCCTAGTTGCGCGACCAGCGCAACCAGGTATTGGTTGCGTGGCTGGCGCAACTAATAACTACTCTCCCTCTCACCATTAGTTTTCTTCCAGAGCTCTGCTCTTCTTCCGAAATTCTTCTCTCTCAAATGAGAGGGGGAGTGGGGTATTTATAGGCTTCCACACGTACGAACCCTTGATCTTTGTGCCATGGGACCCACCTTGCATCAGATCTAACTGTCCATAATAAATTATCCCTGATCTTGATTGCGCGACCCGCGCAATGGAAGAAATTGATTGCGCAGCCCCCGCAACCATTGGACATGATACTTGATTTTCTTCTTTCTTCCTTATTCCTCCAACTCTCTTTTGATTTTCTATTATTTCAATCTTTCTTCATTATTTTATGCTCCAACAGATGCCCCATTGATCCTTTCTTTGTTTATTTGGAATCAAAGAATTAGGATCAATTATTATTTTTTAATTTCTAATCCTTGAACACGTTGCGCGACCCACGCAACGGCCACCCAAGCATTGTACTCAACCCGATTTTTTATAAATAGCCGGTCTTAACTCATTTCTTCACTTCCATTCTCTGCAACGAAGCCCCGTTTCATTTTTTTCTCCCCGTGCAATGAGCTTTGGTTGCACGACCCGCGCTACAGAATTCTGTTCGCACAAGTGAAATTTGCATTGCGCCGCCCGCGCAACGAGAGATCTGTTGCACGACCCGCACAACTACCCCTCAGTCGTCTTTCCCAGACTTAACCAATTTTCTGAACCTTAGTCTATTTCCCACTCAAATCTTTCTTCCCTCAACCTAGTTTTTCTAGGACTTTGATCCTTCTCATCATGGCCCACACAAAAAGAACTTTTATTGTTGTCGATCCCCCCACTGAACATCCGTCCCATCAAGAATTACTTAACCCATCACCTTCTCAAGCCAAAGAATCTCCTTCATCTCCAACCCAACCTTTACCCAAGCGTTTTAAGACAACCACTAAGTGTCCTGCATACATTAAGGAGCTAGTGGTCCCTACTTTCGACTTCACCGAACGCATCAACACACTTCCATCCCCCATCCACAGAACCATTGTTATAGGCGATCTTGAAAGACCTCCCAAACAAGGTCGTGAATACGACTGGGAGTAATGGGTGAAATCGACAGCGTATCATTAGACCATCAACCAGAAACCTCTTGCCAGGGAAGACACTCCACCCCCTTCCCGACTGAGGAAGATTCACCGGAACAAGGCTCAAGAATTTCAAAAGAAATTAAGGAGCACAACTAGAAGAAATTGCATAACTCCTGGGAGTCGGTTCGCGTGATTGAGGGTGTTATAAAATTTGACAACCCTTATAAGGTATCGTGGTGATTCCAGTCAGCATCCTTCGTCACCATTCCATTTTAAACTACGAGCCTAGTAATCATCTGAATGGAGAAAGACTAGCTTATACGGAGTCTTAGTCATTCAGAAAATCAAGATTACTGGAAGGTATTCTGCAGCCAACGAAACTGAGACAGTAAATCGGTGATATTCATTCCATGATCTTCCTCACCCCATCTTACGATCCCCACAGCCTATATCCAACTTGTTTTTACAAAACGCTCCAGCAGCGTTTCAACAAACGTCGCCTCATCTGGAGTCCTGAAGAATTCAGAACAAGGGACCTCTTGACTCCCCGCAATTATTATTCTGAGTGGGCCACAATAGTTCTTGCGAAGCATGGGGGGGCATTATCCAAGATAGGTATCTACACCGCAATTGAAGCAATATCATATCCTTTCTATAAGGAGTCTTCCATTCTAAAGGCCTTTCTCAATTACTGATGCCCTTCCACCAATTCCTTCCATCTACCTGAAGGCGAAATGAGCATTACACTTTAGGATATTCATTGGATTATTGGTCTACTGATAATCGAAAAATTCTTTGATGAATTTGTCCCTACCAACGATGAATTAGCCTGTCTCTTCACCTGACCGCATTGCCTTTGTCTCAGAAATGACCACTAAACTCTTCAAGTAGATGTCTAAGTTTTCAAATATCCACAAGATCCATCCTATGCAATAGCTAGCCCATTTCAACAGGGCTCTTCGGTAACCTTTCTCCTTTTCAAACTAGCATTTTTCTTGTGTCTTGATATATATTAATCTTGGTCTTACTTACCTCTCCTTTTCTTCCAGGTTTAATGTAATCACTCACGAGAGTTGGAAGGCCTTTGTAAGATCATAAAAGAGCGTGCCAAATATTCAATTTACAGGGAGCTCACAACATTTATCGCTTACTGGCTAAGCATAGTGATTTTTTCCAGCTTTAAGTCAGCAGATGCCATCTGCCCCTCACTATTTGTAGTAGCCGATGCCATGGCCGAAGGGGTCAAATACTCCCTTGCTCCCCCTGCTCTATATTCAATTTATAGAGGTTTCGGAAAGATCGCTTCTCACATAAAAAGTCCATCCGTCGGCTCTGCTTCTACTTACATGTCATGACACTACTTCATCGGCTGGCTCGGAATTTATTTCCCTTGGACCTTTGAAGTTCCAGAGAAAGCTTATGTTCATCCTTCTCAAATTCCCCTCTGGTTCTTTCAAAAGAGGGCCATGGTGAAGAGGTCCTATGACTGGGTGAAAGATGTCATTTCCTCGGATGCTAAGATTAATTATTTTCATTTCTGCCTGCCTCGCTACACAACAGATACAAACAAGTCAGACACAGAGTCACTTTCTCAGGGAGAAAGGGCATTCTGTTTGTCGATTAGATCATGCAGTCTCCTGTTGAGGGAGGGAACAGAATTTTAGAGAGAACCGTACTATCCTAGTCATTTTGCTTGTCAATTCAGCTTTGATCAGGCAATTCCCAAAGATTGCGGACTAGTGACCCGAAGGATGCAGAGTTATGGTACTGGTCCATTTAATTAGGCGATGGTATGGAAGCAATTGCTAGGCCGAGCTAATTCTTCTTTCATTATCTCGGGCTGTGACCGTATTCCTCGGGCTTCATATAATCACATGAGATGGTGGGTTCACTAGTCCTATCTAGTAAGGAAAGGTATACCAGTAGCTAAGCTTATCTGACTTCCACCACCAAGGCTTAGGGGTTACACAATTGAAGAGGGAGTAAGCTTCATAGCGGAGACCAGTCACGCTCCTTTTGCTGGTCATCTTTACGTCAAAATATCTGTAGATGAATCTATTCGTGCAAAGAAGCCTGACAATACCTTAGAAGGGTGGATAGCTTACGGTGTCATTCATAAATTTGAAAAAGTTCCTCAACACCGCTCGAAAAAAGAGGAAATCACAGAGGCTGCTTCCCCTATGCTAGAGAATGTTGCCAATCTTCAAGACCAAGCAACCTCTTCTACTCATCTTCAACATCAATCAACCTCTTCTACTCATCTTCAATATCAGTCAACCTCTTCTCTTACCCCTAGGATTGTTCACCCCAGTCCTTCTTCACCAATGACAAGATCTCGAACATATGCCCAAGCTTCTTCCCCTTCACCTTAAGAAGGGACCGCTGCTTCTGCTTCTCCGGCTTTAATTGGCTCAGATCCTTAACCGAGAAGTAGCTAGTCTCTTCTTTCTAAAGGGAAACAAGTTGTCATTGAAGAAGTCAACGAAGGAGATTCGGAGAGTGAAGGTTCAACTTCCTTGTCTAGAAATACTGTCTCTAACGAATATGAGACGGAAAAAGAGGATCAAGAAGATGACTATGAAGAGGGGGAAGTTGATATTAGCGGTGAAGAAGATGTCATTGCAGAAGATGTTCATATCCCTTCGACCTCTGAGGCTATTCCTGAAAAGACTTCACCCATAGTGGGGGAAGACGAAGATGAACCCCTAGACTACGGAGAATATGGTTATTCACCATGTAAGAAAATCTTGCTATTTTTTGTTTACTTTCATTCTTTCCTCCTTCCCTATCTTACGTGTTTTTATTTCAAGTGATCATGTTGTCAATACTGGGGCAGATAGTATTTCCCCCGTAGGTTTACCTCCTGTCGTACCAACGGCTTCACCAAGATTCTCTTTGCCCTCACAGGCAATGGCACGTGAAATTGCTTTTCCAATAGAATCAACTGATCCACCAACTCCCACCACCATTGATTCAAGTACTGAAGCCAAGGCTCCATCTTTTGTTGAGATGGTGGGGCCTGATCCCCTTCTTACTAGAGAGATGCAACTTCCCACTATTCCAATACTAGTGGAAGGTATACCCTTTTCTTCATTTACACTTTCCATATTATCTGCACTTACAGTTTTACTATAACTTTATATATTTTGTTTTTTAATAGGGAACTTACCTCAAAGCACCACGGCAAGTTCTAGTTCTATTGGGACTTCATCAAATGTGCTGTCTCTTGAGAAGATCTCTGCGTATAAATTGGCGTTGATTATGAAGTTCATATTAACTATTGTCGAGATGTTTAAAGATCCTGATCAATGGTTAGATTTGGTTGTTGCTTTAGATGTTCTGGACAGTACTGCACAGATAGATAAAGTCAACATTTCTTCTGTTCGCGATGCACTCCTAAGATTCCATAATTCAATAATTGCTCTGACATTAGCTGAAACTGCGATTGTCCCACCCAAGATTTTGGAGTACAGGAAGTAACTTGCATACTCTAAGGAGAAGGTTTCTTAGATTGCTCCCATCATTTCTCGTCACGAGCAAGAACAACTATCTTTGCAAGAGCAACTAAAGACTTTTGTTGATAACAAGACGACTATTCAGAATCGTGTTGCTCTTTTGAAGCAAGAAATCGCTCAGTTAGAGAAGCAGGATCTGGAGGAAGATCTGAACATTAAAAGAGTAAAGGAAAAGATGCAATGTAGCCTTCATTCCATGGACGCCGAAAGATTTGAATTAGCTAAGAATGAAGAATTAATTGCCTCCTTGGAAGAAAAGCTAGCTGGTATCCCAGATCCTACCAGAATTATTTCAAATGTCAGATTGGAACACGCAGCTACTCAAGTTAATCTTTAAGAAAATTTGCAACAATACTTAGCAGCATTAGGCATAACAGGAGAACTATGAGATATAAAACTTTGACATATTTTCTTTAGTTATTACAAGTATTCTTGGAATTGCAAGTTATAGAAGTATTTTATGATGTTCTTGATAATGGTTCCCTTATATATATTTTTGCAATGTTCTGATTGATGTGTTATACCCTTTTTTTTTAAGTATCTCTTATGGCTTGTTAGTAAGGGATTTTCCTAGATGATTTTTGTCTTCGTTGGCGGTGCTAAGTTTAAGTTTACTCAGATAATCACACACAGTTTATCCTCTTAAGTAGTGGAGCCACGTAATTTTTTAGACTCTTGACTAGTGGAGTCGGCTCTCACGTGATAGTCTCTGTAACTCTTAGGACTTTACTGGACTTCTCACAGCCTAGTGAGTTCACAAACCGCGATCCATCAGAGGGGCCCAGTGAAGCTACCGGGGCCGTGAACTCGGTTGGATTTACGCATAGGGTTGGTCGCAGTAACTCTCTAGAGTTCACAGGGCGCACAAGACGACCTTTGGGGTACAAAATCTAGGGTCATCCGTCCATCAATGAGTGGTTTAGGCCCTTCCTCATGAGTTACTACTGAAATCAAGCCAAAGATCTGGGGGGGTCTTACGAATGGTTGACCTATCTATGGAAAAGGCCAAAGAGCTCACACTGCAGCCCGCATTTTCTTCACTTGCAAGGTCGGACCCATTCACGAGAAAACATTTTCATCCGTTCCCCGTAACGCTGTCGGAAAGTTATATAGACGGCATGGGTGTTACGCGTGACTAGCCATTGAAGACTTTTAGTCTTTTTAGGACTTTCAGTTGCTACCTTCTTCCACAGCCCGCATGGGTATGCATATGATGGCCTTCATGGGCTTTTTAGGGCCACTGGCTTCTCACTGCTGCCTAAATGGCATAAATGATAGGTCTTATGCGTATCTGGCCATTTTTTAGGGCTTGGCTAGGTTGCCTTAAAAGATAATGGTAGCTGGCCATCGTTGTCGCGAGAATGATAGATATCTCTATTTGAGATTGATACATCACCACTTCTGTTAATATCTTCAACGATATTTATATGTGATGTTCACAATATATCAGCTTGCTAACGATACCCATTTCAACAAAATTTTATAGAACTCGCTTGATGATGATAACAATGGTCACTTTCCTTTTGTAACACTCGTTGATACGTAGTCTTGATGCGCTTGCAAATTTCTTATTTATTCATTTATTTGACAATACATTACCATGGTCTTGCCTTGCCCCCTTTTGGTTCAGAAGCATTATTCTGATAATATTCTGAATCAAAATCAGTAGTATCTTCAAGGACGATATCTTTTGATAAAGTGAGCATTGATTGGTATACTGATACCTTGTCCATCTTGGTTTACAACTCTATACGCTCCATTGGAGTATACTTCTTTTATTATATACGACCCGTCCCATTTGGGCTCGAATTTGTCCCCTATTTTGTGGGTGACCACTATCAGTCTTTTTAGCATCAACACCATATCCCTTTTTTTGAAAGAGTGATACTTGACTCGTTTATCAAAGGCGGCCGATGTCCTTGCCTGATATGACTGCAACCGCTGCTGAGCTACCAAGCGTTTCTCATCAAGCAAATCTAGTTCTTCCAGCCTTATTTTTGCATTTTCATCATTTTTAATTGACTGATGTACTGCCACTCTGAGTGACGCAACTTATATTTCGATCTGGATGACTGCTTCTACACCATAAACCAGTGAATATGGTGTTGCTTTTGTTGTTATCCGGTAGGTAGTTATATATGCCCACAATGCTTCTTGCAACCTTTCGTCTCAATCACGCTTGTTTCCTGTCACTGTTTTCTTCAGTTTCTTGACTATCGTTTTATTAAACGCATCTACTAATCCATTGGTTGGTGGATAGTAAGGTGTTGAAAACGAATGATGAATACTGAATTTTTGACATAACTTTTCCATGCCTCTGTTTTTTAAAGGAGTGCCATTATTTATGACAATTTTCTTTGAGATATCATCGCAGTATATTATTGCGTGTCGGACAAAATTGACCACATCTTTCTACTTGACACTGTGCAGTGCAATTGCTTCTGTCCATTTGGAGAAGTAATCTGTCGCTGCCAAAATATGTTGTTTTCCTTTGGATGAAGGTGGATTTATAGGACCAATAACGTTAAGTCTCCAGGCGGAGAAAGGCCAAGAGGTGACTGACTGATGCAGGTCTTCTGGAGGAATGTGTATAACATCTCCATGAATCTAACATTCGTGACACCGCTTTGCATAATCTATCGCATCTTGAACATGGTAAGCCAATAATACCCCATTCCATGTATCCGATGAAATAAATTTCGGTCAGCTTGATGTGCCCAACATTCTCCAGAGTGCACTTCTTGCAACATCTGGCCTGCTTCTTGTTCATCTAGGCAATATAGCAGCATCCCACTGTAAGATTTTCTATATAGTACTTCGCTACATATGATGAATCTACTTGATCTTTGCTTGATTTGTTGTCTCTGTGCTAAGTCTTCTGGCAAGATATCATATTTAAGATAATCTATGAAAGGCTAACGCCAATCATCTGTCGTGACCTCCAAACACGATATAGGAAGTGTCTCAAAATTTTCATCAATGACCTCTGAAGAGGGTAAAAATATTCTTTCTTCTATAGTCATATGGAAAGGACTTCGATTTGGGTAGGACAGAACCGTTGCCAGGTTGGCTAAAACATCTGCTTTTGCATTTTCAGACCGCGGTACATGCTTGATTTCGACATGGCAGAACTGCTCCAATAACTGCTATGCTTTTCGACAGTATGGTAAGAGCTTTTGTTTCCTTATCTCGAATTCAGTCGTTAATTGATTTATGATTAATTTAGAATCCCCGAAGATATGCAGCGTTTTTATCTTCATTTCTTGAGCAATTTTCATTTCTATGATGAGAGCTCTATATTCGGCCTCATTGTTTGTACACGCAGCACCCAACGTGAATGAGTAAGGTAACAAGTCACCTTGAGGAGTAATGAATATCACCCCGGCCCCTACCCCTGATGCTCGAGAAGCACCGTTAAAATACATCTGCCATGGAGTTTACGACTCAGCCAACATAACCTGTTCATCGGGAAAATCATTACTAATGGTCTCGCATTTTGTTACAGGGTGTGCTGCCAAGAAATCCACCACTGCTTGCCCCTTTACCGCTTTTGCCGGCTCACATGTAATAGTAAATTCCGAAAGTAACAACTCCATTTGGCCAGTCTACCAAATAACATCGGTCTTGTCATCAAAAACTTTATCGGATCTACTCTTGAGATCAAAGTTATGTCATGGGAGAGACAATAATGTCTCAACTCTGCACCACAAATATTAACGCCAAACATTCCTTTTCAATCAGGGAATAATTGCATTCTGCACCCATCAGAGTTCTGCTCAGATAATAAAGGCAAAATAAATCAAAAGAAAGTAAAACTAATGTAAAAATTAAACTATGTTAATTCTGCAGATAATCTTTGTGATCAAGCAACAACTGTAGGACAACTGTAGCATTTGGGTAATAAAATCCCAAGTAGGAGCAACCTTATGTCACAGTTAATGCTTGAAAGACTCAAATAAAATTACTTTTAAAGTAAAACAAATATTCTATAAAACAATTGGAACAGAAATTTTGGAGGTTTTAGAAAAGAACTTACCTTAGTTATCTTGCACAAATCCAATCTCCCTTCGTCTCCCCGACAACGGTGCCAAAAACTTTTTTTTTTTTTTTTTTGGCCTCTAAGTGCAAAGGTTCATAAGTAGTAGTATCCTATGAATACAGGGTCGATCACACAGGGAATGAAAAAATCAAATGAAAAACTAAGTAATGGAAACTAAACGGATGCAATGATTTTGAAAGTTTTGAAGATATGACTTTTAAATGGAATTCAACTAAATTAAAAAAAAAAAACACCCAAGCTTCAAAGTTCCACACATAGGTTAAGAATTCATAAATCATGATAACTTTGATAACACAATTAAGATCCGAGCACTATGGTCGACCTAATCGGAAAATAAAACAGTTCGAATATTTTTAGTAAATGATATAAGAGATTAGATAATCATGTATTAGCACCATTAACATATATTCTCAAGCGTCAGTGATTTTAAGCATTCAATATCCATGAGATAATGAATCAAATAATGTAGTAGGTTGAAAATATCTCCCATGTGAGAAATCTAATTGATCTAAGTTAAGCTTAAGCATCCACCATATGGATCTCACATGATGGATCAAAAACCTAAACCTAAATAATTGATAACATACGTATACCATTCATCTCATTATAATTTTTAAATATAAAAAAAAAAAATCAATCATCATAACTTAAAGAATCATTAAACACAGGTGCTTCCCTTCTAGCTTGGGCTAGGAGGAAATAGAAAAACATAACTAAATTGCAAATAGAAAACAACAAGAAAGCAAGAAAAAAATTAATAAAGATCTAAAAACTTGTAAAAAAAAAATAATTTCTAAAACCATGAAACTTGAGAGCTCCCTAAAAATCCTATATATGCTCTAAAGTATGTAGGAAACCTCTATTTATAGCCTAGCTCAGTTGCTTTTGCAAACTTACTCTATTTACGCACTCCGCATAGACATCGCATTACAACTCTATGCAATTTCGGTAGCACCGAAGTTGGTTCGGTAGCACCAAAATCGTATCTAAAATTGTATGTCCAGAGTACTTAGGTAGCACTGAAATGACAGTAGGTAGCACCGAAATGGCAGTATGTACCACCGAAATTTCAGTCGATGGTACCAAATTAATCTTAGGTAGTACCGAATTAAGCTGTTTTCTTGCTGGACTGTTTTATATACTTTCGGTGGTACTGAAGTTGGCTTAGGTAGTACCGAACTATTATATTTTTCTACTGTTTAACTTGTGCTTTTGCCAATATTTTCTCTATCTTCTATACTTGGTTTCCTTGGATCTTTGGCATGAGAATTCTCTATTCTTAGCCTCCTAAGATCCCTCCTTTGCCTTGGTGATTCTTGAGCACTAAATTCATGCTTTTAGCATTCTTTTTAATCCAAGCTCTTAGATTCACCTTGCAACACAATCATGCATAAAACATAACATTAAGCAGTATCATTTTCATAAAACCAATATATAAATGGGGGATAATATGCAATATTTGAGTCTCAACAGTAATATGTCATGGTCTAATGGTTGGTATCGCGATCCCATGGTCGGATTGTGTATAATTGGTGATCGAAGGCCTTAGGACTTCTTGGAATCTCCTAGGTGGCCTTGAGCAATTGAATTTTACAAATGTTAAGATTGAATCTGTAAAGTTGGATTGTACACTATTATGATGTGAATTGATTAAATGGTGGATCTTGTAACTTACGACCCAAGAGTGTCAACGTACGGTTAATTTCATGATGATATGATGGTCCATTTTGGAAATCCATGATCAGATAACTTGTTTTATGAATAAAAATTATTCTCAATGGCTAGAGTGTAGGCAAACGGCTGAATAAGTTAGGTATTCAAGGTGACACTCGAGTATTGAAAAGTACGGAGTGTTACAAGGAACATGAAATTATCTAACAACGATTTTTAAAATTTTGAAAATCAATTGATGGCATCGAGTAGGAATACAAGTTTTTGTTAGGAAACTGTCCTGAATTTCTCGATTTATACTCGATAGAATTGATCTGCCATCGAAGTCCATTGTTAGTGCACTGATTTATGCAACATATTTGTCAATCACATGAGTCCTTGTGCTATGTAGTCGGTTCAGCCCGTGAAAGCTGAAGATCATAAACATAAGTGAAGGTGGAGTATAAAGGAGCAAAGAACAGGCAAACGTGGTTCCTTGGTGACTCTAACCCTTGACCCAAAACAACCAAAACCTCTAGATGATCTTTAAACCTAATAGTTAAACCTTTTATTGATCATCCCTTAAGCCAGGGGAGGCTAAATTGACCATCCCTAAACTGGCTTTAGAAGTCCCGTGTTGCTAGAAAAACTGCACAATTTAAGGAACCTTCGGTCCCACTGAACCCACCTTTAGTCCCACCGAAGGTGGCTAAAATAGGAAAATGTGCTAAGGCAGAATTCCAGGTAATTTAATTGCAACTGAGTGCCATCTTCGATCTCAATGAAGGCCACTTTCGGTGAGACCAAAGAGCACCTTCGGTGTAACCGAAAATACCCAAGTCTATCTGTAACTTTCTTCTCTAAATTCGGTGCGACCAAATATAATTCGGTGCAATCGAAGACTAGTCGTTTATGCCCACTTTTTTACCGTTGGAACTAGAATCTTGTATACATGAGATCCAGTCTTTAGGCACTTTAGAGGGTTTTTTGTGTAAATGAAGCTTAGGTGAATCTCCAATTATATCACACATCATAAGCCTCAATTCCATAAGATTTTATTCATCTTCTTGAGCTTTACCACTCTAATGAGGATTCCAACCTCAATGTTAAAGATGAACTCAATTTCTACCATTTTCTAGAGATTAGATCTAACCTTATTAGAGTATCCATTATCTAAACACTCTAAGAGACCTTTATAGTAGAATCCCCTAGGCATTGTAACTTTCCATTAGTTGTAGGAGATTCTATCTAACATCCCATCACATGCAAGGGATTTTTTTTTTTAATCTTGGAGTTGAAGATTTGGCCGACCATCAGCATCATAATCGGGGGAGTAAAGGGGAGATGATGGAAGAACAAGAGAGTATCGAATAAAAAAACCCAAGATAGCACTACAAAAGGGGCTTAATCCGAAAAGTAAGTTGTCATGTGTAAGCGTCCGTTTACAATCCTTCCTTGTGTAGGATTGAATGTAAGAGTTTGAATTGACAAACTCGACTAGGTTCTTGTGTAGGACCTTGACTCTTATGTAGGGCCTAAATCAATGTTCTTGTGTAGGACCTTGGGTCTTGTGTAGGGCCTAAATCAAAGTCCTTATGTAGGCCACCAGATAAGGGTGTGTATGTGTTAGGCCCCACTCTACGCCCCTGGTTGGGCATCCACCCACCTGGATAGCCCTATTGGTTGCTTTAAATCTTTTTTTTTTTTAATTGTGTGTGTGTGTGTGTTTGGACACAATATCAAGGTGGGTTCCAAGTGGGTGATCTACTCCATTCACCGCATTTTTTAGCTCGAGTGGGGTCCAATGGTCCTTAACTTGGGATGGTTTGGACGAACAGAGACCCTATAGCAGGCCTTGGAAAATTTCAATAGGAGAGATTGTTTCCCTTTGTGCCGTCCACTCAAAAATCAGATTTGCCTCATTTTTCAACCCATATCCTAAAATGATCTGGAGAAATAGGTAGATGACTTGGATTTAATATATACGCCATGGTGGGGTCCACGAGTGGGATGTCACTCCCCACGACTGCATGTGCAAATGCTGATGTTGGGTGGTCCCAACTCCATTGTTACCTGTAATGTGGTCCGCTTGATGGTTAGATCAGCCTAATTTTTGGGCTCAACACCTTAAATAAGCTTGGAAAATAGATGGATAGTGTGAATCTAAGATATACATCATTGTGGGTCCCACGAGTGGGAACCTCTCCCCAACTGTCCATGCAAGCAGCGTCACTGACGCTTAGGCTCACCAGCCTCCTTGCAACTTGCGGTGTGACCCACCTGAGATGTGGATCGGTTTCATTTTTTGGCTCAACGGCCATAATGATTTGACAAAGTGAATGTACGGCATAGATGCAACATACACATCATGGTGGGGCCCACCTGTGGAGCCCACACAGTGGCCTTAGAAAGGTGGATGCTACCAGCAGCGTCTGGACGCTGTTGTGTCCAGCGACAGTTGCTGTTGCCCCCCTCTCTATTGTGTTTTTAAAGGGTGGTGGGGCCCACTTAGGAAATCCACTCCGTTTATTGGATCAGCCAACTCATGATAGGCCAAGGAACTTAGGATCAACCAAATTTTGGGAGGTTTTCCACCATCTAAATCTGCATAAATCTATTAACATGTTAAATTATCACAACGGGCCATACAAGGTGGTCCACGCTATGATAGCATGTGGGGCATACTCTCCAACAGAATGGCCCACTTGTGGGCCCCATAACATTATAACTTAAAGAAAAGGAGGAAAGAAAGGAAAGCAAGAGAGGAGATCCGGCCATTGGGGTGGCCCCCACCACTATGGGGTTCATCATACACTCTATACATGATCAAGGTGGGTCCCATTCTTGTGGGCTCACTAAAATGAAGAATCACAAAGAAAGGGAGGGTTTTGACCCTGCGTTTTGACCCTGCTATGCACTCATAACGGCGAATAAACGGTTAGATTAGCTCATATTGACGATCAGACAGTCCACTAAGCTCCTCTCCACTCTTAATCTCTCTTTTCTCTCCTATCTTCCTCTTAACCTCTTGATCTCTCCTAATTCTCTCTTAAGCTCTCTCTTTTTCTCTTAAACAATTTTCCTAATCTTTCTTTCTTTTCTCTCTTTCTCTTGTAATCTCTCCCTAATTCCATCTAATATTTTTCTTTCTCTTAATCTTTTTCTACTCTCTTGCTAGCAAATGGTAGAAATGAGAGGGAGTTAGGGGATTTTGTGGCAGAACTTTTAGGATAGGGAGGGAATTAAAAGAAGATGGAGGGGTAGAATGGGGAGAGAAAGAAGGAGAGAGGGATGGCTAGGCATGGGCAAGGCATGGGTTGCACGATGGCAGGCCGTGGCTTGCTTTAACTAATGGGATAGAGAAGTGATGGCTTAGTTGATTGGTTGATTGATGGATTAATTGATTGATGAATGGATTGAAAAATTGATTGACGGATTTGATTGATTGGACAACCTTGGAATTTGTGTAAGTGGGGCTTATGTGCAATGCACGGCCCACCTCAAATTGTGTTAAAACTACAACTTATAATCTAAGGGTCGCAATAGGGCATGCCAGGTAGTGTTAAAATCGTAACGCCCGCACGGTCGCTAGGGTACAACTCTCGGGGTGTTGCGATACAAAAATAGGGTCGTGATTAAAACTCGTCGATCTAGAACACTATGAACATGCTGACACTAGAAACGAAGCATATGGTCGCTCTCACAGGCTTACGAATCTTACTAGAACAATTAAAACTTTTACTGTGAATGAAAAATTCAAAAAAAAAAAATCTAAAGTAAGAAGGTTGGAAGGATAGTAACTGATTCTATATTAGATTCTGTAAAATAGAAAAACAATGTTAGTATCTGAATTTGTAATAAAGACCTAACTTAAAATTGTAGTGAAAACTACTCCGTATCATAAACAAACTCTAATCCTAAAGTATTTCAGAAAAACTACAACCGAAGTCCCCGAGAACGACGCTAAAAACTTAATCGAACTCAAGAGTTGACAATCCTAAGTGCAAGGATGTGATGTACCTTTAACTCGGTGAGACCGAGATCAAATCCTCAAAGACTTATATTTGTACGTCTCAAAACACTTTAGAACTAGAACTAAAATTAGAAGTAACTATGAAATTTGAATTACAAGAAGCAATAATGAAAATCTAAGTAATGTAGAGAGAAAATCAATAAAATAAAACATTAGAGTGCCAATAATCCACTTTTAGCCATTCTCAATGACTAATTCACTATATTCAATTAGATAACTTAACTGGAGTCGAAGTCCTATCTTATCCAGTCAGATAATAAAGTGGTTAATTCAATATTCACAAACCACTACAGATTTGAATTTCAATTGATTTAGTTCTTATATGAAGCACCAAGTTATTGATCGTAGGGAATCCAAAGTATTTATCGTGCCCATAGTCAACGATAAATCCATGAAATGTATATATTAATCCCTTGCAAAATAGATAAGTTAACAATCTTAGCATTCCTAAGCATCCAAAGTGCTTGAAGTCGACAATGGATCAAAGTAAACTAAAACTAAACCTTTATTCCAATTGAAGTCAATGAATTATTCATCATTTAAACCATTAAAGTTGAATCAAAGTAAACTAGAACATTAAAAATAACTACAAATTTCACCTCTTACCCTAGCTAAGAGATTTAGCCAACCATTATCGTAGTTAAACTAAACTTTAAAAAAAAAAAAAAAACAACAACAACTTAAAACTAAAAGATTGAAGAGGAAGATCGGCTCCGTAAAATCTCTGCAATCTCTTCCTCTGTCCCCCAAACCGTAATTCATGTTTAGGACAACCTAGATCACCCCTTTAAATACAAAATTCTACACCCTCTTCAATTTTTTGCACTTTGTTTATGCTTCAGTTACACCAATGAGCACCTTTGTAATAACCAAATTTCTTTAAAACATGTTTGAACTCTCTGTCTCTTTTCGGTAACATCGAACATCACTTCGGTCGCACCGAACATCACTTCAGTTGCACCGAACAATTGAGCCAAATTAACTCTAAAAATCATTATTTGTTGTTGGATTGACTTTAGCATTTTCAATCAGACGGACCGCATAGTCTGTTCTCTCTGTTACTTGAATGTGTGAATTTCTAGACTTTTCTCCATCTTTAGCAAATGATTTTCTTGAATCTTTGGCACTTGAATTCTTTAATATTGTCTGTCAAGTATCCAATCTTACACTTAATCATTCTTTGAGCCTTAAATCATTACTTTAATCTTCCTTTTCATCTTAACTCTCTAAATCGCCTCACATAGAAAAATGCACGTAATTAGATCAACTTAACACATCTATGTGTATAA